>CM067073.1:13482729-14175229 GCA_033980235.1 Diadema setosum
TTCATTAATTATAATCCCAAGGAACTTAGTAGATGATTTCTTCTCAAGAGAAATACCATCTATTTTCAAATGACATTCAAAATCACTATCAACATTTTTCCTCGGATGTTTAAAATGAATATAGTTCATTTCATGTAGATTCAAAGATAAATCATTACTTTTATACCACTAATACAATTTGGATAATTCAACATTTAATGATCTAATAAGAGACCGAAAATCTGAGTTAGAGAGAAATATATTTGTATCATCAGCAAAAATTATATATTGTAATATATTCGAAGCATTGGGTAAATCATTAATATACAATAAAAATAACAATGGCTCTAATATTGACCCTTGCAGTACGCCACGTTCAATCAACACTGTTTCAGAATTACAGGAATCAAAACACGTATATTGCTTTCTATCGCATGAATAACTTGCGAACAGCTTGAGAGCAGTTCCTCTTATATACCGTAGTAATGTAATTTTGATGCACCTATTGAATTGAATATTTGAATTGAATAACTGAAACTGCACTGGTCTTTTCATATTTTACTTGACATCTATACATACACTGAGAAAAAAAATACAAACAAGCAAGATACAAAATATGATAAGAAGCGGGTCATGAAGAGAAAGTGTGTCAGCATATGATGTTTTTGACCTCCGAAAGTTGCCGCGTTGGCCCCCCGGATGTATAAGGATGCCCAAGGCGTCAACACGGATCTCCCCCCGGATCACCCCGGATCACCCCGGATCATCCCGGACCGTGTAGATCCGGGGACATCCGGGAGGCCAACACGGCAACTTTTGGATGTCAAAAACATCCGGCGATATCCGGGGATTGCCGTGTTGGCAGAGCAATCCGGGATGGTCCTTGTGGATGCCGTGTAGCTGCCGTGCAGATGCCGCGTGTGTCCGTGTTGACGCCGCGCTCTTCAGGCCTTATCCGTGTAGCTGCCGTGTTGATACCGTGGGTACAGTCATATCAACTCTCGTCGACACTCCATCGAGGTCGAAACTATCCCGGATCTTCCCGGATCACCGTGTAGATCCTTGAGCGTCCGTGTTTACATGTGACTGGGGCATTAACGACCACAAGGTATACGACTGATATTTCTATTATGCCAAATCCGAAATGGCTTTTCATATGGCCACCAATACGACTCAAAAGATGTGAAGTTACTCCACTTCGTCTGGCAGTCTGGAGCAAATAGTGGGACTGCCGGTTTGTGTTGGGACCTGTTTGGTATTCGTAATTTTTTTTCGTATATTTCTATGAAACTTGTCGAGTATTGTGATTACGTCATTAGAATTTGCTGCATCCATGCCCACCGTAAAGTAGGTATCAATGTTCTTGTGATTTCAAAAGGGACAAGAACTAATCGTATAAGAGCTGGAGGAGATTGATCAAAACAGCAAAAATCAAGGAAGACTGAGGAAGGCCAATTCAGTGAAATCCACTTGTGTATGATTTTCAGATTTTGGCAGCCATTTTGTCTGCTGTCTTGAATATCCGAAAACCCACAAGGATTCAGGGATTTAATCATGCAGATTCAGATTCTGCACCTTCAAAATAAGGTCAAATCATTAAAAAAAAAGTAAAAAATAGGCAGACGGAAAAATAAGGTCAGGAACGAAATCTGACTTTGGCACCCAGACTATACCCCCTTTTCCTGATGAAGAAACAGCTAAAGAGGTAGAGGGGAGGGATTCAGAGAGCAAGGGGGATTGGGGAGAGAGAGGGTGAGGAAGAGACAAAAAGAGAAAGTGAGATACTCAAACGAAGAGCTACAGATGGATAAATAGACTGTTAGAGAGACAGATGAACAGGCAGAGTGGGTGAGCGTCCAAATGGATCTGTACCTAAACCGTTCTCTCTGATATAAAAGATGTCAGTGTGTAAACACTGATATCGACTGATATCGACTGATATCGACTCTTGTAACGCGGGCAACTTCCTTGACTGGGAGTCAATCTGAACAGGGCAAGCCCAAGCATGCAAATGGAGCCCCACTTCATGTTCCGGTAGAAATTGCAATGTCATACAGTAGAAATTCAAGCTCAAACTCGAATAGATGAGAAAGTTACAAAAGTTGGAGAAGTTCCCAGTGTTTAACAAAACATTGCCAAATATAAAAATCAGATCACAGTCTAGTACTTTGCACATTCAATTTGGAGAAGCTATTATCTATTCGTTACTACACCCTTTTTTTTAAACCCAAACTCATGATATTACCAAAAATTTAAATAGGAAGAAGATTATATCCCCTCCTCTTGTCATCGTCATTGTTGCTTAGGTTAACTGTAGACTGAGCTGATCCAAATAGTGTGATATCATACGCATACACACAGACACACACTTATATATATTTTATATATATTATATAAAAAAAAAATATATATATATAAATTATGTTGTGATGCGACCCGTATTACTCTTTAGTAAAAATTAAAAAACACAAACTTTAAGAAAGATTCCATAAAATTTGCATTTTTCATATATTGACAACATTTGTTATATCTGTCTATATATCACATATTATTGATGCACAATCTCTTTTTTTTTTTCGGGGGGGGGGGGGGGAGGAGGGTATATGATTTCGAATGCGCTTTCGCCTGTCTGCATGTTTGATTATACTCCATGAAAGTCAATCGCGCTTTAAGTGTCGTTTCCCTGTCATGGCCAGATGGTCAGTTCGCACGTGGATCTGACCATTATTGCTTGATTGCTTGTTGGACAAGAGGCACTCGCCGAGTGCAAGGTAGATGATGAAAAGAGAGAGTGAGAGAGGGGAGAGATTTATTGTAACAACACAGACGTTCTCCACTTTTTTAGTGCACACAAGTAATGAAAGTGAAGACAGTTTGTAAGATGGAGTTACCAAAAACAAACAAACAAACACCCCCGAAAAACCGGATTTCGATTGATTGATTGATTTGATTTGATTTCTACATTTGTTACATGAACTCGGCTTGGAGGACCTTACATGTTGTATTCAGCATGGCTCTGCCCGAATTTTGAGAATTATTATTGAATGAATAGTGGAAGAATACTCCAAACGTTACAATTTACGGGCACTGTTAGACAAGAAAATACTTCTATATGAATAAAACATTATATGTTTATATATGCATATATATATATATATATATATATATATATATATATATATATACATTCTATACATTTTGTGTTTGTGTGTGTGTGTGCGTGTGTCTTTTTATGTCAAATGCATCCGTAAACCAATATATTGCTTTCTTTGAACATCACAACTTCTATCATGGCGTGGCAATAATGGATATGTGCTCTCAAGGTCATATTGGCAAATAATGACAAATTGTCATGATTGAAGAAACGGCCTCCCATGCAATTTGTTCTTGATAAGCTCATGCGAGATTTATTCCCCCGCTGTTCTGCTGTTCGAGCAAGTGCATTCCGTAAGTCCTTACCTTCCTCCCCCTCCACCCGCTCCCCCATAATAAAACGTGTTTCTTCGTTTACGTGCCGCTCTCACAATAAATGCAATAAGTCAAAAGGGCAATTACATAGTATCTGTAGGCCGATGGTTTTGTTAGTATTGTTGTTGTTGATGTTATCGCTTTCTCATTCTCCTCGGTTGAACTTAACACGCCCATGCCTTACGCTAAATCCCCTGCAAAGATTTGTCCATCCTACCCTCTGAGCTTTCCGAGCCTGCGACGCAGTCTTCTCTGTTTATCAACTAGGCGCCATCATCCCCACTTATTGATAAATTTGTTGGATGCCCGCATGATATGACAGAAAACGCCACTTTTATTGACCTAGACTCTGATTTGCTTCCAGCATTACCTGGCCGGTTCTTTGAAAGAGGAGTCAAATCTCCAACCGACCGTCTTGCCCAATAATCGTGCCACATCGAAATGGAGTTGTAAATTCTGTGCCTGGGATAGTATAACTCTGCAGCGATTTTGCTAAAGCCTTCGGAAAAATGAGAACTTGAAAGAAGCAATATATATACATTCATTTGTACGTCACTTCACAAATAAAAGGACAGACCTTTTATATGTTATTTGTACATAGATGTGTGCGCATTTCTAAATAAGTTGCTTTTTGTTAGATGTCGTAGTATTGTATCTTTCTATTATATTCTATTTATTTTGTCCTTATTGCACTTAAGCATTACACGTACTTACTGGTTTCATGCAAGCTTGGAACACAGTGGCTTCAAAGTTATTCAAAGGAAAATATTTTTTCAAAAGATGGACTGTTTCGGAAGCTTACAGTTTTTAGCAGACGTTAAGTAAACATGTGCATGTCATGTTGGAAAATGGGCATTATTGAATTAACGTAAATGAGACAGAACGTATTGGAAGGTACAGTAGACAATAATTTAAGAATTAAGAGAAATGATAAAAAGACAAATTTGGAATTTAAATGTCAATGTACATAACCTCGCCCATACATAGACCCCTGTGCCTACATCCTGCCTACAATCTTATCTGCACAAGGTGCCTAGATCTCATTTTATTGATACAAATTCAAATATTGGTGATGCAGTAACCGAATGTTCGATTCCGAAAATTTATTATGACATCCTCACAAATCAAAGTCTGTCCGAACAGGAAAATAGTTTCAAACATTTGTATTTTAAAGCACACAATATAAATCAGGCATAACGGCGAATGGGTCGATACCTGTCACCATTACAAATCCACAATTTTTCGCTGCTTCCACCAGGCTCTGATGCATAACACAAGCAGTGCATTCATCCTATTTGAAGAAATGCATGGCGTTTTTTCATAAATGTCGACAAAATTCAAAGTCAGTCAAATTTGATTATGAAAATGTATGTCTCTTTTAGGAAATGTACCCATCACCAGCCAGAAGGGAAATGTATGAAGTAATAAAACAGCGCATGTAATATGCTTTATCGGAGACGACAAATGAGCTAGAGATGGAGAGAAAGAAAAAAAGAAAGAAAGAAAGTGGGCTCATGGAAAGGTGGTCCCACTAATGCAAATTTATGCTGGAGGCTGTCAAATGCGCAAAGGTGACGGGTTCCGCTTGGAAACACGGGGCGCCACGGAAGCATGATGGCAAACGAGATTTTTCAAGAGAGTGTGGGAGAGAATATTACAGTGAGGAGTAGAAAGGGAGGAGCTCAACAGGATGGAAAAACGGGGTTAAGAAAGGAGAAGGAAATGATATGATATGTTAAGTGAAATGATAAAGAGATGTGTGATTATTCGTTGACAAGCTAAAAAAAAAAACTTACTTTAGTAACAAGAGATAAGATGCAAACAACATGAGTAGCACATGTAGTTTACAGAGAAATCTGTGACTTATCGGCTTTAGTGATCAATGTTCGAATGGAATGATATAATGATTTTACAGAAGCGTGGATGGATGCGTGTGTTTAATCATGTGTGATGGTATTACCTATATGGATACCATCGGAGCGTTTTTGATTTGTGATGATGCGTTTTAAGTGCTCTTCTAAAGCACGGTATGTATTCATTTGGGAATTTTTTGTCGAAATGCAGATGTTGAGAATAAAATTTATAATCAAAGTAAGAACTTACACACACACACACACACACACATATTCCATTCTCACCGACATTGCAAATAATCGCAAACAAAACATTTAATTGTACTCTACTTGGATGTCAGCTAACGCGATCAAATTATCATTAATGTCTGGTATTGCCATGAATTTCATGGAATGAACATGAAACCTTTCAACGCTTTTTAGTTCGTTATTGTTTGTTTATTTGTTTGTTTTTTGGTGCAAACGCTACGCAACTGCAAATTAAGAGTCACTTTAAAAATTAAAATACATGTGATCCATGTTGCCCTTGTACCTTTCCCATGATGAATGTTTCCGATTTCATGATTACAGTTAATTTTGTGTGTGAGACAAAAGAAAAAAAAAATCTCAGAATCACACAGACAAAGGGTACAAGTACGTAGGAGAAATGCGAGTACTTCTACTGGCAAGTCGTAGCTGAATATCTTCTATGTATTCAAGCGTGTCATGTAATATGTCGCCTGTCTTTCGTTCAATTCCGACCGCTGCCAGGAACGAATATCCATTATACCGTCTTCTCTTGTCGCCTGCCATAAGTGCGCATTTAGAGACCCGCTTTGTAATTGGGCCCATGGGCGGCAATAGTGTTAATTGCTTCGCCACCCATAGGGTCTGACAAGTACGACACGCCCGCTGGTTGCCCGAGACTGTGCCGTCAAAATTTTGCGCGCTCCGACTCTCAGACGGAACTCTCGAAACGTGTCCAAAATATGTAACCACTTCCTGTCTCTTCCAAAGCATGGTTATGATAAAATACATTATGGTATCTCTTTGCAATTTATTTACAATATCAGTCTATAATAGTCTATGATAAAAACGACAGATTGCGGCGAAAATAATTCAGAAAATTAGAATTCTCTAAGAACAATCTATTCCGTTTGACTGTCACTATCATCTGCCAACAAAAAAATCCTAAACTTAATCTTCGAGAACATCACTTTGTATGTGTATTAAGGAGTCAATTTCAATCTTCGTGTGTCTTGAAAACCCCCCCATTGAACTCTATAGTATTTTGAATTATTAATATACGTGATAACGAAGCAGTGCAGAAAATACGTGACTGCCCATCTTCTTTGCAGGTCTGATAAAATGTGCAACAGAAATGAAGAGTGTCTGCAAAAAGCCAAGAGCTGCACATCTCCCCCCCCCCCCCCCATAAAAAAAAAAAATGGATTCGATGAAATGCTGACGGCTGGGTAGCTCACTGACGTTGTAATGTCGCATTACCAATGTAGGCAGGAAAGTCCCATTCGTTCAATCGTGTTCAGCCTCTGGGTTGGCACTGAAACAAAACGGGAATTTTCGGTCTGCGCTTGCGCGTGCGTCTGATTAATCACCGACGGAACAATATTCCGTAAGTCTCCCGCTGTTGCAGTGAATGAAATGATCATGTTATGATGTTTGACGAATTAGGTCGACCTGTCTTCTGTCGCCTACGTCCTTCTCGGTCGTAGCTGACGCGACATGCAGAACTCTCTACTCATGGGGGCCAGACCTACGACCGCCCTTACAACGAGAAGCACGAGCCTGCAGCAGAGCAGTTTGATGGGGAATTGTCAAAACTTGGCAATAGTAACTTTTGAAGGAAGGAGATTGTGGTTGCTGGATTATCTGCTGAAAACCTGATGTCTCTGTTATACTAGCTTATTTTGTACAAACCAGTGGGATCGTTGATTAGACAATTTCTAATTTGAACATGTCAAGTCGTAGAATTCCGTATTTCTTTTTGCTTAATTGTATGTCCAATATCAACGAACTACTATTCTGTTTGTCTGATTTTACTTAATAAACAGTCAACTTGAACATAAATTTGTCTCTGAGTCTAAATTTGATAAGAACATAGGGTTACATTTTACTGGAATGGAGCTCATCTTTTATTCCTCATCTATATGAAAAGTACACATTCCTTTGACTTGTTGGTGAGATAGGTCAAAACAAATGTTAATTATCAATACCCTGGCCAAGTGCTTATTAGATATCCTAAAGTAAAGGAAAAAAGCAAAAACTTTTGTAAAAGTTCATGGCATTGTTCAGCATGATTATAAATGAATATGTATGTATAGATTCATTTATAAGTGTGTGTTTGTGACGTCATTAATTGTTGTAGAGTTCCATTAGAGAGATAAGTGGCACATGGAATCAACCCAAACTTTAACATCCAATTAATGAGTCTTGAACGGATTGTCCTAGTTAAAAAATAACTTTCTCCTTAAATGGTCTTCATACGTTCAAAGAATAAACATTCTTTTAGAATTCAGGGAAGGTCGCCATTAAAGCAAATCACAAACAACCGGAGACTGTCTTCTTGCATGCTTTCCGATCCACGTTAGCAGTTTAGAGGTCCCGAACAGCCCGAGAAGCAGTGGCGTCGAAATGAGGATAATCAGAGTGCGTCAGCGATTGATTGTTCCTTTAATCGGGACGGATCAGCACCGCGCGCCTATCCAACTGCCGCAAGCCGTACCTGGCATAAAGGTGTATGGCGAGGCCACCCACGCAAAGTGTGACAAGAGTGTGGCAAGAAAGACACCAGGTTGGAGATAACAAACAACAAACAAACAACAAATACAGACACTTACACACACACATACACAACCCTACAGACACAGATTTCTATGTAAGTATATGTCATACAATGTTTAAATCCGCATCATCTTGGTTGACATGTCACTTTTCACCAAATCTGCAGATATCTACAATTTTGAAAAGGAAGAAACGGTTTATAGTGAGGAATGTAAATCTAAAATAGAAATAACATTAACTTGTTACACCTTTTAGCCGAAGAATTGTGCATTTTCGTCATTTTCTCTTCTTTTTTTTTCCGGACACGATCGATGGAAATTGGGAGGTGATTATTATCATCAGCTATCATCACTATCAACTGTTCGAGAACTGTTTTATAGAAAAAAATAGCGAATCTTTAAACTCTAATAGCTTTCTTACTTTTAATCTACTTTTAATCAATTTTTTCCATATTGTGTTTGTAAAGGTTAGCTCCTTCTTTATAGACTACTTTTATTTCAGACTAACTTTCCACTGGTTTGGAATACCCCTTTCGTGGACGTTTTGTGATTGTTTTCACGATTCTTTTCTCATTCTGAACGATATACTGAGGAAATGTGATCTCCTGGAAATTGAATGATAAATGAATAAATAGATAGATAAATAAATGAATAAATAAATAAATAAATAAATAAATAAATAAATAAATAAATGAATAAGTAATAATGTAGATATACATATATATATTTATATATATATATATATATATATATATATATATATATATATATATACATAGGCGTACCTGTGACAAACTACATATTCCCGACGGATATAAACCAAACGGATATTATATATATATATATATATATACATGCATACATACATACATACATACATACATACATATATATGTGACCGTGTATCACAAAACGAACAAAAAGTCGCACCCCTTGATTTCACGTGAGGACTCAAAAAATGTGAAATGGGTCAACCAAGTCAATATTCAGTTTTTCATATCTTCTTAAAGAGGTACTCTTCCTTTACAATATTTTTAAGTTTGGGATCGTAAAATGAATGGGAAAGTGCATTTTCAGTAGTTTTTCTACAACCCTTTTTTGTAGAGTCGTGCGATCAGGTATATCTTCGAGGCCTCTTTTCATTTCTTGATGACCCTTTGCACACTCTTCACTTTCAAGTCTGATAACTTTTGAAGGGATAATGCCACTGCTTTGAAAATTGGCATTACGCATGGACAGAATGTGTTAATAGAGCATGCTCAATTTCAATTTAACATGATAATCCCTTCATTATTGTAGCGCCAGTGGTTTACATGCTGTTTTTTGTTCCATTCATCGCACAGCTACCACGGTTTGGTAAAGATTAAGCGCTTGAGTAGACAGATAGACCATGTACTTCGGACCCTCTTTTCTCGGTTCACACTTTTCCAGAGTGTGCGCTTTCTTTCCAATATTTAGATAGGTTAGAAGAGTCCATTTGAGTTGAATTATACATAATTTTAAAGCTTAGAATCTGCTCTTTCAGAATCTGTTCTTAACTAAAAATCCATTTCTGGCGATTTTTTGTGTGTTTTGTGGTGCAGGGTCACATAATAATTATGTGCATGTATGAGAGTGTATCGTGTAGGCATGTGTGCACATGTTGTGTGTATATGTTTTCACTTGCAATGTTAATAATGCAATAAGGCTGTGGTCGGTGGTCTTTTTTAAGTTCTTGGAAAAAGGGACACTGCCTATGAGTATGATGTTCGACTGTTCTAATTTTCTCTAGAACTGAAAAAAAAGGTGTTGCAAACAGACCATTTTCATGTTGTCTGGAAACGCTACAGTGGATGGAAATGACACAAAGCCGATCTCGTGTCGGTAAATTGTGTGTAAGCCGTGGTGTGTTTTTCAGACTTTATTACATTAATCCCACTCCGATGGTACAGTACATTTTATACGGCTGTGAACATAATATCGGATTGGTCCACTGTAACCAAGGAGGTACTAGTAGTTCCTTCTTGTTGTAACTGATCCCGGGGTACACCGAGGGGAAAATGTTCGCCTTCATTTTGTTCTGTTTCGTTTGTTTTCCTTTGTTTGTTCTATCTATACTTCTTCCTCTTTATAACAACCACTCTTTTCCTCTTCATCTTATTCTCTGCTTCACTCTTCTTGTCCATCCTTCTTTCTCTCTCTTCTTCTTTTCTTTCTCTCGGTCTGCCTGTCTCTCTCTCCTTCTCTCTCTCCCTCTCTCGCAATGAAGCCAGACGGCAAATCTTACATGTCGTTTCGAGTTTTCTATTTATTTGCTATCGCTCCATAATCAAATCTAGCCGGATCGTTGCTTAATGGAAAGGCTACAAGAGGTGAGTTCTGTCAATTGCAGGCGTGAATAAAGAGAGCTGGTGGCGTTAAGGTTCGCCCTCCCCCTCTCTCCTTTCATTCTCATAACAAACAGTTTGCCAATCTGTTTGATTGTTTTTCTTGAAATATCTGGGGAATCCTCTAGCAGGGTAGGTTCAGTCTTAGGCTAGAGTTCATCTACACAGCTGGCAAGCAAACAAGAAGTAATATGTTGTTTTTAATTGATATAGCGCTAAAAAGCATGATGATACCGAACAAAATAAAAATAAAAGTGGATCGACTTCTAACTTCCAAATAGAATTTCGTGATTGCAGTCAAGGCAATCTTCGTCAAATCGTGCGTAAATCGGTTTTCAGGTCAGTTGTCACTTTGTGTTTGTTTTGAAATATCGTTTTATTTTATTTTTGCATTTTTTTCTTTATTTGGCTGTTTGAGTAACTTCTCCGTTTGTCATCATAAGTGTTCGTGCTGTGCTCCGGGAACCTTTTGGAGAAAGACATTAAGGTGCGAATGTTTGATTAGGACGTTCCCCATAAATCGGGCGTAATGGCAATGTGTGCGGCACAGGTCATAACTTTCTGCTGTAATGAGCCATTGCCAAGCGATGCCAGTAGCGATGCGTTGGAAATGAGAGTTAGTGACTCGCACGCCACACGCTTCCCAATTTATATTATGACGACGCTTACGAATAAAAAAGAAAAGAAAAAAATGCATGCAAAAGCTTGCATGATGCAGTATCATACCATCCCCGACAGCATCCTGTTAGTGAAACATCTATTATCGCGCGACTTAATTGTCAGAGATCACCCGCGACAAACCGAAAAGGTCATCACCGTCTTGCAGAAATCCTGCTCATTTCCAAATTCTGTTTCGTCTCGTTTTGTCTTGCTGTGTTTTGCTTTGCCTTTCTTTTCATAGTACAAATCAACAGGTGGATATAAACACCTGTTGACAAGTGGCTTCAGCTAGGGCGAAGAGTCAATATGCTGGCCTTCAATTTAAAAGACATCCCTTGCAGTATGAAGAACGTGTTCTTGCACAGAATCATTTCATTTTCATTTCATTTATTTATTTCCATCTCCAAATCATACCAAATTATCGCAGAGTGTCGAATAAACGATTTGTACAAGAAGGTGAAATGTCATGAAGCAAATACAAATACAAACAATGGCATTGCAATGGTATGATACATGCACGTACATTACAAATGTATGATACAAAAGTCTGATACATATACATTTGTATTTGCTTCATGACATTTCTCCTTTTTATACAAATCGTTTATGGTATACTTTGTAATGATGTTGTCTTATTTGGATATGGAAAGAAATTAATGAAATGAACCCATCTAACCGTGAAGGTACAACATGGAGCAAGAGATCTACGTTTACCCGGGTCACTACATGGGGGAGGATTATTGAAAGTGTAGCCAAATTCTATTAAAAAAAATAAAAATAAACATCAAAGCCTTAATCTTACCAGAAGTATAATGTACAGTGAATGGTGAAAAAGAATCACACTTTATGGCACACTCACACAATTTTCAAATTTCGTATTGTTAAACCGTTCCCGATGTTATACTGCGATCCCATTTGCATAACAGATTTTTACTTTTGTTGTCGAATATATATATATATATATATATATATATATATATATATACATATACATTAAATGTGCCATGATGGCCTTTGCAATCTAGTTGGATGGTAAAATATTCCGCATGTTCTCCAACCTTCAGTCACTAGTCATATAATGGTTGTAGTCATTTTTCTTCTCAGAAAAAAAAAAAATGGTCAACAGAGTTTTTGTTTTCACCTGTTGATCCACTCAGCAAGACGTGAAAACCATCCCATCACTTGTCGATCTTTGCTGATCATAGTAACTTGTGTGCGTGTGTGTTGAGAAAATCATACGGTCTCTGACGAGGGAAGCGCACAGAAATCTGAGGGGGAAAAATTGATGTGAAATCATTTTGTTTTCCTTTCCATTCTTCAATTTGACCCATTTTTCTTCAGTGAAAACAAAATCAAAAGAGAAGAACTTAATTATCACGTTTTGGAAAAAAAATAGAGCAATATACAATGATGCAACAGACTCTCGAGACTGGCGGGAAAATGGCGACTGCTATTGACGCAGCGCAAACTGACATGAAATGCTCCAGATTAAATACTCACTGAAATGTTGTTCGGGCAAGATGAAATTGGAATCAGTGTCAGACTGAAAGAACTAGGAAATCCTAAGGGAGTCTGCTACAAAATAAAAAAAGCACCGACAAAAAAAAAAAAAAATCGAGGTTAGAGACGAGCAGACAGTTACCTCGACAGGGAGAATGCGATAGGTCTCAATTCACGCCAATCAGTTAAATGGAGGCCCAGTTTCAAAATGTTTATCCACGGTGGAAGACAGACTATTCTGGCGGGCTACCATATCTCCCTCCCTCTTCCTCTCCTCTTCCTTATAATGCACATTACCCGATTATCTATATGGTGGCCCCATGTGAAATCAATGAGAGGAGTGTAAGCAAGTGAATAGGCACTCTGATTAAAAGGCAATACCCTTGTAACCAGCCGTGCCCGCCGTGATGCGACGCCCCCCTTCGCTGACAATCAATCTGGGATGATTAAGCATCTCCTCTGATCACACACGGCCGCGGCCAGCAGACCTTAGGCTCAAGACATACGAGTGAACCTTCGAGGATTGAGGACTTAGATTAAAAAGAAATAATTAAATGTTGATAAAAAGACATTTTCGCACACTTTTAATACTTCACAGCAGTAAAATTGAACACAGCTTAAGAAGAAACAAACAAGCGTGACTCTTATTCGTGATCTGCTGAGATTTAGTAGCAGTAAAGGTATATTACACAAATCCACACTCGCAGTCAGGTCTAAGATTGAATTGCTGTGGCATAAAAAAATATATTTATTTATTTACGTATAAAACGTTCAATATATACGTTCGCTGAAATCAAAATATAAATCATGAAAAATATTCAGAACTTTTACACATAGGTAGAGCAAAATCATAACAATGAAATCTAATATCACATTAAGTGGTGATGTCATGATATAGTCAAAATGATTTGATTGAGACATGAACTATACAGGGGGGATTTTTTCGTTGCTAAGGGGGCCTTTATAAACAGATTCGGGAATTCAAAGTTTCAATAATAAACCAACCAAAAAGATCACGTGGTTGAAAAATATAGTATCAAAGTGAATATGTATAATGAAAACCGTAAAAACTACAGGAAATGATTATTCCGTGAAGCAGCACATGATGAGAATTCTTTTAGAACATGTTGTTGTGGCTGTGCTAATTCCTGATTCCTTATATTTGCCCTTTATGATGTTCATGAGCAGTTATATAAAAAGCTCTTGGATCATAGGGCAGTGTATGTCTTCCCTTTTCTAATTCATTTTTACAAGAAAATAAAATCTCTTTTGAACTTACAGATAGTGAGTGTTTGTACCATAGTTGCCACATGATCTGTGTCAGTTTATTAAGGGAATTGGGTTGTCTCGTTGAATTTTTTTTTTCTAATTTCTTTCTTGTGAAAAAGATGGCAAGAGAGAAAGAGAGAACTGGAGAGAGATGAGAGAGTTACGTTATGTGAATAAACAGAAAAGCTCAGTATCATGTAGGACAGGAGAACATTCTCTCACCTGTGCACATCACACGATCCTCCTGATTCTTGGCTCAAAAGGTTATTGAAGAATATCACGCTCCTCTGTCGACCATTTTCCAGGTGATGTGTCACAGCTCGGGACACGGCTTCGCGACGCTGCTAGCAGGTAGGAGCGGGAAGGCGGTGTGAAGACTCGTCGCTCTCCTCGCGCACAGGAATCGTGCCGTCTTGGAAGGAAAGCGGATAGCTTTGTTTGCTTTCATGACGACCATCGAGGGCTGCCTCGTTTCCGACCTTTTTCTTGTTTCACAGTCTCCTTCTCTCTCCCCACCCCACCCCTTCCCCTCACTCCATTTCTCGCTTTCCTTCTTTGTTGTCAAATGACGAACATTTCTCTAGATGTCCCCTTCGCACTCTTTCCCGGATTTCCATTATGCGTGGCCTAATGTCAATTTGCCGGTCGGACAGAACACGTCGGTGCTCGTTAATCAGCCCTTATCTAAAGTGATCAGTAGCCCCATCCCACTGTCAATGAGGTCGTGTGTTAGCCTCTCGTCTCTCGCTTTCCGCCCCGTTTGTTTGGTTCTCGAAAAGAAAGAAAGAAAAAAAAAAAGAGGACTCACGTCACTTGCATTGGATGCGTTAGGTCATCGGAACGGACTGATTAAATGCGGACAACCTTGTGGTGCACACAGTAGACAGTAGACATACTGACTTATTACCAAGTAGGAGTAGAACACATGGTACATGACAATCAAACCCTTACACTGAGGCTGAAGGATGAGAGAAAGAGTGGGTAGGGAGGGTGGGGGAGAGGGCAATGGTTTGAGGAGGGCACAATTTCGAGCGCTTAAAGATTCGATGCCAGGTCCATGATGTTTTGTTTCTCTTTTGAACTTTGTTGTCTTGAGACACCAACTCAACTTGGCGTGGTATTGATAACTTTGATCACTGTTGACTGTTTTAATAATTCAATATCACAGACCCAAAAACAAATGTCGCTATTACATACCAAGCCCTCCTTGCTTGTTCCTTTACTAAAATGTGGCCGAATATGCAAGATGATACGTGCACGAACACAATTTCCTTTAAAAAAAAACAAACAAAAAAAAAAGTATGTTAGCTTCATGAATTCATCCTGCAAGCACTTTTTGGAGATTCACGTGCTCCTCTATTTTTACTTACAGCTGTACAGGTATGAGTTGGAAGCACTGTTAAGGGAAAATATAAAGAAAAGGATTAAAAAGGGGAATCACGTGCGCTGTCTAAAATGCTAAATCCATCATCCTCGTTTTAGTCTCCTAATATGAGCCAAGCGATGTGTTTGGGCCCGGGCACCACTACAGGGTTGAGGAGACATCGATTATCACTTTAGGGGAGGGAGGGGTTGGATAAAGGGGTAAAGGAGGAGGGGAGGGCCGGGGAGTGTAGGAGTAGGGTGGGCGTTGCAAGACAACAGATCGAAAGACAACCCTGCTTTTTGTCCGACATAAACTAGATTTTCGCTCATACGTGTCTTTTTTGGGTTTTGTTGCATTGCTACAAGCCGTACCATGGGCAATCATGCAACCGTAACGTAACAGCATTGCATTTTCAAGGGTCATGCCTTATTTCCGTTCGTCTTGTAGAAAGGTTTGAAGACAAGCACATACACGCACTATATACATTGGGCCTGTTGGTGCTAGAGTTCTAGAGCACTGAGAAGTCAACGAGCATTGGCTGTTTTGATTAAGTCGCTCTTTCTGGTAGTTTCTAGTATTTGATCTCCAAAGTGATGATAATATATACTTTGCTCACTTGTCGCAATACAACGTACCAATAGGACCCTGAATAGACAAATATTAATTTTAATATCATAGTGTAAAGTGCAAATATAAGATGATCGGTGTTACGGTTTAGATCATGTCATACATAAAGCACACCATCATCCAACATGTTTTTAAAAAGTCGACGAGTTTTGTGTTACCTGTACGCCCTTACATCTTGAAATTCGGATAGAACTGTTATAGGTGAACTTACAATGTGTCCAGTTTTGATTCTTTCTCTTGCCAATATACATTACGTTGCAGGTTTCTCTGAAACGTGACAGAGGTAGCATGTTATTGGGTCTCAACTGAAAGATGTCTCCGCAACTAGTAGTTTTTCAGTTTGTGTGGATCGGTAGCAATAAGAGTGATTTTTGCTGTACGTCATTTTGTTGTGAGTATACAGATACGGCCAGTAATTTATACGTTATGCACTAGTGGCGGGATCTTTCTTAATTAATGATGACATGTGTTTGTTTGGAGTTTTTTTGTTCCGATTTATTTTTTTTTTCATGGCTTGCTTTCTTGCTTTGTCAATACCAACAATATTGTGACGAATTGGGTTTTTGTTTGTTTATTCTAAGTAGAAAGGATGGTTCCTCAATTCATTATTTAAGCTTCGTTTTTTCTAATAAGATATATGACTTTGCTCCTTGATAGGACACAAACGTCTAACTCGTTCCAAACAAACTATTATCCCCCTTTGGTTAATTGTTATTAAGGTTAGCCTGTGTATTGTAGACTAACTTAGTACCTATTAAGAGCTTCAAACTCGCCTGACACTTCGTGTGGGGCAATTGTCCGGGTTAACGCCTCCATCTAAGCCCAATTTCACTTATGCTTTTATTTACTATTTCTCTTTGCTTTACTCCTTTGGACAACTTAGCTTCACTGACCTGTGTCAGTTTCCAGTTCATCCGAAAGTGACAGAAAGTGCACAACCTGTTACAGTATTACGTTCAAACGATTCGCTTCTGAGGGTTTATTGACCGATGCTATATATTGACGACTTCAATTCAGAGCTGCTACTAGTTAAGATCTGAGAAAAAAAAAGAAAAACAATAGTGTGTACAAACGAATGAAATTTCCGTTTCCGCAAAGTATAAGAGACAAGCTTGCTAACATCAAATTTGTTTTTCGCACAGTTACTCCAATATACCTAAAGTGTTCGTAGTCACGTGTAGCTCTTCACGAGTATCAAAGCCGAGCTTTTCTTCCGGAAACCCATAATCCCTCCAACTGGCTTTCGGTCGGTGCCGGTGGAACGCCTTATTGACTGGCCGCATCTGAGATCGGTGTCAATTTTCAGGAACCTCCTTCAAACCTCCTTGCCCACAATGCCAATCGATAGCAGCGTCTTTGTGATCGATAGAAAGCTTAAGATCGACCGGCATGGCGTCCACCACAAGAGTTGAAAACTGACCCTTCGCGATGTGACAACCCTATTTAGGTGCTGCCAGTTGGTCGTCTTTTTTTTACCTTTGTAGTTTATACCATCCTCTTGATATCAGAAATTCTATTCCCATCCACTCCTCCTCCATTACCCCCCTCCCTCCCACACACACACATACACCTCCATAGAAGCCTCATCTGAGCTTAAAGTTTGAAAGCCATCCACTATGCATTACAATAAGCAAAAACATTGAAGCTGTGAGTTGATATAAATTCTGACGCTTTGAATGCTAATGTCATTCTAAAGTTCATTCTTTTAAGTATTCTGTATTTTCAGCACGACTCGTTTATCATCATGATACGCGGGAGATGCAAGTGATTAGAAAATCGAATAGCGAAGATAGAGGAAGAAAATGAAATAAGGGGGGGGGGGACTGCCAAAAAAAGTGATAGAGAGAAAATGTTGAAGATCCCCGAAAAATTAACACAGTAAAGAGAAAATGGCAAATGACAGAACGAAAGGAAGTGTAAAAGAAAATGCACGAGGATAGGGATGTCTAACGTCAAAATTGACAGAAGGAGACCAATTTACGACGAAACCAGCTATTGAACAAAGGAAAAGAGAACAAAGAAGGGGAAAGATAACGTGTATCACAAGAATCTGGACAAGAAACCAGAGGTTTGAAGGAGAGATAAAAAAAAACTTTTGTTTTTTGCATATTAAAGCATAAAGGAGAGTGACAACTGAGGAAGTCATAACAAAGCACCCTATCTTCCTTTGTCTCTTTCGCTATCTCCCTCCCTTCTCAGTCTCTTCTTCTCTCTATCTTTCTGCAATTGTTGCTTTATAGAGTGCTCTCCTGACCTGTCTGACTACGGGGAGGACAAGACAACATGTTTTGATCCGAAATTGTCATGAAATCTCTTTGCACTCAAGGGGGGAAAGGAAGCCACGTGTAATCAGATCACCTGCCAAAGATACAGACGGAAGAAATGATAAATGTCCCCATCCATTTCACTCCTTACCTCGGGAGAGACCACAAAGCGCACGTTCGAATCGGAATTGACAGAACGTCACGTAAATTTTTGACTACTCGGGGATTATCGCCGGGCGAAATTTGACATTTCCCGTAATCTACCAGTGATGTGCGGTCCCGAGTCCAAGAACAACATGGGAACCCAATCAGCATTGCACAAAACCGAGTCTTAAGAGCTAGCATTTCTCCTTTTTCCACTTCTCTGAGGGTCATTTAGAAAGCAGGTTGTTGTTCGATCTGTTTCTTATTTTCACAGGGTTTTTTTTTTTTTTTCTCCTGCGGTTCAAGATTTTTCATGATCCCCATAAAGGCAAAGCGTTAAGGAGTATCGGGCAGCGTGAAGAAGATATCGAGTATCCCCCAGTTCTGTGATGTATTATGTATTGTGATAGTACAACCTAGTCTGAAATAGTATGCCAAACATTTGCTTATCCGGAAAGCTCGTTTACAAGACACACTGAGTCTCACCTATCACATAGCAGGCATTTGGAAATGCTATTTTCAATGACACGCGGGATGATAAAAGAAGAAACGGTTTCCTTATTTTTTGTTTTTCCTGGAGTATGCGTTGGAAAAAAATAATACAGTTTAAGAAGTAGGCCTACTGTACTCGCCAATTCAAATTTGTTTTGATGGCAGGCGATGTAATGTCTGTATATTCCTAATGTGCATAAATACTTCTAGTAACTTACCATCTTCCTTAGATTTCACATGTATTATAGGAGCGTTAGTAAAGAAAAAAAAATGTACGTCAAACAACTGTTGAGCAGACGCATTGATAACCAAGTCTCAATAGAATTAATCATAACTATTACACACACACACACACACACACACACGCTTGCACACACTCAAACACACATGTATGTATGTATACACTGTACATATATGTATGTATATGTATATATATATATATATATGTATATGTATATATTGTATTCACCAACAGTTTATTTCGGCACAATTGCAATATTGTTATGACTTAATTGGTATTGTTCTCTCAGTATCAACACTTGTGAAAGAGCGAATCGCTCGAAACTTTGTATGCCGAAATAAACTGTTGGTGAATACAGCATGAACTTGATTTCAGTTCTGTTTTTTTAAGGTGATGATGATGATTATATATATATATATATATTAATATATATATATACCGGAGTCCCTGAGTCACTTATGTCGAGACCTGAATTATATAATCCGTGGTGGAATACTATACTGTCTTACGCCTGTGGAATATCTCAACCATCTGGAAGTTTAAAAGTTGGCACAACATTAACTACTTGCATCTGCACACACACACACAGACACACACACGCATATATATATATATATATATATATATATATATGTATATACATATATACATTTATATCATATGTACGCAAAATATGGCTTAGATTGATGGGTAAAGCTACAGGGAGAAGGGGAAGGAGAAAGAAGTTTACAGGCACAGCCAACTTGTGAGTAATGGGGGCTTTTCAGAGCTCCCGGTTAGAAACATGACGTGAAATTATCAATCTTGAAAATGGGGGAAAGGCGGGTCAACGGCCGTCTTATCGATGGACTGTCAATAGTAATCTTGAGGGAGGAGGTGTTCTGTTCTAATTTGATAATCCACTTAGAGTGGATGGGCTCCAGTAAATCCAATGGACTCGCCTTACCTCACGACGCTGACGTTTGGTCCGTCAATGTGACATGACATGCATTAACATGGAAGGAGATGGCTGCAGGGACATCTTGGAGCATTACGAAATGGCTAATAACGTTTCAGACTTTGAAATAGAAGATTTGTCGTTCGAATCCTGCCCGACACTCCCTACATATCCTTGGGCAATATGCGCTTCTCATTGTGGTTCTTCTTGACGAAGAGTTATTAAATGCATACCTTGGAGTGTTGGAATACCACTGCTAGCAGCAGGACCCTTTAATAGTGAAGAGGCATTTACCGTAATTAACGGGTCATTTAATGAATTGTGTGTACAGTTTCTTATACTTCATGATAATTTTATTATGTACTTTCTACAAAATTACAATATCAAAATTGAGTTATGTATACGTTGTATTGTGTTACGTTTTTTTTTTTGTGGACGATTGGATATAATTGTCATTTAACTGAACTGAAGCGGCCTGTGGTAAATGACTATGAGACAAATGATCATTAGAGAGTGCCCTAAGAAAGATAAAATAAAGCCCTTTCAACTCTACTGATAAAAGTTGTGAACGGATTTGCACAAAGCAATGAAAGAAAGTATGAGATGGTCCTGATTGATTATTTTCTTGATCGTGGTCCACATTTCTGTTTGAATCAGATTTGTTTGCTTTTTTGTTTTGTTTGTTTTTTGTGTTTGCTTTAACTGCAAAAGAAGGGCAGGTCGCAGATAGCCAAATCATTACCTCCCCCAAGGGAGGAGGTTATGTTTTCGTAACCGTTGGTTTGTGTGTTCGTTCGTTTGTCCGTGTGCAAAATAACTCAAAAAGTAGTTAACGGATTGGGATGAAACTTGCAGGAAAGGTTGAGAATAACACAAGTAACAAACGATTAAAGGGAAGCAGTCCTGAGATTTTCACTGTAATGATAATTAAGAAGAGTAAAAAACATAACCTTTCACCAGTTTAAACGCGTGGAAATGAAAAACTGTCTCCGTACGCGATTTTTGAAAAATAATTCCTGCAAGCGATCGTGTAAGAGCCGGCAAAAAGATGGTACGTCATGCATTCCCTACTCACGAAGTTGACAGCCGTGCCTCTAAAAACCAATTGTGACCGTGCACCTCAAAACGAACATAAAGTCGCACACACTGATTTCGCGTGAGGACTGAGAATAAGTGAAATGGGTCAACCTAGCCGAACTTGAATTTTTCATATTTTCTGAAAGAGCGGGTCTTCTTTTACATTATGCTAAAATTTGGTATCATAAAACGGGCAGGAAAGTGTGTTTCTTAGCAGTTTATCTCGAACATATTTGGAACAATAGTGTGATTAGGTGTGTCTTTAGAATCCCTTTTTCATTTCTGAAAAACCTTGTCCACACTCTTCACTTTCAACTCTAATAACTTTTGAGAAGATACTGCTTTGAAAGTTGGCATTAATTATGGACAGAATGTGTTAATGAGGCATGCTTAATTTCAGTTCAATCAGATAATCCCTTCATTGTTGTTACTCTGGTGGTTTAGTTCCTGTTTTTTGTCCCATTCATCGCACAGCCAGCACGGTCTGGTAAAGATTAAGTGCTTGAATAGACACTGTACTTCAGAGCCTCTTTTCTCAGTTCACACTTTTCCTGAGTTTGTGCTTTCTTTCCAATATTTAGATAGGTTAGGAGAGTCCATTTGATTTGAGTTATACATAATCATAAAGCTTAAAGCCTGCTCTTTCAGAATATGGTCTTAAGTAAAAATTCATATCTGGCGACTTTTTGTTTGTTTTGAGGTGCAGGGTCACAATTGAAGTGTTGAAATGATTAGTTGCAATTTTATCATATAATGTGAAAGTTTGTGGTTTTATTATTTCAAACAAAATATTTCAAGCTTAGATATATATAATTCATGAAAAATTGATATTGTTAACATATATTTATATGTATATTTAAACCAAATATACAATGAACTTGACATAATAGGCACAGTCCTTTTCTAGCTTCCGTCCGTGTTGCATACTTCTTAGCGTAGAAACCACTCTCGCGCGCCAATTCTTACCATACTAATGTACACAGTACTCCGCAGTCAGTCCGCAGCACCCGATAATTCGCTCGTATTTATTCAACTCGTATGTAAGCCCGCTTTAAGCTTGCATACGTAATGAGCTGCGTAAGGGGATTTTGTCCTTGGGCTTTCGGCAACAAAAATACACCTTATGTTCACAAATTTGGTATCAAATTCAAGGAAAATATGTAAACTATCGTCACATGTTACTCAAATTATTGTAAATGAAAAATATCATAGCGTAATTTGAGCTTGAAAAATGATGAAAAAAGTAATTCGTGCAGTACACTTTCAAGACGTCAAAAAAATACCAAATTCACCTTGCGTCTCAATGAAAATGCTTTATTTGGTAGTCCATCTCCTAATCTTTGTATCCATGTAAATATCTTGACAATTTGTTGCTTAATCCGGTCAGGAACCAGTAAAATATACATCGATGTCAGTGCTGATCAGCTTGAAACCGTGCAATCTCAAGAGTAAGCTCTCTCATTGGACAGCGCCTGCACTCAGCGCTTGCATTACGTCATTACGCTGCTACATAACGGTTTCATGCCACTTGCGGTTTCTTGGCACGCGTGTAGTTCAAGCGCTGAACGCACGCACTGTCCAATGAGAGAGCTCTGTACACTTTGTGCGGAGCATACTTCCGGCTTAGGAGTGAATTTTACAGACATTTCAAAACAGAAAAACTAGTATAAATCATGCTTGCGTCTCCTTGAATCCAATATATGATGAGCATCTAAGTTTCCTCTCTACGAAAAAGCCAAAATCAGAAACAACAGTTTCTTAATCCGGTCAGGAACCAAAAAAGAACTTAAGACGACAAAATCTTCTGTGAAAAGCAGGTAAAATTTACGCAAATTCAACTGATTATATAGTCATGATAAGATCCGATGTTATAGGCAAATTTAGTATCAAAATAAAGATCAAAGTCTGGAAAACAATTTACCGTGACTTGTAGCCATGACGAATGTATGTACAAGTCGCTACACTGTGAAAACCATAGCCCTATCAAAGTCTCGCAAAATCTCGCACGACGAGACACGCAAAGATCGTCAACGAGAGTGCTGAATAAATCTTGCCGGATCGGCTCATTAGCATACGTGCTGCGGACTGACTGTCCGTCTAGCTGATTTTGCCGAAGATAACCTGTGCATGAGAGAGTCGAATTCTTCCAAGAAAATATTGTTTATATATTACACAATATTTCTGTAAGTAGTGAGATATCGCCTTTCCTCGAGAGAAAAAAAAAACAAAAAACAAAAAACTATGACGTGAACCGGGAAGGGTAAACACAGGGGGTCGTAGGGATATGATTTCGCTCCACTTTGCCGTGCATGTCCAGTCGGCACTGGCAGCAGCTAGCTCAGTGGCACTGTACTGCAGTCCAACCCCTGCTCGCAATATTCTTTTTTCCCCAGGATGGGAAAGTCACTAGTGTGTGTAAAGTCTACGGCAGTCTAGGCTGCAGCCCCACGGTAAATGAAACATAGCTAGCCACTTTCCTTACCTCTCTACGCTTTTTCCCCTCGGTTCTCTTCGAAGTCGATGCTCGAGGTGTTTCTGTTTTATAACTCATGTGAGCAAATGGTCGGGATTGCATCTGGCTTCAGGAGTTTTCTCGGTTTATAACCGAGGGCCACAGCCTGCCGGTCCACGTAAAAACATCGCTTCTCAAATGGTCCGCGCACAGGTAGGTCACAACACGATATCGAGATTTTGTAGGCCCTAAGTTTCTTATGTTCGGCATCGTTGTACCGAGATTTCCCAGCTATACAGCTCACCTTTCACGATACTTTTGTGGGTCTGGGACGGAAAAAAGGATTTTCTTGGGAAATTTTCTGCACGATTCGAGCAAAACTACTGATGTAAGATAGCCTGACCAGACGACGCTGAATGCGGTCGCCCCTATAGTGTACTACAATGCAGGCCTGTACCATAGCTGTGTAGAACCGTGTCTACCTACAATCTGTACGTACTAGAACATGCATGAGCGGCGACAGGGCTGCAGCTGCGCTTGTGACTGGAAAAGTGTGAAGGGCAAACCGCGTACGGGGTATCTACCGTAGATCTAGTTCTACCGTCCACACGTGTACTGTGCGAATATAATACACAATACATACACACACACACACACACACACACACACACAACGTTGAAAAACTGTCAAATACTACTAGTAGTAGCCACCGACGTCTTCATGCATCCGGGTAACTAGGGAGCGTACGGATAACGAGCAGAACACGGCTGGGAAGAGTTGTGCCTCGGTGACGTCTGACTCTCCGCAAGGACTTGCTCACTAGCATATTCACCATGCAGATTCACACTTTTTCAACCAAAATTTACGAGCTTATTTGGTGATTTAAAGGTTTGTTTTCGGTGAAAGTAGTTCATTGGAGGTACCAACAACAACATATTTTTTAAATTTCGTGAGGACTGCTTCCCTTTAACTTTTGGTGGTGATCCGAGAATTTTGGGGGAAGTTATGAAGGATTTTTGATATTTTGGCAGGTAGGGTCAATGAACTTGGGAGTTCAGGCTGCGCGTATTTGAGGCTTGCATGCGCGCACTAGAGTGCGTGCCAACGATAGTAGAGATCGTAGGCACCTCAGCAGCTGTTCGAAATACACCAAGAGGCATTTTACTCCTAGCAAAGTATCGGAATTACATTTTATGCATTTTACCGTGTATGTATAAAGAATTGCAATTTCATGTTTATATCTGCAGTACAAACAGCTTTGTTATATTTATATGTATGCATCACGTCTTTATTATTGTGAGCAATTCAGCATTCCAAATTGCTGCGAGTCACGATTTCAATAAACCATGAATAACAATAATAATAACAAGATAGGAAAGCGCGCGATAAAAATGGACACAAAATGGCTACCCTACATGACGATACAAAAGAGAGCTAAGTACAAACTCAGTACACCTAGAAACATCATTCATTTCCAAAGGTAGTGGTATTTTTATTATCTTAAAAAGATTTTAAAATTATAGTCGTAACTTTTTTTCGATTAAGGGGATTATTTTGATGAACGAGATTTGAAAGTAATAAGGGTTATTTCGTGGAGGTAAAAATTTGGCAACAACACGATGTCACAATCAAAGACGCTTGATAAACAACAACATCTTCATAGTCAGCGCGTCTCAGGCGAAGACGCACATCACCTGAGACGAGCTGTCTTTGAAGTTAAAGGCACTCAGTCGTCGCAGGCGATTTTGCAGCTCAGTAGAAAAGCACGACACGCTGCTCCTCCCGTTACTGTACCCCCCGTACGTAAAGAATGCCGAACACGACGCTACGCAACGCACCAGCGAACACCCAGCTAGACTGCAAGAGCCGTGCGAGCCGTCCAACCTAATTTCAACATGGACGCCCGAATACCTACCGAATGGGGCCGAATGGGTGCCCGCACAAAACCGTGCACGCGCATAACAGCCATGCGCATGAAAATCTCTCGTACGGGCTCCGGTCATTACATAATACACAACTGAGAGAGCTGTGTGTGTACGTACGTACCTGGCTCCAGTCTCTGTTTATTTGCACTGTGATGCCAATTTCAGCAATCTAAGCAATAACATTTTATAATTTCTGGAAATATCCTATAACAATATTATAGAGTATTTATATATTACGTTATTGAATATTTAGTTTTATAAATATGGTTTAATGAAGAAATATTAAAACTCTAAGCTTCATATATATAGCAAGTTGCAATGAATATGGCAGGTTGTTTTGTTGTTTTGATCATTGTGCATTGTCTGTGGCATATCCAATGTCAGCTGTGATACGTTCGGCCGGATCGTAACATACAAAGTCGATATAAAGTCATCGGTATGTCAATATCAATGTGTGTGGTGTGCGTGTACTGCTTGCAATAAAAAGTACTGCTTCAATTCAGTTCAGTTCGGCTTAGTCTTGGTTTGGTAATGAAACTTCACAATGGAGATCATTGCAAACAGCCGTCCCAGACTGCAAATGTATTTACTTGTATGACGCTATCGACGAGTGGAGAACGCAGAGAGCCGTGTTCTTTAGCATGCTTACTAGGACAAGTAAGAGACCAGAAGCAAGAAGGGGAAGCTTCAGCGTCAGCATGCCGATGAAAAATTTGCTTTCCACTTGCTTGAGTTGCATGAACAGTTTTGTAGGAATTTAGAATGTGCGAATTCGTGTTACAGCATGCACGGTCGGTGGAGTTGTAACTCAGCCTGAGACGTCGACCCAGCTGCCTGCATGTCCAATGCCACGGCTTACGCCAATCAAGCAACCCCAGGCCAAGTCAACAACTTCAAGGAATCCAGATGAAGTGCAAGTACACGAATGATTGAAGTGTACGTAGGGCCTATAACGTTACAACGCCTCTCTAACTCCCATAAAATTATAAATTTCTACTTGTACTGCCTATTCTCAAAGACTAATAATCTAACACGGTTAGACTCGACTCTGTCTGAGGTAGAGCTTAGTAATCTAAAAGTACAAACTGTAATACCGTCTTGGTCTAACGTTAGATCTTAAAAAAAAAAAATCATAAATTTACTCGTAACGGTTAGATCTAACGTTTATCTAGACACTGACTTTTTAATTTTACTTGAGTAGTTTGAACTACAGCTGTAGGTAGTAGATTTCTATACACAGCCCAGTCGCTGTTATAAATTAGGTTAGATGTTGTGCTTCGCGTCTGGTCGGGCTAGGGTAGTTTCAAGTCATACGTGTGTTTATTACGCAAATTCCCCAAGAATATAATTTAGGATTTGCGAATAAATGTTAAATAATTGAATAGATCTATCTCAAGCTACATCATATTGTAGTCAAGACAAATTACCAATTAACAGATACAGCTATTGCCAATGTTATTGTGATTTGATTTTGGTGTTGATTAGATATAGACAGGTCTACATCTATTTACAGAAGATGATGAAACGGTGTGTCGGTTGGTGCACGGCCCCTTTTACCACGGCCACAGGTACACTGTGCAGTGCAACTGTGGCCGTTGGCCCTGCACGGCCACAGCCGCTTCCAATATTTGTAATGTATAAACTCCCGAGCAAGTACATGATACAGGGTCTCCGACCCAATCGTCCATGTTCAAAATAGACAGCTCAGCGGTCATGTCCGCAACCCATGACGATGCGTCATCGTCCATGATGGCCATCCTCACATTTACCTGCACACATGTATCTATTGTCAACTGATTGTGGTCTGTAGTTGTACTCTAGTATACAAATATTCAATGTTTATGAGTGCGATGGTTCCGAATATTACATGAGCGTGCAAGTTTAACCGTTCTATTCAACGACGCGAAGCGGAGTTGAATAGAACGGTTAAACTTGCACCGAATGTAATATTCGGTACCGTCGCACGAATGATAAACATTGAATATTTGTTTTATACAACACATGATATCGAAATATTTAGGCATGGTCTACAGTCTAGATCAAGATAGATATGCTTTAACCCTAAATAAGTAGGTCGAGAACTATGCGAAAGCCTACTCCTATTAAACGTTATGCCTACTATAGCTATACATAGCGTACTGCCACTGGATGGCTCGATCTGTTGTACCCTAGGTCTTGAAAAAAGGTCTAACTAAACCCTATATATATAGGGCTAGAGAGTTTGCTTACCGCTATTTAAAGCATACTGTATTTGACCACTTTCTTAGTATTTGCTGCTGCATTTCACTCATGATTAGCAATGCGCGGAGATAATCATCAGAGACGAGAACAAAGCGTGTATAACGGTGGACTGGTACGGTGGTGGTGAACCGGTTGCGTGCTGGCGCCGCGCAAACCCTACGGGTGCAAACCCTACGGGTGCTCGTATGCCATCAATGCCAGCTAGCTCGTGTACGATACACAAGTTCAGTGTGTCCTAGGGTCTATTGCACTGCCGGCTCCAGTCAGTCCGCAGCACCCGATAATTCGCTCGTATTTATTCAACTCGTATGCAAGCCCGCTCTAGGCTTGCATACGTAATAAGCTGCGTAAGGGGATTTTGTCCTTGGGCTTTCGGCAACAAAAATACACCTTATGTTCACAAATTTGGTATCAAATTCAAGGAAAATATGTAATCTATCGTCACATGTTACTCAAATTATTGTAAATGAAAAATATCATAGCGTAATTTGAGCTTGAAAAATGATGAAAAAAGTAATTCGTCCAGTACACGTTCAAGACGTCAAAAAAATATCAAATTCACCTTGCGTCTCAATGAAAATGCTTTATTTGGTAGTCCATCTCCTAATCTTTGTATCCATGTAAATATCTTGACAATTTGTTTCTTAATCCGGTCAGGAACCAGTAAAATATACATCGATGTCAGTGCTGATCAGCTTGAAATCGTGTAATCTCAAGAGTAAGCTCTCTCATTGGACAGCGCTTGCATTCAGCGCTTGCATTACGTCATTACGCTGCTACATAACGGTTTCATGCCACTTGCGGTTTCTTGGCACGCGTGTAGTTCGAGCGCTGAATGCAAGCACTGTCCAATCAGAGAGCTCTTATCGCGCCACTGTTGACTTTGTGTGGAGCGTACTTCCAGCTTAGGAGTGAATTTTACAGACATTTCAAAACGGAAAAACTAGTATAAATCATGCTTGCGTCTCCTTGACTCCAATATATGATGAGCATCTAAGTTTCCTCTCTACGAAAAAGCCAAAATCAGAAACAACAGTTTCTTAATCCGGTCAGGAACCAAAAAAGAACTTTAGACGACAAAATCTTCCGTGAAAAGCAGGTAAAATTTACGCAAATTCAACTGATTATTTAGTCATGATAAGATCCGATGTTACACCCAAATTTAGTATCAAAATAAAGATCTAAGACTGGAGAACAATTTACCGTGCTTTGTAGCCATGACAAATGTATGTACAAGTCGCTACACTGTGAAAACCATAGCCCTATCAAAGTCTCGCAAAATCTCGCACGACGAGACACCTTTCGAACGCAAAGATCGTCAACGAGAGTGCTGAATAAATCTTGCTGGATCGGCTCATTAGCATACGTGCTGCGGACTGACTGGCTCGCTTGTACCGTTCAATAGTCGACTATTGCACTGCCATTGAGAGTGAGCGTTGGATAGCTGATTCCTCTGAATGTCATGTGACCCGCATTCATCCAATCAGATGACAAGATTCCATACATGTGTTGTATAATCTGATCTGATCTGACGTTATAGTTGACGACTGACGACGATCGACGATGCGATGATGTATAGGAGGCTACTATACTATAGAAGGTGCGTAAACGTATGTATGGTTGAGGGGTCTAGATATCGCGCACGAAAATTTGAAATGCTCTTATAATAGAAGTTATTCCATAATCGTACCTGAATTTCTCAATGAATATCAAGAAAATGCAGAAAAATCACCTCCCAGAATCTCCTGATGATACGATGACGGAGTAGTGCGCTGTCGCCGTTTGTATGTCGGACTTTTTTTTATGCGTTCACCTTCTCGGGGTATGTAAAGATCGCGCAGCTGCCCTATGTAGTTTCATGCGTGAAAGTGTCTGCCCCTCTCTGTGGCTGTAACGTGCTTCGGCTTTCGTAGAATATTATAAACGATCGATCGAACAAAATACGAATTCTATCGGCTACGATCATACGAACGAGACAAGCAAGACGACACGTCTTGGCTACAACATCCTTAAAAAAAGATTTTAAGCTAAGGTAGGTAAATTATAACTTAAAAAGTTGGAAATTTAGTGAAAAATTTGTTCCAAAAAATTGGAAATTTAGTGAAAAATTTGTTTGAAATCTAAATTTCTTACCTGCTTCCTTCTCATTTTTAGCGGTTGTCAGGTATGTTTATTCCATGGGCGTATCGGCAAATTTTGCGCTTAGTCTTACGCGTATTAATGCTTGCTATACGCAGTTACGCTATGCGCGATCATTACGTCCCTGCGCGAGACCTAGTACCCTTACTATACATATTACGTAAAGGCAGCTCAGGCGCTGTAACTACGGCCGGCGATATTGCTATCACACATGCATACAATTCACATGTACAGTACGTACACATCTCAGCTGAGCTCAGCGCTCAAGCGAGGAATCGAGATACTATATAGCGCGATACATTGCAGCAGGGATGTCTTGCGCACACACACATTTCGCTTCGTAGTAACTTCGGAGCGAGTTTACGTGCGGCTGAAATATGTCCATGTTTTTGTACCCTCTTGTGGGTAATACGCATGAGGACCGCGCGCTGTCCATTTGTTTTGGTGCGTGCTCTAGTATACAAATGATGCACAGGATAGAGTGCGTTAGTGGAGATGTAGCGCACTCGAGGGTATTTACAATTGTGAAACATGCACTACATTGTAAATACCCGAGAGTGAGCTGCATCTCCACTAATGCCACGAAATAATCCTGTGCATCATTCTTTTGTTTTATAAAATGGGTCGAAGACTAACAGCATTTTTCACGTACCTTTGTGGGTCAATACCAGTCAGCTTCATGTAGCACTCGTCGATGTTCGTCCCAAACATTTACGCACGTCGCACTCGATAAGTACTGTACGTATCGCCACACATGTTATGCACACAAGAAAGGCCGGCCGGCAGCAAACTAGAAGTTGTTTACAGGATTGACAGCGCGTATAGTAGCGCGCGACGCACTTGTAACAACTGATTGAGTGCGCACTGCTAGTGTAAACACTGTGACGTCAGGCCGTGCATGTTAGTGAGAAAGTAATGCAGGCACACGTGACTCATTTCAGCGCTTCCAATTGGCTACTTTCTTGAACCCATTTTATAATATACAAATATTCAATGTTTATGAGTGCGACGGTTCCGAATATTACATGAGCGTGCAAGTTTAACCGTTCTATTCAACGACGCGAAGCACCGAATGTAATATTCGGTACCGTCGCCCGAATGATAAACATTGAATACTTGTTTTATACAACACATGATATCGAAATATTTAGGCATGGTCTACAGTTTGGACCAAAAATAGATATGTTTTAACCCTAAGTAGGTAGATCGAGAACTATGCGAAAGCCTACGCCTAACTTTAATAGGCCAACTAACTACGTAACGTACTGCCACTGGCTCGATCTCTGGTAGGCCCCCTAGGTCTTGAAAAAGATCTAACTAAACCCTATATAGCTAGGTCTAGAGAGTTTGCTTACCTCTATTCAAAGCATACTGTATTTGATCACTTTCTTAGTATTTGCTGCTGCATTTCACACATGATTAGCAATGCGCTGAGATCCTCATCAGAGACGAGAACACTAATGCTTGGGTGAAAAGAGGTAGGTCTACGTAGCCATGATAACGTAGTGGCATGGCCGTGCGTGCGACGTGCGTTGGTGACCGGTAACCCTACGGGTGCGCGTATGCATCAATGCCAGCTAGCTAGTGTACGATACACAAGTTCAGTGTGTCCTAGGGTCTATTGCACTGCCGGCTCGCTTGTACCGTTCAATAGTCGACTATTGCACTGCCATTGAGTGTGAGCGTTGGATAGCCGATTCCTCTGAATGTCATGTGACCAGCATTTATCCAATCAGATGGCAAGATTCCATACATGTGTTGTATAAATTCTGCTAGGACGAGGCGCGCCGTGCAGCTGAGGGTTTAAGACGTATCAAAGGCTTCTAAATTGGGAAATCGGGAGACTTTCAGCACACGATGCTATAAGTAAATATGGGTGGAAATCACTGATATCTCTATGAAAGAACAAGATCAGTGGTGGAAATGAGCTGCATGCTTAGCGGAGGTCTGCGCTCTCAAGAGTGCTTTTCTAGTTTACCTTTGCTTTTTTTTTCCGCACCATGCTTGGTCCAAAACTACAAGTCAATTTCATAACAAATTGAAAACACCACAACATTCGATCTGGATAAAAGCAATATTCTTGATTTGGCGACATAGAATGACAGAGTGATAAGCCCAAGCATCGCTATTGTTCAAATCAAACACAAAAAAATTGCATTAGCTGAATGACCTTTTGCTGGTAACGAGCTGCTTCGTTGAAGGTCTTTGCTCTCCATGCAGAGAAATGGGTCCAAATCTAGATGGCATTAAAGCCATTCTTAAACACTGCTAGCTTGCTTGACAACCTCACGAAAGATAATTTGATTGTGTGTGTGTGTGTGTGTGTGTGTGTGGGCTCGCGCGCGTTTGTGTGGACATGTAGATGAGTATGTTCGTGTATGTTCAATATATTATGGTCTCTACTCCCGCCCTTATGCTCTCTCTCTATATATATCTATATACAGTATGTATATATATATATATATATATATAATAATCGCTATATCTCCATCTATCTCTCTATCTGTCTATCTATATCTCTATCTCTCTCTCTCACACACGGACACACATACAAATAAACACACAACCACACACACGCGCGCGCGCACACACACACACACACACACACACACAAGCTCTCTTTTTTCATATAATTATGATTTCTACCGGATAGTATACTATGAAATAAAACTGAAACCACAAATCTTGTGACATTTCTTTGGATTTAATAGCGACGAACAACCGCTATTTCTTGCAGACATCAATGTGCACGGTATTTCTACTTTGGGCAAACGGCATTGAGTGCAATCCTCTTCGACACAATATGGTTTCGTGGAAGTCGTTGGTGTTCTACCCGTCTGACATAATTGTTACACATTGATCTAACTTGACATTCATTCTATCTAACTTTCCCTTATTACACATTTTATGTTGAATTCAATAATCTTGCTCTTACTGTAAGCACGAGCGCACATGCACATAAAAACACTGCACATGCACATAAAAACACCAATATAGCATTGATACATAATGATGTATCAATGCTATATTGGTGTTTTTATGTGCATGTGCGCTCGTGCTTACAGTAAGAGCAAGATAAATTTTATCAATGGCGTGCATACCACAGTAAGATGTGACTTAAGGTAGTGAGGAATGATACGAAGCAGCAAACAGAATGACTGCCGTAACACGCAATGATGACAAATCCATCTGATGACTAATTGCCCTCCTTTAAAGTCCTGTCCTCACGAAATCTTTCCCGAGGAGCTTAACATTATTCATGTTTGTTATCGTGGCGATGGCTTGTTGGAGGCTCTTTCTGCAGCCCGAATGAAGTGCTCTCTGCTTGAGGGGAAGGGGAGAGTATGGGGCTGTGCATGTACCTGTTTAATGTTACATCTCCTCCCCTCCCGCAATTTTTTTGTCTTTTTTTTCCCCCGCGGGGGTCAGAATTCGAGTGGTGTGTAAACTTGACTTTCATTACCGCTGCATCTCGACTTACCCTCGAACGAAACGTGCGTTCTTAAGATCATTGCCGATAAGATGGGGGGTGCTTGTTCCTTTCCTCACCCCTTCTATCCCTCTCTCTCTTTCTCTTTCTCCCTTCCTCCCCCCCCCCCCCCTCTCTCTCTCTCTCTCTCTCTCTCTGTATCTGTCTATGTATCACTCTCTATTCTGCTGCAGATGGCAACGTTCGGAAACAGGCATGATGCCACTGGACGTTCGCCCGAGGTTGCCGCCAAACTCCGCCCTAGGTTGTTGGCAAAGGTCATCGCAAGTAGAGCGAGATGGGGCAATCCGTGTCAATAGGGCGTCACAGTTTTCGAGAAGGCGTGTAATGTTCTTTTGTTAACTGTATGATATCAGCTGAACAACACAAAATGATATACGCCTGAGGTGGTCTAGTCAAACACTGGCATATTTGCCACCAATGCAAGCGATATTGCATTATAATAATGATGGTGTTATAGCGCATTACACATAATACTAAACACAGGTTGATCACGAAAGATATGTGAAAAATGAGAAACTTAGTTGTGCCGAACACTTCCTGCATGACTATGAAATTGAAGTTTAATATGGATTGATGACCAACGACTTTACGAACGATTTGTTGGTCAAAATGACTGCACGATTTGACCTCTTTAAAGTCAGTGTAAGATGCACACTGGACATGAGCATGTCATTCCATCCTTTGATGTGGTTGTGTTGCTTCACCTCGGACCACTAAAAATAAACAGATTGGACATCTAGAATTACAATTCACGCTATTTGCTCGTTCGAATATAGCACAAATAGTCGCTTGGTACAGATAAATGTGCATTTCGTTTGGCATTTTACCCTGCTAATTACTAAGATGAATAATTTAAACTAGAGAATGCCAATAACCTTCCGATCAATAATGTACAATGGCACATGCGATTTTCCACGTCAAATGCACCAAAATATTAAGCAATTGCCTTCTCTCTCTCTCTGTATGTCTGTTTGTTTGTTTGTCTCTCTGTCTCTCTGTCTCACTTTCTCTCTGCGGGAAGTTATGTTCTGGTAGACTGGTAGTGTAGTAAAGTATCCCCGCAAGACTTTTTTTTTTTTCATTTCTCCTTTGTGGGAGCCGAAAAGATTCCATTAATTTAAAAAAAAAAAGATGTGTGTGAGACACAGAGAATGCAACAAGCATCACGTCTACATGATATCAATCAGACCCTTCTCATACAAATAGCACTTTCATCATATTCCTCACTTTTGACCACCTTCATGCATGAATGAGAAATTTCCTAAAGCCATGATGTCGAAGTTGTTTTCAGTATCAACTTGATGAGGTGATAATTTCATCCCCTTTGGTGTGGGACATAACTAATCTTAGTCAGCAATACCGCAAAGTGAATTGTTGGAAACGAATTTTCTATCGAATATAATGACGAGAGACATTAAAGTTTTAGCTCGTAACGCCAGATGAGCAAGTAACAAATTTGTCATGAAATGGATTGCATTTCTAGGCAAAAGGGTCGAGTTTGTACTTTGCCTTTTCAAGAGAAGAGGAAAATGACGTAAAAACTGGAGGCCGTGCTTTCATGCTTGGATGATGATTGTGTTTCTGTCCATAGCTCGAGACCTTTCTACTTACTACGCCGCTAATAGGGGTAATGTCGTAGAACAAATTAATCAGCGGCATTCCCTTGTTCCCCCTCTCACTGCCTTCTTTCGCCCTAGATGCTTCATTGATTGATTCACACGTGCTATTATGAAATCCGTATGAAACCTATACAACATGGTAGAGGATACCACTCAGGAAATGGAGATGGAGAAAAGATGCAATGAATAAATGTATGAATAAATTAAAAAGTAAAATGACTGAATGTGTAAAAACAACAGAACGTCATGAGCATATCATGAATTTAGAAATTAATACAAGAATAAGTGAATTTATGATTGCCTGCATGAACATCCCTCTTCCTAAGTTTTGATTCATGTGAGCTCTGTCCGAGAGAGGAGGAACACACTACAATATTGCGAAAGTGTTCCTCTTTAAAATTCTTTGCTCTCCATGAAAAATAAGCACACACACTATCACAAAAAACTTTTCTTAATTTTGATGTTGAGGACTAAAACCTATTCACATTATATATAATTGTCTTCTCACCATTTCCGCGGTGCTCAGACATTCTGGGGTAGTCAGATTAAGGTAACATTTGCAGATTTTCCACCGGGTGAATACGGCTGAATGTTTTTTTTTTTTTTTTTTCAGTCAACGCGACGGAAAAGAAATGTTGTTTTTTGACATTTCTTACATATATATTTTTTTTTCTTCCCGGAAGGCCCTTCTATTAAAAAAAAATGAACATCCCAGTACATGACATACTCTCATGACATTTAGAGATTTCTTGTCACTCGCCTAGCACGCACCTGGTTGGATGAGACTTTCACTCACATTGGTGAGCGGACTCTGTCGATTTTTACTCGCGGGGAATGCTGAAAACCTTCCTCTGGGAAATATGAGACCGGGCAAAGGATATGTTAAAGTCCATAGAGACAGAGACAGAGATATATATAGAGAGAGGGGGGATGGGAGCTTCGAGAGGGAGGCGGGAAAGGAAGGGATAGAGATGGGAACGAAATGAACAGACATGACAGTCTCAAGCTTTAAGCTGCTTCCAAGGATAATCTCTAAAATCGCTTGAGTGTTCTACTGACAGCGGGATACATCCTATCGCCGCCCAGAGATGTGGCGGTTTTTCTAAGACCAAACACCTCTCCCCCCTATCCTCGCATGGTCACGGTTATGAATAAAGAAGGAAAAAAAATCTTCGCTCAAGACATAATACGCTAGATATCTGTATCATACATGGTGTGAATCTATGATGGATGCCATCAGTGCCGAGTGAAAAGACAGAGAGCAAAGCGGTACATGAAGGGGAAGAAGAAGACACATGTACAGACACATGTACAAACACATACATGAGAAGCAGCCATGTATGTGCTGTATGTCTGAAGAAACAGCAAAATTTAACTTTGTGTGTTACAACCATGTTTGCCTCTGCAGGCGGTTTCTTTAAACAAGACGCATGATCACTTTGATTCTTCTTCAATAAGGAGTCTGTTTCTTTATTTCTTATACATATATAAATACATACATATATGCTACATCTCACACTATTATGAAACTATGCTTCAGTATAAAAGAACATTAGAAATGATTCGGTTGTATGATTACATTTATTCTGTCTGTGACAGTTATTTGACTTACCCCACGTAATAATACCGACAAACATAGTTCGTGTGTCATCCATCGCCGAACATATTGAGATGATTAGTTGCCATACGTGTAAATCACTCTGACTTAATCTGTTATCGTGTGTGCATTTTAGCTAAGCCCATTGCGAACTAACTTTTCAACCTGCCGTCTTTCATGTCTTTAGCTGAACATACTGGCACGATCAAATGTGATGCCCGCGGTTCGGTCGCCATATGCTAGCCCAAGGTAAGCGACACCGGATCCTTACCTATGTATGCCGACGTGAAGTGTTTAATGTAGTGTATAGGTTTTGACGGAAGCCTCTTCCGTGGACTTTAGTGGGCAGAAAATAACTTGAAGGTTATATTCATGAGTATCTGAAGTAACTAATGCAAAAATAGGGAAGCACCCACAACAGACGTTTTTGCCGAGATATTTTTCCCCTTACGGTGGCGAACAAGGCAGTCCTCGAGATCGCAAAATAATGCAAAAGCCCACATGAGAACTGCTTTCAAAAACGTTCACTTCAATACACTCTGCTCTGTCAGTTTGCCTGATGACTGTAATTGCATCTTGACATGTTTTCTCAGATGTGATCGGCACCGAAGCTCCGCTCCTCGCTGATAGTATAACAAACGACACCGACAGCGGCACGGAGTGGAAATGCTTACGGTAGAGCTCCAGGGGTAAACGCAAAGTTTGTGGTGTCAGTGACGAAAGCATCTACGGGGAGATGGTTGTAATCAGCATGAGGTGATGGAAATATCCACATAGCAACCGTCAATGATGATAACAATGGTGATTTCCTTGAATCACGAATTCTTCCCCCTTCTTTTCTTTGACACTCCCTGTGCGCATTCAATGGAAATTATGACCCGACTCACTCAAGGACATTTTGATTTCCAGCGCTCAGTGAACCCGCCCTCTCGCGAGGATTGACGCGCCGGAAACGTGATAGTCCCGGCCAAATAGAAAGAAGTCATCTTGTCGGAAGGGCTTGATTGTCAATAATAAAAAAAAAGTGTGAGGATGGAAAAAGAGGGGGAGAGAGAGAAAAATGGGGGGAGGGGGAGGAAGAAGTCTAAAGAAGATGTCAAAGTCTTATCGGTGAGTGACATGAAGGCATTGCTGTAGTAATCTATAATTTCTAAGGGTAATAACTGCAACACAAATTATTCACAAAATCTCACAAGAAAATAACTTCTTAGTCTTTCATATTTCGCTTCAACCTTCTTTGTCATGTTTTCTTTTCGCTTTTCTCTCTCTCTGTCTTGCTGCCCTCATCTCAATCACACAGACAGACACGTAACGTATCACCTTCTTTTAAACACGTTTTCACTCTTTACACTTTTATCGTAATCTGTCAGTCATCGCCTTCATTTTCAGAATTGAGATACCATAGCATCTTTTTTCATGTTTATCATTAACTAAAACAACTTAGGCTAAAAAGAAGACTCCAGTGATCCTTTAGAAGACACTAGAACAATGCATCGGAAACCGTAAGACCGCACCAATCTAACGTCAAGACAATGTGTACAGCTCCCATACAGTCAAATCTTGTTCAATGTAAATCTGTATCGCTCATCAAAACTTTGCCTTTGAAATTTTACCAAAGTAAAGCAAAACAAAACTTAGAATTAATTACAAGACCGTATACAAGTAATTATGTTTCCAAAAGGGCTCGTGCTGTCATACGATTTAGTAGTAGAAGAAGTAAAAAAAAAAAAAAAAAAAAAAAAGTGGTAACAGTGGTAGTATTAGAAGTAGTAATATGGATAAGATCACACAGGTTAATAATTGGTATTAACGTTACCATCCTTATTCTTATGAACATTATTAATTCATGTTGCTGTCAGCTTGTATAGTTTTCTTTTTATTTATTATCATCCTTGTCATCACCCAGAGCATTAGCTTCTACTACACAAGAATGAGGATTGAATTAGGACATATAATCCATTCACCTGATAAGGTTGTTGACTCCCGATGATGGGTGTGATGAGAGGTGGTGGGACATATTGCTCCTGTCACCATTAAGATCGACCACTGGGGGCTTCTTCGAATACGCGTGTTTAATCCCGCCCGAAGCATGATGAAGGAGAAGACGTAAAGAAAGAAGATAGAAAGAGAAATGAAAGTAAAGACAAAACGGCTGATAACAACATCGTATCTGCAAGGGTATCGGGTTTTTGTAGATTCTACAAGGTGTAGACAGAGATACTACATGGCGGCACATTTTTTGGTACGCCGTCTCTGTCTTTGCCGCCGGCCACCACCGCGAAGGTTCAAGTTGAAACTCAAGACCAGCTGCGCCCCCTCGCCGTCCCCCTCATTACGGAGCGAAAATGGTGGGGGGATGAAGAGTGCCAGATTTGCACACACTCCCGCGATATATTGTCAACCAAGTCGCAAATGGATCAAGCCCGTGAGGAACATTCTCTAATTGCAACACGGATTGCTCCACGACCGACCGTGACTTGGAGTTCAACGACTTTCAATAGCCCTCTATTTTACTGTTAATTTCTTCTTCACTCTCTTTTCCTCTTTCTTTCATATCTTTCGGCTTCTTCTCCTCATCTCTTTCATCTTCTTACTTGGTTTTCTTCTTCACCTCATCCTCTCTCTTTTTAATTTTCTTCTCCTTCAATTACTTGTCTTTCTTCTTTTCTTGTCCTTGTTTTTCTTCCTCTCCGGCCTCTTTAGTCCTTTGAATCTTACCCCTTCTGTACTTTTCCTTTCTTTCTTTTCTTCTTCTCCTTTTCTCCTGCTCCTTTTCATTCTCCTCCCTCATTCCTTTAATCATTCTCTTTCTTTTGCGATTTCTCTGTCTTCTTCTCTCTATGTGCCTCTTCGCATACCTCGTCGATTTCTTTATCTTCTCGTTTTTATTTTCACCAGAAGCCGAGCTTTCTTACGGCGCTTAGAAAGAAAATGAAGCGAAATGCGAACAACCCTTGGCTGTAAGTGTTATTGTCTGCTTACAACCCCTGTAATTGAGAAAACGCGAATTTTACATTTTGAGGTGAGTGTCCTTGGATATGTGCGTGTGAGTGCACGTATAACATTGTATCCATGCCTCAGAATGTTTCGTTTATTATTGTGTGAGTGTATTATTATCTCTTCGCTTGTATAAAAACATTGTACTTGTGTAGAGAATCAACAACATCTCCAGAGTATGTATATTCTATTCCAAAATATTTTTATCATGTCCTTTTTCAACCATTTACGGTATATTAGCTGGCAGATTGCTTGATTGTAAGCAATAATTATATGGTTTTCTATCATTTTTGAGGTGATGTGATCAAATATTTGTCGATTTTTAGAGTTGATGTGTTTGTGTTGTTTTTACTCTTATGTGTAAGCTTATCATTTTTTTTTTGCACTTTTCGTAAAAAACATACAAACAATGCAGTTTCTCAAATGCATTTTGGTGGCAAAAATAATACTTGCAAAGAAGTAGCAATTTAAATGATTGCAAAATTTACTGAACTGAACTGAGATAGTAGTAATATCAGAGGTGGGAAAATGAGGAAGGAATCAGAGCTTATTAGCAAGTAGATTATCTTGCAAAAGTGCTTAGTCTCGAGAATAGAAATGGATTCAAGAGCGATTTGAGGTTGATGCAGATCAAGGATAAAATTGAAGAATATGACAACGTTCACGAGATACGTTGAAGGGATTTGTAGTTGACGACGTGAACGATAAGGCAACTTATGATATTTACTTATCAAGTGAATAAGTCAAAAGAGCGATTTGAGGAAGCTGTAGAGAAAAAAATGTAAACTCAAGAACGTGACAATGTTCTAAGGAAACGTTTGATGGATGTGTAGTCGATGACGTGAGTGAAAAGGGTACTTTCTTTAGGTTACATTTCGTCATTCCAAAGGTTAGTTATTCCGAAAGGTTGTTGATCAGAAAGTGAAATAAGTTTGTTATTTCGAAGGCTCGTTAATCCGAAAGTGAAAAGAGATTCGTTATTCCGAAGGTTCGTCGGTCCGAAAATGAATAGAGGTTGATAAATTCCGAAGATTCGTCATTACGCGCCGTCTTTACATTTTCGGATTCACGACCCTTATTTCATTTTCAGATTAACGAACCTTCTGAATAACAAACCTTATTTCTTTTCCGGATAAACGTACCTTCAGAATAACGAGCCTTATTTCATTTTTGGCATTACGAACCTTCGAAACAACGAGCTTTCGAAATAATGCCACAGTAATGTTCGAATTAATGAACCCTTTTTCATTTTTGGATGAACGAACCTCTAGGTAAAGGGAATTTTCGTAATAACGGACCTTATTTCATTATTGGGCTAACGAACCTTCCGAATAAGGGACATCACCTCTTTCTGTAACTATGAAATTATTTCGTCTTCTCTGCAAAGGTAAATGAAATAAAGAAAACACACTTGACTGTTTTGATGGTCACATGAGTGTTTCTAATATTCAACAAGAGGACTCTGGAATTTCCGTATTGGGTAGCGGCGAACTTTTCTTGCGAAAGATGTCAAATCCGCTGCTCACTATGCTAAAGCTACTATTGGCCTGCCCCTGCCTAATTTCGGGCAGGCGCTGCATAATATATCTGGATTGACAGTGTGCTGTGAGAAGCTTAAAGAATGCGATGGGTCGGGCCTTTGATGTTACTTTTAATATTGAGCGTCTCCTGAGACAAGATAGTAAGACAACGCCTGGACAGCGAAGGGACTCGATAATATACCATCCTGTCGAAGCACTTTAAAAAGACATGGATGATATTGGGGCGAAGAATGTGTTTATGTAGCCTGTGTGTCCGCATCACAGACTGACAAACGTGTTACAAAACATCTCATCGAGCTGTTTAACAGCTGAAATATCCATCCTTCAAGCGTACCACGTGATTACATTGTAATATGACAACTTAAACCAGAGACATGATATTACTCTCCTGAAGGGAGAACAACAAAAGTTTTAGTGCAGAAACTATGAGGCCAAGTGAATATGAGCTTGGACATTCATTTCCGAGCCCAACGATTCGAATCCTTTGTCAGTAGAAGAAGTGCCTTAAGGCAAGGCACCTCTACCCCCATTCCCTATTCCTTCAGAGTGGACTTTTGCCTGTATAGGTGTTTGCGTATGAGCCTTTAATACCCCCCCCCCCCCCTCCCCCATTATGTAAAAGAGACACAGCTTACCTTCACGTCGGAAGATGATTTTTACTATAAATAAATCGTCTTCAGTAGATCAAGATCTGTTTTTTCTCTATGTGTTTCTCTCTCTTTCTCTCTCTCTCTCTCTCTCCCTCTCTCTCTCCCCCTACTCATTCTTCCTCCCTTTTACTCTTCCCTTCCTATCCTCTGTCATCCCTCTCTTCCTCTCTGTTTATGGGTTTTGAGGAAGTGTCTTACTTCTTAACATTGTCCACAAGTACATACACAAAGCATTTGATTTTCTCGCCATGACGTATAATTTGTCTATACTGGCCCACCTCACACTGAATTTCATTCAACTCATGAGCTATGCAGAATGTTGTAGTATTTTTGCATGTTACATTACATGCGCACTCATGCTCCAAAGTATGATAATTTTGAACTTGAAACTGTCACTCAAAGAACCAAGAAGCAACTTAGACTTCACTCTACTCTTGAAATATATTTGACTGTTTGATTTGTTTGTTTGTTTGTTTGTTTGTTTGATTGTTTGTTTGTTCATTTCCATCTGAGAAGATGGCTGGATAGCCTATATTCAGCTACAGTAATGGATGTGAGGTGGGACCACTTCACCGGGTTAAACACCCTGCTCTTTGCGATGAATGAATGAAGCGAAGCTTTTACGTACTGTACATGCGTTGTGACTCTCTCATACACGGGACCTCTATTTTAGGTCATATTCGAGGGACGGAGTGTTTTGCCTCTTGCTAGTAGAGGGGACGGTATGATATTACACACAACATTGCTCAGTCCAGACTCGGGTTCGAACCCGGGTCCTTAGGATAGTAAGGCAGACGCGCTACCGACTGAGCCAACTCACCACTCTCTTTGATAAGGAAAACATGCACTGGCAGTGTAATCAAACATCAAAAAGCCACAGATAACATTACGTGAGAGCAGGGATCTCTTCCACCTCCCTGGTTAGAGATACAGAATGATGTCGGGGGGGGGGGGGACACTTAGGAAATGAGTGAAAAGACTCTTAACTGCCTGGAACTTCTTCTTTAGTTGACTGAAGGCCAAGTACATGGTTGTATATCTACAGTAGCTGTATGTCTTGTTTAAATCCCATAGGCACTCAATGATAGTCACTGCATCGCCGAGCCTGACAGGAGATAGTCTATCCCTGTGATAGATAAGTTATAGTCTCTTGACAAGACCTCTTGTCTAGGATATATATCTGGCGCCGGAGGATGATTAAACGAGACTAATCACGGGCAAGGGTTGAACGCGCTAGCCAGTGCGCCTCGTGGCTGGCGCCACTGATCACTCGCGCGTTTCACCCTTTCCTTACGTTATCCCCATTTAATAGTAGGATCTCAGTTTGTTTCGCATGAATTCATGGATCGGCGTGGAACATCAAAACCAGATAGGCAGCCTTGTTGAAAGGCTATGAAGATTTCAGCCTCGTACACTGTGCTGATTGGAGGCGTGTCAAAATTTAGTCTGCAGATGTTGCCTCATCAGATCACTCAGTCGTGGCATTGCAACCTTAATTATTTATATTGACGCCTTGCGTTATTGATATAAACTACTTCCCTGCTTCGTCATGGTTTTACTTGTGTAGTGGTACTTCATGGTTTCTAGCAATCGCATACTTCTCACTTCAGCATTACCAGGTGAAAACAGACCAGATAAAACCATGAACAAGTAAGCAATGTGTAGCACTATTACATGTGTGATCCCGATCTACATGCAGACAAGGTATTTCTGTAAGCATGACTGACAGAATATTTAGGAGAGCGGAAACTTTTTTTTTTTGACACAATGAATTTGCAGTGTTTAGGATACCGAGAGCGTCGGGAAAATCGAATGACATTTTGCCTTATTTGCTTCTTGAAGGGGAAATCCAATCAAAATATAACTTAGTCTGCTAAGAAAGAGTGAAATATTGCGAGTTCAACTGTAAAATTTTGATCGAAATCGGGTGAAAAATAAGAAAGTAATGATACCCTCACAACTTGCCATATAGTTTGTATCAATTATGCCTGATATATCTAACTGATCACTATTCTGAAGATATTCAACCAGGAATAACATCATGTTATAGACTTCAATGACAGAAACATTGAATTTTCGCCATTTTTTTTTTTTTTTGTGTACACGATGAATGGAAAATTGTGAGGTTAGGACATAGCTCACTCATTTGCATATTCATATCCACTGTACAAGGACTGCTTCGCAGAAATAAGCAAAACTTCAAATTTCATAACTTCCTTTTCATCCGATTCCAGTCAAATTTTTAACGTTGAATTCGAAGATTTTATTCTTTTTTATCAGACTAACTTATATTCCGACTAGATTTCCCTTTTAACTTTATAGACATATATATTTCGATGATATTTATTCCCTTCCGTTCATACCATATAGAGACAATAGTCTATGCTGGTATATTGTCGTTTGGAATCAATTCACATAATTAAATATTCTCACTCAGTAGAAATAGATATTCATAACAATTGAGATGAAAATGCGGAAATGCAATTGTACAGCAAAATAAAATGATCATAATAACATCTATACCACCAAAACTACCCCCCCCCCCCCCGCGCAGCTTCACGCAGACCACAGGTACCTATCAATCCCCCCCCCCCAAAAAAAAAGAAGAAATTATACACACATCCCCCCCCCACACACACGCACACCATCAATAAAAAAATACTAGTATGTGCGTTTGCCCCTTCCCACCTACCCAGCCACACACACACACACACATACATATGTATGTGTGTGTGCATGTGTATGTTATAATTTATAGATATGTATACACTATATAGATTGACGAGTCAAGTTATACGTAACAATCTTTGCAAAAGTGACGAATTGAGCTGATAAGAGGAGTGCTGCTGGTGTGATTGCACATTAAAAAAAAGTAACCACTCCCCAGTCGATTTCCACCTGATGCATGCTCCGAGATAATTGACCTCATCTCCAACTGAGCGATCGTGACTCAGGAAGGCGTGCTAATAACTCCAGCAATATTCATTCGTGCCAGGCTGGATGGCAAATCGTTATGTTATTTATAAGGAGTGTAAGTTTTTCTTCTCCACACAGACACACCTACTCACAGATACACCGCAAGCCAAAACTGAAGGACACACACTCGAGACAAGAAAATTACAAACACGTGTAGTCACACCGCGAGTATTAACCCCAAAGCTTTCTGACCCTCTTTCTCTCTCGCTTCTTATCTTCCCTAGTTTCTCCATCAGCTATTTCCTTGCTTGCTCTGCGTCTCTCTCCATGATCCAAACACATATATATACTCATATTGACATCTGGTTTTAATGTGTATAAGATCTCTGACAAACATGAAGATACAGCATCACTATCTGTAAAAAGCAGCCCAAAATACAAACTGCGCGTTAAACACAACTTGAATATAATATGTGGTTGGTATTTGAAAGGAATGATAAATGATGTAAATTCGTAAATATCGACCTATTCACCACAGTTTTGAATTTCCGCTATTGTTTATCCTCATGCAGACAGAACTATGAAAGAAGCGAAAGAAAATCAGGCTTTTTGCTGTTTATTTCTTGGTGTGATTTCTCGTTTTATTTTTTTTTCACTGATTCAAAATGTATTTCCTGACATCCCTGTTACGGCACATTTTGGTAAATTGCACATTTTGGTGAATTACCAAAATGTGCAGTTACCAAAATGTGCCGTAAATATGTTACGGCACATTTTGGTAACTGCACATTTTGGTAGATTTACCAAAATGTGCAGGACATTGACGGCACATTTTGGTAACTTTCTGCTCCTCCACAATCATCACAAAAACAAATTGTAAGTGCAGTTGGTTTTTGTCCCCACCTAATGAGTTCAGCAGCCTAAAGGCCGTGTCACACCTCTCCGGGCAAGCTACGCGGGCTTGTTGCGAGTAAGGTTTTCCCAGCACGCAGGAAAATTATCTCGCCCGTAGTTGCCTGGAGCTGCGCACGCAAGTCCGGTTAACCCGCAGCCATATTTTGAGCAGCACCTCGCAGGCAACTCCCACGCAGGTACTTCGCAGTCCCCGTATGCGGTCAGCGCGGCCGCCAAGATAATGACATTCTGTCATTTCTGTTGGACTTCTCCCATTCCTTCAGATGAATTTCTGAGTTGTCAGCCCCCACGCGCCTGGCACGCAGGTCACACAGAATACCCGCAAAAAGAACATAAGTAGCACGCATCCAGCAAGTAAGACACATGCACAACTCGCGCAAATCCTTGTCCGCCCTCAGAAATTGTCCGGTATGCTGGAAAATCCTCACACGCAACAAGACCGCGTAGCTTGCCCGGAAAGGTGTTACAAGGCCTTAACATGGTTACGGGTAAAAAGGATTTGCGTGCGCACCTCCGGGCGGCTACGGGTGAGATACGTGCTAGGTACTGTTACGTGCAGGTCATCTGAGGGGACCTCTGGGTAGTAAAAATTGTTCTTCGCAAGTCGCACGCAAGGCTTGCCCGGGAAGATGTGACACAGCCTGTAAAGCCGTGTCACATCATTCCGGGCAAGCTACGCGGGCTTGTTGTGAGTAGGGATTTTTTCAGCACGCAAGAAAATTTTCTGCGGGCGGACAAGAATGTTTACGAGTTCCGCACTTATGTCTTATTTGCTAGACGACTACCACTTTTACCTTCTACTTGCGTGTATTCCGTTTGACCTGCGTGAGAACTTTGAAACCGATCCGTTTTCTGTTACGAGCGACTTACGGGTACTGCGAAGTACCTGCGTTGGAGTTGTCTGCAAGGTGCTGCCGGTAAGGGTCTCCTGCTGGTGTTCTGCGTGTACCCCCGCAACTCACTCGGAACATATTTTGAACATGCTGAAGGTCTTGTCATACCATATCTGGGGAAGTTTGACTTGCGGGGAAGCAAATTTGCTACCCCGAGCTCTTCGCAGTTGGTCCTCACCTGACAGTACCTAGCGCTTATCTCGCCTGTATTTGCCCGGAGGTGCGCTCGCAAGTCCGATTTACCCGCAGCTAAGTTTACAGCATGACCAAATTTTTTCCGGGTGAGTCGTGGGAATTGCCCGCAGGGGTAAACGCAGAACGCCAGTAGGAGGCCCTTAGCGGCAGCACCTCGCGGGCAACTCCCACGCATGGATTTCGCAGTCCCCGTATGAGGCCAAATTAATGACATTCTGTGGTACTTCTGCCATTCCTTCAGAGTTGTCAACCCCGCGCATCTGGCACGCAGGTCACACAGCATAATACCCGCACGAAAGCAATCGCAATAGCTTACTCGAGCCTTCAACTCGGGTGAGCTAAATAAGTGTCTTGTCTATCTTTACTGCTGCATCAGGACCATATCACCTTAACTCCTTGACCGTATTATAAATCTCAAGCTCATCCATGGGGTTTTAGTTCAGTTACCAAAATGTGCAGATTGTCCAAAATGTGCAGGCAAATTCACATTTAACTGCACATTTTGGTGACAGTTGATCCCGTCAGGTATAGGTGCACTATCGGCACATTTTGGTAATTTGCAGTTTATACCAAAATGTGCCGTTACAATCCCTTCTTCCATGTCCTAATTTTTAACCTTCCTTTCCGCTGGAAAGTAAGTATTGTCTAAAGCTAGAAGAAAATTGACTTTCACCAATGCTCGTTACAAACAAAACCAAAACAAATCTAAACAAACATCGGGTCGATCACAGATCCGTAATTTTCCTTAGGCTGCATTCTGCTTGTTGAATGCCTTACCGCATCATCAAACAGTAATGGTGTTTTGACGCCGTGCGCGCTGTCTGCGCTCGAATCTCGCACGAAAGCCGCCATGCCTTCGGGAAAACAACTTCCTCAGCCTCCACCGGTAAAAGCTCATTGCCCGACCACAATGCCTTTGATTGAATGTGAATAATTCATTAGGTTATTCATTGAATCTACAGACAAGAATTGGGTATCCTTTGCGATTTGCTGTGCGTGGCGGAGACTTGTTTCCCTTCCTTGTGGAAAAGGCTTGTTGAATTCTAGATGCCGTAACTCTTCTTTTCCTTTCAGTATGGTACAGACACAGGAAACTGAAGACTAAACAGAGAACAAAAACATATTTATCGTAGAGTTTGAAAGGGGGATTGGTATTTCCAAAAAAAAGAAGAAGAAAAACAGCAAAGTCAAACATTAGGAAAAGTTCCATATGTCTGGACAAAGGAAATGCATAGTATAAAGCCAGACACCTCGGCAATGCGCTTTAATGCCAGACGTCATATCGTACGGATTTGCCGCCAGTCATGCAACAAATCTGTGTTAGTGAGAATTGAATGTCTCAAGCGGCATGCGAACAGTTCGCGGATAGGTCGAGAAATGTCCGGACGAACTTCGCTGCTTTCGCGAGCCACATGTGAGACATTTTCCAAACTGTCGGGACCTCAAGGGTTTCACTCAGAGTTTGCGAACATATCGCACACGTCTTGAGTAGGTCGCGCGCAAAATATGAAGCCTTTTATGCATTTTCGGAAAGATAAGAGCTAATCACAACGCAGGGAGCGGCAAATGTTCACAAGAATTGCTTTTCTTTTTTTTTTCTTCTTCTTTTTTTTTTTTGGGGGGGGGGGGGGGGATTCCGGCTGAACTAAACACGACGCCCGCGAACGATTGACGACGCATCCGAACCCCCGGGCTTGTTTAGCCATGTATTGCAGCTTAAAACACGAATGTTGGACTTTGTCATTTTTCAACATTTCCATCCGTTGCGAATCCTTCCGGTGCGCCTCGCAAACAGCCCATAAACATGTTAAAAAGTCTCCTTTACATCAGTATGATATGTGGAAAAAAAATCAATTAAGGTTGAAACAAAGGAAGTTTGATAAAACGTTTTCCTAAAGGTAGCGTCACGCTGTCCCAAAATCGACACGAGATAGCGAGAGTTTTCAATGTTGTGAGAAGTTAAGGCCTGAACTTGGTCAAAAGCCAAACAACAGAAGCATACCTTAAATTTTCAAACTATGGCACCCAAACCACACACATGATGGAAACACAATGGCTACAAGACAGTTTTGCCACCTCTCACAAAGTTGCTGCCGGAGCCCGAGAATCTTCACCGGCGGTCGTACGATGGCTTACGATGCCCTCACGAATGGCCCGATGTTTATACGATCAGAGCCGAATTTGAACATTTCCTTTATCGTGTGTCCATCTTTACTCAATTTGGAGACTGTGTGACGCATGCATAAATAAAATGTCTAATCCAGTATGCTAACAAAGTGTAGACGAGTAATATGAAAAATTAATAGTCACAAGACAAATATTGCAAATGAAAATGTTACATCAATTGAGATTTGAATGGTAAATGTAAAAAAAAAAAAAGAAAAGGTGTCGCATTTGAATGAATCTCCCTACGATTGTGAATTGCCCTTTACCATATGCAACATCTGTTTCAACGCCAATCTTTCCGGTTGGCAGTGTTAAAAACGTGACTTGCTGGTAAATGTTATTAATGTGTATTGCGGACCTGACACAGCCGTGCCAATAACAGTCGTCCATCAAAAGAATGTATTGTTACGTCTAAGAGACGTGACAGCCATGGTATCAAAGCTTTGTCGCCATTTAAGATAGAGGGGATAGGGACGGAAGGAAAGCAGAAGGAGGAATCTTAAAGCAATTCATGGTTTGTGTTGTTGTTTTTCATCGTTGTCGATGCTGTTGTCGGTACCACTAACCGTTATATTTGAATTCGTCTGGGAGGAGATACGCGACACTGTCAACTGATTGACATTAATGATGATACATTTCGAGCGGGCGAGGGTTAAAGGATCATGCTTTGCCCTTGGAGTGTCAGTCCTCGCATTTAGAGTTTGCGGATCCTTCATTATTGATGCTTGAGCCCTGGATTTTAGAATTGACGGGGCCCCAGATGATATCTGCGTTGGCTGTTGTTGAGTCAACTGGGAGATTTAGGGCGTAATTGTCATGCGGAGATGACATTAGAGTGTTTTCTCACCTTGCTCGAATATCAGATCTGATCACGCCTTTTCATTTGTTGTTAATCTTAGCAAATTCTACCATCCTTTTATTTCACTGTTTCATAACGTATGAAAGATTTGACCTTATCAACATCGTAATACAATGATGATGTGCAATATAATAGAAAGGGTTTTTTTTAATATTGCTATAGCAATTTGAGTAAACTAAGCACTGAAAAATATAGTAATCTTTTCAAAATCTAAATCGCTATCTATATCTAACAACAACAACAACAACAACAAAAACACACATTTTGTTCATGTGGGTAGTGCGTGGGATAATGTGAAAAGTAATTTTGTTTTAAACTTTATGTCAAATTTCACCTCGCATTTATGCAATACTGATCGAAAAAAAAACAATCGAAAAAAAAAATACTTGACTTGTCAGTCATCATGCGCTGACGAGAAATAATTTCATTGACAAAGCCAAAGGTCATTGACTATCTCAATTAGGTGCTAGTAGAACTAGCGCACAATGTATGGGTAGATTGGAGTTCTGAATTTCTATATTTTCTGCAACCACGTTCGAAATCCTTCTACTGAAGGTTGCGTGAACCAGCAAGGGAGATTCGCACCCCTTTTTCCTGAACATATGGCCAATTAAAACGTTCAATGCCTTACATTGTATTCATGCAATTACAATTAAGCACAGATGCACGAAGAAAACAAACGTATCATCTTCTCTTGATCTTTTTATGATGATCATTATTGAAATAGATATTTGGGGGAAAAGGTCATACCAGGTTTTCAGCTCGTCGGTAGCTTGAATGATTTATGATGACTTGCTCTCGTGCGATTAATTTCCTGAGGCCTTTGGTGGTAGTGAAGACGGAAAAGTAATTGAACTTAATTTGAAACAGCAACATCAATATCAATTTTCCCATCAATGGGGGTGGAGGAAGGTGTGGAAACCATAAATAATTATGAGATGTTTTTCTAAATTTTAACATGACACAACCATACTTGCTCATTACTCACGAGAAATATGACAGATCTGATATCTTGCTTTTATAGTTAGTCTGTTCAATCAAATGTGGAAAACTATTTTTATAATGTTAACCTTTTCAGATTAAACGTTTAAAGAAATGCTGGTTTGTTTGTTTCTTTTTTTCTGTGCACATATATATATATACTAGCAGCACCCGTGGAAATCCACGGGTCTGAGGGGTTTTATTTTTTCTCATTATACAGATTGTATGAAGGACTACGATTTTGCACCTTTTATTGATGAAATAAAAACAAAAGTTTTCTCATTCTTTCGCTACTTGTGCTCTCTTCTACCCATGACCACCACCTAATCACCAAAATTTGGTTTGATAGATCATAGAACCATCCGTTTATCTGCTTCAGACTATACTTCATCATTATTGTCATCATATTATTATTCTTATTAGTCCCCTATTGTTATATTGTTATTATAATTATTATCATTTGGCGAGGGGGATCATAGTCTTTAGGTTTTATAAGTATTAGGCACCCATGGGAATCCACGGGTCTCAGGGCTTCGTATTTTTTCTTAGATATTTCTTCAACCACGTTATGAGGGAAAAGAGAGAATATTTTCGTCTTCATTTGCTCCCTCATGTCTGTTTTCATAATCAACACTTGGTTTGATGGATCTAGAACCACCCGTTTATCTCATTGATACTGTTCATTTTTTTTATAATCATTATCATTGTCATTATCATAATTATGATGATGACGATGATTATTATATTGTCATTTTGTGGGAGGGGAGATCATAGTCATTCGGTTTTATCATTATTTTATCTAAATAATTGACATAAGGATGATCAAGGGAATTAAGGGAAAAAGTTTATCGCTCAAGGATAGTGGATATCTTACATTTTTTCCCGTCATGTCAAGGTTACTCTACGACTGATAGATGTTTCATGTAGCTTCATTATCATTGATATTTCATTTTAAACATTAAAACAATCCAGTATCTGTTTGTGTCTCTATTGCCCATTCTTAGTTTTGGATCATAGCACCCTCCCCATTAATTTGCATTGGCCTATTGTATTGTTACCATTATTTCAGTGTATTATTGTTATTGTTTTGTCACTATTATTATCATTATTAACATTATTATTATTTAGGGGAGAGGAGAGAGTAGAATTATAATATGGGGATGATCAACAAAGGGAGTTGGAAATGTTAATTTGTTAAGAATTGTAAAAATCTGTTTCCCCCATTTTTCTACTCTTGATAAAAACCTTTTCTGAAGACAGTCCTGCGCAAACTGTCCATAGCAAAACTGCTTCACTGCACTGACATACGTAGTCTTGTGCTGAGCAGGACTACTTTATAATTAGACCCCTGGTCTTTTTGTTGCCATTGTGCTGAAAGAAATAAAATATTTTGTCTTCATTCGCTCTCTTCTTTTTGTTTTTATCACCAAACCTTGGTTTGATAGATCACATAACCACCCGTTTATCTGCTTCAGACTGTACATTATTGTTATTATTATTATTATTATTATTACTGTTATTATTATTATTATTATTATTATCATTATTAATATTATTATTATTACTAAATTGTCATTATAAGCATCTTCATTATTGGGGGATCTCGAGGGGAGATCATAGTCATTAGACACCCGTGCGAATCCATTGGTCTCAGGGCCTCGTATTTTTTCTTTAATATTTCTTTCCCCACGTTATGGGAGAAAGAAGAATATTTTTATCGTCATTTGCTCCCTCTTTTTTATTTTTGTCACCAAAACTTGGTTTCATGCACCATAGAACCGCACATTTGATGTCCACTTGTAACTTCAAAAATTGGCGGTCAGCAAAGCGAGGGTTTCCCCCGCGTCCGCTCGTCTCATGAATATTCATGTTTACAGCAGCCATGCAGTAAACGAATGAACAGCGGTGCGTGTACTCTGATATGGAAGGGTATGATCGGCAAGGACAAAATTTAAGTGGATATTTAGCCGTCCTGAACAGTCTGAGTGCAATGATACCCGCCTTGAGAGTAACTAAATGACGTACCTGAGCTGCATAGTATCCTGCAGTTGTGCAAAATACAATAAAATAACAGCATTCGTTGTTTTCATTTGGGCACGCCAATGGCGAACGTCGCTGTACGTAAATGCCCTTAATTGTATACTAACAATGACATAATGAGTGTCCATATCACGCGCACGCAGTTAGTGTTTCGTGTAACCATCGTCAATACATACACAGGCGCAGGCCACACACTGGCATACCGTACCGTACCCGAGAGTACATTGTGTGCGTGCGTGCGTGTCCGCCGGAATATGACAGAGATTTCGCTGCACGCCATCATCCTTTTGACTTTAGTATCCCCACTGTCTCTGCAAGCTAAAAGATGGACGATCGAGAAAGGCAGGAGTCCAGCGCAGGATCGGTGAATATTAAAACGCTCGGCTCTGACGTCACGCACAAAAATGCATTATGCATCTATCTAATTAATTTCTCTTTGTCGTCCTCGACGTCGACACGGAGGCGGAGCGCGGACGAAACCCGGTCCAAGGCACGTAGGAGACCCTCCCGCTGCCGACGGCACCGGTCTCGGGGGCCCGGAGCCGACGGCTCGGGAGGAGATAGACAAACCAGCAACGCCGGAATAAAACAGGAAATACATAAGGCAGCGACAACAACAACAACTTCGCCTTTTACTATTATAGACTAGCAGCACCCGTGGAAATCCACGGGTCTGAGGGGTTTTATTTTTTCTCATTATACAGATTGTATAGGACTACGATTTTGCACATTTTATTGATGAAATAAAAAGAAAAGTTTTCTCATTCTTTCGCAACTTGTGCTCTCTTCTACCCATGACCACCACCTAATCACCAAAATTTGGTTTGATAGATCATAGAACCATCCGTTTATCTGCTTCAGACTATACTTCATCATTATTATCATCATATTATTATTCTTATTAGTCCCCTATTGTTATATTGTTATTATAATTATTATTATTTGGCTAGGGGGATCATAGTCTTTAGGTTTTATAAGTATTAGGCACCCATGGGAATCCACGGGTCTCAGGGCTTCGTATTTTTTCTTAGATATTTCTTCAACCACGTTATGAGGGAAAAGAGAGAATATTTTCGTCTTCATTTGCTCCCTCATGTCTGTTTTCATAATCAACACTTGGTTTGATGGATCTAGAACCACCCGTTTATCTCATTGATACTGTTCATTTTTTTTTATAATCATTATCATTATCATTATTATGATGATGATGATGATTATTATATTGTCATTTTGTGGGAGGGGAGATCATAGTCATTCGGTTTTATCATTATTTCATATAAATAATAGGGATGATCAAGGGAATTAAGGAAAAAAGTTTATCGCTCAAGGATAGTGAATTTCTTACATTTTTTCCCGTCATGTCAAGGTTACTCTACGACTGATAGATGTTTCAAGTAGCTTCATTATCATTGATATTTCATTTTAAACATTAAAACAATCCAGTATCTGTTTGTGTCTCTATTGCCCACTCTTAGTTTTGGATCATAGCACCCTCCGTAGCGTCCCCATTAATTTGCATTGGCCTATTGTATTGTTACCATTATTTCAGTGTATTATTGTTATTACTATTGTCATTATTATTATCATTATTAACATTATTATTATTTAGGGGAGAGGAGAGAGTAGAATTATAATATGGGGATGATCAACCAAGGGAGGTGGAAATGTTAATTTGTTAAGGATTGTAAAAATCTGTTTCCCCCATTTTTCTACTCTTGATAAAAACCTTTTCTGAAGACAGTCCTGCGCAAACTGTCCATAGCAAAACTGCTTCACTGCACTGACATACGTAATCTTGTGCTGAGCAGGACTACTTTATAATTAGACCCCTGGTCTTTTTGTTGCCATTGTGCTGAGAGAAATAAAATATTTTGTCTACATTCGCTCTCTTCTTTTTGTTTTTATCACCAAACCTTGGTTTGATAGATCACAAAACCACCCGTTTATCTGCTTCAGACTGTACATTATTGTTATTATTATTATTATTATTATTATTACTATATTGTCATTGTAAGCATCTTCATTATTGGGGGATCTCGAGGGGAGATCATAGTCATTAGACACCCGTGCGAATCCATTGGTCTCAGGGCCTCGTATTTTTTTCTTTAATATTTCTTTTCTCACGTTATGGGAGAAAGAAGAATATTTTTATCGTCATTTGCTCCCTCTTTTTTATTTTTATCACCAAAACTTGGTTTGATGCATAGAACCACACATTTGATGTCCACTTGTAACTTCAAAAATTGGCGGTCAGCAAAGCGAGGGTTTCCCCCGCGTCCGCTCGTCTCATGAATATTCATGTTTACAGCAGCCATGCAGTAAACGAATGAACAGCGGTGCGTGTACTCTGATATGGAAGGGTACGATCGGCAAGGACAAAATTTAAGTGGATATTTAGCCGTCCTGAACAGTCTGAGTGCAATGATACCCGACTTGAGAGCAACTAAATGACGTACCTGAGCTGCATAGTATCTTGCAGTTGTGCAAAATACAATAAAATAACAGCATTCGTTGTTTTCATTTGGGCACGCCAATGGCGAACGTCGCTGTACGTAAATGCCCTTGTAAGACAGCGCCGTGTATTATGTATTAGAATATACCATACTTCATCATTATTATCATCATATTATTATTCTTATTAGTCCCCTATTGTTATATTGTTATTATAATTATTATTATTTGGCTAGGGGGATCATAGTCTTTAGGTTTTATAAGTATTAGGCACCCATGGGAATCCACGGGTCTCAGGGCTTCGTATTTTTTCTTAGATATTTCTTCAACCACGTTATGAGGGAAAAGAGAGAATATTTTCGTCTTCATTTGCTCCCTCATGTCTGTTTTCATAATCAACACTTGGTTTGATGGATCTAGAACCACCCGTTTATCTCATTGATACTGTTCATTTTTTTTTATAATCATTATCATTATCATTATTATGATGATGATGATGATTATTATATTGTCATTTTGTGGGAGGGGAGATCATAGTCATTCGGTTTTATCATTATTTCATATAAATAATAGGGATGATCAAGGGAATTAAGGAAAAAAGTTTATCGCTCAAGGATAGTGAATTTCTTACATTTTTTCCCGTCATGTCAAGGTTACTCTACGACTGATAGATGTTTCAAGTAGCTTCATTATCATTGATATTTCATTTTAAACATTAAAACAATCCAGTATCTGTTTGTGTCTCTATTGCCCACTCTTAGTTTTGGATCATAGCACCCTCCGTAGCGTCCCCATTAATTTGCATTGGCCTATTGTATTGTTACCATTATTTCAGTGTATTATTGTTATTACTATTGTCATTATTATTATCATTATTAACATTATTATTATTTAGGGGAGAGGAGAGAGTAGAATTATAATATGGGGATGATCAACCAAGGGAGGTGGAAATGTTAATTTGTTAAGGATTGTAAAAATCTGTTTCCCCCATTTTTCTACTCTTGATAAAAACCTTTTCTGAAGACAGTCCTGCGCAAACTGTCCATAGCAAAACTGCTTCACTGCACTGACATACGTAATCTTGTGCTGAGCAGGACTACTTTATAATTAGACCCCTGGTCTTTTTGTTGCCATTGTGCTGAGAGAAATAAAATATTTTGTCTACATTCGCTCTCTTCTTTTTGTTTTTATCACCAAACCTTGGTTTGATAGATCACAAAACCACCCGTTTATCTGCTTCAGACTGTACATTATTGTTATTATTATTATTATTATTATTATTACTATATTGTCATTGTAAGCATCTTCATTATTGGGGGATCTCGAGGGGAGATCATAGTCATTAGACACCCGTGCGAATCCATTGGTCTCAGGGCCTCGTATTTTTTTCTTTAATATTTCTTTTCTCACGTTATGGGAGAAAGAAGAATATTTTTATCGTCATTTGCTCCCTCTTTTTTATTTTTATCACCAAAACTTGGTTTGATGCATAGAACCACACATTTGATGTCCACTTGTAACTTCAAAAATTGGCGGTCAGCAAAGCGAGGGTTTCCCCCGCGTCCGCTCGTCTCATGAATATTCATGTTTACAGCAGCCATGCAGTAAACGAATGAACAGCGGTGCGTGTACTCTGATATGGAAGGGTACGATCGGCAAGGACAAAATTTAAGTGGATATTTAGCCGTCCTGAACAGTCTGAGTGCAATGATACCCGACTTGAGAGCAACTAAATGACGTACCTGAGCTGCATAGTATCTTGCAGTTGTGCAAAATACAATAAAATAACAGCATTCGTTGTTTTCATTTGGGCACGCCAATGGCGAACGTCGCTGTACGTAAATGCCCTTGTAAGACAGCGCCGTGTATTATGTATTAGAATATACCATATGAGAGTCCATATCACGCACACGCAGATAGTGTTTCGTACGATCGTGTAACCATCGTCAATACACGCACAGACGCAGGCCACACACTGGCATGCCGACTCACCCAAGAGTACTGTACATTGTGTGCGTGCGTGTTCGCAGGAATATGACAGAGATTTCGCTGCACGCCATCATCTTTTTGACTTTAGTATCCCCATTGTCTCTGCAAGCTAAAAGATCGTGAAAGCAGGAGTCCAGCGCAGGATCGGTGAAAATTAAAACGCTCGGCTCTGACGTCAAGCACAAAAATGCATTATGCATCTATCTAATTAATTTTTCTTTTTCGTCCTCGACGTCGACACGGAGGCGGAGCGGGGACGAAACCCGCGCCATTCGATGCAGGATACTCTCCCGCGGCCGACGGCACCGGTCGCAGCTGCCCGGAGCCGACGGCTCGGGAGGAGATAGACAATCCAGCAACGCCGGAATAAAACAGGAAATACATAAGGCCGCGACAACAACAACAACTTCGCCTATTATATATATAGATATATATATATATATATATATATATATATATATATAATATATAATATTATATTTTATTAAATACATGTATTCATTGTTACGACAACATTCACACTTCGGAAAATGATGGCGCATAGATAAACATTCAATCAATGTTCAGGCAATTTACTAGTCATAATATTTTCGGTACAAAAATCATTTTAGTACAATTACTGCAATTCAATCATTATTTTATACGTGCAACTCCTTATAAAAGTTTTGATACTGATTTCGATGTCCTCTGGATTGCAAGTTCCATATATCATAATTCCCAGGAAACGTCCAAAAATGACGCACGATGCGTAGGAAAAAGGGGTGCGAATGATATACTCAGATGTAAATCAATGGGTACAAGCAAGTAACGGTACTGCAAAATATGAAATACACGGTGATACGTGTAGACTTTAAATGTCGCGATGACCGCTTCCACAGTCAATGAGCAACTTATATAATCCAACAAAAGATTATCCCTCAAGTCACAGCTTCAATGTGGCAATGTTCATATAAATGGAGCCAGCCACAAATGTAGGCGAATCAATTCTCCATAGGCAATAATATCTGCAGATTTTATCTCTGCATTGAATTACAAGTTAACATGTAATAAAGGACTTGACTATAACAAGTCTCTACTGAGCCAGATGAGACGTTACTCTCAGAGTAAAGGTGTTGAAGGTACGCTGCTTTAAACTTGATAATTTCTGTGGCTTACATTGTATAAAGGTTCCTTCAGCCACTCTTGAACTTTCCGTATGGTTCTCCAACCTCTAGATTCCAGAACTTTCCGCACATCCTGACTCATTGTCTATTTATATGCATGACCTCATTCCTAATATTATCTACATAGGACAATTAAACATGTGCGGTAAGTATTGACAGACAGTATGTCTTATACATACTAATGATACGTATACTATAAGGAATTGCTATACACACAAACACATAAAAATCCGTGTGTGAAGGGAATCCCCCGGTGTGTTGTGCTTTGAACATAATTCTAGCATTTTCTACTGTGTTTGACCAGAAGCTAAGTATATAATGTAGGCACTGCGTAGAAAATTTTGGACTTTGTAAGAGCTCTCCTTTCACGTGTGTGTACTGTAGCTCAACAAATAGAAACTTCTCCACTATTCTGATCAATCCAATACGTGCACATGCACACATTTATGAAATCGCATCTCATCAGTGTATATTGAAATTCATGACATTATATAGATTTAATGTTATAATTGTAAATTCATGACAGCATATAGAATATGTTAGGTAATGTCAACATTTTCTTTAATTTTCCAAACTGTAAGCTTTGGATGACATGAGATTTCTTTGATGTTATTATTAAAAAGATGCAGAATCATTGAGAAAATGTAATTTGCAGGAAATGGACTCAAAACTTAGGATGTAGACAATCACACCAGCAAGCACTGATTCTCACACAAGGAAACATTTCGAAGATCAACAATCATTGTATATAGGAATTTGAAGTTTCGATTTAACTTGCTAGTTAGGATCTCAAGCCTTTCGATTTTTCCAACTAAATCATCCTATTTTGGTGTTTTCGTGGCTTTAATGTCTTGGTAATGTGACGTAAATTATGTGAAATTTTCTTTTTACTCTCTTTCGTTACTCGAGCTTTCCAAGTTTCCCGCTCTCTTTTGCTTTCTAATGAAATCGGAGATTACGCGCGCAATTTACATGATTTGATGGCAGAAATGAATGCCTGTAGGGTGTAACATAACCAGATTTTCCCTTCGATGATGTCACAGCTACTTTCCCTTTCCCTTTATCTTTTATGACTCCATCAGCTGGTGCGGGAAGCGGTTTATGTAATTGGTTGGAAACCACAGATCTCTGCACCACGGGGGAAAATGTCTTTCTTATACTTTTACCTCAAGTCTTTACGAAGTCTTTATGTTTCTATTTCTCTTCAACTTTTCCTTGTCATATTTTGCCTTTGTCTCTTTCATCTATCTCTCCTCTGACCCATATTCTCTCTCTCTGGCGCCCTCTCTTCCTCTCTTTCTTTATCTCTCCTCATCTCTCTTTATCTATCTTTCTCTTAAGATTCACCAAACTTGCAGCTGCCTTTCGATGAACCCATTGCCAACTCCGGTTACCAAAAGAGAGATTTTTTACAATCATTTACACCTTGTTTTCAGATTATTCTTCTATTTTTTTTTCTCTCTATACTGCTGTCTTCTTCATCTTCAGTATGTAATATTTCTTCTGTATCAACACTTGTGATGCATTGTAGTTATAAATATCATGTCATTACAAGGTTTTGTACTTACTACAGCAATGATTAATGTTGTTTTTACTACATTATTACTATATACATCTGACAATACTGTACCAGGTTAATCGTTAACATGATCCAGATGCTTTTGTGTCGTTTTTTGTTTTTGTTTTTTTAGGGGGGGGGGCACCGTTGTCATTGCTTCTGACTTCTTCTTTCTCCATCTATTTTTTTTTCTCTTTTTCCTCAAAAATTATTTTGCGTTTTATCAAAACCAGAACATAATACATACACCGCGAAGATTGCAACTTTTGCCCCATTTCCTTTCTCCCGCTTTAATCAGCTGCACTTTATATCGTTACCTAACGAATTTTGCGATAAAGTACAAGCGACTTAACACTGGATCTTTAATAGTATTAGATGACCAGGAGAATCTTTATCGTATTTTCGAAGAGGCTATTCCCAATTTTGCAGTCCACATTCATGATCAAATTCTTACTTTATTTCAAGGAGATTTCAAACTTCAGATCTTCTTCTCATTTCATCTCAGTTTACATCTCTCTTGATCACGCCCTACGAAGAATGTAACGAGCATAGTCGAAACAGTTTGGGACTCTCTTTTATATTATATATATGTGTACATGTAAAGAACGTTGCCATTAATTTTTAAAAAGACCTGTTTTCTGAGTGACAAAAAGTGAGGGACAATTATCGACTTCAATTTTACTTTCAAATCACGCCAATGGCTTTGAACTAACCTCCTGGGCTGTTTGTAGGACCCTTGTCATGTTGTGAATGCTAAAAGGAATCTGTGACGGAGATGACTTACAGCAAATTGAGGCTGAGAGCTGTGTACACAGAGGGGAAGGCAATGATTACCATCTGCCGTCAGATAATGTCATGAAGGAGAAACTCCTCCATCCTCGGGTTCTAACACCCATTCCTAGCGGCAGGATTGATGTGACTCTAGGGTTATAACACTGACTTTCACTCTAGTAGAGTCGCAGTTAAGTCGTCCAATACCTCTTGCTTCCATTAATCTGCCCGTCTTTATTTATTTAACCCATTTCCCCCTTACTTTTTCACGCTTTTGTCTTTGTTTGATGTTTACCAGGTCAACAAGATGAGTTACTCCAGATTCTGACAGCTTCATAATCAACGTAATACAGTGTAATGCAATGTTTCTTCCTCAACTGACAAAACGTTGTTCCGACAGCTCATCTACGTCGCAAAGATGGCGGTTATACCCTTTAAAGCACATTGGCGTTTTTTTTTTTTCGTTTTGTTTTGTTTTGTTTTGTTTGTTGGTCTTTTCCATTTCATCCACTAGTTTCTAAAACAGTTTCCATACATTGGTATTGACGGGGTCGGTACAAGATGACTATTCGTGTAACTTGAGATAACAAGAATAGAGCTTTATACATTGTCATGCATCATATAATTTTCTTTTTAGTGTTTCTTAAGTATTGACCGTTTGACAACGTCCGTGTAATGTGAGGCATTGAGTCTATCGCACATTTCATTAAACTGTAGCCGTTCCTTTCTAAATGTGTCTCCGTCTCATGAAGCATAGAGGAAGCGTGTGCCCCATGCTGATCTACCCGCCGGCTCCTCGGTCATGGACCTACCATACTGGAGAAAGATAATAAAATGTCCCAATAACGAAAGGTTCTACTCCCGCGACACATGGTCACATCATCGAAGAGAGCCTCAGGGATTTATTGCATGTGGCTTAAAGGAAGTGTAACAATAAGGCATCAGTACAGAGCTTTAAGTGAAACTGGTGCATTTTACGAGAATGACAACAAAAAATTATTTATATTCCCGACATTTAGCCTGTCGGTCCTGTCTGTATTAGTGTTTTGATTATACTTAATTTTCCTGAAGGTGACATTAAAACTTAATTAGTCTGAACTGAATTGAATCTAACTTAAAACAGAAATTTATTCGGAGGATTGAAGTAAAATATCCACCGTTGCACCCTTTGAATTTTCCATCGCTAAAGTGCTGCACGCGCTGAAGGGTATCAAGAGAATTCCACTTCTGATGAGGTATAAAAGACAATAATGTCCCTGATAAATCTCAACCGTACATATATATATATATATATATATTATATATATATATATATATATATATATATATATATATATATATATTAACAGAACTGTTAATATCACTGTGAAGACTTTTACGAACTTTCATCCCTGACGAGGGGGGAGGCCCCCGAAAATTTGAATTTTTGATAAAAACCAATTGGCGCTATTATTATTACTATTACTGCCAATTGGCGGATCAAATTAATATATATATATATATATATATATATATATATATATATATGAAGGGGTCGGTGCAATATAGTGCTAACCCACATTTTTGTCAAAACTGAGTTACATGCATTTTCATAATCCTTATCCTTTACTCTAACCTCCATGAAAGTATCATATATGAATTCAACCAACAATAAGGTAAAAGATGCATGCATTCATGTTTTATTAATGTACGATGTATGGACTTTCCAAACATTCAACAGCGATTATCTCAAAATGACAATCGTGTGGGTTAGCACTATACTGCACCGACCCCTTCATATATATATATATATATATCTATAATAGTAAAAGGCGAAGTTGTTGTTGTTGTCGGGGCCTTATGTATTTCCTGTTTTATTCCGGCGTTGCTGGTTTGTCTATCTCCTCCCGAGCCGTCGGCTGCGGGCCCCCGAGACCGGTGCCGTTGGCAGCGGGAGGGTCTCTTACGTGCCTTGGACCGGGTTTCGTCCGCGCTCCGCCTCCGTGTCGACGTCGAGGACGAAAAAGAAAAATTAATTAGATAGATGCATAATGCATTTTTGTGCGTGACGTCAGAGCCGAGCGTTTAAATATTCACCGATCGTGCGCTGGACTCTTGCTTTCTCGATCGTCCATCTTTTAGCTTGCAGAGACAGTGGGGATACTAAAGTCAAAAAGATGATGGCGTGCAGCGAAATCTCTGTCATATTCCGCCGGACACGCACGCACGCACACAATGTACTCTCGGGTACGGTACGGTATGCCAGTGTGTGGACGGCCTGCGCCTGTGTATGTATTGACGATGGTTACACGAAACACTAACTGCGTGCGCGTGATATGGACACTCCATCATTATGTCATTGTTAGTATACAAGGGCATTTACGTACAGCGACGTTCGCCATTGGCGTGCCCAAATGAAAACAACGAATGCTGTTATTTTATTGTATTTTGCACAACTGCAGGATACTATGCAGCTCAGGTACGTCATTTAGTTACTCTCAAGTCGGGTATCATTGCACTCAGACTGTTCAGGACGGCTAAATATCCACTTAAATTTTGTCCTTGCCGATCGTACCCTTCCATATCAGAGTACACGCACCGCTGTTCATTCGTTTACTGCATGGCTGCTGTAAACATGAATATTCATGAGACGAGCGGACGCGGGGGAAACCCTCGCTTTGCTGACCGCCAATTTTTGAAGTTACAAGTGGACATCAAATGTGCGGTTCTATGGTGCATGAAACCAAGTTTTGGTGACAAAAATAAAAAAGAGGGAGCAAATGACGATAAAAATATTCTTCTTTCTCCCATAACGTGGGGAAAGAAATATTAAAGAAAAAATACGAGGCCCTGAGACCAATGGATTCGCACGGGTGTCTAATGACTATGATCTCCCCTCGAGATCCCCCAATAATGAAGATGCTTATAATGACAATATAGTAATAATAATAATATTAATAATGATAATAATAATAATAATAATAACAGTAATAATAATAATAATAATAATAATAATAATAATAACAATAATGTACAGTCTGAAGCAGATAAACGGGTGGTTTTGTGATCTATCAAACCAAGGTTTGGTGGTAAAAACAAAAAGAAGAGAGCGAATGAAGACAAAATATTTTATTTCTCTCAGCACAATGGCAACAAAAAGACCAGGGGTCTAATTATAAAGTAGTCCTGCTCAGCACAAGACTACGTATGTCAGTGCAGTGAAGCAGTTTTGCTATGGACAGTTTGCGCAGGACTGTCTTCAGAAAAGGTTTTTATCAAGAGTAGAAAAATGGGGGAAACAGATTTTTACAATTCTTAACAAATTAACATTTCCAACTCCCTTTGTTGATCATCCCCATATTATAATTCTACTCTCTCCTCTCCCCTAAATAATGATAATGTTAATAATGATAATAATAGTGACAAAACAATAACAATAATACACTGAAATAATGGTAACAATACAATAGGCCAATGCAAATTAATGGGGAGGGTGCTATGACCCAAAACTAAGAATGGGCAATAGAGACACAAACAGATACTGGATTGTTTTAATGTTTAAAATGAAATATCAATGATAATGAAGCTACATGAAACATCTATCAGTCGTAGAGTAACCTTGACATGACGGGAAAATATGTAAGATATTCACTATCCTTGAGCGATAAACTTTTTTCCTTAATTCCCTTGATCATCCCTATGTCAATTATTTAGATAAAATAATGATAAAACCGAATGACTATGATTTCCCCTCCCACAAAATGACAATATAATAATAATCATCATCATCATAATAATGATAATGATAATGATAATGATTAAAAAAAAATGAACAGTATCAATGAGATAAACGGGTGGTTCTAGATCCATCAAACCAAGTGTTGATTATGAAAACAGACATGAGGGAGCAAATGAAGACGAAAATATTCTCTCTTTTCCCTCATAACGTGGTTGAAGAAATATCTAAGAAAAAATACGAAGCCCTGAGACCCGTGGATTCCCATGGGTGCCTAATACTTATAAAACCTAAAGACTATGATCCCCCTCGCCAAATGATAATAATTATAATAACAATATAACAATAGGGGACTAATAAGAATAATAATATGATGATAATAATGATGAAGTATAGTCTGAAGCAGATAAACGGATGGTTCTATGATCTATCAAACCAAATTTTGGTGATTAGGTGGTGGTCATGGGTAGAAGAGAGCACAAGTAGCGAAAGAATAAGAAAACTTTTCTTTTTATTTCATCAATAAAATGTGCAAAATCGTAGTCCTTCATACAATCTGTATAATGAGAAAAAATAAAACCCCTCAGACCCGTGGATTTCCACGGGTGCTGCTAGTATATATATATATATATATAAAGATGACGAAGTAGAGTGGTAATGCATTTTGACAGTCCAACAGTGCTATTAATTATTCAGACCAAATTTTTGACGAATTCATTCGTGTTCCTCAGGGTCGACATGACAATTCTGAAAGTAAACAAGGTGACTCTATTCTGTATATAATAATACATAAGTGGTAACCATATGAATGTTTATGGCAACAAGCGTATTATCATATAGATAATAGAGTCACCTTGTTTGTCATTGTCGACCCTGAGGAAGACGAATGTATATTCGTCGAAAATTTGGTCTGAATAAATAGCACTATTGGACTGTCAAAATGCATTACCACTCTCATTACCGTCATCTTTTCTAAAGCCCCTTTTACACTTTCACGGATCGCATCACGGATGACCACGGATCGTCGATCCGGGATCATTCGTACTGTTTCCGGCATGACCGTATTGACTCCGTGAAGTCATCCGGTATTATCCTTGATCATCCGGCATGTCCGCGGAAAAAATTAAACTTGCTTAATTTTTCATCCCGGACATCACGGATGAAAATCAATACAAACTCTTCCTCGCTGGCACCGTCTACTCCGTGCTGCCTCCGTATTCCTTCCTCGTAGACATCGGCTACTCCGTGTTGCCTCCGTACTCATTCTAGGACAATCCGTGAAGACATCGGGACGTCCGCATTAGCATCGGCGCCATCCGGGATGAAATATTCGTGTATTTTGCCAATACAAGCCCATAAAGTCCGTGAAATTTGCTCACATCTTCCCCCATCAGTACAGCCATCAACCCCTCATACTGTTCGTTTACTGGTCGCCGGAGAAGCTTAAGTGACCCACACATACCTCCTTGCTGTTTTTTCTTCTTTCTGTGTGTTTTGATTTGTTTTGTTTTGCTTTATTTATGTCTTGATTTTCCAGAAAAATGAGAGTTTGAAACAAAGAGATATGCCTTAATGGTGTCGACAAGCAGAGAAGTATGTACGCTGCTGCAGATTTCTGGTGTGCTTGTCAGTTCTGGAGACATGTCGTCCGAGAAAGATAAAGTATCAAAAGCAAAATCAAATGTCATCTGTCAACATTTTAGGGATATCTGTGTAATGACCTCGAAGGGACCCAGTTGCATCCGTGCTCTTCCTTGATATCCTTGTTAGCCTCCGTATCGTTTCCGCTGTGGTCCGCGTACATTCCTTGTCTGTCCGTGTACGCACCGTACTTGTCAGTGTAGCCTCCGTACTTGTCCGTGTAGACACCCAGTTGGGATCGTGTTCACACCGTCATTGAGATGAAAATCGATATTTTGCATGCCGGAACACCACGGACGACGATCCGTGGTCATCCGTGTAGCAATCCGTGAAAGTGTAAAAGGGGCTTAAACTGGTACCAACACGCGGACTACATGTATCATTATGTATATATATATATATATATATATATATATATATATATATATATACATACATATATATGATATGATATATATAATAAACATATACCCCTCAAAATAGGTTCTGCAAGTAAAAGTTGATTTATCATACTTCTCTTGTACTGGCATAATCTTTACTAAATGATACATCATAAGAAGGCCTGATGAATTGTCTTTAAAGTGACACCTCACTTGGCTAATACGATAGGGTATTCCTGAAATGTGCAAAACAACTGAGTGTAGGGACAGATCAAAAGTGGAAAGTTGCAACAATTCTGCTATCGATAATGTGTTGTTTCGATGAAAGAAAAAGACCACAAAAATAAGCAATGCTGAAATGTGAGCACTTTTAAAAACTCCCATTTCCTAAACATTACATGATTGTTTGGTCATCCTTTATGTGTAAGTCTAATCTGAAGATACTACTTCAGTTTTGAAAACATGGATGAAGCCTGGAATGTAATAATGATCTCACAATGCATTCTTTTCAAGCACCTACCTTCCCTGAAAAGACAAAATTACACTGTTTGACATAACACGTTTGTTCCATTTTGCGACATTTCACATTTGACTTTTCCTCATACTCAGTCGAACTGTGCATTCCAGGAAGGCATAATGTAAATAAATGAGTTATCATTGCAAGGAAAATTAATCAGGCTTCTTATGATGTTACATTTGAATGAAATGATGTAGATTTGAGAGAAATATGATACATGATCAAAGTGGAATTGCAATACGTTTTTGAGGGCTTTATATATAGGAAGAAATAATGTTCTGTAGGTTGTTACGAGCACGTTCTTTAAGAAGAGTAATTAATGACGAATTTTGCCATCCACTTAATTGCTTGGGCCTCCAAGGCATCGGGGATACTTGGTATCGATTACAGTAACCCTGTAACGTTCAAGAACCGGAAAATCTGTTGATGCAGAAATCTAGATCGCTTCGTTGGGAAAAGTCGTAAATCTTCGTCATAAATGGAAAATATCCTCGCACTTCAGAGTGGAAGGACTGAAGAACTGGCAAGAGTAGACGTGTTGCAATTTATTGGCTTTGCATTATGAAACGGTATTTTCCCTCCGTCACAGACTGCATCACACATTTACGTATTTACTTCAAATGACAAAATGGTATAAACTGAGAATTAATTGAAACAGATCTTGACCGATTTCGTAAACGTACCATTGTGGAACAAGCTTGAATCGGGGAAGTAAACGTATATGGGGATACGGGAAATTAAATTCAAGGGGCCCTTGTTGCCAAAGTGTAGGAGCGTTTGATGTGGGTGGGGGGGGGGGGGGGAGGTACTACAAATGTATATAAGTTGTTGACTCGTTTATTTTCTAGAAATTATTGGTAAATAGGCGAAGAGCATTAGTTTCAATCCGGACATTTTCTGGTAACAAGCTGATTTTTTTTTTCAGGATATCTACAGGAATGTGTCTAGAACCACATACTGAAAAAAAATCATAATATCCTCGTAAATCCTCTCTGAGCGTTTTCCGCAATCCAAGATGGCGTCCAAAATGGCCGTCATTTCCTGAAATTTTTATAACTTTTCAACCACGTATCCAAAATACAAAATTTGAATGTTTAGATTTAAGTTTTGAAACATGAAAAACTCAATAAAATACATATCAAGAGATGTTGACGCACACAAGTACTGTAATTCAAGATGGCGTTCAAAATTGCCGCCATTTCCTGTTTTTCTCATAACCATGCAACTAAGTAGCCCCGATATGCACTTAAATGTCTAAATATATATTTTGAGACATAAGGAACCCAACAAAATACTTATTCAGAGATCACGAAGCACGTAGTACCAATAAAACCACGCGAGTTCTTCCCAAAAACGAAATTGTTCTGTCAAACACATTGATGCTTTTAGCCTATTTCAAGAGAAAAAAGAAATTCAGTAAATGTTAGAGATTCAAAACTCAGTAGGTCAAGCATAAGCTTTACCTTAAATGTTCACAACATGGGTATGGGTTGGGTTGGATGCACCCCCCCCCCCCCCCCATATTGGGGAATGGGGGGTGGCTTGTACAATCATTATTGTCCAAATATTCAACCTGAAGTATGCACTTTATTGTGGAATTGCAAACATAAAAATGCAAAACGTCCCTCACTCGGGCCCCTTTCCGTAGACTTTGTGCACTTTTGAGATTGACAAATTTCCGAATATGTCAATAAATGAAGTGTGCACCAGATCTTTCACTGCAAAAGCTCCCTCATATTGGATGGTGATATGCCTTCCTAACCCTTCCGCCGCTGAGTTCCCCTCAATAACTCTTTGATCAACAATTCTCAAATATTGCATCAAATATGTGTAAATGATATAATCATTTTTATTTCAGTTCAAGTGTAAAAGCTCCCTCGCGTTGGAATGGTTGGGAATACTGGAACTATGAATTATCTACTCTTTGAGGAAGGACAGTTTTGTCAATTGAACACCAAGGGCGGGTGCACCAGGTCGTTTAATGACGATCACATGTTCCTGCAGTGGATAGGGGTTCCCCACATCCTCCATCAGCTCATTGCCTTGAATATACCAGCCTTAATTCTACTTACACTTTTAATAGAAACAAACATATAGTATTTCATCAACAGTGTGCACGATAAAGCCCGAGATTTTCAGGTCTGAAAAAAAAAACAGCCTCTTGTTGGAGGGTGCATCACCTACACCTTCCCCGCATATTTCCATAAAAATATATTTCCTTACTTTTATGATAAAAACAAATATCAAATATTTCACCAAAGGAATGCTCTAAAGCTCTGAATTTAAAGTTGGAAAATGCCAAAATCTCCATCGTATGGGAAGGAGTATTCTCCTCCCACCCCCCCCCCCGACACTATACTAATATGTATTTACACATCATTGTTGTGAGATAAAATTGTTATTGCCGGCCATTTGCATTTTAGGAAGGGATCGAGCGGTTTTATTGGTACTTGCGTGTTTAAACATCTCTTAATGTGTATTAAATTATTGTGTTCTCCATGCTTCAAAACATATACTTAGATATATAAATTTTGTATTTGGGTTACCTAGTTGAAAGGTTATGAATAATTTCAAGAAATGGAGGCCACTTTGGACGCCGTCTTGGATTACGCTACTTGTGTGCATTAACATCTCTTAATATGTATTTTATTGTGTTCTTCATGCTTCAAAACAGATATTTAGAAACTTCAAATTTTGTATTGGGTTCCCTGGTTGAAAGATTATAAGAATTTCAGGAAAAGGTGGCCATTTTGGACGCCATTTTGGATTGCGGAAAACGCTCAAGGAGGATTTATGAGGACATTTACTATGTTATTCTAGACATATATCTGGACCTACCCTGAAAAAAAAAAAAAGCTTGTTACCAGAAATGTCCAGGTTTAAGCCCAATTGTGTAATATTATACCAGCACACACCCCAGCACGAAAACACAAGCAGTAAAACACACAAACACACCATGATAAGAGAAACCATGATATACACACTCACGTCACGAAAACACAGACATACATGAAAAACACCTACATTAGTCAATGCTTATTTTTTGTGTATACATACAAACCCCAAAACAAACAAAAATACAAGCAAACAGGGTTAAAGATACCTTGTACTAACTTCGGGGAAAAAAAAAAAACTCTAGGAAATCTTGTAGAAAGGTGAAAGACAACTGCAGACACCTAGAAGACACAGTGCCGTATATAAAGTGTTTGTATACCACACTGGGAAGACACCGGAAGAAAACCTGCCAGACATCTGGAAGGTACCTTGTGAAAACCCAAAAGGAACCTGGACCACGCCTTGAGGACTCTTGAAAGAAACCTGAACAACAAGCATCATGGATTTTCAGTTTCAGTTTAATTTTATTTGTGTTGTATAACTTATTTGTATTTATTTAGTGTTGCTTAGAAACAGAATGAAATTAATGAGGTGAAGGCATGAGAAAATTTTCTTTCTTTTCGATGTGTGTCATCTCGTGTGGCACTACATACCTGGTTAATACCGTTGGGTTGATCATTGATTGATTAATGATAGTCACCTCTGACGGACCACGACTGGTCACCCGCAGGTTATCCTGTGTATAGTTTGGGCGGACCTGCACTTCACCGGTTCAGCACTTTACTCTTTGAGATGAACGAATGAAGTGGGATCTTATACATGGACGAGTTTTAATTCTCTCGTGCTCACGGAACCTCAATAATTTGGTCCTATCCGCGGAATTGTTTTGCTTCTTTACTAGAGGGGACGGTAGGATAACACGTACACAACATTGCTCAGCTGGCATGGCTGGTGTCACTAGAACTAGAACTATTTGATCGCAAGGCAGACGCGATACCGTCCTAGCCCCCTCGCGGACACGTTTTCAGTGTAGCCATCCGATTTCACTCCTTCACATTAGTCATTCCTCTTTCAGTCAATCCCAAGGCGTTATAAACATAAATAATCAACGACCAAAAAAAAAAAATAATAATTTAAGAAAAACACCAATAAATAGCTGACAAACAATTCTCTCTTTTCATAGTCGCTTCCCCCGTCTGTCCTAGTTTGGACTGAAATTCGACATTGTATTTCGTTGACAAGTGCTGTCTTCGGGGAAACATGGGTAACACTATTCATAAAAACAGCTCTAAGAAAAGTGGCTAACATCTACAGAGATGAAAAAAGCAGCAGCAATGCTCGGTGTCATTCAACAATCCCCAACAGAAATATGTGTGTGTGTGTGTGTGTGTGTGTGTGTGTGTGTGTGTGTGTGTGTGTGTGTGCGTGTGTGTGTGTTTGTTTGTCATGTCTTTGCTCCTAGATAAATTTAGTGCAAGTGCAGTGTGCCTCTTTTTACATCACTCAACATTGTGTCTAGCGAGTTAGAAAGATCTATAAAGTAAATGTTTTTCCATTTGATGTGTGTGTGTGTGTGTGTGTGTGTGTGTGTGTGTGTGTGTGTGTGCGTGTGTGTGTATAGACAATGTTTTGAATGTCATACGAGAATGCACCGCCAGTCTGACCCTCACACACTTTGTTTTCGTGCTTCAACACATCAGGGGCCTTACTGAAGATTATATTTTTGAGATAGAGAGGCTTCTCTCTATTCAAAGCGTTGGTGAGTTCAGGTTTCACCTCACTGATCTTTAAGAAGAAACAAGATCTTCGTTAACAGGTGCCAAAAGATGAGAATTTACCAATGTTTTTTACCTACGGGTAGAGTTAACCATCAATTCGGAACAAGATAAGACACAGACTCCGGCGGGGAAATTGTGTGGGTTTTTTTTTTTGTTTTTGTTTTTGTTTTTGTTTTTTGCCAAGGATGATGGAAGAGACAGTTCACAGCATGCTTAGGAATGTTGTGTCACGTAATATAGACAGTCGGTAATTTGTGAATAAAAGCTAGTGGAAAGAAGTGAAAAATCCGACAGAGTAGGCCTATGTTTGGCTGTTTTGTTTTTTGTTTTTTGTTTTTTTGTTAATCTATTTATTCTAAAACACCATCGTCAGATATCATGTACGGATTCCTAGTGAAATGCAAACACTGAATACCAATTTAGGGTCGAAATCTCTTCCTTGAACTTGTCGAATATTTCAAGTTTGTTTATTTTGCCCCGTATCATTGCCCTAAGTTCATTCTCCTTTGCCTATTTAACAGTTTGACATCTTTTCAAGAATTGTATACCCTGGTCCATCAAGACCACAGAAAAACTTTGACAATAAGATCAATGCTAATTTAGTGCTTGCGTTAGCCATATATATAAATCTAAACGGTGGCAAATGTCAGTTCTAGTGAGTAATTAATTTGGAACATCATTTGTGCAAGTGGCTTCTTATTCTCAGGCAGGTCCGGCTTTCTTGCGATTAGCAAGTGGCTTTTTTAAAGCTCATTGTGGTCATTAAAAGCCCAGCAAAAATTGCTTTTCCTGTAATATGTGGGCCCACACATCATGATGGCTCGTGCGAAAAAAAAAAAGAATCGTCGATGAAGAAGCCAAGCTAATGAGTTTGACCGCGCTTTTGTACCATTGTTTTGATGCGCAGTGGTATTATTAGCTAAATATAAAGGGAACAATAAAATCCATTAACTGCAACGTAATGAAAAGATGACCTTATTTATGTTCTAAAGCCATTATCTTAAAAGGGTTCGACAGTGATTTCGTGACAGGATGAGGAAAAAGTGAAAAAGACAGTATACTGGTCAAGAGATGAGGTGAATTGTCAACGCTCCCTTATATCACTTTGTGATAAAGTAATAAAGAGTAATAATTAAATGGACTTTCAATTTATGCGTTGGCAGATCGCCTGCCGATTAGTGGCCAAGACAAGTTGCCAGAAGCTGAAATTTATATTTTGTCTTTGTGGTGTTACCGAAATTAAGTTGCATTATGCCATCATCATATTTAAAGAAATATCAAACGGGGATATCTTTTCTACAAACATCGATTTTCGTGACATTTTGTTTTTAAGTTTTGTTTGCGTTAAGTGTTGTTATGTATTTAGCCTCAGATACATTTACAATTGATATGACCATCGCGAATGACGAATTTACACATCAACATTAACATTAACATCTCTCAACAAGTCCTCTGCCGGTGCAAATACATACAAAAAAAAAAATGTTGTTAGCTTTTGGGAAGCTCTGTCGTGTACTTGTTTGTTTTTGTACTTGCTTGCTTATTTTAGATTTCCCTGCGAAATATTGCTTAACCGTTTCTGTGCTGGGGACTTTGGGCAGTGTGTGCAATGTCACGTTGTTGTTTGTTTGTTTTTTTTTTTCTATGCCGATCTGCCGTAAAAGCACACACATGGTTAAAGGGGAATCTACCTGAAATATATGTGTGGGTTTAGTAAATGCCGATATTTGTATAATACAGTAGAAAAGTTTAAGGAAAATCGAACAATTCGTTCAAAAGTTTAGTTCTTAAAGGTTTGACTAAGTCCAAGAGCCGTAATTGCTGGATAAGAAGACTATAACCATTCGTGATCTTACGGTGTAAAGCAACGATATTAGATTTGAAAATTCAACATTTGCTTTGACTGTGGATAGACAAGCCCGAAGTGATAACAGACGACAGAGTACGATGCTGCGTCAACAGAGATGAAGAGAAGATTGTTCTCACTCTCCCCGAAAAAAAAAAGAAAATAGAAAAAGATTTCTGTGATTCCATTGTCCATAGGCAGCAAATGCAAATGGTAAAATATCACAGAAAGTCACATACTTTTAACAAGACATCGTAAAAGTATTGTTCTTATATAAACGTAATCGATCATGTGCTGTTAGCTGTGGAATATTTTCCATTAGTGGCGAGCATAGACAAAAGACTTGCCCACAGTGTTCAAGGACATTTTGTTTTAAAGAGGGTGGCTATGAAAGGTTAAAGCAGAACTAGAAATAAGAACTTTTCCCCCTTCCTGCCCGTTTTCTTAGCTATGACCCTGGATGCCATTTCTCCCTCTCTCTCTCTTCTCTTCTCTTCTTCGGCCTCCAGCTGGCTTGGTAAGACGTCACAAAGTGTGCGATCGAAGACAGAAGCTTTCTTTTCAAATCGATTCATCGCGTCATTACTAGGACTTATTTCGGGTTTTCTACACGCCAATGACGTTTTGTCTGCCTGTCTGTCTCCCTCGCTCTCTCATATTCTCTGTGAATCGTGTCAGTCAGAATTATTTTTGGTGCCTTCTACACTCCAGCAATTCTCCATACTGCGGACACACTTGTGTAAAGAGCGCTTAGAGAAGTTGGAAGGAATTTCTACATCAAAAAAAAAAAAATGGGTTTCCAAAATAGCACGTATTCAGCCCTTTCGAACGGACCTGATTCCTGTTTCAGGTTTTAATTTCAAGAATTTGCTTGTTCTGAGGAGAGTTCTTTGCCTCCTGCCAATTGAACCCGGAAAAAAGTGCATGCTACACCCCAGGCATGGGGCTTGAATTTAATCACTCGATACATCTAGGGCCAAATCTCCGTCATGTTTCATGGATTTTCTAGCTGCCAAATTGATATCAATAAAGTATATTTATCACTTGACTTGAGCACTTTGGTTTCCCTCGTTTATCCCTCCCTTCCGTACTTCCACAAAATGGCCGTATGCCTACTATATCTTATCCGTGTACCAGTATCCACAAAAGCCCGTTAAACCCGAATCTGTTTCTATTGAATTGTATAGACGCTGACAGTTGTAATGATATACAATATGCCACACGTTTTTGTTGTTTCTTCAGAACAATTACGAATATACAAAACCATCACATTTACAATCTCTTTAGTACACCCACCATAGTCCACACACACACACACACGCACGCACACACAAAAATACAGAGCATGTTTCCACTCGGAATCAAAGTTGAGTTGAAGTATCTCTTTGACAGTGTCTGTTGTGATGTTGCTTACCTCCGGTTACTGTGCATTCTGTCAATAATTCAGTTCAATTCAAACTTTTTATTTCAAAAGAATATACAAAGAAATATGTGAAATCTGACATGCACTTTATTGAATGATCCACACAGGCATCAAAGAATGACCACATGTTCATGCCTGTAGTCAGTACAAGAAGAGGCATAACATTATTACAGTCTGCTAGAAAATGGAGGTACCCACTAAAAAGACTATGTTTGTATTATGTGAGTATACCTTAGAGGGAAAGGGAAAGAAGGGGTGAAGAGCTACAAAGGGGTGAACAGCTACAAAAAAAAAAGTGCGGGAAAATGAGGGAAAAATGGGGGAAAGGGAAGACGAAAAGGAGAGTGGGGAAAAAAGGAAAGAGAAAATGGGGAAAAGGAGATGAGACTGTTTAAAAAAAGCGTCGATCAATTCATACATCAAAGGTCTAAGCCCACAGAGACGATTAGCCATAGCGGGACAGTATAGCATATAAAGCACTACAAAAGTGGCACAGGGAACTGCGCATAGGGAATATTGCGAATAGACATGTTCTTTTTCTGAGATTCCATCCGGACAACAATCCCACTCAAACTAAAAAAGGGCGTCTATTCGATTGGTTTAAAATCTAAGACTTGTATCACTGATGCACTGCATGATATTTCTCGTTATGTTCTCTCCAGACTAAACGCATGGTATCCATATTCAAGCTATAGAGAGGAAGCAGAGAAGAGGGCTGAATAAAAGACAGCTTATTCACTGTTGGTACAATACTTGACCAAAAAAACGGAGCAGAAGCGAATCCTGACTGGATGAGCGACTGTCTTTCCTGCATGTCATTAGAGCAGGTCATCATGTAGAAACAATTCACACGTGTGACTGAAGCTAAAAGCATCAGCGGAGATTCCGTGAACAGGAAACTACATAATAGACGATGATGAGTGATAATGATGCGAATAAAGGAATGAATGAGATGATGATAAAAGCCAATACAAGAGAAAGATATAAATGGAAGAAGATATGGAGGGTAGAATAACCAAGGAGGAACGGAGACAGTGAAAAAAGTTCATTGCGCGACCTTCATTTGGGATAGTGAAATGAAGAGAGCGGTCGTTAGAAATCCATCTTGCACACGGGTAATGTGAGACTGCGTGCGCTTCTCTTTAAAATTTTATTAAAAAGGACAGAAAGAGCAATCACAGGCTTAAATTCAAGCACTGACCATGCTGACGTTGGTTATGAAGAGAGTTTGTTCCCCCCACGGAAAGTTATTTTTGTTTGTGTTTCTAGGTTGAATATCTTTAACTTCGACATTTCGAGACAGACTTTTTTTCCTCTTCTTTCGTCCACATGATACAAATCATGTCCCTCAAATGCCTATTACTGTTTTTAAAAAGGCCCTCACAAATCTCGCATCTCTGGACTGCCTTTGCGGATTTCTTCGTGAGTGGGGACAGGAAAACAGTCGCGCCGGCATTTCCGCAAGTTCGTGTTTGGAATCTTTATTAGACTGACTTTGTGTTAATGATGGCCACGAAACAAGGAGTGATTCGTGGTTTGGACACACACAACACACCACACCACACACTCACAAACAAACACACACCCACGCACGTACACGCATTCATGTTAAAGGAGAGAGAAGTTTGTGTATGTGGTGTGCGTTTGTGTGTAAAGGGGTTTGGCAATATAATTCCATACCTTCCTTCATTAATTTGACATCAGATTTTGTTCGAAAAGAAGCATGATAATGTCTAATGTGAAATATTGATTTTCGACTAATTTAGTAAAATAATTTGATTAGACTTGATTTCATTTCTTTCTCCATAATAATCATAAATGATATACCAACAATGAAACATTAACGAAAGCATATAAACAATAAGGCCTACGTCTTAGCTCTTCTTGACCTGGCAAAGACGATTCATTAAATCATTATGGAGGGGGACCTAACAAATCGTAGTTTGTATCGTACTAGCATAGGTTACCCATAAGTGACGTAATATCCAGAGGACGGGAAATATGCATTAAGATATTACAATATCTTAACTCCTTAAAGTAACTACATAATTGTACATATACGTCAAAATGATTTTTTTTTTATAGATTGTTATGCTATCTCCTACAAGGTATCCATGATCGTATAATGAAAACTGTCATTGCTAACAAAATATAGTGTCATGAATATGCATTTATGTAAAGTAAGTATTACTAGTCCTGTTCAGCCCACGTGGGGCAGAAGAAGATTCGAGATGCTTGGGACTATGGTGCTCGAGGAGAGGAATAAAGTTTTGTTGCTCACTTTGAGAAAGTCTGGAGATTTGTTTTGTGTCAGTGATGATACATGTGACATGTTAAGTGGCCACCATATTTTCCTCTCCTCCGTAATAATAGATATGCTTCTAGAAGTTCTTGTTTGTGCAGTTTAAAACTAAGAGTTGAGATATGAAAATAATACAAATCCCTGAACTTACAATAGTATTTTACAATTACAAAAATAAGTTTGATGAGGACAATCTAATAGTATAGATTAGATTATGATCCTCATCGCTCTCTTCTGAATTGCAAATAATTTATCAAGATATTGTTACAATGAATGTATTGCCCCCGGCAAGAATACCATAAGACAGGTAGGGAAAAATTTAGGTGGAATGTCGCACGAGCATTATAGTACAAGGAAAAACTAATCCTCGTCTATCAAAATTGCCTTAATTTCTTGATAACATTATACTAATCTGAAGCTTTCATGAAAATCTATCGTCTATGATTAAACCAAAAAAAATAAGTTGAATGAACAGGTTCCTGTTCATTTTCAAAATGAATATCGTTAGGTAAAGTGAAAGCAGTGCTTATATACTTGTTTGGCTTTTTTTTTTCGATATTAAACAATGTTTAAGAAAGTTTCTTTGACCGTTACCACATTTAAACTGAAATAAGTTCCATCTTTATTGTTTCTAGAAGTACTCTTCGGTCACGATGCGAGAGAAAATATTCAAGTCATCAGCAAATGATATAAAAGATAACATATCAAATGAATTGAAGATCATTAATGTATGAAATAGACAAAAACGGACCCTACAACGACTATGTGGAACAACACAAGAATTTGAAAGAACATATGATTTTAAAACATTTCAAGAAACGAAATGTTTTCTGTTTTGAGAAGGCGGGGAAATTAAGCCCCTTCCACCCGCACCTAAGATTAGATTGAGAAAAACACTGTCTTTTTAAACTATTAGATTGAGATTGTCAATGTAATTTTGGATTGGTCACTCATTTCAATCTAGAGAATTTAGAGGCCAAAGAGAAACAGGTGAGTGAACAAATTAGTCTTATAGTTTTCGCCAAAAGACGAAACAACGAATAGTGCTTCACACCGACTTGTAGTTTGGTGTACAGTGCAGAGTCAAACGAGACAAGAGCTGAAGCAAGATCACTGTGTGTTCCTGACTGTCAAGTGCTATAAGACAGGAAGCCCCAATCTGGCCCTGATCGAAGTTGGTGGGGGAGGGCGTCGAGGCAACTTACCACTCTCCAAAACCTGATGAAGGTTCTCTCATGGGTACTCTGGAATCCTCAACGGCGTCAACATTGAGGTCTTGAAGGTCTGGCTAACCGGTATCAGATTAAAGGCGTCACGGGAATGGGGTGTCGGACGGGATGGGAGAGGCCGTTGTCGAAATGCGTGGCGCCAAAATACGTTTCTTTTGATGGCATATAATATAATCCGTTAAAACATACATGGAGACAATTAACAGAGGTAAAGGCGCGTTGTTGTGTATCGATTGTTGGCGACATTAAGCGGATCAACTGGTATGCATGGTTGCATGAATTAGTTATCACCTATGGGCCACGCTCTTTAGTTTACCACATGTCATGGTGCGAGTTGTTCTCATTTGCCTCCTCGCATGATGGGAAATAACACTAGAGTAAAGGAGCACATTACTGAAATATTCAAAGTCGAGGCTGGTTCCACCATAGGTGACAAGAGATTAAGCTCTTTATTCTTTATGTCTTTCTTTCTTCATTAACTTTGAATGATGTGGTTTTAGTGAATACCCAAAATAGCCTCGCCAGTTGGTCTCTGGCGTTATCATTACCCCATCATTGGCATGTAGTCATTTATACACAACTAGGCTAATGAGTGGAGAGGGGAAAAGAGAGAAAATGGCAAAAAGAGATGTGTGATAGAGATGAAGGGGGGATAATCAAAACACTTCGTGCTTGGTAAGAATTCAAGGCAGGATCTTCTCTATAAGAGAGAGAGAGAGAGAGAGAAACGCGTTTTCCACTCCGCAATAGCGTAGGAATTGGCTTAACAGTTTAAAAAGATTACTTGTTGCTAAGGCAGCCAGGTACCTGTTACTCTGTGCAACGTGTATTACTCTCATATTAACACATGTAAAATACGTTTATCGGATACAGGTGTCATGTCAGGTAAACTCTGGGAAAGACATTGATTTCTTTAAAAAAAGAAGAAGAAGGCAGTGCCGTTCAAGGTGCACTCAATGTGCATAACTCCTTTCAAAACTTCACGCAGTGAAGTATAATGCTCGTGCATTTGAAACGAATACCTCCTTTGACTACAGTATTCCAAGTAGGCCTACTGTTTCACTTTCCTTGCACACGGGCCAGTCTCGGGTCGCCGAGCCAAGATTTATTCGCCTCTCACGAGGTCCGCCATTATACTCTCGAAGATTGTGCGCGCAAATCTAGATTGATATAACGTTTTTGCGAGCGATAGCAGCAAAAGCATACACCGGCAATTATCCGGAGAGAAATCCATCATAAGTCAGGGCGATGGAAACTTCGACAAACAAACCCGGGCCGGAATTCCGCTGAGATTTCCCTCGCGACAAATTATGCCGTATCCGTCTCCTTTTCAAGCGGATCATCAACAGCATTACTCCTCGTTAACACACTTTCTAATTTTACACGGTTGTTTTCAGTACGTACAATTCCACTGTTTAATGTAGAACCTTCTGCAGTGCTATTGCTTGGAATTCATAGTGTGGGCTATAGCTTCCAGATTGCATTTAGCTGCGGCCCTGTCATTAACTCAAATAGAAAGCCGTTTATTCCGCACATTAATCCAGATTTTAGTTTTGCAATGATGTAGAGGAGTGCATTTTGCACTGGCATTTTAGAATGATCTCCAGGCCAATTTCTTGTTCATCTACAGTCAATAAACATGTACTGGTACATTTTTTTTTTTTTATTCTCACATTTGAGTAGAATGGTATCAGACAATGTTTGTTGTTGTTGTTGTTGTTTTTTTTTTTTTTTTGTTCTATTCCTAATCAGCTAGACGAGTATCATTAGCATTATCATATCCAGAATAATTGTAATTTTGTGAATCCTCGACTAATATGACATGGTATAGGCATGAACATGTTTTCAGGTCAGTTGAGTTCAGTGACATCTGTTTCCAGCAAACAATACACGCAAGTACAGATAAAAATGCGATCATCTTTTACAAGCTGGGACGCACTGTCTAAAAATACATGAATGCATAATAATATGCAGTAATATACGAAATTATGATAAATGGAGATACAAAGCAGAGAGAAGGAACAGGGACAAAGACATGGACAAAGAGAAAGATAGAGACGGAGATAGGGACATACATAAATTATGGACATTCACGTTGACGGGGACGTGAACATGGGCGCACATAACCATTTCAAAACCAATTTTCATCAAATAAACAATAAATTCTTCTTGGAATTACATGCTCTTTCATATTTCATGAGGTTTCTCATTATCTCACCAAAAAAGTTAGACATCTGAAACTAGGTCTCAACCAAAACTATTCCATCCCTTTGATATCCATTCTTCACGAGGAACGTAACACCAAATTAATACCAATAGTTGAGTGTGTTTAATTTAATTCAATTGCTGTTGTTGTTGTTTTTTCATTTTTCGACAGAACAAAAATAACGTGCGTTTCACAGTTTTGGTAACAAAGGAAGAAACTATAGATGATGGCTTGAGAGATTAAGAGAGTATACAGCTGAGCCCGGTGGAAGACCAGCTTAACATAGCTGAATATGGGCTATCCAGCCATCTTCACAGATGGAAATGTACAAAAAAAATAGAGAAACATCATAATAGTAAAAAAAAAAATTGTGATTAATCATCAAAGCAAACAATGTGTAATGTACCCAAAATGTTTTGAAGTGTACGTATAAGTGTGAGCTTGTAAACCCCTGCAATCGTTGACGTTGACCGGGAGACGCACCTTCTACCTCCCAACCTTGTCTTCGGTTCTAATATGAGTGATATTCAGACTTTTCACTGTTAACATGAGGGTGCAATATGGACAAGTCTGGATTTGGACAAGATTGGGTCTGTCAGTCTCTATCTTCACCTGCTCCTCTCTCCCTCTCTCTCTCTCTCTCTCTCTCTGTGGGTGTGTGTGTGTGTGTGTGTGTGTGTGTGTGCATGGATTAACCCTCTACTTATCCTTGAATTCGAATGGCTTACAGGACATCGAAAACTAAGGACGAAGGGATCTAACAAGCTATCATACTTACTTACTTATCCCTCAACCTTTGCGGTCGTTTGGGAGGCACGAAAGAGAGTAAGCGGACGACAGTTTCAACCCGGCTCTGTCCGATTCTTGGGCTGTTGTGAGGAGGTCTGGCAAGGATAGCGCTGTCAATTCCTTCAGATTGTCCAACCAGCTCTTTCTCTGTCTGCCGCGGCAGCGTCCACCTTCTACAGTGCCCTGTAACACAGTCTTCGTGAGGCAGTCGTGCAGAACAACATGACCAAACCAGACCAGCTTGCGTCTCTTGACCATTTGTAGGAGAGTCACTTGTGGCCCCACTGGGCTGGTGACCTTGTTTCTGACAAACTCATTAGATTTGTGTTCCCAGCAAAGGATGCCGAGCAGTCTCCGCAGGCACTTGTTCTCAACAGCTTGGATTCGCTTTTCTGTTTCAGCCAGCATTGTCCAAGTCTCGCATCCATAGAGGAGGATGGAGGTGTCGAGAGACCGGTAAAGCATGTACTTTGTGTTGAAGCTAATGTTGCTCTTCCATATTCTGTTGAGTCTAGCCATCGCTGCTGTTGCTGTGGCTATCCTGGTTCGAATCTACCCTGTACAGGTGCCATCATTGTAAATCGTTGTATCCAGGTATTTGAAACTTGCCACCTCGTCTAAGGTCTCTCCATTCATAGTGATGTTTGCACTGATGTTGTTTGTGCTATTAACCATCACTTTGGACTTTGCTGTACTCACTTCCGTGCCATAGGCCTCTGCTCTGTCCACCAATTTGTTGGTGAATGTCTTGTAATTCGCTGTTGGTGCCTCCCATGAGGTCGATTTCGTCCGCGAATCGAAGATTCATACCGAGGCCAAATAGCACAACCCTCTTCAGAATGAATGTTCTGAAGATGTGAACAACAACGAGACTCCATGTTATCATAATGATACGAGAGTAAACAAGTCGATATTCCAATACTAATACCATATGGTTACAGTTCGTTATTCCGAAGGTTTGTTATTCCGAAAGTTCGTTCATCTGAAAACGAAATCGTTTATTTCGTTATTCCGAAGGTATTCCGAAAATGAAATAAACCTCATTTAGTGGCAAAATACAGTGTTGTTATTACAAAAAATTTGAGTGTATTACGCAATTAATAGGAACACAAGACATCACTCAAAGGAAAATGAACGCCACAGAAAATTCAGTTTTCGGGATTAACGAACCTTGTTTCGTTTTCGGATGAACGAACCTTCGAAATAACAAACCTCTGTAATAACGCCACAAAGCTTTGGATTTACGAACTCTCTTTCTCTTTGGGATTAAAGAACATCCAAGTAAAGGGAGTTAGTGTGTTTCGGAATAACGAACCTTTGGAATGACGAAACTTTTTTTCATTTTCGAATTAACAAACCTTTGGAAATTGGAATGATTTACGAACATTACCCATGCCATATAGCGTAACGGAATTAAAAGTGGATCGGTAACGAAATCCAATTGTCCGCTCCTCCAAGTTACCTTATCCAAGTTACCTCGATAAAGGAGAACGTTAGCAAGGAGAGAGGATGTAAGTTTGATCCACAACCTCGGAAATTGAGTGCATCTGGGAAGCATATCACAATATGATTGCCATTATTATCCAGCCTATTATTTTTCTTTCTCCTTACTGCTACCCCGAATCGTTGCTCATACATAATGTACATGCAGCCGCCATGAACACGCAGCGCTAGGGCCCATTTTGTTCTTTTTTTTTCTTTCTTTAGCGCGTGCAGATTTGATTAGGAGAGTGACGATGCTTTCTTATTCTGTACTTAATTACCATCGAGCGAAGGGCAGCGTCAAAATGGTTCCCACCATTTCAGTTGGTCCCGTGTGAGATGGCTCCATTCCCCATATCTCAAGGAGGCTCGCATAAATACTTAAAGAGATTTAATTCCGAATCAATTTATGATGAAGAATACGGAGGCTCGAGGCGATCCTCCTCACAGTCTCTTAATGCGAGGATAAATATTGACGACCGTAAATGCATCTATTTAGAACGTGGATAAATAGATGCAGTGCTACAGTGGGTAAGAAGTACGGGGGGGGGGGGGGAGAGAAAAACAAAGGTTATCCTGAATTCGAATCTTGCTTAGTGCTGACATCTCTCCACCCACAGTTAGGGTGGCTAAAATGACAGGACTCTCCGGAAGATCAACGCTACCAGTTCAGAGGCTTGATCAAGATCTTTGGGCTACTATGTCAAAAATTATGGTGATAACGATAATGGAACTGAATAACAACATTATCTACAGAATATACGTTAGTGACGGCGATATAAAGGGCGATACATCCGATGACGTGGTTTTCAAGCCCTTTTTAGTTCGCCAAACTTTCGGCCTTTCTCGGCCATGATCGCGGCTGTAGTGCTGTAATAAACAAATTCATTACAAACCAGAATGTGTATAAGTTTTTCATACATAGTCTAAGATCAATAACAATATATTATGTAACATATATTGCGCCAAATCCACTCTTTAGAGTGCTCAAGGCACAAACATGTCACTGGATGAATAATATGTGAGTATAGTTAAATCAGAGTAAAAAAAAAAAAAAAAAAAAATCCCACCAGAATAGAGGGTAGTTGTTCAAAATATTGTAACAATTTAAGGGGCATTAGTTTTATATGTATGTATATACGTTTTCGGGTTTTTTTACCCGTTTATTCCCTCATTACAATCGACGTCCAAGCTGTTGATACCCCTCACATTATGTATATGAATATGTACAATTATAAATCGTTATAGATAGATAGATAGGTAGATAGATAGATAGATAGATAGATAGATAGATAAATGAATAAATAAATAGATAAATAAATAACTGAATAAATAAATGCATAAATAAATAGGGCCTAGATAGATGAATAGACACAGATGCCTACAATCGAACTGTTTGAACAGAATGAAATGTAGATGTTTTTGAGTGGCGTTTTCTCCTTTTCATTAGGATATCTTTTGTTAAGTAATTTGTCATCTTGTGTCAGACTAAGTCAAACAAGTCACAGAAACGCAAAAATGAACATCGAGTGTGATACGAAACGAGCTACACTTGCCGCCGTCACATGGGAACGCGTAGAAGCCACGTACCATCCTCCAAGTATTTCTGACCTCAAACAACATGTCAGAAAGAGAATGACAATTTATGTAAATTGATGGATTTCTCATAATTATCAACTCTTCTGTCCTTCACAGGTGACAAAACCCCTTGTTGCTATGTAGGAGGAGTACTAATGACTGACTACATGACGACCGCAACTCCAGTCGTCATAACTAATTGGCCTACCATTATCCTGTCAATATCAACCCTCTTCATTGCTCTTTGCATGTCAGTCTAGCTTCCGGTCTAATTTGGCGTGCTCGGGGCTTCTTCGTTCAAACAAACTGAGTGATACACGATGCTACTCCTGTCAAAACTCTGTCAGAAATATGATTACCGCTTCGGATGCCTCGGATTCTTCAAAAAATGCTCCCGCATCGGCACAGCGCATGCATAAGCTTAGATCAGTTTATATCACGTGGAAGCCGACATGGGAATTGCTGTGGCAGAGACTATGATCCTACCCCCCCCCCCCCCCAACCCTGTGTCTCCTTAGCGCCCCCCCCCCCTCTCTCTCTCTCTCTCTCTCTCTCTCACACACACACACACACACTCTCTCCCTCTATGACTTCTTTCCTTTCTTTATTCACCGACCGCGCGTGGGAAGAAATGTGAGGTAACCGGAGATTAGCCAAACCAACAGCAGATAGAAGAAATTCGTTAACCTCCTTCACATGCAAGAAGTATCTCTCCCCTCTCGCGAAAGGTGGGAAATCGAAGTGCAAATTACCCAAGGGAAAACAATCTGCTGCAATTCCGAAGGTCGCGCGACGCTACATTCGTAACGCGAGAGGACTTGCGGCCTCGCGCTAGATGTTGTCTTCCGCGCGGATTCGCGCGGCAAGGCGCGTCTCAACCGCACAGGACAGTCGCGGTGCTGCGGTCGCGTCTCGTTGTCGCTAATGCTTGCCTAGATTGGTCAGATGACAGCAAGCGGGCGTGACATCCTCACGTTGTTGATGTTGATGCTTTTCGTCACTTGTATCGGCGCCAACGGCATTGTGTCTTACGCGGTTTCGCTATGACACCTTCAAGACGTCTTGATTTCGTCAGCGAAGATAATGTTCACGAAGGTTGAATGCACGACGTACACGCGAGGGCAAGAAGTAGAGGGGAGGGAAGGAATGTGGCGGGGGGGGGGGTTCACACAAGTTACTTGAGACAGATTAAATAACGTCCTTATTCTAACCATGTTCCAACATTCGTTCATCAATGCACATCCTTCTCTACTAAAAAGTGATATTGTCGTCATTGATGGTAATAATATGTTTTCTTGTCACACTCATCCATTATTAATCTCGAATCTAATGGATTCGTCCAAACCTTATTCAACCGATTAAGATGTCCTATTTATAAGTCACCCCACTTACGGCCACTTGATAATTGTTGAAAAGTGTTGTGGTATCAATGTGTTCATTAACTCTGTGTTTTTTATCTCATTTTTTTTTTAGCATGGACAATTGTAATGATCTTGATATCGCGGAGATTCGCGAATGGTTCCTCGCACGATTTCTATGTCAAGTACCGACGACGTCGTGCTCAACTGATCACTGCACAACAGACCAAATATTGTAAAGCAGCCAACCACCAATAAAAGAGCTTTGAGAAAATCGGCTCTGAAATTAAGGTGCACTCAAGGGTGCAAGGAGTTAGGCGTAGACAGAAGTCAAACATCATAGTAACCTGCTTTGTTTGTAAAAACCAAAGTGTAGAAAACATTCAAAAACATTGGTTTAATTCAGGATGTTTAATAAGGGAATTTTTTCCCACAATTTGTAGCCCTCCATGGACTATTTTATTATCTCTATATCAACATAATAAAAACTCAAAACATTCAACCATGGTTATTTTGTTCGTTTGTTTATTCGCTTGTTTGCTGTTTTTTTTTTTCACCAAACAACATTATTTTACAATTCTTGCCCCAACGTCTGCAATTTTATACTCGTTACCTGTGGTTGTAAGATTAACAACACTATAACAACCATTAAGCTTGAATATATTCAATTGATTGTAAATATTGACATCATTCATCATATATGATATTCGTTCTTGAAAAACAAAGAAAATGTATGTAAGATCCAAACGTTACGAATATTAGCTGTGTAAATGACTATGTAAGTATTTTGTTGATTTGTTGATTTGTATTGATTTTGAAATGCAGAAATAAAAACTGAACTGAACTGAACTGAATAAGGTTGAATATATTTTGTTGGTTGTAAGATTGCAATCTCCCTAATCGCCATATGGTTCAACATTATTCAATTGCAGGAGGTAACTTTATCATTGCTCTAACCACAATGTGGCTGAATATATTTAAAACAATGTTTCATTGACATTACTCTTACACCCATAGTGTAGAATATATTCACTTAAAGGGACATTCCAGACGATTTTCATAATTTCACATCATGTTGTACATAAATCGACAACTCCATGTATAGATCTCTGGAATTTATCGTGGTTCTTGAGCAGAGAAACAATACTTTGAAAAACCTTAAACAAATTACACTGAACAAGGATGATAACATAGGAGGTTCACATATTTCAGAAATGTAGCAGTGTAATTCCATTACAATACTGTCTGCTTGTGAGTTCACCTGTGTATAATCTATGCATGCCTTCTTCTTTTGTTCTGCTTCCTGGAGCCCCAACTCATGCATTCTTATGGTGACTCTGCCATGTCATCATCCTTGTTCATTGCAATTTGTTCTAAATTTTGAAAATATTCTTATTCTTCATCCCAATCATCCCAAATTCTGAAACCCTATCCTCAGTTTAACTAATTTATAGTTGTTTGAATTTAAAAATCTGAAAATCATCCGGAGGTCTCCTTTAAATGTACAAAGATGAATGACGCTCTACCCACCACAAGGTTGAATACATTTAACTGATTGTAACATTAACATTGCTCTTACCACTATAAGGTTGAATGTATTCAATTAATTATAAGATTAACATCATTCTAACCATTATAAGGTTGAATATATTCATTGGTTGTAAGATTAACATTGCTCCAACCACCATAAGGTTGAATAATAAAATAGGTCGTATGATTACATTACTCTTATAAACATAAGGTTTAATATATTCAATTGATTGTAAGATAAACAATGCTCTTATCACCGGAAAGTTTTACACATTAAATTGACTGCTGATAAACTCCTGATTATCCGATTATTATGACAACAGCTAGTAATTTTGTAACCTTTTTTTTTAACATCATCTTTTTTGGTATGTTTTGTGGCTCTATAATCGTATAAGTATGTAAGACGAAATAATCTCTATCAAAGAATGTAAGTGCATGTGTGTGTGTATATGTACGTGTATGCGTGTGTGTCATGTTTTTTGTATTATTTGATTGGAAGTGAATAGATAGTATCTGAGGGGGGGGGGGGAAGTGTGTGTGTGTGTGTGTGTGTGTGTGGATGATGCGCGTAGGTTGTGTGCCAGTAGTCATCCGCTTCGGAAACAATCTGCGTCTGTGTGCAGACTACGAAGATTTATATTGATCTTCTGAAACAATACGAATGTGGTTCATTTGCGTTGCTTGAAAACCATTGAAGAATGTACAATGTACATCGAGTACATTATGAAGACAGAGAGAATGGAAGAGGGAGAAGAGGGATACGGGGACCGCAAAAACAAATCATAAATAAATGGCATTCACTTAACACACAATTGAAATCAAAGAGCAAGTGTAATAAACTTTGGTACATGCGAGGACATGCACTTTACAATGATACATGTTTGTATTTTTATCCTGGCCTGAAGGTCTGACGTCACATCATTTATCTAATGTATTTTATGTATGTATGTACTTTGTATAGATTTATCAGTCTACTTGCCGGCAAGCAATACACGCTTGGTCGACAAACGATTCAAATTGGTAGATCACTCTCGGCAATATGTGCATTCATTTCTTCGAAATACGCACAATCCGCCACTTAGCTGTATTTGATGAGACACAAAAGAACGATGACCTATTATATCACGATATACAAATCTTCCTATACAAGGATTCGGAATGCATTCGATATCTCCATTTTCTTTCTTTTTTTTTCTTTTTTCGTTGCTTTTTTTTAGACCCTGATTACGATCTGAAATCTTGTACAACTTATTCTTAATCTTCGCCATCTTGTTTGTTTTTTTTTTCTAACGAGAATCTGTCGAACAATGCCCAATTCTAATGCAATGTCAACAAGTCCTTTACTGTTAACTCTTTTGTGAATTGAGAAGAGTGTAAGGTCAACCATTAGAGTTAAAGTGAGGATAGGGAAAACCGTGAAAATACAAAAGAGTGGTACAGTTCTGTCAGGTCAGTGAAAGCATGCACCATCCCAAACTCGATCCCACCCTTTCACTCTCTTCTTACCTTTAATTCAATAATTTTTCATGTTTCCAGTTTCCTTGTTAAAGTGCCAAGGTAACGGTTTAACAAGACGAAAACCTGCTTTCCCAATGATCGTCGAGGGACGCGCCCCAGTTTGGTCAGGTAATGCAAACAATTCTACAAGTCGAGATGAATAAACGCACACATGGTGGACCTACAGTAGAATGAGTGAGCTGGATTACGTGTCCAAGATGATTGAAGTTTATCATCTTTCTTTTTCTTCCCCCTATCTCTCTATTTTTGTTTGTACTAGGGTTATGATCCGATGAAAAGGATGTCGGAATACAAGAGTAGAATACCTCGGCGTCCACTTCGATAGCTTACTTTCGGTCGTTCCCCCGGGATTGCGGGCGCACAGCGATGACACGGTTCGCTTTTCATTCCCTGAATCTGCAATATGATTTGCACTCGTTGACTTTTAGAAGAATTGCCATACCTTCTGCGCGTTTATTTGCGTGATGGTGATTTCATAATGCGTGACGTTGTCGTACGCTGTAGGCGATGATGCTAGGTCTAAACTTGCATCCAACGTTTTATCTCCTGTGGCCTGATTTATGCCCATACAGCCACACGTTCCTCAGGAAAGAATCATCGCAGAATTACCTCACCTTACCATGCCCATTTTCTTTTTTGTCATTTCTACATTTCAAGTATCACATGACGCAAACTGAAAAGGTAACGACAGTCCAGTTTAAAAGCAGGATAAAGGATTTTATAACTATAGGAGACTTAGTCGTAAATTATGTGTACACACAGCGTAGTGGATACAAATTAGGATGTATGGCTGTGGGGAAGCTAAAAGGGGATGGGTCAAATCTGTGTGGCAGAGAATGGGAGGAACCTATTAAGAAGCCGTAATCTCGTATTGGTAGGTCCCACAGCAAACAAACAAAAATGATGAAAAAAAAAAGAGGAAATAGAGACCGAGAGCAATGTTGAAACATTACAACACAAATGCTCATATCATAACAGGCACACACATGTGCACAAACATGTACGACTGTATACAAACATTATTCAATGGGTGATGTTAGTTATTCGTGAACCCAGATGTTCTTTAATCCGAACATTATCGTGGCGTTATTCCAAAGGTTCGTTGATCCGAATATGAAATGAAGTTCATTATTCCAAAGGTTCATTTATCCGAAAATAATGTATAAAATATAAATTATACACTTTAGTTGTAAAGGGTATTCCTTGGTGCAATTCATACAAATTGACCACTTATGTAATGGTATGTTGGACAACACTAAAAGACACTTCGCGACAAGTTTGCAAACTGTGTAAATTGCAACAGTTGCATTTATCACAGGAACAATTTTAATAAGAACAAGCTGATTGGTTGCATTCTGGTTGCTGCCATAGTAACTGCAACTCTACTGAAAATCCAATAATAGCTAATCTGTTTATAACATGGGCCACACATGAATGAGTCAATCGCATGCACATAATTTCTATAACACCTGCATTCACATTTTCCGGGCTTTTTCTATTGTTGTTGTTACCTTGATCACACGTCATTTTCTTTTAAATCGTCTTGTGCCAGAAATCAAGAAGTAGTAATGGCTTAGACTATTTCAGTGTGGTTCCTTCTTATTATTGTTCCTCATACAATATGACCACCAAGCTAAGGGCTCACTGGCATTGATAACAGTCAGTTTTTATGTGTGCATTTTTTTTTCTGTTGCAACTTGTCGGGCTATTCAGCGGGTTCCTGCCTGTTCATTCTATGTTGCGGTCGCCCGGTGGCCCGGGACCACTAAAATTGATGTCCGGCCACCAAATAATGTATCCTTTAGTGGTCCGATCTGGCAACTAAGATTCAAACTGGATTGTTGCTTATGCTTTTATTTCGGGCCACTGCGTATCTTTTTCTGGCCACTAAAATATCAGATCTAATAATTTTAACCCGAATGGGCCACCATGCTAAAAAGTTAGTGTCGAGCCGTGATATATCTATATCATATATTATATATGAAGAGCTTGGTTCCAAAAGGCGCTAAATCTATTGAATAATCATGGATTTACCGCTTTTTGCAAGCAAGCTCTTCATATATATATATATATATATATATATCTTTATATATATATATATATATATATATATATATATATATATATTTATTTATTTACTTATGTATATATATATATATATATGTATACATATATGTGTGTGTGTGTGTGTGTGTGTGTGTTTGCTTATACAGTCAAGATGAATGTTTTTGTCGTGTAAACTTATAGAGATCAAATAAAGATTATTGTAAAACAAAAGAGTGTATTTGTAATATAGAAATAGAAAAAAGATAAGAAAGAAAGAGAGATAGTCTCGTATAAATACATGTAATTAGAAATGGATGCCAGCGAATAGATTTTCTTCAATGAAGATATATATCACGTAGCCTGATGGTATCATCTCATTCAGGCAGATCGACGCTTCACTGCGTTCCTACTCACCGTGCGGCGGCACCGTCAAGCGGTTCTTCGTCAAAACCAGCCATGCGTCGGATGAGCGAGAACCAATTAAACACTATGGCAACACGATCTTATGCCTATAGGTCCTTAACCCTTCACAATATCTTCTTCCGGAACAATGTGATGCATTTAATGTGACATACCCTGAGACTTCACGGCCAGTCGGGCAGAAATCCAAGATCAAAGCCCGTTGGCCCTTTGAAAGAGCAATAATTTTCTCCTTTTTTGTTGTTGTTGCTATTTCAGTTCCCAACTCACGAGATGAAGTTCATGGCTAGTTACGCTCAACAATCAATGTCACTGATATCACTCGTTTTCTCCTATAGGAAATAAAAATAAGAAGCAACCTCGAGAAAGAAAAGAAATGCTTTACTTCGTTTTGCAAGATTCAACAATAACAGATATTAGTTAGTTTTTTTTTCCGTCGATTCAATCCAATTAAATTGAATTCTATACTTTACTCCACTCCACCAAAAGTGATACATTATAAAAACAAATGAATAAGATAATAAAGTATTAAAGGTAAACTAAGAATCGAACCCGCACGGTGTGTCTACCGCAATATATTACATTAGAAGAGATTTACCTGTTCGAGAGGATGAAATTGGAGTATTATCACTGAATCAGTTTATTTTTAAGCACATTTGTATACGTCCGTAATGGATAAGATCAGAATGACAAACGCCGAAACATGTCTCTCTTGGTGTCCCCTCATGAGTCTTTTAGTTTGTGTGTGCACGAGCAGCAAGACGAGTGTGTGTGCCGTTACAGGGATGTCGTTGCTTGTGACGATCAAAGACTGGAATCCACAAATTTCAGACGGTCCGCAAGTGGTGGAACAGGTTTGACACCGATCCAAACCGTGTGGCACAAATTCCCCTCTCATCCTGATCTAGGTTACCTCTTACGCCCGATCTGGGCCAATGCGATGGTCGGGATAATGAGTAACTAATGACTGCGATCCTTGACATAATTTCGTCGCATCAACGTGGCATAAAGGGTTGTGTGTCTCCGGTCCGCCCCTGCTATTCTCCCGCCGGTGGTGCGCCGTGAACTACCGAATAAAGGTAAATAGATCGCGGGTATGCGCTCGCCTCTTTAGAAATAGATCGCTGAAGTAAAAGGTTAAGTCAATATAGCTTGAGAGAAGAGACACATATCCGGTTCTAGGCGAAGAATGAGGGGCAATGTGTCGCCCGGAAGGGCGTCGGCGGAAAACACCGAAATTCGGGTCAAACAGATGGGAGTTAGCGTGATACTGACGGGTGAGAAAAAGAGTGCTGATTTCCTAACTGAGTATTTGTTTGCTGGTTGGTTTGTCAGCCTACTTTTTAACAAATACTAAGAGATGTTACAGATGTTTCAGATGTTTATCTGAAACACAGATATTGACAATGAAAGCAATTTGAATAGAAATGATGAGTTTAAAAGAAATTGAAGACCAGAATATAAAATATCAGATAACTGACAACATGTTCCTTCAGAATATAACATGTTTAAATAGTTTTCATCTCATGATACTTTCCTTTTCTATCCTCCCGTTTTCTGTCTCTCTTTCTCATATCCCATCTTAAGCCGCCTACTCATATGTCTTGTTTTTTTTCTCGCTTAATCTTTTTCCTCAGACTTATCCATCTTTATTTTCTTTTTGTTTCTATTTCTCTTCCTCTTTGTCACTTCTTTTCACGTCAAACTCCGCGGTCAGATTAAATCCCAGCAATTTCCTTAATCTTTTGCAGCAATTCATTTCACTTTTGAATGATCAAAATCTTATTTAATTTGCAAAGACTTTTCGCCATGAGGCAGAAGAATAAAACAACAAACAGTAGCAACAATAAGAGCAAGTAAAGGACAAGTAACAATCAACTTCGGTTTTCATTTACCAGATGGGGTTGATACGTCTTAGAGTTGAGGTAAGATATCGGTGGTTTATAGACGTCAGAGTGGCAGAGGGCTCCCCATCCATTCTGCACCCAGTCAAGCCTGACAAGCCGGGATGAATCGTCCATCACTCGCTAATCGCGGGAAAAACCTTTAAGCTAGGATGACTGAGGTCTTTTAGGGATGAGATTCCCCCAAATCCTCCCTGAACTCTTATTGGAAATCCAGATCCCATAACTGTTGCTCTATCAATTTTCTGATCGCTCAGAAATCTTTCCAAAATCAAGTATGATGTCTCATAGGTAATCTTCCTGGAAAATTGTTATATTTCATCAAAATTTCACGCTGATGTTGCAAACATAAAAAATCGAGCCAGTTTTTTTTTCTTTCCATATGCGATAAGTTTGGTAATTTATCACCATGATATTCAGGGTATATGGATGAAGCATTCCTATACATAAACCCCGGGGATTAACTTCGTCTAGGATTTTTTTTTCTTTTTTTTTTTGGGGGGGGGGGGGCGGTGATTTTGTCACTTCTAAGGTCACACTAAGGTCATACACATTGGGCATACCCAGCGGCGTTCACGTTAAGGTTGATGGAAGACTATCTTTATCCGTTAAATGCCTCTAAGTATCGTCCCTTAAGAAAACTCAACTCCTAAAAAGGACATTCCATTCGCGCTTACGATGGAACAGTGCTCATAACTCTTGTTCCGGTGCTCCGAAATGGAAACATTGACCTTTAGATGGCGGCCTACAGAAAGTGCAAATGTGAGCACGTGGAACATCATTAATTTTCGGTTGAAAAAAAAATGGTACTCTCAATGTCGAGTTAATATTGTGACGTCTTCCACGTTGTGTCACTCGCAAAAGATCTATAAACTTCCAAAAAAAAAAGGGCAATGTTTATCTGCCAGCATGGGTCGGGGTAGAAGCAATTTATTTGTGATGAGATGGTTCAAAATGTTCATATTCGTCAACCCCCTCCCCATTTCACGGATAATTTTAGTCATCTAATTTGACCTATCCATTTTCCTGCAAGTGAGATTATCGTGGCAGAGTCAATACCACCTCGCCATGCTCTTAGAGTGTTGTTTTCTTCGTCCTGAAATTAAATTGTAATTGAATCTCTTTCTTCTGTCGATGGCATGACAGTAATCTGCTGGGACTGTGTATGTTATGGTTGAGTGAATTTTCAAACTTGTAGAACAAGTGTACTGTAATTTTCTATCGCATGAAAGAGATGTGGAAAACTTACAATGCATACAAGCTGGTGTGACAGTGTATAAGCGTAAAAATGAGCTTTTTCCAATATAATAAGACGTGCTGTAAATTCTTGATTTTAATTTTCACTATTTTGCCTTTTTAGTGCTTTCTGTCTAGCCTAAAAATTGAGTAATGTTATTACAACATGAGCACAAAAGCAAGATCTTACAGATCTGCCTTTTATTTCACATGATATTTTAGTACCATGCACGATACAGATTTGCTAGGGTGCTCTTCTGCCCGACCTACTGTCCAGATTGCGTGGGTCCAGTACATTCCATGCATTTGAGAGGGAACTATCGGCATGTGTAGTGTCACGGGAGGACGAGTTTATGATTAATTATTAGCGATGCGCAGCATGCTATATGATATATGATGTATCTTATTACAAAGGGAATTTAGCCGCAGGAGGTGAAGGAGGAGGAGAAACGCGAGAGGAGGAGGAGGAGGAGGAGGAGGAGACTGCATGGCTTGGTGTAAGGGGAGGGGAGATGATGAGGGAAAGGGTGCAAAGGAGAATATAGCAGGACGAATTAATAGGGCTGATGTTCTTGTAGGAAGGTGAAGAACTTGCATTGGGAGTATATTCAAATAGTTATAAATACCGACGGATAAGATGAGGATGAAAAGGAAAGGGTAAGATAAAGTGAATAAGAAAGGGAAAAGGAGTGCAGAGGTATGTAGAGGAGGATAGAGATAGGAGAGGAGAAGGAGAAACCGTTGTAAGGAGAGACTGAGTGGTATGAAGAGGAGGAGGAGCAGGAGGTGGAGGAGGAGGAGGAAACAGATGAGAATGAGGAGAAGAAACTGGAAGAGAAAGAGACCGAGAAGAATGATAGGGAAAAGACAGAAACAAAAAAGGAACAGGAGGAGAAGAAGAAAAAAGTATAGGATGAAAAGGAAGTGAAGAAAGTTAGGGAGAGACGAGCAGCAGGAGAGGAGGGGAACAGAAGAACAGCTCTTTTCAATCCTCCAATTGTTTTTTTTTTTCTCATGCTGTAAACCCTAATCAGCTAATGACAAGAATTTGGGATACCTGGCCAAAAAAATTAAAAAAAAATAACTTTCAAATCAGCTTTATAGATATTCTGGCCTAAGTAACACCATATATTCAAGATCTCTCTCGATCTCGATCTCTCTCTCTCCCTCTCTCTCTCTATGAAAGCCCCCAACTACTTATATCATTTGAAGATATATAAGATTGACCACATATGTCAACGTGGTTGTATAATAATTGTAACCAGCATGACTTTGAGTATGACGATATGAATGCTGGAAGTTTGTATCTAGACGAAACTACCGAAAACAAGTATCTCATCTTCCTGCCCTGTTCACCCGGCAATTTAGGGAGCTTCAAAAACGGGCGATGCAGTCAGACTCCTAAAACCCCCAAGGGCTCCAGTTTGACTGGTCTAGTTTGGTATAACCCTATAGATAATACGATAAACCTTATTTCATTTTCGGATTGATGAACCTTCGGACTAACAAACCTTATCACATTTTCGGATTAACGAACCTTCGGAATAACGAATCTTCGGAATAACGAAACTTCGGACTAGAGAACCTTCGAAATAACGAATCTTCGGAATAACGAACTGTAACCGAAATTTTGCGGAGTCTAGAAAGAATCCTAACAAAAGTAGCGTGTGTATAATAGAATGACAGAATGAGAATGAGAGGCAAAGAAGATATAGAAGAAATAAGCAACACATAACAGGGAAAAGAGAGTAGACAGACAAGGCCACGGCCTTCGCCATGTTCTCCCATTTGACACACACATTATTCGGTGTCGGCATCCATGAAAGATTGTCCAGAGTGAGGACTCTCCAAACCCATTAGACGGGAGGTTGATCCAGCGCGACAAGGGGCGCACTGCCATGTCGAGCGGCCACTCGAAACGTTCCCGGCCGTGACCCACATTGCTCCCCCTTTTTTCTTTTTTTTTCTCTCTGTCGCTAGAGATTGCACCTCTTCTAATGTATAAAACATCATGGCCATGAAAAGCCCGCACAATGATATAATTGCTGCAAGTCATGCATAAATGGATTACATGCGCATCCTGCGTCCATTCTGCCCCAGCATACCATACACTTGCATGTATACTTCTCACAATGCACACTGATGTGTAGATGTATTTGTATGATTGAGTGATGGTCTTGTTGTGGATGTTTTAGTTATATTGTTTGTTTAAAGCCTACTAACGGATGAAAATACACCTGGTTCTAAAATAAAATGATGTAGTATCAAACATTGCCTTCTACATCACAATCTAGCAACGAGCATCAACACAGCATCACTCCTACTACCTCACTTTCGCACACGCCGACAGATATTGATCACCCTCCTCAATGAAAAAAAAAAAAGCACACACCATGCTCATTCGCTTAATGCCATGGAACAAGAGGCATAGTTGACAAAATTCAATTCCTCACCTGGCATTCACTGCATTGAGTCAAAGATTAATTCCATTGTTCATTGATATCATAATGTCTTATTAATTCGTTAAACGTTTTGATGGAATATAAGGAACGAACTTAAGAGAGAAATTAAGGAATCAATGTTCAGACATTGCGAGAATGCAAAAGAGAAATCTGACTAATACTATACTGATATGTATCACTTTTGTTCCCCCTCCCCGAGTCATTTTCTCATGACCTAAACAGTAGAATCTAAGATAATAATATAATAATAATAAGGTCTTATTTACCCAGGGTAGCCTCTTCAGTGTTGCCACTGCTCTACCAGAGGGCCCTGCTATATATATATATATATATATATATATATATATATATATATATATATATATATATATATATATATATATATAACATATTGTGGCACATCTATGGGGTGAGAAAAAATCGTGGCGAACTACAGGTATGAACTCAGCATTGATGAACATGATATGCAGTAATATACGAAATTATGATGGGTGGAGATACAAAGCAGAGATAGGGACAAGGGCAAGGACAGAGACGAAGACACGGACAGACAGACAGACACAGGGACATAGGCTACGTAACATGGACGTGGACATTGACGGGGTGTGAAGATGGTCTTACATGACATGAACAATAGGGACATGCGAAATAACAGAGGTGCAAGGGGGAATCAGAGAATGGAAAATGGAAATCAGCCATCAAGCAGAAAAAAAAATGCATATACATAGAGTGTAAGTGAGGGAAGAAAAAAAAACACATTCAGAACACCATACATTCTGTCCTAGAGAAGTATCGCGCAATGGAACGATTACGAAAGAATGTAATTTCTAAGACAGAAAAAAAAAAATGATAGGCACATAGGTATACCTGTATGCATAAATGCATCAAAAGCCAAAATGTACGTAAGCTTACCAAAGTTTTTTTTTTTTTTTTTCAAAATAATGTTCATTTGAGTGGTGTTGTTCGTTGCTCTTGCTCTGCCATCAACTGAGGCGTTCATGTGCCTGACAACCCAACTCACCAATGGCAGTTTTGAGACCAAACTATTTGAAAATATAGTGATTACCCCTAAAAATGGGTGGGGAGAATCCCGCAACCAATCAGATTGAGATTTGATTCTCCTCTTCAGACGATACACGTGCGTAGACTAAGAATGATATGCATATTACGCACCGGAAGACTCTCTTCGTAGCAGTGAATAGTTTAAAACGAGAGTCTGTGCTGTACCTTATGAACACGATGTCATTGTCCTTCGCCAAACTTTGACTACTAGCGAGCCATTGAGGAACCCGGATGAATGGAAAAGGCAAAGTGTTTTTTTTTTCTATTTTAATGATTAAAATAACCCTTCCGATCTAGACGGATCTTGAACTGCATTCTTCGAAACCAGGACGGGTTGTATGTAAATCTGCCCAACTACCTATAGCGTGATCGGAAGCCTCCGAGCTACCGACGCCCCAATTGTTCGGGAAAGTATCAAGCGTAAAGAGGAGTTCATGTCTCCCAACACCAGTACACGTTCGTAGTATGATCAGGGAATATCTTCATGAAGATAATGAGTAATCAGAAGACAAATAAGATGGAAGAAGAGAAGAGGGAGGAGAGGAGGAAGGGGAAGGAGAATTTGCCAAAAGTTGCCAAATGCTGCAAGCTTGAACAAACATTTCTAGTGGTGTAGTTGCTGTCACCAAGTGGTATGGTCGGTCTTATATCTGTTTCTTTAGTTAATTTCAATCAATTCAAAATCTTTGCTTTCCTCAACAAAACAGACACAAATATCAACATTTATTCATACACGTTTGGAGCAAATCTATAAAAAAAAATGTCACTTAACACAATGCAGACTTTCATGGTATCATGGCAAGATACACACATGACAAAATACTATGCTTATCACTTTCTGAAGCACAGCATACAAAGTACTACCTACAAAGTTACGCGTCGTGTTGCGAGATCGGAAATTCGAAGAAGTGAGCTACGTGTATGTCGTAAATTATGAGACATTTTCCTATAAATGCTAGTTATACAACGCCACTTCCCTCTTAAAGTGCCGGTCTGATATCAAAACCAAGCAGATTATTTCCCTTGCTCTTGTCTTTCATTCTGAACTTGTGTTTCACTTGATATCGCTAGGAGCACCAGAAGTGATTAAACACTAAATACCATGCAAATGGACCTAAGATTGATGAGAAACATATAGATGAGAAATATATATATGTATACAGAAAGAGAGAGAGAGAGAGAGAGAGAGAGGAGAGAGAGAGAGAGAGAGGAGAGAGAGAGAGAGAGAGAGGAGAGGAGAGAGAGAGAGAGAGGAGAGGAGAGAGAGGAGAGGAGAGAGAGATAGGGGAGAGAGGGGAGGGGAGAGAGAGGTTTACATGCGGAGATCCAATATCACACAGTTACAAGAAGACCTCGTGACTTCGTTAAATCATAACTCCGTGTGTAATCAAGTATTGTCTTGACCATGGACTATAATGGAGAATGTAAAATGTTCATCAAGCAATTTCTACGCATATCGAAGAAAAGAATTACACAAGAATGTTCCTCGCGGGAAAAAATAAAAGGGCAAATTACAAGTGTTGTTTTAACGAAGAGACCTCGTTATATTTCTTCGCTTTTGTGTATTCTTTCTGCTTTCCCATCTTCGTTAATCGTTTTTGTTGTTGTTATTGCTACTGTTGTTGTTGATGATTTTGTTGAATGTATTCCCTTGGGTTCTGATAATGATTATAATGATAATGATGGGGACGGGTCGTAATTGCGACTGACCCGCAGCCCGGAGCAGTCCGGCCCATTAGGCTTGTGCGGCTTGTCCATCTATCATGTCTGTACTCCATTCTCCATTCGACGGTTGTAAGAGAATAAGAGAAAAGAGAGAATAACACTGATTCTAAGCAAGCACTGCTTGCTAGGGGGTAATTTCCTTGTCGTATACCTTCCTTTATTTCCCTTTATATCCTCATTTTATTTTCCTCAAAGGCTCTTTATCTAACGTATATGGTACATAAACATACAATTACATTGTAGCTAGTGAAATAGGTATGTTTGCATTACGCATCGACTGATCACACTGTAGATATATGTATCTACATAATTATGCATATGATTATGATGATACGAGTTAAGATTAATCCTTATTGTCGCCTATACACTTGCGAGAATCATCATACCATTCAGTCTTATCTAAACCAAACTCCTAAATTTTTCGCTAAACAAACTTATAACTGATTTTAGCATGACGCATAAAGCAATTATACATCTTGTCCCTGACCTATGGAACAATGTTTCAGTCAATGTTAGATCATGGGCTATGTACGATTTAGTCATTTAAATCTACTGTTACACGATTGTTAATCTCTTCATATACGAATCACAAATTTTCCTCGCTTAGTTAGGTATATTCCGCTGACGAATGTTGCGTGATCGCATAGATTCATACATAAAATAAAAAGATACAGATTCATGCAAAGAAAGCGTTACGAAAAGATCCGCAATCAAAACTCTTACAATAACTCTTACATAAAACTTACAATATCAAGAATATGATTCATTTTAATTTCTTTGGACAGAGCCATTAATACTATATTGAATTACGATCGGACAAAATGAATACAGACAGATAACACATCACACAAAGGCATGTTGTGGAGTGTATACATAGCTGGATTAAAGTGAGCGAAGGAAATGGAATTTCATCGAATAAGTCTAACACGCGAAAGTTAAATCACATACAGAGCTATACACAAGCACATATTCACATAATCCGCCTGTATAATCACCACTGACAAACACAAAATGGAGCTGGGCCCTGATTCTTAAAGCTGTTCGTAAAGTTACGAACAACTTACGAGCGACTGGTGATCAGTTCTTGTGTTGAATTATTGAAATTTTGATAAGTATAGCACATCAGAACTGATCACCAGTCGCTCGTAAGCTGTCTGTAACTTTACGAACAGCTTTATGAAACAGGGCCCAGCTCCTATGCAAAATATAAATACCATCATATAAAAATACACGTTAACCACATCTGCTTGCACTCCTTTAATTTTTCTCTTTTCCCTTTTCACACGTTTTTCTTTTATTTATATATTTTTTGCACTTACTCACTTACGATGGCAGTCTCCTGCATGTTTTGAGTACCATTACCAAGAGATTACATGATTACGTGAAAATGTTATCAACATTTCTTGTAAGGCTTATCTTCAGATTGCTTTATCATTTCGCTATTATGAAGTATGTTGTATTGTTTTACCATACATTCAGTTACGTATCCAATCAATGTCATGTTGCTTGAAAAAAAAAATCCACTGTATGTCATATTACTTGCTAAACAAAATATGTATGTATAATTTTGTTGTTAGTTTGTTTGTTTGTTTAAAAAATGCAGAACCAGAAACAAACGAATTATCATCGGTTATCATTACTGCTTCCGATGTCATAAAAAAAAAAAAAATACAGAATTACGTGACAAAAAGGGACCAGTTTTACTTCTATTCAAAGTTTCTTGGCACAAACAGGAACAAAGTTCAAGAATCGAGAAAAATCGGGTTAAAAACTGGTAGTTGTATTGTATATCAATACCGATGGGAACTTTACAGAGGCAAAAATAGGTTTTGAAGGATGAAATGTGATTCACCCTCGAATACGATCTCCCCATGCTCCTCCCCTACCTCATCAGGAAACAGCTTGTTTTTTTTTTTCCTTCAGCGAATAGTGTCCGAAAAAGTATTATATCAAAAAAGGGTTTAAAGTACTTTTATCATATCTCTCTAAACTTTAACAGACTTTTTTAAAAATTTTTTAAAAATTTTAAAAATTTGTTAAATTTTTGAAGATTATATCTGTTTGAGTTTATTTCTATTCAACCTCAATCAATAGAGTACGGATTTACACACACACACACACACACACATACACATACAAATATATGCAGTAATATATATATATATATATATATATATATATATATATATATACATAATGGCATAAACAGAGAGAGAGAGAGAGAGAGAGAGAGACAGAGATCAAAGATGAAAACGTAGGTATATATTTAGACTAACCTTATAGCGTCATCAATGTTGTTTTCACCTTTTGTTCGGTTTGGGTGTTTTTGTTTTTCTTTTAACGTTCAGCCATCGGCTCACTTGGAAGGAGAACGACTCTGCTTGGTTCATATCTTATTTTGTCATCACTATTTCAAGGACTCTCCTTCCTGTTTTTCGAACATTTCATCGTCTTTGCCATGACGATTCCCACTTACGTTTTCCGAATTGTTTTACTGCGATCGTCAAAAGAAAATCAGGTTTTGAAAAGGATTCTTGTGCAATGTCATTTTAATGTCGACAGTTTAAGATCGCAATCATTTGCAACCCCCTTCCACAGCTCATGGGATCCTGCACTGGCGATAGGCGATAAAAGCACATCATTGTGCGGAATTAGAGCGCTTGACACTGCGGAATAGACAACTCGTCAGCTACTCCTTGTTTCACACTTACAGAGGAACTCGTTTGTAAACATGTATTGAGACAATTTAATGCTATTGCTAAAGCAGCCCTTCTCTATGTTTTTTTTTTCTGCAAGAAGACTGTAAGAAGACTAGAGTCATACTTCTTTCAGGTAACTTTCTCAAATCATGTTTGGCCAAACGTATAGTCTTAATTACCAGATTACAAGGAGGTGGAGCTTAGGTCGAGTCTCTGTGTATGTTCACTTCTGCCATTGATGGTGTCTCTTTCATGTAAGTGTATGGAGAGTTGCATGTTTGATTGATATGGCATGGAGTTCGTGTCACAGCTCTTGTATGGAATGACATTGGTAGAGAGCGCTCGCCGAAGAGACTCATTTTAACACTTATCGCTCCGTATCTCTACGCACGTTTGGAATCGCGTTTCAGAAACGTGATTACACTAAACGAATTCCTTTGCAAGTCGGAAGCATCTCCTTCTCATGTCTTACCTGTACCTGCCTCTAAGGACGTTAATCTCTTATACTCTTGTGTTGCTGTCAAATGTTTCATAATGCAAGACTATTGGAGCTAGGAGTGCTGATGGGTTGATTGGTTCCTTGTCGAATACAGCCTTTCATTTCGAACCCCAACGCAGTTACGCGTGACGTTCACACTCTCACCATAAATGCGTGACCAATTTTCTTCGCGCCCCTACAGAAGCCGACTACTATCGAATACTTTTTGTTTTTGAGGATATCAGTTTCAATTCGCTTTAATTCTAATTCTGTCAAACATGAAAGCATTTATATCAAAGTAATAAACAAAAAATTCTCAATGCTCGGATGACCAGATGCTTTAGCTTCTGACCATCCGAGCATTGAGAATTTAGGGTTTCTGGGACGAACACTGAATTAAAGCTCAGTCGGTAGAGCACCGGGCTAGCAATCCGGAGGTCTCGGGTTCGAATCCCGATGGAATCCCATTTTCTTCGCTCACTTTTCCACTCATAAATTATATTCATTTCTGGTTAGTTTTCTTTTGTTTGCGTTTAAGGATATTCATGATAGATTTAATACAACTACTCCAACTGCTGCTACTGCTACTACGACGACTACTACTACTGCTGCTGCTGCTACTACTACTACTACTACTACTACTACTACTACTACTACTTCTACTACTTCCATTTTTACAATTACTACTATTACAGATTCTTCTCCTACTACGACAAAATTAACGATAATAATGATTATGATGATAACAAATACTATCCGCTTTGTAGAGAGATAGTATCGTACTTAGGTCAATTATACCAATACAGCCTTGGCGAGCTTACAGAATCATCGAAACTAAGTACAGATGAGCGTTCTGCGTTTGGTTTGGCTACATTTAAAATGGAATCATTCTTCCTGCTGTAGAAACAAACACACACACACACACACACAAAACAACGACATACCTCCCGCTGGTCAGTTGTGGTTAGTATTTACTTCACAGGTATACACTCTGCTTAAAAGACACCATCCTTTTAACCTTCTTTCAATCCGGAAGCAAAAGTAAGCTGTTTTCATCTTGTTTCTGTTTTTCATGTCTCCTTTTAAAAAAGTAGGGTAGCCTCATTTAGGTTCAAGAGATACTTCTTGCAGAAATGGCCCCAAGTGTCCGCTTCATTGTTTTGTTTTGTATTGTTTTGTTTTGGGGTTTTGGGGTGGTTTCCTTATTGCTTGAGAAAGCAATGGATTGAAAGGAAGGACAAGGATAACGACATGCAGGCGCGTTTCATAATAAATACTTTGCTAGGGAGAAAAGCGAACTATCTCGAATCCTCTCGTTTCACTTAGCGTAATCCTGTCTCCAGGCCGTTGACACGCCATCAGAGACAACCCTGTGCAACACATAAGTTACCCGAATCTTGGCCGAGAAATGATCAAAATCACAACAACGACGATGAAACTTACTGTGAATAAGAAACACGTGCACAAAATCTGACAAGTCGTTGTGGTAGAGGGTTGAGATCTTTCTCTCAGTTCTCTGTCGTGTTCCCATTGAACACCATTGCACTAAGTCCCTTCGGTGTTGACTTGCCCGACAGGCTACTTCAGGTAATTCCCTCATCTTCAGCATGTATGCAGGATTTCATAGTCTTTCTTTTTAACTTAACGCTTGTTTTTATACGCCGTTATCTCTCTACTTCCGGCGGTTTAAAAAATGTTATTTGACTCCCCCCCCCCCTTTTTTTTTTTAGCTCTACCTAAGAAATCGCACTTTGAAATCTGGCGCTGCTCAGTGGCTGCCGGGCCCACGATCAATTGGGCAAAAAGAATTTCCTTTCTTGGACAATAAAATTTGGAGTTTTGGAGTTTTTTTTTTCTGTAAGAGTTGCCAGTCAGCTCAGTGAAGGTTGTTCATCATCAAGAAAACAATGACAAATACACTATCCCACGTACGTGTTTTCCTTTCGGCCTCCAATGACCAGTCTTCTCACCACTTGCACTGCTACAACGTGTCATTTCTCCAGTTGTGTAATGACCCTATATGTGCTATTATGACGTCACTGAGAGATTCAGTGCGCCTGAATTGCCCCTGATCTCTCCCATGAGAGGATGAAGATGAATGTATCCACACTCGCCACTGACACAAGGAGCTCATGATCTATGGTTATATCTTCCGTCTTCCACGTTATTAGTGTCGTTGTTGCCTCAATGATGATAAGGTCTTAAAATGGTGGCACCCAATTAGTGGGTGTATCCGGTTGGTGTTTGTATCATTTTGTTTTATTTTAGTTTCAACTCTAATCTCTCAATATAAGTGCGTCAATGAATAGACCATTATGAACATTACCTTATTCTGACTGATGAATATTGCACTCAAGAAAGTGCATTTATCAGAACAAGAGAAGAATGGCATGTCTATATGAAGGATAGCCCGAACACCAGTTTCTTCCTCCCAGTCAATAGAACAATACTTTTTGTTAATTTCCTCGTCTGTTTACTTGCGTGTTGCACGGTTAATGTGCCATTTCTTGCCTTGTTACACTAAAAAAAGTGATAATGAATTTTCTAACTGAAACAGGACACACACGCCGGAGGAAAGTCATTATCATTGTTGTCAATATTATGAAATGTTATAGTATGAAAAATCATTATTACCTTTAAGGAAATGAGACATTGACATTTGTCACAGATCCTATGCGATGTTAAGATATCCCATAATTATAAAACGTGAGTGGTTAATGCAGTTGAATGTACTACCCGGCAACAGAGTTAGGTAATGCCCCATTTCCCCATATAGGAAACTCCAAATTTCCGTATTAGGCCATTTTCATTTCCGTTTCCGTTGTATAATGAAATGTATGGCAGCAATGACTGTATCACCTAAAACGATTTACTCTGTGTTTACTTGATATGACAGGAGTGACACGCAGGGCAGGTCTTATAGGTACGTTTGACCCTTTGCTGATATCCTTTAACCACCAAACCACATTATTATGACGCAAACTTTATTACGGTAGTCGAGTAACAAAACTAGGTCTACTATCTTTCATGTGAACTCCAGTGGCCTATGGGGAAGGCTTGTGCGCGACCAGATCTTGACCTAACTAAATGACCATGGATAGTGACACGAACATCATGATAACGTTTTCTTTTCATTTACCTGCAGTCGTACCAACTCACTAACATCAATGTAAGACTGACTTAATCGTCCTAGACTTAGAACAGGACTACGAGGTTCCGACAGTCAGTGAGTTAACTAGTGTGATAAGAGTTGTATGAACGCATGAAGGTTATCGGCTTCCCATGCCCTACGATGACCCATTCATTGCAGCCATCAAACTCTCTATCTATCTAGTTTCTATAAAACCCTGCAGTTAGATCCTAAATGTGCCATTTACGATTAGGAAGCTAGCTGTTTTTGCGACAGCTTAAACCATCGGGGTTTACTGACAAAGCCATGGATTTGGCGGCAATGTTACTTCGCTTATCCCTGTTTATTGTAATGTACACAAAAGGAGCCTGGGCCGACGACAGCAGTAGCAGCGAAGAGGATGGAGGTAAGACGCTTTTCGAGAAAATCTTCACGGTCTCCTAAAAATATGTGAGAAGGCGAATGTTTACGTACACTGTGTAGGCGTGTAAAGTTGCACATGGATTTTCTTGAGTTATCTCGTGCATGTTTTGCTCGTCTTGGTCATGATTTGGACGTTTTAAAGCAATGCTGACAGTTGCGTATACATTAATTCAAAATTTTGCTGCTATGATGTTGCTCCGTTTCATTATCCCCCCTTTCTTTTCTTTTCTTTTTTTGCATGAAGGAAAATTTACATTCATCACATCATTTTATGTTGTCAGTGATTGCCAGAAAATGACTATAAGTTATCTTATACGAAATGGACATTTGCAGATAATTACAATAGTATGTACGATACGACAGTAAAGAATCGAACCGCTCTATATTATGTTGATTTTATGTTCCACACAAGTGCAGTAAGTAGCTTACTGACGGTGTCAAAAGGCGACCTTTTCCAGAAAGTCAGGATAAACAAATGTAATTCAGTGCCATTGAATGCTGCAAAATCTAGCCTGTATTTAACATCACTATAGATATGAATCATATATTTCTGATTTTGGAAAATCATATTTCAGAACGTAACTCTGGCGAACAAAAACAAAAATGGACAATTTAAATTAACTTTCATAAGACCGGAATATCAACGAAAACAGTATTTGATTTAAGCGAAATATTGACATTTCCAAATCCTCAACCAACGCAGTTATTGGCAGTGGTTTATGTCCATGCTTTCTGTATACAATTTGATACATAACCTACCGAAAGCACTCCTTTAGGCTTGTGACGGTTATTAGTAAACTGCAGAAAGTTTCAAGTGCAATCGCTATGCTTGTATACCGCACGTCAGAATTGTCCTCCTGTTTTGTTTTTTTGTTTTTTCCAAGGATCTTCATCTTCTTCCCTGTCGACATAGGATTTCGTCGTTCGAAGCCTTTTTGGTCTTGGTTTGGTTTGGTTTAAAATCTCCCATTAGCTAAATTCTCCAACTCTAAAGAAGACCTATTGCTGCCAAAAGCCATCACATGTTCATGACAGGCGTATCTCAAGTGATAATTTACTATTGCAAATACCGCCATTTGTGCAAGGGAAAAAGAAAGATAACCTTCGGAAAACGAGGAATTTGGTGGCAAAGATCCCTTAGAGGGAAACAGTTTACCATTTCTAATCAGGACTTCAGTAACCCTTAATGACCTTTAATCTGAGTTAAAGAGATATCTATTTAACCAGTTACGTCCAAGATAGTGTAATTTTCCACAAAACAGATACATGACGCGCGCCTTTTTTTTTTAGGTTTAGTGAGTAAGCATGCAGAATTCTTTTTGCAAGTTTAGCTGTAAATATCTCTTTAAGTAGATTAACCAATTTATGGAGAAGAGAGATAGATAGAAAGAGAGGTGGGTTGGGGGAGAGAAAACAAGGCAAACTTGAAGAATGGCAAACCTACCTCAGTTTTACTGGCGGATTGACCTCCCCAGGAGCAGTGAGATGGAAACCACCCTATTCCCGTCGGCAGGCCAGTCTCCTCCCACCCCCCCCCCCATACACACACACACACACACACCCGCGCGCGCGTGCGTGTATGTGCGTAAATTTATGTGTTAATGTATGTCTGTGTGTCTGTATTTATGTAGGCCTATGTATGTATGTTATGTAAACAGTATGTATGTATGTATGTACAGGTATGTATACGTGCGTAAATATACAACCCACATCACTCTCGATGGCAATTTGGTATGAAAGAAGTAAAAGACCAAATCTAAAAAGAGTATAATAAAGCAATACATTGTGTTGCAGTTCTGACAAGCAACTCGATAAGTTGCAGCTTGCTTATCCACCGCAGCAGACCACTCGATTTCAGATGACACGACTGTACTGTAAACAAAAGTTTTGGATGCAGCAGAAAAGAAAGAGACATTGAAATAAAAGAACACCCCAATTATTTTTTAGTTAAATAAATGCATAATAATTTGGAGTTATCTGAGGCCGAGTGCAAATCAATTTTGATTATGACTCAATCACTTATTTTAAACAGTATTTTCTTGTTCATTTTGTCTTTACTGAGATTGTGCAACTAACAGGTAAATTGAATGCTCTTGTCAAACATCGACACCAATTTGCAAAACGTAATTTACGTCTCTTCCGTGTTTGCAGATCGCCTTAAACTAAATATGTTTTATACCATAAGGTTGCCGCCAATTGAAATGAAAACAAATTGTTTTCTTGCACTCGCGACACTGAGACGCCAGAGTGTTTTAAGCTGTCACTCATGGTTTTTCCGTTTAGTTTTCGTTACGTCGATCTGTTTCGTGTGTGTACAAGGAGAAGGAGCAGGTGATTACAGACACGCTGTATTTTCCCATTTTACTTAGTTTCAATTACTTTGATACCGAGTAATTTGTGCGTTAGCGTGATAACGTAAAACTGATTAATGAAGAAAGAATTCATTCGGAGCGTGCAAGTTAGGTAATGAAAACTTCCGTGTTCATTTATTCTCAATTTCATCAAAAGATGCGTACAATATTATTCAATACATGAACTTGAGACCATGAAATACCAAAGTTGAAGGAGAGTGTAGAAGCATCTGCTGTTAATCCTCAATGTAGATTCTGAATGCATTAACAAAAGAATCGCGGTACGCAAAAAGAAAGCACCCTGTGGCCAAGACATGGCATCGTATTACCATCACACTGTACTTCCGACAGGTACTATCATTACCAAAATTTGCCTTCGATGCACATGAGTGTATTCAAAGGGGTTTGCACTCCAGGACTTTACTAGGTAACAACATTATTTACTGTATGCGTAATTTGGCCTGCCTGCCTACACTGTAGATACCCGTTTCTTGGCGGGAATTCGTATATAAAAACTGGAAGTCCCATTTCTTCCTCGGCACCGCCTCTTGTGAAGTCAAAATTTTCTACCTTCCTTCATAAAAACAACAGCAAATATCCTCTAGGGTGTTTTCTCTCTTTTTTTTTTCAAAGGAGCACCTTGGTTTGTACAGGTCACCGTACATCTCGAAAAAAACACTCCACGGGATTAGAGTCGGTCGGCTAATTAAAACCGTAGTGTCCCATTTTCGTCAAGTAAATATGGCCATTACCCTCTGTGACAGAGTTCTTAGTAGGCATCAAGCGAGCATATTATCTCGCCCCAGGTCCGGAAGTCCATAAGCAGAAAAGTATCGTCTTTATCTTTGTCCAGGGTAATGGTAGTGACGGTCGGCTAACTCCTCTTATATTGCCGACGGTCACGTCAGATGGCTGGAGCGGGCGTACATCAAAGAACACGAGACCGTGTCTAATCGGAAAGTGACCATGATTAGAACCACTGACTGATTCATCTCCGTGTCGTGTTTTTTTTTTTCCGACCTTTTGTATACATGTACGTATTTTTTCATCTTTATCAATCCAATGCATGGAACACTTACCACAAACTAATTGATCATCATCGCAGGTGATCTGCCGTTAAACACAATTATAAGTATTATTCAAGAATACTTCAAGATAGAAGGAAATCCATCAGAATTCCATGATAAACGATCGAGAGGTAGGTGAAATTAATTGGCCTAAAAAGAAACAGTATTTTAGAGGCAAAATAATCATCATAATGACCAAAGGAGAGGAGCGAGAACAAACTCGTCGCAACATTCAAACTTAAAGTTCTATGAATAAAAATAATGTTGTGATTTTCAGGACACGAACACAAAGAAAATATACTCAATAGCAGGTTCCCAATCTGTGTCTATACCAGTTTACGCCTTCAATCAATGAGATGATTATTATGGAACGTGTAGTTGATAATGGAGACTCGCTCAGTTCAGGCTGTGACTAAAGACATTGTTAAGTCGATTGCCGTCTATGACAGGGATTTTGTTTGAGAAAAAAAAAGCGAAGAGAGGCAAAGTATTGCTGCAAAGTTTGAATACCATTTTGCATTTGATGACCATTGTAGTTTCAAGAAGATAGTGGTGTCCTGCACTCAAAGGGTGACTTAAAGTGTAGTTTTAACGAACAAATATGATATACAGTTTCCTTTTAGGATGTGGTTTATTCTTCCCCTTTCTTCCATGTCTTTCTATTGCTTTGATGCCTTCCTGTTACTTCCATCTGCAGACGCCATATAGGCTATCTCTGAGTACGTCAGACTTATACATGTCGTTGAATCGAATGTTGCGATTTACATCTGATTGGATATATCGACAATAACCTCATCAGTGGATTATTGTGTATCCGCTGTCACGCCTACTGAAGTTGCAATGGATGATACATGGTCAATATGTGTCTATTTCAAGCCTTGGTACATCCATCCTTCTCTCTCTCTCTCTCTCTCTCTCTCTTCTCTTTTACTGTTTATCTATTTGACTGTTGTCGTAAATACACATGTAGAATCTGATTACGCTCCCGGAACATCCCTGCAAGCTCGTCTTTTATCCATGATTGTCAACAACAGTCACGGAGCGTTGTAAAAGCTATATGTAGTGTTGTCTCACAGTGGCTAAGAGCTAGATGATATCACGTAAAATAGGTCACGTGCCAAAGCAAATCACCACTCCACAGCCTCAAACGCTGTAACACTGGAAAAAAAAAAACAATCCGAAAGCCGCGGGTTCTGTCGGGCTGTGTAGGTCGTCAGGTATCTTAACTTAGAGGACAATCTTAACATGGTCAAAATACTGAAAAATACGTCAGTAAGATGAGGAAGTACCGGAATAGAATCGAATTTATTTGCCGCTTCATGTCAATGGTTTGTATTGTTTGTATTGTTGTTATGGTTAGAGTGAAGAGTAAACAACAATTACAATGGAAAACAATAAGAAAAAAATCAAGCCAGAAGAAAGGTAAGGGCGGGTGTGGTGGCAGACGAGCTATTAATGACACCAGGAAATAATCATGCTGCAAGAGACTGTTATCAAATGTCATCCTCTGTATTTTAAAACCCGTTGAGGACGGTTTGATTTTGCTACAACACGCAATTTCCATAGACACCTGCCCGAGTATACTCGGGACTCGTCCTCAACGGGTTAAGATCGCAACTCCTGATATACAATTTCAGCAAACATGTCGGAAAAACAAATCCTGTGGGATTTGTATGTTTTTGAAAGGATGGATCAGCAGTTGCGATCTTAAAAATACCGAGTATCACATTTTGACAACAAACTGTTCAACCCCCCCCCCCCCGCATTAATAATGTCCTTCTTTCAATAGTGAATGTATTAGGGCTTCAATTCATCATTGGTCCATCAGTTTATCAATGTGTTTGTTTGTATACATGCATATTTTGTACAATATGTAGGCTCATTGAGATTATGAGGTATGTACATCGGATTGTGAGTATCAATCCATACAGACATGTAGATTTTCAGCAATTCAGAAAATGATATCAAATTTCTCCTCCATTCATGTTTGCGATGCGCTCCAGGCACAGCAGCCGAGTCTACGCGGTTTTTATTCTATCCTTTTTTCTTCTTTTGTTCGTTTAATGATCAGCAGTCTCATTTACTCTGATTTGCCATGATGAATACCACGGAGTTACTGAAAGGAATCATAATGACTGTTATTGTATTAGGAATACCCGACTCAGTGACTGTGTGGCTAGATCACGGTGTTCACTATGGATGTAACGTTTTGCTCTCGCTGCAGCGAACGCGCGTGTGCTGAGTGCTTTAACATCTACGCAAGACGAGAATTGACCCGCTGTTTTGTGGCATCTGCAATGTTATGGCTTCACAGTGTAGGCGACTATTGTCTAGCATCCCTGCCTGTTTATTCATGTAATCTTTAAATGTCGCCCCTACTGTTTGGCTATGTAATCCTTCATACTTGTCGCCAAAAGATCCCATCCTTAATTCAGCTGCCTGTCTTCATTGTCTCTTAGTCCCTTAACGCCCGTCTTTCTTTCTTTTTTTCCCTTTCTCTTAAGATCTCATTTTTTTTCTTCTTTCAATTTCCATTTCTTTTCTTTTACTAAATACTTCATGTTAACGCACTCTCCCTCTTTCCCTCCCTCCTTCCCTCCTTCTCCCTCTCTCTTCATCTCCCCCCCCCCCCCCCCTCCCTCCCTCTCTCTCTTTCCTCTGCATCTTTTCGCTCTTTCGATCTAGTGCATGCATTATCCCTTACGGTTTATCTTCCCAATGTCACGTTCTCTGCACCCTATGGTTTTACGTTTTCCAGATCATTACTCAATTGACGTCCTTTTGCGGCTATCAGTCTCCTCTCCCCTCTCTCTCTCTCTCTCTTTCTTCTCTCTCTTTCTTCTTTTCTCTCTCTCTTCTATATCTATCACTTTCCTCTTACTCTCTTTCTCTTTCTTTGAGCATTACTTGTTGAACATCTAGGAAAATTTATCGAGTATTAGTCAGTGTGAATCAAAGATCCATCTGACAGAAAGGACGTATGAATGCCGAGCTTAGGCGCCTATCTATCCTGCATTGCTTTCAAATTACAGGGGCGTATCTCTCTTTCTCTCCCTCCTCCAAGCTTTAAAGATCTTCTTGTGGACTTTTAAGTCGCTTTTGAGTTAGTAAAGCTATACAGACTGATGGATATTAGTGCAAAACACGGCATTCAGTACCATTAACAACATTCTTTGTGCTTCGTTGGGTAAGGATTATGAAGGTGATTCCTAGATGAGTGAATTCTAAGATGTTTACTCTCGCTTGGAAAAAAAAAAGGAAATCTGGCTGTATTCTGTATTTTGTTTATATTTTCTCTGTCTCCAGCTCCCCATCGCCTGTGTTTTTTCCCTCTCTAACACCCCTCTCTCTTCTCTCCCTTTAGCTTTAATCAAAGCTTATGGCAAAATAGTAACGTCTAGACGAGTGGATATAGCCATCTATCCACCGTCTTACAATCGATATTAACATACAAAGATCAGAAGCCTTGTCGATCACATCCTTTGGTGTGTTTTTTTCGAGGAGAAAAACAAGCGACAACATCAGGTTTTACTGCTCTCTGTACTGAGTGATTACGAACTGTTGAAGTCCAAACGGTAAAGGATGGGTATTGAACAGTACTCACATAATGGACAAAAGATTCGATTTTGACTTTAAGCGTGTAGAGACTTGCAGAAATGTAAGGAAACATGCGGTTTGCATAGATAACAAAAACAAGGTTGAAAAAAAGAAAGAAAACTATTCAGAAATTCTTCTTGATGTTTACGCGAAATGAGAGTGATTGCTGACGGCTTGATTTAGGGTGACGTCATCTATTGATCCCTACTATTGTTGTGTTACTGAAATATCAATGAAAGACAATCTACTCCTAATGTTGTGAGAGCATAAGGTTTCACGTCTTTGGAGCTGGAGCGAGCCGCCGCAAAACTCACTGGTCACGGCTGACCTCCACGCCGCACGTGGCGCTCTTTGCTCTCACAGAGTGCATTATTCTCAAATGTCCATGTCAAAGTAGGAGAAAAAGGTCCACAGAACGGGGATGATGACATGGATGACTGACTTTAAGAAGTATATCAGAGATCATGTCGTGTCTGTCACTAGTGTCATATAACTTGATATTGCACATGTAATGAATCTTTTTATCATTCTTGTTGTCATAACGATGAAATGATTAACTTTTAACAAAGAACAAACCACTTTTACGAAAAAAAAATATCGCATTTTGTTAAAGCTTGTACAAAGAGAGCGATGAGAACTATATATGAATTGCAAATTGCGTGAAGAAAACCATTGGTTTTTCCATTTTTCCTTCTACGCCGTATTAACGGTAGTCTCTCGAGAAGTCTCTATTCAAGCAGTATACGACAAAATAATGTACGAGTTGGAACATAGCAGAGCCGACTGACTGACGACAGGAATAGGTGGATGAACGTTGTTAAATTTCTTTTAGAGATTGTACATAGAATAACCCTCGCCGACGTCTATTTGATCAGCAAAGGGATACCAAACGGGCTTCTGACTATCTCTCTCATATCCACCTCTCTCCTCCCAACCATTATTTTTGTCGTTGTTGTTCCAACAACAGTATGTTCTAATGAAGGATTCATTTCAAACTTTTTTTTAACTCATCCAACATAATCTTCCATCCATAGTCAGGATGCTGACGTATATTTCCACCCATTCTCCAACAGTGAGCAGTAAATTCTCGACGTGTCGCTTCGTCATTCCCAGACACTTCATACATTTCGTTTAGCACACAATAGTACACAGGCATCGGCAATATATTGCTTTGTTGAAGACTTGCTCGTGACCGAGCGCACAGTTCGGCCTGAGATTGAATATGTGGGAAGAGGGAAATGAGATGGGATTTGCGTGCATTAAGTTCGTTCTCTACACTTGTGCATCATTGCTGTCATTACAGTCACCAGCCTTTAGTACATTCGGCTTGAATGAAAACAGGAAGGTTAGAAAAAGAAAGTCGTATAAGTGTGATAAATATTGAATGCTCTCCTGGCTTTACTGTGAAATCCTCGCATGCTATTGCTACAACAGCCAAAAGTGGCTGTCAGTAAGATGCATCGAAATATGCAGTTATGTGTATCTTCAGTGAGTGGGCAGGGAGGTCCTGCCTCAGTGAAAGCACGCAATATCTTTTGCACATCAATCATTGATATGTAATAACACCATGCAAGAAAACAAGGAGGACCGAAGAATTTCCACATTTGTTCTATTTCAAGGGAGGGGAATACAATCAAAAGCAATGTTTTAAAAGATGAGCCAATGCTTCCAAACGGAGAAGTTCATCAAAACTGCAACTTAAATAATATCAGAGCATGACAAAGTCTGTTCTAACACCACAAGACACAAAAGAGAATGGCATGTTACTCAAGGCACACTCTTTAGATGATGTACATAGCGGAGCTGAAACACAAGACGTCAGCCTGCCTCACATTACACCACTGTAATAGTCTACCGAGACAGGGAGAACATGTCGGGTTGGAGGGTATATACCCAGGAGGTGGTAACCCCTTGGGTATTATCCTAGTAGTTTCGGCCGGTCTCTTTCCAGGGCAGTAAAAGTACAAGGTGATGTCAAGGTTTGTTCTTTCTTATATTCTAGGATACCTCTCGAGAATACACTTTGTTTAATCATCCGTAAATCCATACCCCCTCGCGCCTAGCGTATGCGGGCTTCGTATGGGGATACGTAATGCCACAATAACCTGTCTGCATCCCGGCGGTAACTCTTCACTTCGTATTCCCTCATCCGTTTCGTAAAAAGCAATAAAGCAACTAATGACAATCCTATGACTTTGAAGGTCCCTCTTCTCTTTCTTCCCTCCTACCCCCCCCCCTCTCTCTCTCTCTCTCTTTCTCTGTCATAAACATACACTTGCACACACAGACCATTATATTTACCTGTCCCATTCTCAGAGCAAATGTCTTTTATATCATACGGTTATTGCTCATCAATTTCTGCCAACAGCGATCAAAAATCTTCAGAGGAGAAAATTACACGCATTAAAAACGTCATGATATTTGAATGCATATATAGATAGATAAATAACTTACTGCTTCAGCTGATCAGACAGCAAGTGGGATACCACCCATGGCCATTCCTCGCCGACAGAGGCCCTACAATTGATGTATGAATTGTGTCTGTGTATCAAAGTGTGTGAGCGTGTATATGCATAGGTGTATTTGTTTCTTTGTGAAAATAATGTTTTCTTTTTAAAAGACTAAATTCCGACATAGAATAAAAATATAAAAGAATGGGTGTGGTACAGTAATCATGTGAAAATTCCAATTCATTCACATGTACATTGTTCGTGACGAGTATGAGTCGTTGGCTGTAGGTATCGAAACTGTAGTGACGGCTTATCAACAAATCGCATGTTTGCTACATTCATCGTACGATGTTCTAAGTCAAATGTCATTGCGCACAAGTGTGTTTTAATTGAATCAGATTATTGTCCTAAGAATCTAATACTTAATGTTCGTTATGGTTTGCATAAATAGAAGATCATTGTAAGGTTAACAAGATCGGAAGCTAAGATTAATATTTCCCATGATTCCTGGATGATTTATATCCTAACTGTATTGTGCTTTTTATTCTTTGAATTCTACTCCACTGTCTCTCACAGTGCCGAGGTATTACCATTGTCCAGTGTGCCGCGTGCCAGGCGGTCCTGTCTGTGGGAGTGATAACAGATCCTACTCCTCCTTCTGTCATCTTCAGCGGACAGCGTGCCTCATAAGGAGACGGTATGGCAAGACGACACTACGGTACGTCAGGCACGGATACTGTTCTCCTGCCAGGATGAAGGTGACGTCAAAACCCAGCGAGACCCTGACGAGGATTCCTTCTCGCGTCGGTCCTACTCGAGGGAGATCCACAACGGAAACCACATCAACGGTAACAAGTCCGACAACCACGTTCATGACAACGGAATCAATGACGACGACGTCATTGGCAGGGCAGTCGACAACATTCGTCCTTCCTACTTCGCTGACGACGACGGAGGACACACAAACATCAAGCTCTACCTCGCACGTTGCCGGGGCGGCGACGACGATGAACAGAGTTATCTGCTTTGTCTGCGTGCCTGCCCCAGCACCAGCGCCAGTTTGCGGCAGTGACGGTCGCACCTACGAATCCGTTTGTCAGCTCCGACGGATAGCGTGCTTGACGGAGAGACAGACTGGGCGACGAGGTCCTTCTCTTATCGGTTCCGGCAGGTGTCCTCAAGCAGCGACCACGGTCATGACCAGTAGAGCCAAGTCTACCACATTGACCACAGACGTCGGAATCGTCACTCACGAATCCAAAAAGCCCATGGAAACGCTTTTACTCGGCTCGAGGACGAACGAAATTACAGTATGAACCCAGACCAGATGTCATATTGCTGGTAGGGTTCTTGGAAACATATTCAACGCACACACACACACACACACACACACAGACACACACACACACACGTACGCATATACAAGATTTGTGTATATAACAATTAAGAAAATATGGTATTGTATATATTTTTGTAGAATTATAGTGGACTGGCAGTTAGATAAAATTTCTTACTATATTTCATAATGATAAAATATGTATAACTAAATAATGTGATTATTGCATTTTTCACTTTTGAATATTCATCCTGGGACTATATTACCAAAGGACCATTTTTTTTTCTTTTTTGGCGGGGGGGGGGGGGGTCTCTTTTCCGAGGACGACAATGCTATGGTGTCATTCATGAAGAGACAAAGCTAAAAAATAAGAATGACTCTTTCCTTATCTTCGCTGGAAAATGGCATTAGATATTGGTAAATACACCACCTTTATTCAATGGCCTATGTCCTACTTTCTGTTGAAAAAAAAAAAAATCCTAAGGGAAAAAAGAGTGCGAGTTAGCGTCCCCTAGCGAAAGCTTCTTCTTCATATAGAGTGGTTGGCAGGTTTATTCTATTGGCGAAATGCCACAATGATAGATCGATAATGTAAATTATCGCTTTAAAATAGTTTCCTCTCAGAAATGTCAAAAACTGATGGAGATAGAAACGGAAGAGAAAAAAAATCTGCGCAGTTTTTCACGTGAAGGGAATATTTACAGGCATGAAAACCAAACTGACTGCTTGTTAGAGACACTTCATCCGTGTCGGTTTGTATACCAAGTTTTCGTTTCCGTATATGTAGAATTTGTGATGCGTGATGTGATACATAATTCAGTACTCGTTCTGGTGCTGAAAAACTGTCAGCGAATGCCAGCTCTTCCAGACGAAAATACAGGAGGTGTAAACTTCTTTTTTTTTTTATGAAACAACTAGGTCTTCCACTATCATTTTAAATTTCCAGCAGAGCCCGCAAATCATCTACTCTAATTTAATTTAATTCAATTCAAAATTATTTTCATTTTCGACAAAAACATATATTGCAATTTCTTTTGTATACAGAGAATAAGGTAATCAAAAAGAGATACCCCTATAAAATCCCTTTGGGTGAACAAGACAATTTGGTATGAGCAGAGTCTACGACAAGAGTGAAATCTTGTAGCAATGATGCGTTGTAGTGAATACTTAAGTGACCAAGTGAAGTAAACAATATGCAATGTGCGAAAAAAAAAAAACTCCCATACATTCCTCTCTTAACGGGAATAACTAAGTTAAGGAAGGATGAGAAAGAGACTAATGTAAACCTGTGGTATACTTCAGAGCTGGGTGATGTCCAGCAAGAAGAGAGTGCGCTGGCGTATGAGTGTACATGACGATTGAAGAACATTTCATAAAGGACATAACATTTCTTTAAGGACATTGTACCTTAGTGTCGACAAGAATCAGGTTTTGTTAGGTTTACTATTTTCGTCGATCTTCAGACGTATGTTACAAATGTAATTTTTGTGGAAAACTTGATTCATGTAAATTGAAATGAAAATGAATTAAATGAATTCAAATGAATAGCACATTAGTAACTAATAGTGTTCTTATGCACGATCAGTAACTCAATTAAAACATAAACCTTCAAAAAAAAAACACACAGTCAGACAGGTAAATATAATAGTATAATTATATGTGTGTTATATATATACAATTATTATTATTATTAACATTATATATTCGGCAATTCAACATACAATACAAGCGGACATAAAATACAAACACAAAATCGTATTACATGATATAAAAATTGTGGATATATATATATATATATATATATATATATATATATATATATATATATATATGTATATGTATATACTGTCCTATTACTCTCACTACCGTGCATATGTCAATGTATGTCACAATATTGCTGTTCTGTTGTAGTGAATGTCACCTTATGTCATGTTGCTGTTTGTTTTTCTTTTTGGTTTTCTTTTGGCTTTCTTTTATTTTGCCTTGTTTTTGCATTATTGTGTTCAAGTGTTTGCAAATTGGTTACTTTTTTGTTTACGTCCCAAGCTCTTGAAAAAAACCTGTAACAGGGTCGAAAGCTTGGAAGCAACAAAAGGCAAAGTGAACTACTGCAACGTCTGCCAGCAGCCCTTCTTCCTCCGTCACAACTTCATATATATATATATATATATATATATATATATATATATATATATATATATATATGTGTGTGTGTGTGTGTGTGTATGTATATATACAAACATACATCATACATATGATATATGATATATGATATATATGTATATATATATGTACAAACATACATCATACATAATATGATACACGTGTGGGTGTGTGTGTGTGGGCGGAGGTGTCGGTGGATGGTTGGATCCTGTTTTTGTTGTTGTTGTTGTTGTTGTTGTTGTTGTTGTTGTTGTTGTTGTCGTCGTCGTTGTTTTGACTGGGAACTAAAGGAGACAACATACAGGAAGGACAGATGACTGTCTGGGATTTTAAGGGGATAGGAGATGGGAATATGGAGGGTTTTTTTCATGTTTTTGGGGTAGTTCATAGTAGCATATGGTTTGGAAAAGTAGCTAGGAAGAATTGTTTGGGGGCATGTTTTATTCTGGATATGAATATTATACTTCCTTTTTTTTTTTGGTAATTTCTGTAGCATTGATATTTTACTTATTATTAAAAAATGGAAGAAAGTATGTCTCAATTGTTACATTTATCGAAGGAATTTCTGTTGATACAGTACGTTGTACAGTGATACCAAAGTGAGTTGATGTTCCTGGTATTACTTGAATGGGAGTTAATAAGATATTATTTGAAAAAAAGATCGATGGGTTCACTTGCTTGCAGTGCATTCTCACTAAATTTGTTACATTCACAATGGAAACTTCCACAAGCGTCTTCAACCGATTCTGCCTATCTAGATTTGATTAACAAAACAAACAATCAAGTTACTTATACCTACGTTATAAAGCAGTGGAAAGGCCACTGAATTGATTAAGACGAACTTAGGAATAATGGGCTCCCGAATCACCGTATAAGTGTGCATTTTCGTTCTCTTTTTTTTCTCTCTCTCTCCCGCTTTCTCTCTAAATCGAGTGCTCTTTGCACAACTCCAGGAGCGCGTCGCCACCGCAAATTTGGTTTTTCGTTTCAGTGTTTTTCGTGTGTTCTGAAGACCTTCTTTGGTTTTCATGTTAACTATTTTTTTCTGTTCATCTTTCAATTTATGGTTATATCTTCTTCCCGATTCATGCAATCTGGCAAATTTCTCTTTATGAGAGTTTAGCCGGCGCCTTCTAAAGAAAAGAAAAGGTTATTTCCAATTACCTGCGGTTACATCAGATCGTACATCAAAGAAACTCGTTTATGATCTGATGATGCTCCCCCAATCCCCAATCCTGAGCACAATGGATTTTACACTAAAGATAAATGGCAACTGGTTGTCACTTATTAAATATGATCGATAGATACTGAAGGAGGGTAATCATGCCTAATCCGTGATCCAGTTTTGGCGAGGCTAATTCTTCGTAACCTCCAACAAAATTTGTTCATCCTTCACGGGACATGAATATACGTTGCGAAGAATGAATACAGAAGTTGGCCCGCCATACCCCTGTTGACAATCGTTCATTGAGTAACCCAGCGGAGTAAATGCGCTGAGCGGCGCGTCCACCGACCGCCAGTAATGCCCAATCTTAGATGCAAATTCGACAAACCAATCCTCATTTTCCGTTGGCATTTTCCGCGCCAAATTTGATTTGCTCAGAGCCGTGGCTGGAATTGTGACTCTCTCTCTCTCTCTCTCTCCCTCTTCTTTCTCTTACTTCTCTTCCTCTGTCGGTAATGTATCTATCTGTCGGTCCGACTATCTGTTTATTGGCCCATCTGTGTATCTCTCGATCTGTCTATCTCTATCTATCTATCTATCTATCTATCTATCTATCTATCTATCTATCTATTATCTATCTTTGGATATAGCCAGTGTTTTCACCCTCTCTCCGTCTTACTATCTTTCAATCATTTTCTTTTCAACAGACTTTAGCCTAAGAATGTCCTGTTGGGGGGGGGGGGGGGGTGAGGTCTCATGAATGAGTTCCTCGAAAATGATGCCTTTAGGGTAACCCTGACTCTCGACGGGTGTAAAATGTCGCTGGGATTACGCAAAGTAATGCAGGAGGCCGCGCTGTTTCTGGAGTAACACGATCCAATCGGGAATCGAAAAAACGGATGGTCCGGAGATCGATCAACAGCACTGTGTTAGATTGAATGAGTAGAGGTCTTGTTAACAAGCGACACAAATATTGTCAAGTGCTGGCGCGTTGTTTTGACTCGAACAAACAAGCATGCCTACCCAGTCCGGGCGAACACTGGGCTGGTTACTGATTCCAAATGTCATCACGCGTCACACCTGTTGTCAGGGGCCGCTGAACGTTTTTCAGTCAAGGGAGAGTGGATCAGGTAGTGGTATAGTGCTTGGTTAGGTGAGAGAGCAATGCCGCCCCTCCCCTCTCTATTTGATAGGAATAACTGCGGATTAGGACTCTCGAACGTCATGGTTTGTGTGTGTGTGTGTGTGTGTGTGTGTGTGTGTGTGTGTGTGTGTGTGTGTGTTTATATTTCTTCAGAGCCGAGGGGGTGGGTAGGCCCACAACCCCCTCCCCTCGGCAGTTACTATAAATGAAAGTTGCGTTTATATTTCACTAATCTCAACTGTTCCAGCGCCATGATTAATTAAATCAGCGGCAGAAGAAATCTATGCGGAGAAAAGAATAGACCTGGCTCCGCTGTTTTATTTGTGGTTTCACATGCGAAAATGAAAGGCAGAGAAAAAGATGTTTTCAAAGTCAACAATGCTAGGGATTACGGAGACGAATCGGTAAATGGAGGCAATGGTTGATGATCTACGTTTTGTCATGATGGGTTGCGATCATGATAATCTCTCTCCCCCTCTCCCCTCTCTCTCTCTCTATCTCTCTCTCTCTCTCTCTCCCTCTCTCTCTCTCTCTCTCTCTCTCTCGATCTATTTCTATCTATCTATCTATCTATCTATCTATCTATCTATCTATCTATCTACCTATCTATCTTTCTTTCTACCTCTATATCTATCTCATTGAGAGCGGAAAGATACCCTCTCCTGAATAGTACCGGAGATGGGGATCGTTTCAAACCCATCTCGAATCCAATTCCCTCTTGAAGTACCGAAAGGATCAGTACTGGAAAGGATGCTCGTGTAGAAGCGCCAATTATAATACCTGGCTACCACGCCTCTGCCCTTTCGTCTTATACTCACCCCATCTGTTTTTTTCCCCTTTTTCTCTTGTCTTTATTTGCTGTTACCTTCTGAAGAGGCTTTATTATGCGCGTAGATCACATTCTACATTCTATTGAATGATCTTAGATCATGCTGATAAAAGTTTGTTGTTGTTTTCTTAACGGAAGTTCATTCCAACGGAAGTATTAATTCTTTGAATATCCATGTGTATACCAAATCAACTCTTTTCTAACGAATTGAGATGCTCACCTCTCAGACTATAAGGCCTATATATTTCAGAGTCCGTTTACATTCATGGTCACAATTAGATCAAATTGCTCTCAGCGACTATTAAAGAGATTCACTAGTTTATCTAAACACTATACGTTTTCTCTGACATGGGCTTTGGGGCAGAGTACACGCAACACAAATTCGTCGATTGCTTGTTGTTTCAGACTCAAGTCAGATGATTAGAGTATTTCCTTTGTTTATGTTTATGTTTTCCTAGAAGAATAATCAGAGTAATGAGTGGAAACAAGAACAAAAGGAGTACCTGCAAAAGATGATAACGTTTATCATACCTTTGAGTTATGACACGCAAAAGAAAAATGCAGTTGTAAGTTAGCATGACTGGGAGAAAGAGAAACGCTTGTGAATGAAAACTCACATTATGGGCGTAGACTATATAAATCGTAGATTTTGAGAGTGGAATTAAGCGTAGATTTTCATTTTTTTTCATGGAACAACTTAGCGGCTGTTAAATTAGAATTTTGACACATGATATTCCATCACAGCCTACGGTCATGTACAAGTAAGTTTGCGGTGAAAATTGAATGAACGTAGGAAATTGGTTTATACCACAACTAAAATTACCAACCCAATCTTGCCTCCCACCCCAATACTCAGCACCACCACCACAAGAGAGACAAACAAACCCCACAAAACCACACACACAAAAAAAAAGAAACATCGTCAGAATGCATGACCACAACAATACGAACTCATGGCGGTGCCGAGAAAAGCTCGCATTATGACGTGAATCTTCCCTCGCGTGAAAAAAAAAAATACATGCGATCTCCTGTTGGAGAATAAAAGAAAAAAAAATCAGAAACCCTCACACCCACGCACACACACACAAAAAAAAAACTTATGTTAGAAAAACCCCACCCATTGGTCGATGAAACTGAACGGTCAGTCAACATCTCTCCTTGATTAAACGTGTGCTGTGATGTTATAAGCTTGTGTGATTTGCTACTGCCTTGCCGTCTCCACCAATCAAACTTCGTCAATATTTGAATTACAGAGGTTTGAGACAAAGAAAGAGAGGGAGTGAGTGAGGGAGGTAGCAACAAAAACAAAGAGAGGAGAGAGGGGAGAGAGATGTGTGTGTGTGTTTGTGTGGTTGTGTGTGTAGTGTGTGAAAAATCATGTGTGTATAATTATGTGCATTCACATGGTAGATATTTTACATAGATATATGCCCTTTAATTTAAAGAAAAGTATATAAAACTTCACTTGAATCACGCATGAGCGAAGTGACATTTATGATAATCAGTATAGGTATATGGTCTGCTTTTCCGGTATTGCTAATATCATTGCCCCGCCTGAAGGAATCTCAACCTCATGCTATGACTCGAGGAGCTTGATTTGAGGGCCAGGTCATGGAGTTAAGATTCCTAGCATGCCCAGGGGCCAGCATGCCCAGGGGCAATTATATCAGAAGAGCCCCAAGTAAAAGCAGTGGCATTTTTTTATGTAAAAAAATAGAATTAAATGAAATGTTAATTGGCCCAATGCGTTCGCGATCGGCAGTTAACGCAAGGGTGCCGCCATTGACGTTGGTCAACGACTTAAGAACGACTGGTGGTGATCAGTTCTTGTGCTGAATTATTGAAATTTTGTTAAGTATAGCACATCAGAAGTGATCACCAGTCGTTCGCACGTCGTTCGTTCGTAACTTTAAGAACAGCTTTATGAAACACCCCAAGGATTATCTTTTCGCGCTGTGGAAGCCAGCGTCTAACAGAACACATAACATACCCATGCACCGCGCACGTACCAATAATGAGGGCAGTTTAATGCTATGTGGCAGTTTGGTTCCTATGAGGTTACATTGTTGAATACATGTATCTAGTTTGTAGCGCACGATATCCCGCATCTATTTGTATTTGTTATGCGTATAATGGTATATATATATATATATATATATATATATATATATATATATATATTATATATATATATATATATATATATATATATATATATATATATATATATATATATATATATATATATATATATATATATATATATATATATATATATATATATATATTATATATATATATATATATATATATATATATATATATATATATATATATATATATATATTATACACACATATAGATAGATACATATCAAGAGAAAGATAGAGAGGGATCTGGAAAGAAGAAGAGGTCAAAAATAGGGCGGGTGACATCCTTGGTTATACATCATTTCTTCCATCTGCAATGCATTGAACTATTTACCAACCCACCCTAAATTCCAGTCCGGAGATAGCTTATTCGGAGCTGACGAAAGCTGGACGTTACTTTTATGATGATGATGCCACAGGGAAACACACACATACACTCCCACACACACACTTCCACACACACATACATACACACAGAGTTCATAATATCTTTTTTTTTTCACATGCAATCTGTTTGAATCTAAATATGTTTGTTGTTATTTGAGAGGACAGAATTAGTGTCACATGACTAATTTCACATGAAGTGAATGTGTCAAACGTCCTTTCGTCCGAAGCATGTCTAAAAGATTCAAAATGGTTGCCGTTCTTGAGCAAAGCTACAGCCACGTTGGTGTATCAATAAGCGATCTGCGACGCAAACGCTTAGATGACGCTAATTAGTCAAAAAATGGCGTTCTGCACATGCGCGAGACAGCTGTTTCCATTGCCCAACCCGGGAGGCTGCGTCGTCTTAGCATTCTCGTCGCAGATCATAAACTCGCTATTATTGAAGAAAAAAGAGGAGCAGCTGCTTTCCTGCTATAAGATACATGTATATACCTTGACTAACACATTGAGATAAGCTCTATGGTAAACGAGGAGAAATGAGAATTGACAAGTTTGTGTATATATGTGCGTGTATGTGTGTTTGTGTTTGGTTTGTGTTTGGTTTGTGTCATTATAGGCCGTTTCACATTTTCATTTCATTTTTTTTTGGACACAGGATGTTGTGTACATTTACATGTACAAGTGAAACGAAAACTGACTCCGAATTAATTAATTGAGTAATGATAGTGGTATTAGTAATGATAATCATTGTGACATTAATTGTTATTATTGTTATTAATGTCAATATCTTCAGCATCACAATCACAGTCAGCATTATCATTATTCATATCGTTATTGAGAATTACACAAATTATAAAAATTACAGTTTAACTTATCATAGGCATAGTTTCTTTGAGCATGCCCATTTATGCCCATTTCATTCATCTAAATAATTCAGGGAATATATTATTTGTAATAAAACAAACAAGGGATAACGGAAATATTTTTTTCTTCGTTGCTTTAAACTCTAGCCATTACTAGCGAGCAGCGGTCATACTTGTTATAAGCCATGAACAATCCTCTTATGTCAAATTTAAAATTTCGCGTTTCCCACTATCATATTTATGAGATTCTCCGTGTTGGCAATTAAAGCATACGACTAAAAATGTACTTTTCATTAGAGAATATGAAGTCGAGAAATAAAGATTGGGAAATCGCAAGAAAAATAAAAGTGTTACAAAAAAAAATTGTTTGTACAAAGCTAATGTAAAGCTGTTGACAACTGCATGGTGTCAACAAAATCACAACGGAGAAAAAAAGAAGGTAATTGAGGCTTTGACATCATGAAAAAAGGGTAGATATGAACGACTGTCTGAGTAAATGAAATATTATGTCTAATGCCCGAATTGCCATACACAGGCTGATTTCCTCTGCCATCATCAGTCAGTGTGTGTCGTCCGTGCATTCACCGCTGTTTTCACAGAGTAAGAGGCCTAACCCTCGGCATCACGTGTGACTGATAACTGTTTCTTGCAGTCCTGAATTTCAATATCACCTCCGTGCTCTCTGCAACAATCGCTGCCACTGTCGTTAAAGCCACTGTATACCATTGGGAGCAATGATTTCAAAAATGTTCGCGTTATCACACTTGATGTCTATGTGTGGGTCAGCTGTATATCACAAGACATCCTACCATATATATATATATATATATGTGTGTGTGTGTGTGTGTGTGTGTGTGTGTGTGTGTGTGTGACCGTGCACCTCAAAACGACCATAAAGTCGCACACACTGATTTTGCGTGAGGACTGAAAATAAGTGAAATGGGTCAACCTAGCCGAACTTGACTTTTTCATATTTTCTGAAAGAGCGGGTCTTCCTTTACATTATGCTAAAATTTGGTAACAAAAAACGGGCAGGAAAGTGTTATTTTTACCAATTTATCTCGAACATTTTTGGTAGAATAGTGTGATTATGTGTGTCTTTAGAGTCCCTTTTTCATTTCTGAAAAACCTTGTCCACACTCTTCAATTTCAACTCTAATAACTTTTGAAAAGATAATGCTACTGCTTTGAAAGTTGGCATTAATTATGGACAGAATGTGCTAATGAGGCATGCTTAATTTCAGTTTAATCTAATAATCCCTTCATTGTTGTTATTCTGGTGGTTTACTTCCTGTTTTTTGTCCCATTCATCGCACAGCCAGCACGGTTTGGTAAGGATTAAGCGCTTGAATAGACACTGTACTTCAGAGCCTCTTTTCTCAGTTCACACTTTTCCTGAGTTTGTGCTTTCTTTCCAATATTTAGATAGGTTAGGAGAGTCCATTTGATTTGAGTTATACATCATTTTAAAGCTTAAAGTCTGCTTTTTTCAGAATATGGTCTTAACTAAAAATGCATATCTGACGACTTTTTGTTTGTTTTGAGGTGCACGGTCACATATATAAAAGGAGATATCACTATGTTTTGTCAATAAACCATAACTATAGACAGTTTATTCTAGAAATAATCTTAAGAAAACTATTGTTCTCATTTTGTGTAGTTAACAATACTTATCATTGATCAGAGCAATGAACATTTTTAAATTGCTGTTTATATACCTATACCTCACATTTTAGAACATTTTTGAAGCACTAACGCTGGGTTTCTGTTTCATCTGCAAATTGTAAATACTACCTTTAATAAAAGAGAGCACAGAGGGTTAAAGCACCATCCCTTACAATCTGACCTGCTGCAGGGAACTCTTGCAGGTAAATCGAGAGATAGAGGGAGAAAATAAAGGAGAAAATCAGGAGGCACGAACCAGCCGTAAACTCCTCTCGCCTTCCATCTCCTGGTCTAATAGAGCAAATGATATCGTTATTAGGCATCGTTTTTGCTTTCCTGGCTGCCTGACTGGGCATGCAGTAGTCACGTTAAAACAGCACGCGAGCCAAGGTGAGTTGATTTGAAATTCCACTTCCCGCTCTTTCAAATGCGTCTCCCTCCATCTGCCTCCATCCGTACGTGCATGCGTTGACGTAAACGTAATTAAAGAAATCGTGCTTCCACCACATCCTTCTGCTTCTTCTCTTCTTTCGTCTTTTCAACTTTCGCTCTTGATCTTTATAATCTTAAAAGCATAATTTACCATTTGCAGATGAAAAAAAAAAACAGCTTTAGCGCTTCAAAATAGTTCTGAAGTGTTAGTGAGGAATAGAAACAACCAATATAACAATTCAAATCAGTATAATTAATCACCTCATCTTGTCACGTGATTCGCGCCCCAGGAGGCGAGGTCACGTGACCACCAATTCCCGGTAACCATCAATAGGCTCCGAAGGTCGATGGATGTCGGCCGCAGGCCACCACCGCTAAAGAAGTAAGTTGTGAGATTTTTGGTTTAAATTTTCTTTCCATCAGTATAATTAATGTTAAGTATTGTTAAATATACCAAATGTGAACAACAGTTATAAAAAAAAAATGTTTCTAGACTAAACCGTCTACAGTTGTGGTTTATTGAGAAAAATAACTTCCTTATATTGTGGACTGTATTGCAAAATTTTTGCATGGTAGAATGTTTTGTGATACAACTGACTTACACATGCGCATCAAATGTGATATCTCGAACATCTTTTTAAATCACTGCTCCCAGAGTTAAACTATACCTTTAACGCGTTTCTTGTCTGTTTCTTTTCATTTCCATTTTCCTGTCGTTTTGGTCTTGCAGTCCCCTTTGTTCTCTTTTCCAATCTTTTTTCGTTCTTCGAGTTACTTCAAGCTTTCAAGCCATCTCCTTTTCGTTCTCATCTCCTACATGTAGCTTCATTTTATTTCTCTTTAATCATCACTAAAAGCTAATAATATGCTGAGAATTGTAGCCCACAACCTTTGATCAGTTGTTAAAGGGTTTTGTTTGGCCACTGTGGTCACGCATAATGCAGTATGAGTCACTTCAGGTTCGAATGAAGCAGCCCAATAAGTTTCAGGTATACCTCTGCCACGCAAAATGATCTTAAAAAGCGAACATAGGTCATTCCCCTTCAGTTGTCAATAAAGGATTTGATCACTCAGCCTCTTTCCCTTCTACTCTCTCTCCTTCTTGTTACTTAAATATTCTTCTTTATTCCCTCCAAGCTACCAGCTGCGGCAGCAGTTTTTGAATGGAGCCGTTTAGAACGGCCATTTCGCGAGCGACGGTCCTTCTCTGTCGTAAGTTAATGACATTCCCAGCATGACCAAGGGAAAAAAGTCACCACCGATGTCATTGACATTTTGAACGTGCCACTTGTCACCCGTATACACACGAGGTGATCCACATTATTGGCATAGGCGAAGTCAAGTGGAAATATGAACCGGACGTAGAGGGCGGAATCTATCTTTCATCTATTTTGATTCCTTGCCCAATAAATTATACTTGCGACAGAAAGGCGAATATACAAGCATAATGTATATCAATGAAACTCGTATCACTGATTTACAAAAAAAAAAATGCCTTGGATGATGAAAATCCTGACCTGTTCCTCCTAATATTCAATTCCACATGCATTCGGCTTGATTAATATACAAAGCATAATCAGACAGACGTAATGTGAGAGCAGGACCGAAGATAAGTAAATGAAGATAAGTTGATTTAGGCAAATTAGGTTAATTTGAATTAAAGTTCACTTAAATTTTGATTCGATTCAATCAAAGGTAGCTTCAAATTTGATTGAGATTATTTTCAGCTTTGCTTAATTCAAGTTAGTTTTAAGCTAAATTTATGTCACATTTTCACGTGATTTCACAGCATATTGATATTAGGGGCCGGGAAACAACATGACAACTGACATGGAATATTGATGTCCTCACCCATAAGTCTCTCCCTAGCTTTTACATGTTACATTTAATCTCAGATTAAACCTTATCACTTTTTATAAATGGAATCAAAAAGAAAATGTAGCAAAGCTTACCTAAAGCATAAATAGATGATATACAATACTCATGTCCCTATGAGCTAAAAAAAAGAAAGAAACTATGATAAATAGAATTTGGGAGTGCAACAGTACCGAGTTTCATATGTTTGCTTGAATTGTTTGAATGGTCTTGAAGCTAATCGTCACCCCACTGCATAAGAGTTTGCACTGCATCTTTGTAATAATGGCAACATGAAAATTTTCCCCAAGATATGAAGACAAGCTTGCAAACCTTAAAAAAAAACTGGTAAAGATGCATTCACATCTACCACTGATAGCAGGATGTAAAACAAGTTTTTCCCTATTCTTAGCTAGTGTGTGTGGATGGGGGTGGAGGCGTGGATGACCGGACTGAGTTCTTAATGCCAGAAAATAGGGGAAAAACACAAACACACAAACACACACATACATACATACATACACACACACACACACACACAAATATATATATATATATATATATATATATATATATATATACTCAGCAAAAAAGAAAGTAAACACTTTTTCAAGTTTATAGTTCTCACAAAATATTTGTTAATAAAAGATAATGTATTATATACCTCATTGAAGGCTATATAATTGGCTATCAGCTTTATAGGTCTATAAAATTGGAAACTTTACGCATGACTGAACACCTTTATTTTTTCTCTTCCAAGGCACAACAGCAAAAAATGCAAAAATGAACAAGTTGTCATTCATTCGCAAGTACTCCTCCATATATTAACATTAAGAACAAAAGACAAATTTAACACAATTAGATACATGAATCGAGTTGCAAAAATGAACCTTTGATCTCTATAGTACCTGTATCTTTGAAGCCCAAAATATCAATAAAGGCAAAAATAAGGGAGAAAATGAAAAATCTTGGGTCAAGCCTAAATTGAAATGAAATAACAGACGAAGCAATGTCAATAAAATGGTAGAAATTTCAGTTTGTTCTCAAATTAGGAAAACTGTGGATGATATTTGGCTCTTAAATTTATCTCGTGAATCCTTGACTTACTAAATAAAAAGAGTAAAATAAAGAAATTATGTTTATGTAATCATCTTTATGCCATTATTCCCTGTTTAAGCTGACAGGAAATTCTTACTTCCCCCCTTTAGTTTCCCAGTTAGTTTTTGTTTGAGGTTATAAAGAGAAAAAGAGAACAAAAGCTTGTTTATGCTATTTCATTAATGTCTCTTATTGTGTTACACTGGCTTTTGGTTGTCATTGTTATCTTGAAGGGCATTGCCAAATGAAATACAACTTGTCAAAATTTGCAATTTTTACTTTTGTGTCTTGGCGGGCAAAAGTGAATGTGTTCACTGATGCGTAAAATTTTCTTTTGTATCAACCTGCTAACATGATAGCCAATTAAATTACCTTTAATATGGTATATAATACATTGATTTACATCAAAATCATCTATTTAAAAATATGATCTCGAAAAAGTGTTTACTTTCTTTTTTGTTGAGTGTAAATGTGTATATATATATATATATATATATATATATAATATATATATATATATATATATATATATGCGTGTGTGTGCGTGTGTGTGTGTGTGTTTACATGTATAAGCTTAAGCTGGGGTTAAAATGCTTTTGTCTCTTACTTTTGTATAGTAGATTACACATGGTAAATGAAAATTCTACAACCTTTGCCAACATGCCGTGCTCAATGATTATTATGACGAGTTAGAACGAGTATGATGTGAAATTCACTCTTTCTGCATTTTCGCTGAATGTAAAATGTGCATATACGTCCTACACACTCATCGCAAGTTCTTTATTGTTGCAAACAGGAGAAATGCCAGTTATCAATGTGAAATCATTTGCATTAAAGCCAACCTAATCTCAACAACGTAGCACCATATAATATCTGTATTTGAAAATAAAATCATCACATGTGTTTCGCTGCATGCGAGCATTTCCTGGTAGGGATAAGTACGACTCCAGTCCATTTTTTTTTACTCCGTTTCGAGAGATTACCGTTAGCTCTCTTGAGACGGCTATTCTGAGGCAACAACGATGAAACAGCAAAAAGAAAAAAAAATGGAGACATGCAATGGAGGCGCAAGAAAAACTAGAATTTGACACCAGCTTTGCGAGACTTTGAGATGTACGATCTTACATACAGCGTGAGCCGTATTGCAACAAATAATTGTGAATATCATGCATGAATATTTCATATATTCTCAATTTGATATTTCAATAGGTCCCAATAATCAGAGCCCTGGCTTTGCCATTGGTTTTTTTTTTTTTGTATGGTTATTGAAAAGGAAAAATCAAATAGCGCTACGCTTGATTCCTTCCGATAGCTTTCTTTGACATAGACATTTTGAAATCATTTCAAATGAAATCGAAAACCTCTTGAGTGTCGTGTATTTAAATAAAATCGCTCAGTTAAAGTGGAGTAAATAATCACGAGATACAGCAATTGATGCCACCGCTCTCCTACGCTGTTCAGATCAGTTTCCGGAGAAGGAGGGTTTGGCTATGGATGTGTACAGCTTTGGGACATTACGATGCCACCAAAGATGCGATCTCTTCAGTTTCAAATCACCAAACCCTTCTCAGATGAGGGAATTAAAAACCTCAAGAGGTAAAGTTTCAGAACATATAGACACGTTAGAGACCACAAGTTGGTGATTTCTTCTTCTTTTTTTACATTTGAGGTGATGACCTCCTGTCGACTTAACTTGAGTGGTAGCATCTGAAGGCATTAAGAGAAAGTTAAAGCAACACCATGCTTGCACCCTGAACCCATTCGCCACCCTGAGACGATAGCACTTCCTCTCTCGAAGGATCGAACATCAATCTACTGGACATCATGTCAAACACAACTGACAGAGGCCTAAGTGCAATGATTGTTATCCGCCCATCTCTGTCCCTTTTGTAGCCAATTTGACGGTAGGTAAAAAAGACAACATTATTCCCTTTTGAAACTGCATACGAACGTATAGATAACCATGTAATCTTAATCTCAGTTGCCTTTTTTATAAATATGTCTGACTATGGTCTGTACCAGATAACGCGGCGGGGTCAGAAGTCAATATGCGCAAGAGTAATACAGTCTTGAGCCGGATCTCTTTTGACAGTCGCCTTCCATAAATCTGTCTGGGACAGATGCTGGTCAGACAAGTATATTCTCTCCATGACTATCATTTTCTTCTTCATTGCAGCATCGTATAAATAATTATAAACATTAATCTGACCACGATTTGTGTTTTTTAGAAAGTTTAGTTTTAAACCGAGGTGATATTTCCTCTCACATGAATATTTGATTACCAATCTTTTACTTGCATGCTAGTCATTTTACAAGATCTCACTCATTCTCTCTCTCTCTCTCTCTCTCTCAAATTCTTTTGTTCATAAAATGGCATCAAAATTTGAGTAATACATGTATTTGGTTATCTTTTTTTTAAGAATCTGAATAGTGTTTGAGCGTCAAGCTGTCCTTTCTTCCTTATCATTTTCTTTTAGGCCAGAAAAGTGAGATGACCGAGCAACTTGTTTACGTTAAGAATTATATCAAATGCAAAGTGCGAGGAAGAGTTAAACATTTCCGCAGCAATATGCTACAGCATTCTACTATGTTGCCTTTCGCCTATTTTCATTCGGAATCTCTATTCTATCGTTTTTCTTTGCTCTTCTTTGCTTCTGTGTGTGCGTGCATGTGTGGGTGTGAGCTCTCACACACAAGGCACCCCTCACCTTACCGAGTGAATTCCTGGAAATCTTTCATACATCCTTCTGAATATGCGACCCGACACAAACCCTATATAGAAAAATAACAAATAATCCAAAGCTTTACCACAGTCGCACAAGTTCGCATGATTGTAAATGTCACATTTCATCGGGGATTACATTTGTCAATCTCGGAGAGAAGAATCTTTACGCACAGATTCCGGAAACATTACATTCTATCCTTTCTACTTTTACTTCTTCTTCCTCTTCGCCTTTCGTCACAGAGAGACATATCGGGATATCTTACGTTGTTTTCACCGACTAAGCTCACTTCAGTTTGGTTCTTCTCGGTGAGTCGTCATGGCGTGCAAAGTACGCCACAGGGGATGGAAACGGATGCTGACTGGTGCTCAGCTACTCGCATCAGGGTCGATTTCAATATACAATAGAGACATCATTCGGAAGCCATTGTCAATGTCACCTGCAGAGGAACAACCCCACCCCACCCCCGAAAAAAAAAGGAACAACAGCTAAAAGCAAGCAAACATTGTCAGTCTCCTCCAGACAGGAAGTCATTGCAAAAGGTCGACAGGAATGATTTATTATCATATTTTCTCATCTGATGGGGTTTTTGAGGGATGGATCAGGTGCTAAACTCGAGCTAATCAAATCCCAAATGACTAACGCCACATGAGGCCTTTTATGGCTTCGATCTTGCTCGTATCTACATCCTGCCGTCGATGTGTCAACGTTTTTATTTTGACGTAGTGTGTCTGGTGTGAGCGTTCACTTGGCTTCGAAAATGAGTGATTTATTTTGTCATACATGTGTATAAATCACCAAGCTTCAATTAAAATTGTTTTGCTACCGATACTGTTGTACCAATTGATTTCAAAAATAATTACACATGAACGAAAATGTACGTGTACGTATCATGTACAATCTTGTACAGAGAGACTTTAGAAAATGACACAGGCCTGATTAAGTTTTTTTTTTTCAGTTCTATTTGTACAAGTCTGTAGGCATTTCATGCGTGTCATCAGACATACACAGACCAACATAAATGTCCCTTACCAGAACTGGCCAAGAAAAGAGAGAGAGGGGGAGAGAGGGAGACATTGCGAAAGAGTGAAGAGGTCCAAGGTAGGGTCCATATGGGGCTGATAATAGGGTATGTATGCTGTGTTGTTGTTCGTCATGAAATGGCAAAATTAGTTGCACTCTTTAATTGAATATCTGTCCGCCCCTTAATCACAATGAAATATTCGGGTTCTGTTTAGGTATTATACTTACATTTTTCTCACCACTCTCCTCTAAGCAGATATTTTTTTTTTCTGAGCTGAGCGTGAGAGACTCGGAGTAATAAATGCATGTACTGTGTGTCTCACGGCCAAAGAGTGAAAAAAAAAAGTCAAATGTAGTCTAAAACTGTTCATATCGTAATATGCACAACGTATAATGCATATTTTGTCTACCACCATCCAGTGGCATGTAAGTAAAACAGTTTAGATTTTGTACCTCATTCATGATCGCATAATTACACTGCAACGTTTGTGAGGGTACACACTGAAAGTCAATTTTGCTGTTTGTTCACTTTTTTATCTTTTACCCGGCCAGATCTCCTCACTGAAAATGATTATGAACACATTGGTGTCAACTACCTATCTCATTCAGAAAGATTATCAAGCGGCAGAACACGGAAACATTAGCCAGCGATTTTTTTTTTTTTTTTTTTTTTTTGGGGGGGGGGGGGCATTGCTTTTAATGTATATCGTTTTGTGTTTGTTGATTTCCAGAATTCAAGCTATCGAATTTTGCCCCGCGGGGTACGGATTGGTTTTCCGTATAGTCCCAAGCGCTACGCTGATGTGTCAGAAAAACGCATTAGTTAGTTGATTGATGTTACACGATGACCATGTGAGCTACCATGATTCAGTGCTGCGGGAGAATAAGTGTTTTATTAAATAGAAGTGGGAACAAATCTGGTCATTCATTCGTAACCTCAAGATAGATTAGCGCGTCTTAAGGCTCTGTCTGTGATTAATGTGTCATGTTGACGAACGATCAATCTTGGGAAATTTTCCTTTCCCCCACTCCGTCTTGTGGTCGGGATCATTTCATTCATTTCATTTACTCCATTTCCGACAAAGTATCATTACACCATAACGTTTGCAAATATAAAGCTACATAAAATCAAAGAAGCGTATTTCTCATGATAAGGGAAAACGTAGTGTAATGAAATGCAATCATATCAATGTGACTTGACCGTATGAAAGAAAAGTTGTTGTAAATGGGTGGGAGTACTGAAAAGATTGGCGTGTGATTTGCAGTCCCTTCATGAACAATAACTAATTACAGTATGTATTAAACTATTGAAACTGAGGCAAATAAAAAATCCAATTACTTTCGTTACAGTTCCCAAATATTAGCAAAAAGAAAATGTACAGAAATGTGATGTGAATTCAGAGTGAATACATAAAAACTAACCAAATACATCAGTTGAGCTGTTGTGGAATTTTAGACCAACCTTGCAGTGGTTATGAATTTTGCACAATTTGATCAGATCCATGTGTCGTCATGGCCGGATAGAAAAGCTATTACATAACAGGTGATGTCATGATAATACAACGATATGTTCGAGTTATCCACGCTATACAAGCACTGATTATTAGCAGGCCCATCGATTCTTATTCTTCTTTTTCTTTTTCTTTTCGCAAAACATAGATAATGTAATGAGTTGGTTTCGAAGTTTTTTTATACATGGTTTTAACGTGTTGATTACATCTTACTTGTACTTTCATCTTGCAGTAAACCATGTATATCCAATTAAGATCATTTGTAATTTCCTACTTTTATGTTCTGTGGAAGGAAAAATGACATTGAATTCTCGTATACGAAAGCAAAGTAGTCACTTGCGTCGTGAGTGGTTGTGGCAGTAACTGTGGTTGTATAGTGGATCGATGCTGAATGTTTTGGTAGCAGGAGCGTTGATACTGACTGCATTCCCCGACAGTGGTGTTGAAGCAGCTAACAAGGGTAAAAGGTGTTATTTTTTGGGGGGGCTTCTTTCACATCAAGGAACGTCAGCTTGACCGCTGAAAACAACCAAGCGAAAATGTTTTGTGTCTGCTGATATCTAAAAGGGACGGTAAGCATATAAATAAAAACAAAACTGAAGCTTGCACAGAGTCGAGCGGATATGAAGTCCACTCGACGACACGTGAAGAAGGTTGCGATAGCATTGGAGCTTAAACATCTAGAGTTAGAGTTTATTCGAGGGCAGTCTACAAGTCATCTTGTCAGCTCCGCTCGTCAACTCGTCAACTCGTCGCCTCGGTATCCAATGACGTGGCCAATCGATGTGTCGCCTGATATAAAAGCCCATCCCGTGATGGCTTCGGCGGTGCATCTGGCTCGACCGCGCCCCGCTTGGCGTCAGTCACGACGACTTCAAATCCTTTTACCAACTTGCCCGGAAACGACTAGAGAGCCAACAGGTGGGTTCGACGGACATGACGGGACGTCACTGTATCACAACAACACTTACTGGCCTATTCACATGGTTTGGTGTTTTGTTCTTAATTGCCGTGCTTTTGACAGCCAAGGAAGAATGAAGGTTTAGACGGTGAGAGTGACGTGACTACGGAAAAAGAGGAGCGGTGCACAACGTGATGCATGTGATGTGCATGCGTGTGTGTGTGTGTATGTGTGTGGGTGTGTTTGTTTGTGTGTGTGTGTGTGTGTGTGTTTGTGTGTGTGTGAGGGTGTGTGTGTGTGTGTGTGTGTGTGTGTATGTGAGTGTGTGTGTGAGTGTGTGTGTGTGTGTGAACGAATGTACGGGTACATGATAGGATTTGTAGTGCAATCGTAAAATATCTGACTTTTTATCACTCGGCTCGTTTTAGACTTCTACACATTATATATGATTTGAGACTGTGAAAAACTAAAATGAATTTTTGAAAGAGCAAACTCTGGTGGTTTGAATGGATTATTCTTCAGGCATACAATAGGGCCTATTTTCATTCACCCCCCCCCCCCCCCCCAATATACAGTGCGTATCAAAACAAAGGTAATCCAACTTTGGAGGGCTACTATTTTATAATTGTTAGCTATGGAGAGCACAATGTTAGTTTTGAGGAAAGAGGAACTATTCCTCTCTCCATTGATACCTATTGTGCTCAATCATGCATGACTGAGCACATGAACTTTAAAGACAACAATGACAAAGTGCACTTTTTCCAAGTTTGCGTATTGTGAAGGAACAATGCATGTTTCACTGCATGGATGAAATCTGTTAATCAGGCAAGCCTACACGACTGTAGATTCGTGTTTAGGGTCTCTTCTAACGTTTTATGGTTCATAACCTTCAACATGGCCACATTGTTGATAACTTGATCCTTCCCATTAAGGTGAAACCATTATTAATTTTACTCTCTTCATATTCAAGACATGATTTGTCACTGGGAGCTATGTGTTAAACATGAACAGATACATAGAGAAAATGGACTGTGTGGGCTGGGCACTGTGGGAGCGACCAAGTTATGGGACAAAAGGCCATGTTGTGGCTATGGACCATAAAATGTTAGGAGAAAATCAAAACAGAAACCCTAAACACAAACCTGCATTCGTACAGGCTGGGGTATTTGGCATTTTTCATTGACAGATCTCATCCATGCAGTGAGACATGCATTATTCCTTCACAATAACACGTAAACTTGGAAAAAGTGCAATTTGTCATTGTTATCTTTACAGTTCGTGTGCTCAGTCATGCATGAAAATTGTCAACATAATTAAGTATCAATGGAAAGAGCCAACCCCTTTCCTCACAATCAACGTCGTGCTCTTCATAGCTGACAATTATGAAATGGTAGCCCTCCAAAATTGGATTACCCCTTTTTACCTAAACATATTAACATCTGGAGCGTGTGGGATCCTCAATAATTATGATGGAGCTGCGATGTGCAGCATTCTAGCGAAGACTCTTTATAGTATATAATTAACGTCTAAGTGGGCAGTTAAGACAAGCAAAGCAGTAGACATACAGTCCCCTATCTATTCCCACAGGAAGAAAAAATAGAGAGAAAAAGATAGAACTTTATAAGAAAAGGAAAATAGGATCAAAACCCCTTTAAAAAACAGTAACATATCTATCGAATTGTCAAATTGTCGTAAATGGATGTGATTCCCTTCCCTTCAGGTTATTCTATTCATCATTTATTAATACATGCTCTGCAGTAGCATCACAGGTTGTATTGCTTCACTGAAAAAGGGGTGGTCCCGCGCATGCAAATATTTGTTAGATAAACCTTCTTCACAAAAAGAAGCACTTTCATTCATCATCTTTCTTGCGTTTGATTACGTGTGTGAGTGTGTGCGTTATGTTTTCGGTTGAAGAATACTGACAAAAATTTTTTCCCCAATAGCACCAAGAAGGCGGCTGCTGGGGTTGTTGAACGATTCAAAATAATGCAGTTGTCTCGTAGACTTGAAAATTGATATCAGGAACATGTTGCTGCATTCTCTATGTTGCCAATTCTATCAATAAATACCATTTATGTCATCAAATAACTATGGACACTGCAAGTACATTCCGAAGGCAGACAGTGTTCGCTGGAAGTCGTTATCGAAACATCTTTACCCACGCAGAATGTCTCTGAATGTCAAAACTGTTATCGCACAATTACTTTTGCGTAACATCTCCGGCAAGAATATTCCAGGGATATTACCGTCCTGACTAGGGTAAGAAATGACCAAAGATGTTCTGTCCAGGAATAGCATAACTAGTATTGTCTAAAGGATGCTTGCCAATGCGGTAAGGTTCCGATGAGTGATAAGCTATTATGTTGCCCTTCGGCTCAAATAAGCTCTCAGTAGCTGACTCAAATGACAACACGAAAGATCGATTGCAATCTGACACCTTTTCACTTGTAAAATTACGTATGCTGGAAATCAGCAGGAAAAAAGGAAACATAAAGAATGATTAATACATGTCTGCTTTGTTAATTCCTGGTTTACACCAATTTGTCGAATTTTGATTTCCTCACACGCAGCGGAGATGGTATTTTAATGGGACCAGATATGGTTTTTATTGTCATACCTCTATTGAATGTTAGCCAAAAGACATGACTGATGACTCGAAGCACATTGGAAGTAGTGGTATACAAGCAAACATGGCGAGATGCATCCATTGCATTACGTCCTAATGATTATTTTCCTGTCTTCGCACCATATGTTCAAGACGAATGAAAGACAGGGAGGAGGTTCGCAGAGCAGGAAAGAAAAAAAAAATAGATGGGAAAAACTATAGGAGACCGGAAGAGAACGGAAGATGTTTAGAGATATAATCAGAGAGAGAGAGAGAGAGAGAGAGAGACCTCGGAAGTACATTTCACAGAAGTTCTTCCTACAGTGTGTACAGGCGCCTTCAGCACAAAATGAGATCTTTCTGCAAAATTTTTCCTAGCAAAGCTGGCGAGGGCTACCGAAACTTTAATATCTTACGCACCAGCGTCAACAGCAAAGTGAGGAAAAGTCTCGCGTTTCACGCTATGACTGCGTGGCATTTCTCATGTCACCACTGAAGTCCGAAGCGCCACCTCCCTTCAAGCATTCACGAGAGGATATACATGTCTCTCTTAGAGCCAGGGGTAAACTTGATATCCCTTTGTCGCGTGTGAGAAGGGCATCTCTGTTTTCTTCATAAAAACGTACTTTTTCATTTTCATTGATTTACTTTGCATTATATTGCAATGTACAACTGAATGTCCTTGGCTTGTTACTAGTACTTTGTGTATTTCGGATTGATTTTTTCTTTGCTATTATGTTGCAGTGCCTCCAAGAATAATTGTGCATAAACCACTGATGGGACTTTGACGTGTAAAGCATACTAAAGAAATATGTAGTATACACTCAGCAAAAAATAGTAAACACTTTTTCAAGTTCATATTTCTCATAGAATGTTTGGCTAAAAGTTAATGTATTATATACCATATGAAAGGTAATTTAATTGGCTGTCAGCCAGGTAGGTCAATAAAAATCGAAACTTTACGCATGAGTGAACACATTCATTTTTGCCCTCCAATGCACAAAAGTAAAAATTGCAAAAATGAACAAGTTGTTATTCATGCGTTAATGCTCTTCCACATAACAATAAGAACAAAAGACAAATTTAACACAATCAGATACATGAATTAAGATGCAAAAATAAACCTTTGATCTTTATAATATCTTTGAAGCCCGACATATCAATAAAGGCCAAAATTAAGTGGGGATGAATCTTGGGTCAAATCCAAATTCAAATGAAATAAGAGAAGAAGCAATATTAACAAAATGGTCGAAATTTCATTATTTTTTCAAAATTAGGAAAATTCTATATAATATTTGGTTTTCAAATTTATCTCATAAATCTTTAAAGTACTAAACAAAAAGAGTGAAATAGAGAAATTCTGCTTATTTAATCATCTTAATGCCATTACTCCCTATGTCTTTTGAAGTTATAAGCTGACTGAAAATTCTCATTTTCCCCTTTATTTTTTTCACTTTTTGTTTTTGTTTGAGGTTATAACGAGATTAAGAGAACAACAATTTGTTTTTGCTATTTAATTCATGTCTCTCATTGTGGTTTTTTGTTATCATTGTTATCTTGAAGGGCATTGCCAAATGAAAGACAACATGTCAAATTCTGCAATTTTTACTTTTGTGCCTCGGAGGGCAAAAATGAATGTGTTCACTCATGCGTAAAGTTTCCCTTTGCATTAATCTACTAGCTTGATAGCCAATTAAATTATCTTTAATATGGTATATAATACATTGACTTTCATCAAAATCTATGAAAATATGAAATCGAAAAAGTGTTTACTTTTTTGCTGAGTGTCTAATATATATATATATATATATATATATATATATATATGAAATAGATTTTCAATTGATGTTAATTCTTATTCATCTAGGTATCGTTCAATACACGCACAAAATGAAATCATTGCATCTGGACCTATCATTTTAATTTCCGTGGACGGTTTCACGCCCAGTCGTAGACAATTACGTCCATACGGTGCGCCTGCGCCGATCGGCAACGACGTTTTTTATCGCCATCAAATCAGACGAGCCGATGAAGCGTCCAGGATCGAACATGAAACCGTCCTCGGAATTTGAAACAGTAAATCCAGCTACAACGATTTCATTTCGGACCTTCAATGAAATCAATTTACTTACTTCCGTTCATCTCGCATCTTATGTACATCCTGTTGCCTATATTGCCTATAATTTACTAATCCTTTCCTGTGACACATTCTAACCTAGGTGTAGACAGACATTGTGGACGCTGATGTTGACTATGGTGTCCTTTGATGTCTGGAAAAACACAAAAATTCGATGGCACGTTCTTTTGCTGCTTAACATTCAAAGTACAGGCTAGGTAGAATTCGATAACAATCAGCAGTATACGCCATTTTCCGCGTTTTGCGCATCATGCACCTTATACAGTAGTTCGCGACGGGCGGACCCCGTCGTTAGGTATCACTCATCTTATACAAAAGCACCTTGAGGAATTCATTCGCTTCGTTTAAATGTCAATGGGCGATGTTAAACATTCATGAAGGCAGAACGTGGCTGATTTCAAAACTGCACATGACTCTCCCCCGATACAAAGTACTCGAGGCTACACCTTTTCATCAGTTATGGACCTATTAGAAAACTTTGAACTAAAAAAAAACACACAAACACACACACAAAAAAAAAAAAATTAGCCCTGATAGCCGAGCAATCAATAATCTCTCCAAAAGCAAATGAATTATCTAATGACAAAAGTTCCTTATATTTTGTCATTTTTAATAATTCTTCTTTTCCTCATCCTTTTTTCTACTCCTCCTTTTTTTCTTTTTTTTTCGCCGAAAATAGCCACTTTATAGTTGAAAATCGATAACCCAAGGCAATTGATGTACCAATTGCCAACCAAACATTTGAGAATGTCTCGCACATAAAGTTTGAGGTTTTCTATTTTTGTCCTCTGAGTTTTTAAGCAATGCAGAATCATTAACTAACAACAAGTACGATATGGATTACGAGGAGAGAAAAATTATGAGACATAAAAAACCCCCGAATACCTGTAATTGTCTACGTTTTGCTTAACCGTTTAGGCAAAGCGGCTTTTGCTTTTATTGACAAACAGTTTTCCTCTTGTTCTTTAGGGAGCCTTTTGATGATATAGACCAAAGCATTTTTGCATTATGAAGGAAGTCTTTGTGGAGTTCGTGGTAAAGTTGTAGATTGGTTTCAAGATTGCTAAGCTGGCAGAAGACAAATCATTTGCATATGCGGTAATTCTTCTTTGCTGAAATCAAGTCCTTGTAGAATACCGATTTTAGACCCACATTTGTTGTTTTGTGGGTTAACCACCTGCCTTGTCTTATTATTCATTTGCTTTTCACATGACTCTAACATGGTTCTTCACATGAGTATCCCAGGTGACTCGTCCATATAATGAACAACAAATTGAAATTCAACCAGTTGTGGATTCTTGCTCACAAATTATTTCTAAGCACTAGGGGAAAAAAATCTCATTGTATGTTATTTCGTGATTTGCTGAGAGTTGTTCCTTGTCACGTCAAGATAATTGAAATAGCTTTGTTGATTACATCGAATTGTTTGATTTCACAATGACAAAGATTTACTTTCGAAAGATCAAGGCAATTAAAGAAGCAGTTTCTTTAAAACATGTGAATTCTTACCTCAAACTTTTTTTTTATCCTGTCGTATTTTGCAGAGTATTTATTCCGATAACTTGAAAACTTAACTGCTCATATTCTTGCCTGGTGTAATATCAACAATCTTTTAAAAGATGCGTTTCTTTGTAGTCATGCTTCATATCCGGATTACTTTGAAACCCCACCTGATGTACGTCCCTTGTGATCAAGGATTTTTTGTACTCTTTGAATACCCCTTTCAAAAATGTAAGTTTTGTTTCATTTTGAAAGAATCGTTTTGAAGAAAAAAAAACTGACGTGAACAGACCTTTCTACGAATTTCATTTTCATGTTCAGAAAACATTCAAATTCATGCTTATTCTACGTTAGACAAATGGATGTATTTCACCTTCCGCGAAGGAAGAACAATATCCGAGAAGAAAGCATCAAGCTTAACGTGGCTGGTGGCCTAGCAAAGGAAATGACCACCTGAACAAAATATACCATCGTGAGAATTTTCATTCATGGGTTAGTGCGCAGAAACCATTTGAAAAAACCTATTTCTCTTTCCTCCTCTTCTTATTTTCTCTTATTTTTCCTTATATTTCTTTTTCTTGTTTGTTCGTTTACTTTCATTTTCCATCTGACAAGATGGCTGTAAAGCCCATATTCAGCTGTACTTACTGGTCTTCTATGGGGTCCAGTAAGTTGTGAATATACTTGGGTGGACCACTTCACCGGGTTACGTATCCTGCTCTTTGCGATAGATTTTAACGTGCTTGGGTTTTGACTCTTGCACGTTCGTCTTATTCCGCTCCTCCTTTTTTTGGCGAAGTCGTCCCCTGCATGAGTACATCCAAGCCATTTTAGTTTGTACATGGATACATAAACTGGCATATTTTATGCCTGCGTTTGTTTGTTTGTATGTGTGTGTGTGTGTGTGCGTGTGAGCGTGTGTGCGTATACGAATAAACTTTTTCAACTTCCCTTGTTACTTTTTTTGTTTCGTTGTCATCTTATATTCAATCTCCTGATTCTTAAACACCAATGTTTAATGCGACCTATGCCATCGAACAAGTTCGCTGGCCTGTAGTCCTCGCCTTATTTCTTATTTCCTCTGGTAGCTCAACATTTTAAACTGTGTCATTGACCATTTCATTTTTGCCCATGTGTGTCTATGCTCTGATCGAGTATTCAGATGTATTGCAATCATTATTTTGATGCGTGTCATTTGTGAAACATGAAAATAACGAATAAAACGAACAATTAGTGTAAGGAATGAAACAGTTATACTGCAGAATCCTTAGACTCCATACGCAATTATCTTTTTTCGTCTTTTGTTTGGGTACATCAGTTTGGTTTGAAGTGCTAACTTTTGCTCGAGCACATTTTAATCGACGATATAATACTCGGGTCTGGTAACTTGCCAGGGGATGTGAAAGAGGTCTTTTTTTTTTTTATTTCAGATTTATCAAGGTGTCATGTAATACACATACATAATATCATGATTATGTCTGCATGTGTTATGTACATATATATGTATATATATATATATATATATATATATATATATATATATACAATATATATATATATATATATACAATATATATATATATATGTATATATATATATATACATACATATATATATATACATATATGTATTATATATATATATATGATTATGCGATTATGCTCAACAAAGTTTGCTGCATGTGGAAAGTTTTGTTGTCACGCAAGCGATCTAATTTGGTAATTCACTGTCCTTCATTGATTGCCATTAAAAGTCCCCCCCCCCCCCACTTACACACCTTGAACTTTTCCCTGTTTCTAACCGGATGTCACGAAAAATAAAGAATTCCATATACAATATTTAAATAAATGTTTTTGCTTGTACATGCTTGCACCTTGCTCGTACACCACAATAAATCATTCAGGATATGTTTGGACGGTTTTTTTTTTTTTGCAGCATGTTTCTGTTCATTCCAAAATATCCTGGGGCCCTATCAAAATTCGGCGGCCACAACAGCCGCCATGAATTGCAGTGATTGATAGCTAGATTGAGAGCTTGGTCGGCAGCGTGTGAGTCACTAATTGATGTTGGTTAAATGTATTATGATATGCTTATCCAAAAACGCACACACACATACACACGCACACACACACACCGATATTTTTTTTTTAATTGCCAAAGAGACTCTAATTTGACATTAGGACATGATACCTACAGCACTCTGAATAAAATGGTTTTGAAGGACTGATGCGACACCATCATTCCTAGTCAAGCACATCGCTAATGATGACCGTCTTCTCGATTTGTACCTCAAGATGTTATTTCTTTCATGAACCCGCATGTCCATTCATGTTATGTATTGTCAGTTTCGTGAACAGATAAAATGAACTGAATTTTGGTATTATATGATTAAGTTTGTTATCACTGAGTTGTCACATGATAACTGAATCGTTGTTGATCTCTCCCGTTTCTTGTTTATGCAAATAAAGTTGATAGATAAAATAAACCGAAAGTGAAACATTGATATGAATTAGAATTCAATCTACATTTAGCTGTATTTTCTACAAGCACACATTTTGAATGAATATCAAAGAGAATCACAACTAACACATTAATATACTCACCAAAACAGTGTACACACATCACATTGCATTATATGAATATATATGTGCTACTGTGACTTTGTGTGTTGTTTTTTTTTTGTTTTTTTTTGAGTGAGCAAGGGAATACGGTAATAATAAAACATAATGAATTGATAGGCAGCGAAAAAATTGAAGTAACTAACAGGCATCTTCTCTTTTTATTTCTTTATCATTTTTTTTTTTATTACTGAAAAGTCCTAAGCAAAGAAGCTGGATAGAGGCGTAGCTGCAAAATTTAAAGCATGTATGTAGGTATGGAGGTAACAAGGCGTGAAAACCGAAGTTCATGGCGGTCTCATGCATCTGTATAGCTTCGCCGTCGTGGCACCTCTGGTGAATTTCGTTTCCATGGAGACACAGGAAAAGTGACACAATTCATTAACTGTTCTAAAATCAGCGGCTGGCGAAACAAACTGCACTGGAAATTTGTGAGGTTCGTGATAGACTTTACGTACACCCTACACTGTACCAAAGGCATCTAACGTCTAATCCCTCGTATTATAGTAGATGCTTCAATGTTAAGTGCAAAACACTTACCTCTCTGTTTAACCAACATGTCACTGCACAGGGAGGGACACCGTCTTAACCTCTGCTTCGTTGAAAATCTAAAAGTACCTTTAATCTATACTTGCCATGTTTTGGCTATTAACGCTGAGGTCATCCTTGCCGACTGCTGAGAGAAATTCATCTACATCAGAGCACATTGCAGTTTGGACCTAGCCAAGCTATCCATTCCAAAGTTAGGTCGTATATACATAGGTACGCGTGCAGTGGGTTGTAAATATTTCTTCTCTTTTTGTTTGTGTTTTACTTTCCTGTTTGCTACATAGTGAATACTTGGAGCAAACAGGCTCTTGATTTGTTTTGCTCTGTTTGTCTTGTCTTGACACAAACACAGTTTAGAGCACGCAGAATCCGTCTCTAGCGTAGGCCAGGCTGGGGTTCCGGGAGAAACACGCAGCCAAAGCTAGCGTGCAGTTGTTGAGGTACGAGTGGCCGTCCGTACCGCACACGGGTTTCAGAGCCAAGTCACATGTTGACAGGCAGGTGGGCGGAGTTTGCGAGGGCGTTGGAGAAAGAGACGTGGGCGTCCGCGGAACCGATGTCCATGTCGACGACGTCATCGATATTTGAGACACGTCCGAAGAAAGTGATTGATGAGGTGCTTGCATAGTAGTCGGAAGGTCGTCCCTTACCTGGTGGACTTTTTTGGTTAGGAAAGTAAAAAGAAAATGAAATGATCGTAAAAAATACTTGTATTTACTCATTAATTACCGGAAATCAAATTCATGTAGTTTGGTGCCTTGTATGTATCATAAGGTTTACTGTTATTTGTTAGTGGTTCATAATGTTGAGTAGAATATTCTCTTTTACAATATTCACAATCATTATTTGTATAACAACTGGGTTGTTTATTTTATTTCTCTTTTAGAATATCAAAATCTATTTGATGACTAAGTCTGTATTGATTCTTGAAATTGACCACACAATTTAGAAGATTAAAGTTCACGTTCCCATGTCAAATTGAAAAAAAAAAAACACAATAGTGACCGATTTTGTTGTTAATTGATAAAATATACCATTTAAACTTATTATCTCTGGAGCAAAATCACCCAAGACATGATTAGCTATTGAGGACATATCGTTAAAAAGAGTAATGTTTTTCATCACTACTTGAGCTCCAACAGATAATGGGGACTACGTAATGCACACGCACACATACAGAGGATATATATATATATAGAGAGAGAGAAAAAAAAACCCAGGATGAATAGGTAAGCGTAATAGGAAAATTATATGGCAAACAATGACTTATATTGTATGACACGGAATTAGTCGAAAATAGGAACGATTGTCGCTCATGTGATAGTGTATGCCAGAAAAAAAAAAAGAAGAAGAAAAGGACAAAATGAGAAACAGCCAGCAGAATGAAACAGAGATGCTGTCCAATGAGGAAATAAGTCCGTGTACTCATGGTTTCGAACTGGTACATTTTACTCTCTCAGATATTTGTTAAAAAACAAACAAACCAACAAACAAAAACGGTATGAGTGGCAAGACATCTATGTCTAACGTAGCCTTAGGCCTCAAAGAATGATAACCATACATTCGCACTGAGACCTCGACATTTTGAGTTATTAACGGAATTTATCACAGTTCTTCCAGTAGCACAGAGCTAGAAACACCGCATACCGGTCAGACTTAACTGGAGAAATCGCACGGCATTGCGTTTTGCGTGGGTGTTTTTTTTTTTTTTTTTTGTCAAACGTTCTTGATAAAAGAACCAGCAAAGTTTCATTTTATTTATTTCCTGCAACTGTTTTTAGCAAAGATGTCCAACAGAGGTTGCGATGTTCTGAGCACAGCGGCCCTGAAGCAGTATCAGGTGGCAGTAAAACGTTCTTCCCCGATCATATTCCCTGCATGGGTGCACCGCTACAGGATTGTTCATGAAAGCCATTTCATAGCTTCCCGCTCGCAGGGCGAGAAAAAAATCACAAGAAATGCTTCGCCTTTTGTAACAGTTTGATATATATCACATTTGATTCATTACCGATGTTCCATTTGACTCCTACGGCTGATTTTTATGATATGATGAAAAATTTCCTCCGTAACTGTATGGGTATCGTATTGTGCATGGGTGTGCTGGGAGAGAATAAAAAGTGGTCGTTAGGAAGTCTTCTACCTTATTTTCCTTGAACCTTCCCTTTTCTCTGATTTCTGTCTTGCTACGATTAACACCTTCCTTTTTTTTCTATCAGAGAATGAGAGAGAAAGCGAGGACAGCGTAAACACGATTGAGATAATCTAACAGTAATGACGTTAGCCTACTTCTCCGACTGGAGTTTCTCCGTAGATAGCCAGTCGGCCTGTATTTCGGGTCCGCTGTGACGCCAAGGTTGGCGTCGTACAGGTATCAGTTGCACACAGCAGCTCATAAACAAACGCACTGTTTTGTTGCGCGTCAAGTTGGTTTCATAGTACACAGATGAGATGAATTATCAATGATCTTTTTTCTCTCTCTTCTCCCATTCACCCCCTCCCTCCCTCCCTCCTCCTCCGCCTGTCTCCCTTTTCTCTTCCTCTCTCTCTCTTTCTCTAAAGCAGAATTAGAAGTTACCGCCGTTATCTTCCACACATGGTATTTTCGTATTTGTTTCCAATTGTTAGGCATACTGAGTTATATTACGGTTTATACATAGCTGCCACGCATGGGCAAGTGTTTGGCAATTGGATAGCTTTGAGCAGGGAGGTGGAAGAGACTCTCTTCCACCTCCCTGCTTTGAGCATGCCTAGTTATAATGTACAGGGCCTACATGTAATATGGAAGAAGCACACAATATATCTGCTTAAACCTATCCATCTGCCAATAGTCTCCACCCAACTTAAATCTAGTCAGTATACTTTCCCCCTTCTGGTGTAAAATCATATTTTTCTTAGCTCTGACGTTATTTTTGTTGTTGTTGTTGTTGTTGTTGTTTTTTTTTTAGAACACAGGTATTTTATCTACTTCAATAGATATATGTGTGGGGTTTCATGACATCTGTTTTCTGTCCTCCCTGTAATACAATAATCTGGATTACCGCCTTACAAGTTATATATACTTTGGGATTTGGACATTGTTACTGACTATGTTATGCAAGGTCAAGATTCGTTAAAAGCAATGGCATTATGATATTCCATACTATCACAGACCGCACGGTTACCTTATTTTGTATAGAGGATACTATCGAAACTGACCAACGACAGGCAAATCTACACAGCCATTGAACATAAAGAATAGCAAAAGATAAATGTGTACATAGGTTCCCTGAAACTTTGCCCTACCGATCTCCAATCGCCAGAAACCTGAAAGTCATCTGTAATCAAAGAGTTAATAATGCAAGTAGGAGTCCAACAGCAAAACTTGAACTAAACTAACAGTTCCCTCATGTACAAGGAGAATATCCCCTTTTAATCAACCCTTTCCTTTCGCAGTTCCCCTGATCTTTTTTTTTAAATAATTTCCCAAATATTCCATCAAATATGCGTATACGAGATATCTCAATTTCAACTTTAAAAAGGCAAAAGCTCCCTCGTAAGGGAAGGGTGGGGATAGCACTCTCCCACTCTTTCTCCCTGTTTGCCCCCCTGTGCATACAAGTAGACTTTGGCTACACTTTGAGTTTTCCAAATATATGCGACAAAATGTGTGCACCAAAACGTTTAACTGCAATCAGAAAATACAGAATCTCCCTCATGTAGGAGGGAGAATATGGCTTATCCCCTCCCACATCTTATTGCTATGTCTCCTCCCACAGACTTGCACTTCTCTGATTGAAAAATTTCCAGATATTCCGACAGAAGTGTGCGCCAGATTGTTGAATTTCAGTTCTAAAAATGAAAAAAAAAAGAAGCTCCCTCGAATATGGGAGGGGTATCTTGCCACCCTCCCATTGATTAGTCCCCTCTGTAGACTTAGTACACTTTTGGGAATGATAATTTCCGAATTTCAGATCGCTTCAGATCGCTTCATTTCAATTTTAAAAAACGCAAACGCTCCGTCGAGCGGGAGGGGCCCTCCTCCCACACCCTCCCCTTATACCTCATTAGACTTTGTACATACACACAGAATGATGCACACGCGGAATAAGAGCTAAATGCCGTGATTTTGCTATTAACGCTTCCCTGAAAAAAAAAAAAAAAAAAAAAAACTAATTATTTTTTTTTTTTTTTGGGGGGGGGGGGAGCTAGAAATTCCAAGTATTGCACCAAAAGTTTGCACCAGATCGCTGAATTTCAGGTCTCCAAAATGTAAAATCACCTTCGTGTGGGAGGAGAAAAAGCCCTTATGTACACCCTCGTGTGCATGCCTATTCTGTTTGATTGGTTAACAGACAGCGTTCATGAATTTATTGTAAGAATTGATAAAAGAAGTTTATTTAAATGCTACCACTTTATAGGCAAATTGTTCAATAATAATGCGCACACATCAAAATATCCTGCTACCTTAAACAAGTGGGACCGTTTCAAGCCGACAAAACACGCTAAAACATGCATCAAATTGCACCATTTACAATATCAAAAAGCAAAAAATTTTCCCCGTGGGAGGGGGACACCTCCTCCCACACCCTCCCTTCTCGCTCGCTCCGCCCGCTAGGGCTCGGTCGCTTCGCTCCCTCGCATAGTAACTATCCCCCCCCCCCCCAAGATCATATCCTGGCTACGCAGGTGTGTCTAAAAAAAAAAGAGGGAGGGGTGGGGCTTGAACTTGACCACCCCCCCCCCCCCGCAGCCCCCCCCCCACACACACACACACACACACTGAAAAACGTTCCGTGGCCCCTGACTTCAGGGCGACGTATCAAAGTATAAGAAATGACGTAACGAGACGTAAACATGAACAACAATGTCCACCTACCGGTAACGGGACTTATAGTGGAGGCGTTGATAATGGCAATGCAAACGTATATCGATGAGACTGACACAGTAGGGCATTAAGATCCCCCTCCGTCTTTCCACAGGTGATGTGTTCTCAACAATAGGAGGACTCAGCTAGCCTATGGGTCATCAATAACTCGACTAACCAGCAGTGAGATATTTAAGAAAACGAGTGGGAGAGTGATATGGCGAACTGTCTCGAGGAAGTATGAGACACCGCTCGCTCGACCTACATTCACCTCGAGTGAGGAATATTTTGTCAACAGGAACGCACAACAGCAAAGAATCATGGAAGGTTAAAGAATCAAGAAAGCTACGATACAAAGTAAGCGACAGATAAAATAGCATCTTTGTTCCAAAAATACGGGGTGAAATGGAACCGGATTTTGTCAGAGATGGGTGACCCACCAACGCCATGCATGATTCATATGTCCTAGAAAGAGCAAAAGTAATAATAACAAGTCTATTTCCTTTCTATATCGTAACAATCTAATTTGGGTACGATGTTTCGTTGGGTGCGCAAATAACACATTTTGCATGTGACGGACGCGTAACCCGAAGACGATTTCGTTGTCCTCCGATGCTTTTCGGGACATAGACTAGATTGAATGGTGTGCGATCCATTTCTTAGAGTTAGTCTCGCTTCTTACTCGAGGGAAATGAGAAATATACCGTATGGTATGTAGGATTTCCTGACTGAAGAATTTACAGGAATGCTTATTTCCGTTTCCTCCCCTGTTTACAGATTTATTTGAACAGAAATATTAAGTGCCTGTGCCTGCGAAAACAAGCACACTTTCACATCACCACCACCACCACCATCATAATCATCATCACCATTTCACTCGTGAAATATATAAAATAGTTTAAATCGTTTTTGTGTGTTTTTTTTTCTGTGTCTACTTCATAATATCGCTGTTAAAAAAAAGGAAAGAATTACAAACACGTAGCGCGCAAAGCCATTATGACGCCTACAGAATAATACCCATAAAAGCTCGAGGAACGGTCGTGGGAGATCACTTCTACTCACAGTATAATCCTAATTGGACTAATGCTCGTTTTCTCTTCACAGCTCATCCCACTCATTCAGGGGTGAAAAACAACAAACAAACAAACAAACTTGAATAAGCAAAGGAAGTAATCATTGTTTTGTCTGGAGTGGTGGAAAATAGCAATACACATTAACACATCGGGAGATCACTAGAACTTAGTGCAGACTGGGACAACGTTGGATCGTTAAATTCAGTAGGCTATTTCAGTAATGATAATGTATAACAATAAACAAGGGGTTGTTCTTTTTTTTATCCAGGTTAGCTTCTTCAGTGTTGCTACTGCTTAACGAGAGGGCCCTGCCATTATTAATACCCCAGCGTTGCCAGGCACCCATTTATACACCTGGGTCTCTCGAGAGGGACATCTGATGGAGCACTTGACGGGCTTCGAACTCGGAGCCGCCGATTGAGAGTCAAGAGTCTTATCCACTGTGATACAGTGCCCACAAACTTACACCCCTCCTTTACACCCCACAACATTTTATCTATATATGTTTACAATGATTATGTACACATATTATGATAGACAGTAATACTTTACTGTATATATATATATATATATATATATATATATATATATATATATTATGTATACATGTATATGTATATATATATATATATATATATATATGAGATATGAGAAAGGCAGGAGAAAACGGTGGGTAGCTTTGACATCATTATTCCTCTCACTGTTCCTCCTTTTTCGGAAAAGTGCAAGAGTTGAAAAGTGCATGGTCTCCGCCGGGAATCGAACCCTGGTCTTTGGTATGGAACGCCAACGCCTTAAACCGCTCGGCCACGGAGACGTCAAAGCGGTTGAGGTAGACCGAAGCTCGATTACCCGACGGACCAACCTTTATATACATGCATACATACATACATACATATATATAATTATATATATATATATATATATATATATATATATATATTTATATTATTATTATTATCATTATTATTATTATTATTATTATTATTATTATTATTATTATTATTATTATTATCATTATTATTATTATTATTATTATTATTATTATTATTATTATTATTATTATTATTATATTGTTGTAATCATGTCTTTATTGATAAGTAACCCTGGTGCACCCTTACCACTCCAGTGTATGTTCTGACTTCGAAACATGTACTGTGACATTTGTGAATGAAAGCCGAATAAATAATAATAGTAACAACAAAGGACATGTTGACATACATACCAGGTCCATGGTTCTATTCTGGACACGTCATGGCAGGTAATGACACACTTACAAATACTTACAGTGAACAATAACAATTAAGCTATACATGTATTTACAACAGATTTGTAAGGTTGACAACAATCACACAAAATTAATTAATCACCGTCCATTTCCCCACGCAGTACACATACACTGTATTACATTTATGATTGCTTAATTAATTAATTAATTGATTAATCAACTGTACTAATTTTATGTTTACTTGGATACGTTTTACATAATTTTGAGTGTTTAATTGTCAACAACCAATGACTCATTTCGTTAATTTGTCCAGTATGCTCCATCACATTTTCTAATGATCAAATGAAATTCATATAAAACATTATATTTGTCCGGGATACACGCATTTCCAAGTGTTCGAGTGTCAATCCAATTTTACTAATTTATACATTTTTTGGATAAGTGCTAAATGTCATTCCAGTAAATCATCACATTTATCCTATTAATGTAATAATTCTACATAATTATTATATATTACTAAGTGTCTTTCATCCTTACATATAACATATCTAAGTGATTAACGTCCCAATTTTGTTCTTATCTTGCATAATGGTGAATGATGAAACTATTGCATATCTACTAGTGTCCTTAAAGAATGCAGTAGAACTTTATTTGGATTTATATGTTTTGAGTAGGCCTTTCAGTCGTTGTTTGTTTTAGTGTTATCTGCCCCCTTGCTCCGATTTCGAAGGTAAGAAAGGAAGGCTTATAGCCATTGCGTTTTAGTTCATTCAATAATACTTTATATTTCTCTACTTTTCTTTCATGAGCGGCCTCAGTGTTAGGTTCGAATGGCATTGTCAATTCAACAATTAGGATTTGCTTTACTCTTTCTAGTATAGACTACTATGTATGTATGTATGTATATATATATATATATATATATATATATATATATATGTATGTATATATGTATATATATCAGCTTGATGTCACTGCATCACCATCCATTACGATGAACAACAAAGAGAGAGAGAGAGAGAGAGAGAGAGAGAGAGAGGAATTGCTAAGTGTGTGCATTGTTTATGTTGTGTAGCAGTGAATATCAATTTTCTACAACAGGAAAACAGTATATTTCTTTTCATGAGCACATTCCATAATGAATTACCTTCCAGAATGCACCTTTCGGGCAAAAGGGGCCGTGCCACGCTCCCTGCAAATAATTTTCAAAGCCTTTCAGAAATTTGTGTGTGCTTGACTGCTGCCTACTCGAAGCATATATTTGGCACAAAATTAGTGTGCACTGAGCTGCCTGCAATTTGAAGAATGATTGATAATAAACACATCCATCAGAAAATATAAATGAATTGGTTGTAAATGGAAAGGGTCTTAGAGGGACTTATGATATGATACAGAGAGTCTCCGTGGAAAGTGAATCTCGTCTGATGACAGAGATAAATTACTGGATATTGCTCAATCATATCTAATGGAGAAATAGAGAGAGAAGCAGACATCATACAGAAAGAGGAGAGAAAGAAGGAGAGAGGGGGAGGGAGATGGAGAGACAGACAGATGAAGAGATAGAGAAAGAAAGAGGGAAGAAAGATATGGAGAAAGGGAGGGGAGAGAGAGGGAGAGTATAATATGCACAGAGAGTTTTCTCTTTCTTTTTTTAATCCAGATATAGCTCCCAAGACATTGTGCAAGATGCTGTTTTGGTCTTGTCTTTGCTAGCTTAGATAAACTGTCAATGAGACTCATAAAAAAATGTTTTTAAAAAAAGATTAAGAAAGTTCACAAACATCCCACCATTTCCTGATCTACGTAAGTCCATAACCAGTACAGGTGTACCATAAAAGAAAAAGAAAAAAACGCGACTCTTACTATAGACGCATGTGATAAGTTAACCGATCACGTTCGACAACCGTGCTGCTTTTTTGTTTTATTCCGTTTTGTTCCACTCTTTTTACACCTGTCTATGCAAAATGACATGGCTCGCAAATGTCAGGCTGACCACAAGCCAGGCACCACGAAAGCCCTGTGGAGAAATCTATTGATCAATAGTAATCGCATCACAAGTCGTCTGGCGACTGACGTAGTGTAACTCACACCTTGATATCAGTTATGACAGTGATATTTTCTGTGTCCTTCCAACAATAGTAAGTAGAAGAGAGAGGGAAAGAGAGGGGAAAAGAGAAAAAAGTTGTTAATATGTAATTTCTGTAGATATCAGCACTTCGACAGAAATTCCCCGCGGTCTTCGTATCACACACATGGCTTTGTCAGCTTGAATCTAGAAAGGCGTTAATACTAAATATATGCCATTCTTACATGATAAACTTCATTTTTTTACGTGGGTGTTGCTTTGTCATTATCCTTTTGTTCCCTTCCTGCAATGTACAGAAATCAAATTCTGTTAATGTTGAGAAAGAACAAAATCGAAATGTTTTGTTCGGCTACTCACTGGCGCAGGTGCAAAGTCTTGACATTTAGATTATATCATGATGTTGCGACGATTTTTTTTTCTTTTTCAGAGTTCCTGTAAATCCCCTCCTGTCAATAGGTTTATTCATCATTGATCGCTCTTCGTCGGTAAAATATATGAAGATATACTTATCAAAATATGAATATATACAGTATATGCATTCGATATACAGATAGATGGGCAGCGAGAGGTAGATATATCAAGATAGATTGACAGAGAGGTATAGAGAGAAAGTTTGTGTGGGGGAATTTCAGTGATTTGAAGTTTGTGTTTCCATTGTGTGGTTATCCTTCATTGTAATGTTGTTTAATCATGACTTTATTCAAGTTCCAGGTAGTGTAAGAATAACATATAAAAAAGGAATATCATATGTTTTAATTCTATCTGTCCACGAGGACATAAGGAAAACAAGTATTCATAACACAGGGTCCATAGATTTTTTCGTTAACAACAGATTTTCGATCTTCTTCTATTTTGTCATTTTCTTCTTGAATGAAGTGAGACAAAATAACTAAGTAGGGCCTACATGAGGGGAGTAATTGATGATTTTCACCCCTATACCTCTAAAATAATCTTTAAAGGCACACATTACTTATTAAAAAAAATGAAAAGCAATCCAATTCAATCCAAATCCAATCATATGTGGATATCAGGACTAAGGATATTTTTTTTTTTAATTTCAAATACTCTTGTTTTATTGATGGTGAAAAATATATCTACTTTTAATCAATATAAAGACAACACGCAATAAAATGAAGTAATAAATGGGCCTAGAGGTGTCGAAATGGAGAAAATGAAAGAGAAGCATTCTTGCGCAACTCGGTGATTTGCGAGGTAGATGCGTTTCTGCTTTTTGAAGCTCGCTGTGCAGAGGGACAAATCAAAAGAAGACGTGAAGATGTCAGAATGATTTTCTGCCAGCGGAGGTTTACGAAAGAGCTGCCGGCGAGGTCCCCGGGGGCTTCCTCTTATCATACCGATATACAGTTTCACTCCTTCGAGGAATCTCAGACTTTGCGGTGTATTCAAATTCAAATTGCCAATTTAGACAGAAGAAAAGCAAAATGACCATGGATTTTAAAATATATAATGTGGTAATGGGCCCTCTACAATATTTATGGCTGGGATCGGACGGATATCCTAATATAGACAGACTGCAAGCTCGAAGTGATCGCTCTGACACGTGCTGCTGTGTAAGGAGCTCGGCAGCTGCTCATCAACAGAACAGCAACTGATGAAGTGATGGAGACAGGGTAGTGAACCTCACTGTAATAAACATGCATATTGAGTGATTAAAATAGCTCGCCGAGACAAAATAATGTGATGACATCGATAAATCTCGGTGTCAAACCGAGGCTCTTCTCCGACATTATCAGCCAAACAAACATACGTGCCGCAGAATCATTCTCCACATCGCATGAACCACGTATTGACATTCGTGCCATACTAGTAGATTTCCTGTAGCTTTTTTTTTTCCCCAGTCTCATTGTCTCTTTTGTGATTTAATTTCGGGTCTATTCTTATATTAGATGGTATCAGAGTGTCAACACAAATATTGAATCATGTCTCCTCACACATCCCATCTTTCGATCCTTAAATCAAATTGACCTCGGCATCTGTCAAATCGCGGGAGGACAGCTGTGGGAATGAAAAATTATACCTGAATGCTAACAGTTGTCAATTTCCGCTGTACCATCGGGTTTTCTATACTTTGACAAACTGTGAATGCAGTACAAAGACTTATGAGGGAAAAAACATCATTAAGAACTTGAAAAAGAAGAGATGCACTGTTTGATAGCTCATTGATATGCTCCTTCCTATTTTAATTGCTATTGACACAACATCAGACCTGCAGTCTCGCACAGGGAAGGAGAAACAAGTAGAAAAAAAAAAACACAAACGTTTTGAGGAGGCAGATCTTTTTCCCCACAAAATATCGTGCAACAACCATCAACAGCCCTAACAATCTAAACATTCTGCATTGTTAGACCCAACGACTCCACACCCCAGAAGGTGCGAAATATGAAAAAAAACAAAAACAGAAATATCAACAACAACAACAACACCCGTAATATAATATATACGTTAAATCACTGGATTCAGACGGGGGTCCAGATCGCCGCTTCACTCTCATTATTACTTCCTTGATTCATTCCCGACCCCCCCCCCCAAAAAAAAGAGAGATAATAATGATAATAATCATAATAGTAATCCTACACTAACCAACATAAATCAACAAGCAAACAAACGAACAAACAAACAAAATAACCTCCTTGGCCGAGCTAAACAGCATTTTCAAACACGAATGTCAGTACGCGTTGTAATGGCCAGATGCTAACATTGCAAATTCACATTCCTGCTCATGGGTAATTGTTGGGTATTACCCTTCTGAGTTTTCCTGAATACACAACAATTTTTAATCCAAGTGGTTCCTACCCAAAGTTGCCACTGCATTTCCCCCGTGTTGTTCGCTGCTTCCAATAAAGCGTCCCAATATCCACAGTGATTCACAGCAAGGTCCAAAGTGCGCCACCCGAACTCGAGGTGATCCCAATCGACAAGCTTCGCGAAACATCCAACACTTCGACTTGTAAGTAATTCCATTCGTCCCGCACACGGTGAATCGCTTCGGTGGATTTGCTTTGCAGCGTCGGCAAGAAAAGAGCGGCCACTGAATTTCTTCGCTGCTTCCGCTTTTACTTCTAATCTTGGCTGCGGAGCCTTCCGGAGAATTGCCGACGGCGAGGAGAACGCAAACAGTCATGGCGTACGCCCATCGAGCGATCATCGTGTCGCTGGTGCTTTATCGTTCGACGACGATTGAAGACTGCAATATCTTACAACCTTATCTCAGTCTTCAAAACCCATATCCAACAAAGAAGGCATTGGCAACGGAAAATTATCACACTGTTAGAATTGGAAGTAAGCTCAAGCTCACTGGTCGTACACCTGATTTCTGACTCACTCTCAGGGTCAATAATGTCTATTTGAATCAATACGGAGCCAGCATTAGCCGTGTACTAATCACATTGTTTTCATAATCGCAAACGATGACCTTTTCAGGGAGTCAATACTTATGCCTATTGAAGAATAGTCCTATATCGACAACCATCGTTGTGTGTTCAACTAGTAGGGACCTATACTATGCGTTTGCTTTGTTCTTTATAACATTTGTCAATATTATACGAAACGGCATTCTGTATTGATTTGACCCTGGCCTTTACATATAATTATGATATTGTTTTTATCTTTTGTATATCTACTTTCTTACCCCTTACCTTGTCGCTTTCAAATCCATCTTTCCGTCTTTTCTACCTTTCTTTTTTTTTTTTTATCATAGTGAATCATTGTTCATGCGTAATTTTGGACACCAAATCTTTGCCGGAGTAGGTTCAATGGCAGAGCATCGTGTAAGTTAGCATAATAACGGTGCCTCATAGGGTGCCGTATAATGGACCTGCGACCCCTTGCAGCCACTATTCGCCGCCATTATTCGTTAGGAATACGTGTACGGCAAAAGAGTTAACTTAATAATTACATTTGTGGGTTTAATGGTGTTGTAATGTAATTTTATATCATCCACGTCGAGCTCTGCTTATGATGACGGTCCCCTGTATTGATTCCTCCTTTGTTCAGATACGAATACAGTATGCATTATAATGTTGCTTTAATTCAGATTTAATTAGGGAATATGTTGTTACGATATTGACAATTCCCTGTACTGATCTAAATGTTTTACTCCTTTTTGCATACTCTGTATCAACTTGTATTGATTTGTCATTATACTTGAAGAAAGAAAATGCAGAAATGAAACCAAACCAAACCAAACCACCCCAATTACACACACACACACACACACACACACACACACACACACACACACGAACTTATTCACACGCGCGGGTACAAATTGTACACACACCGCATACAGAGGTCAACGTAAATGTATAACCGCCATTGGTTTGCTTCGATTTTCTCCGCTAAAAATAAAGTGACAAAATAAAACTCTTGTTCTTCCAAAGCACTCGTGACTACCACACTACATTACATAACACGCACTCAAACAGAATATAAGGCATGTACACATATGCTTGTTGTGAATGTGACGCAACGAAACGAAAGAGATTACAGTCATTATTATAATAATTATATTATTTTAAAAAAAGAACTGTTAAAATGCGGGCATATGAAGCACCCTATATTTCATGTTTATAACACAGTGTGTTTCGTCACGTCGTTACTACGAGCAATCATGCACTTCAATATTGTCAATGATTGTTCCTTGCCGATAGTAAACCGGAAGAAAAAAGAAATCACAACTCTACCTCTCACTGCTGTACACGCTACACTTCCGTGCTACTTTCTTCCATGCATGGCTTTATCTTCACGGTAATCTCGTAACATTGGGGCGGATTTCTATCCGGAATGTTAGTGATTACGTCTTATTCATATGCAGCGGAAAAATCAAACCAAGTGATGAAACATTCGCATCAAAGTTTGTAAAATCTCCACCCCGCCTTTTATCAATATTGATGCGTCTGCATTCGAATTTCTTGCTATCTTATACATTGATTTTGTTGGATGAGCTTACCGATGGGATATTACCGGTATTAGGGGGCCGGCAGGCAATGTTTTCATGATAATGATCATCGCAATAGTTGTGATAATAAGTGAATATTAGTAAGGTTGGCGTGTAGCATAGAACTAGTAGTAGTAGTAGTGTAGCAGGAGCAGCAGCAGTATTAGTAGTAGTCTTTAGGCCCCCTACTAGTAGTAATAGTGATCAAAGATGCGAGTACATTCTTCCTCCTCTGCTTTCATCTTGTCTCCTTTTATTTACACTCATTATCGGCATTATGATATGTATTTATCATTATAATAACACTACTTAGTACACAAACCAATTGGTAATATTGCTCCTAGTTTGTTTTCCTTGACATTATTGCCTGACATTTTACCGTTGAAAGCACGGCAGAGTTGATAAGGATTATTTACAGGTCTCTTCAACCTTTATCCTACAGTTTCTCATCAACACTGTGCGTTGGCTGTTATCGATTTCGTCGAGAGTTTTACTAAATGAGGCAACTAAACGTTTAGTAGACGACGGCTGTTCAAGGTTGTCGGATCTAAAGTTACCAACCATGCAGAGCTATAGGCAAGCAAAAGGAAGACAGAGAAATTTCATGCAGAACCCCCGTCGACATGTCGTATAGTAAGTAGTTCTTTGAACCCGGCGATTAACCTACTCCATCTGAAACTCAATACATCGCGATCGGTTCGCAGCCTAGAGAGTGTTCTTCGTTTGCCTACAAAGGTGAAATACAGGTTTGCCAACTCGACTGTCGATACTTAGGTCTTTCGGATATCCGGTTTCAATTATCGGTCTCTTAGCAAACGGTTTGCGTTCCGCAGTTTCTTTTTTTTTTTCTTCTTCTTCTTCTTCAATAAAGCAAGTATTCAGAGGTGGTGATGTGTCGCGGTAAATTTCTTAATCGATACTTCTCGGGAGCAGTATGCCCAACCGACCTCATAGAATGGGACTTAAAGTGCCGCGAGACAGAAACGAGACTGGTAATTGAACACTCAAATCATCCTATATGCGTTGTTAAGAGAACATACATTTTTTTTTTTGAAAAGTGCGTTGCCCTCATAAGCCGTTGCCTGATATAAAACCCAACATAGAACGACAGAGACGAATGATAACACAAGAGAGAGAGAGAGAGAGAGCGAGACAGACAGAGAGAGGGATAGAGAGAGAATTAGGTGAAGGCTATAACAATTATAATATGGGGATATAATGTTTCCATTCGAGTACATTACTGTCTAACGCCCCCCACCCCCATAGACACTCTCATAATACCTGATTGAATGGCCCAGACAATTTCATGGGCGAGGAAGGTAATCTGTTGACTTCTGCACGCGACACATTTGTGAACGTGTTCGTGTGTGTGTGGTTGTGTGTGTATGTGTGTGTGTGTGTGTGTGTATGTGTGTGTGTGTGTGTGTGTGTGTGTTTGCGCGCGCGCGTGTGTGTGTGTGTGTGTGTGTTTAAATGGACTGTACAGTACTGGTTGAGGTGAGAATTCAGTTTGTAACGTTTTGCGAGATATTTAAAGACCACTCTATGAAATGTTAAAGAGCATACAATTCTAAGGGGAATCAAAGTTTATTTGATGAAAATCTTTTTTTAAATAACTAAGATAACTAAAAACAAGGTAAAACAAAGAGATCCTAATAAAAGTCGTGGCCTGTCTATTACATTAGGATCACTTTTTTGGATATCTCAGCCATTTCAAGATCAATTTTCATCAAATAAACATTGAATCCTCCTAGAAATTAAATGCTCTTTCATATTTCATAAGAGGTTTCTCATTATCTCACCAAAAATGTTATAAACCTGAATCCTCACCTCAACTAGTACTGTACAGTCCATTTAACTTTATCCTCGACAATTTTGGATCTGCACGAATGGCAATACTATTTGAAGGTCAAAAGTGGACGGAATTAACAAGTGGCGGTGATGATGACGGAAAAACGGAGAGACACAAATCATTACAGCGTTAATGATGTCTCCAGGGTTTTCTAATTTTTGTCCTTACACATAGTTCCCCCAGATAAAACACCTTATATCTACCCCCTTGCGATTATCCACTTATGGTCCAACAAGATATCAATCCAGAGGCTCTTGCATGCTACAGTGGTGATGCTCGATTGTAGAATTATGTACGTGGACATAAATAACTACAAATGATTATACAATGTATTATTACATTCAGCATTTAAGACGATGAGAAAAAAATGAAAGTTGGATGCATATTTTACAGTACATATCACTAATGCCTATATCTCAATATCAATCTAAAGATAATTTTACACCATTCAGGGTGTCTAACCCGGAGAAGTGGTCTCACCCCACATCCAACTGGACCCCATGGAAGACCAGCTTAGTGTAGCTGAATATGGGCTATCCAGCCATCTTCACAGATGGAAAATGAACAACAACAACAACCATTCTCAACACATTTGTCATTTCCGATACAAGCTATGCAAAGTTCAGTGTTTTCAAAGTACTTTTGATAACCATTATTACTATAATCAGACGACAACTGTGGGTATAGGAAATGTATCGTATGGATACGGAATGTTTTCACCTGGGGGACTGAACTTTGGTATTACTGAAATTGTATAAGGATAAAGCTCACCTTAAATTAGATTCATTGAAGAAACATTTGATGTTTAGATATTCTTCCAATCGATCCCTTACCCTGTATTTTCCGGCTATTTTAACCTTGTCCTTGAATATTTTGCATTATGTGAATACCACATCAGAGTAGCTACTTCTTTCGCATGTCATGTTTAGGAGTCATGCAGAAAAAGTGGTTCTCTTCCACTACTCCGTCCGAATAGACGGAACAATTTTTTTTTAATCTGAAGTTGTGATAGGTATGAGGATATTCTCTGTTTGTATTGATTACGAAGTATTTGAAAAGCAGAAGATATTTTGTCTGACATTACAGTGTAACCAAATGCTTCGAATATACAGCAATAACTGCGATTTCAAAAAAAAAAAAAAAGGTCAGTTCATCTTCTTGATTTCTTGGTCTTGAGTTTGCAGTGGGTAAGTTTGCTGTCTAGACTTCGCAGAGCCAGACAGTGTTAATTATACCTTATACACGTAGTGTATTACATTTGGATTTTACTTGTTTGACATACAAAACAAACTGTGAAACAAGTTGCGATTAAATTGTTAAATTGCAAGGAAACAGAACACCTCACCTCATTTCATTAGTTCATGTAACTATGTTGTAAGTTTGTGTTTGGCTCATATGCCTGTGGAATGACTCGGTGCACCATCACGCAATTTCTTAGTGAGGTATATAAAATGTAATAATCTGCTTTGTGTTGAACATATACCTCTTACGATAACACGTTAAGAATCAGCGACAATTTCTAAGCGAGGTTACATAATATTACGTATTTTTGTTCCAGTGCTTTGTCAGGACTTGCACCCTGATTCCAGATACACTTATTTTTGTTTTTAACAAAATTGTCAATTTTTCAGGTCTCAGTATGTTCAAAGTTGTCAGAAGGGAATGTCGCTTGCTGCTTGTGATTGATCAAAGTTTAAACTATTGTCAATACTGATTCAGTAAATCAATCAACCCGCTTTAGACGTTGTATATGTATTATGTTCTAATGTAATTGCATGCTTTTAGAGAATTCCTCTCTTGATTACATTTATACTGGCTAATGTTGGTTATTCCGAATATTCATTAATCGGAAAATGAGGGGGTCCTGTCATCTAAGGTCCCTGTTTGGGACACACACAACATCAGATTGTTTCTGTAAATCCAGATTAATGTTACTAGTACCACAGTAAAAGTTACTTTAAGACATGGTACTGGAATTTGTCGTACAAGAGGCAGCACTGACTAACACAAGCAACTGACAAGGAGTCATTGAATGTAGTGCAGTGGATAAGAACGCAGACCCTCGATCATGGGTGCATGGCAGCAGTGGGTGTGCCCCTAGGCAAGGCACTTTATACTCATTGCCTAATCCATCAGAGACGACTTAATGTAGGCGATCCTGTTGTACCTTGCTCATAAACATTTAAGCGTCTCCTTTGTGGCAACATGGTATTGATCCATACAAACTATAGCACTTGTAGTTGTATTATCGATATTAATATTCTTCACAAATACACATACATACATACACACAAACATACACACACACAGTGACAATAACTCATCTACAGAGTTGGATCACAATTTAAGAACGGAATTTATAGAGTACATGTATTTGGCATTTGCATTCAAGGGGGACTTTAAAGATCTAATTACACAACATTTTTTATCTATTTTCTCATTAACCATGACAAAACATTCCCTGCATAAACTATGGAGCAAGCCTTGGAATTCAAGCTTAGGCAAGCAAAGAGAAATGATGAATCAGCCATGTAACTCTTTAGAGCAAAAACGTATGTTCTTTAATTACAGCACTCACAATGCAGCATACCTATAAACATGTGTAAATTTAAAGATCAACACTTTACATTATAAATGGCATTTTAACATGTTTATACTTGTTCTCACTTCAAGGTGTCCTAAGAATGAAAAATAAAAATGACTGAAATATTGAAAAAAATCCTATGTCTTCAATGGGGGAGGGAGGGAGGAGGACGGAAAGAAAGAAAAGTGTTAGTCACAGTTACATGTACACAGGTAAAAATCTGGTCTTGTTCTTTTTTGTTTATCATTACAACTCATATAGTGTCTGATTCAAACATGACATACATGATCACTTTACTAAATCAATGTAAGTAAAACTTACCGCATACATTATCATCAGAAACTCATGTATTGTAATCAAGGAATAAAGGACATTAAGAGCAAGAAAAAGTTATAATTTATCTATCACTTATGGCACATAGAAAAATGGTGACATTATGTGTGAATCAAATATTCAGCGCATACGAACACTATTTCGAAAAACAATTTTAGTAATTGCTTTTTTTAACAACAACAACAAAACAAAACCACACACACACACACACACAAAAAAAAAAAACAAAAAAACCTGATACTCTCATCCAGTGATAAATAATGCCAAGTCATAACAATAAAATGCTATTACCGAAACTTTGGATCAACGAACCTTTGGAATAACGAAAATTATTTCATTTAGGATTAACGAACGATTAACGAAGATACAGTTCTTTTATCTACCTTGTTATCGTTTGAGGAAGCGATTTATAGGCCGAATTTAACATGGGGTATGAAAATTAGTGTTTCTCCTTGTTCTCTGAGTACAGTTCATTTAAGACATTGCATTGGTTTGTAAAGATTGAATATATACAGCATTTCCAGTCTGGTGGAGTTTTTATTGAAACTTAGTATAAAAGCATGATGGCCAGGCTTGCTTGCTCTAATAGCTAATCCATAATTATTCACTATCCATATCACTGTCTGGTATAGAGCTTGTTTCAGTTGCATCTTATCCGGTATTTACAATTGCAGCACCTCTAGCCTGAGCAGACAGTAATCCTAGCAATAAGTGACAAGGCGAGTACACCGTAATCCTCAACCCAGAATTTAAGCTGGAGACAACTTACAATGTTTGTTTAGCGAAACACTGACCTGGCAAGTGTCTCCAAAACATGGTAATGCTGGATGGAGTCTGAGATTACAGGGCATCGTGCCTTTATTTTTATTTTTCAAGTTATGACATAAGGATGATGCTCTCTCTGCTGCATCAATCACGTTGTGTCTCTAGCCTCCTGTGTGTGGAAAAATTCCAACAAGAATTCTGATACTGAGCTGAATTAAGGGCGAGGAAAATTTTACCTTCTTATGTACTGTCAACCCACGATGCTTCATATTACTTGAAAGGGCGATTCCTTTAAAAGCTCATTCAGGAAACTATACTGGGATGGTGGATTAGGCGAGGAGTGACAGGAAGTGTGTGGAAGGTGTATAAACAAAACACTAATCAATTACAGTATAGACAAAAGGGCGTCAGGTTTTCTGCAAGTAAAATCAACGTCGCTAAACTTTAAAGGGAAGGTATGGTATTGGTTGAGGTGAGGATTCAGCTTTGAACTTTTTGCAAAATACTTAGAACCACCTTATGAAAAGTTAATGAGCGTACTATTCTAAGAGGAATTCAAAGTTTATTCAATGATGAAAATCAGTTTTTAAGTGGCTTAGATATCCAAAAACAAAGTAAAACAAAGTGATCCTAAAAAAAGGTAGATCCCATCTTTTATTACGAATTCTTTGTTTTGGATATCTCAGTCATTTCAAAACTAATTTTCATCAAATAAACTTTGAATTCTTCTTAGAACTATATGCTCTTTCATATTCCATACGAGGATTTTCATTAACTCAACAAATTACCATAAAAAAAGCTGGAAACCTGAAGCCCCATCTCAACCGAAACTGTTCCATCCATTAACCCTCTGCATGCAACATTACCTGTCTATAAGTTTCTTGTATGAAGTTTGTGCACATTTTTTTTTTTTTACTCATTGGCATAAAAAGGATTTACCATGCGACAGCCGACAGGAGACGGCATTTCTCTATTGAACACAGGGTGTAGAAGAGCCTCCTTGAAGCATACAGGTTGTTCCTTTTGCATTAACTGGAATGCCTCGTAGATAGCTCCAGATTCTTATTGTTCTTTGGATAGAAATAAAGAAAAAACACTTAAAAGAGTTAATGGCTGCATCAGGGATAACATATACTTAAAGTTGTGGTCTTGTCTTCCAAAGTATGTGGCAGGAACAGCAGTAAAATGGATGTGGTTTTGGGACAAGTTGGTGATGAATCTTGTATAAGAAGCTGGATGACAGCAATACCATCCGGTCTTATGTTCCCAAAAGGTTTTCAGGTACCCTGCAGCGTAAAAGATCAAGAGGATTCTAAAGAGGTTAATGGATTTGAGTAGGGGGCTGTGTATTAAAGGAGGATAACGTTTCTTTTGAGCAAGCGCGGTTCCTTCTACACAGTACCACTAAGACATGGTCACTTGTCTCAACCTTCATTTGGATTCACCTGCAGGCAAAAAGGAGGTGAGGGTGTAGAAATCAAACTTCTCTTAATTTGAAATAAAACTTTCTACTGCGTGATTCTGCTCTGCATATGGGGTCCAATGGTCATCAAAGGTGATATAAACTGAATTAGTACTTTAATCTAGCATAGATTGTGAATATTAGTATCTGGTTTCGGAATTATTTGTAACAATTTATTTATTGTCTGCATTTTAGGTGACTGGTCAATGTATAGCACCCTTCCTCTAGCAAAGTAACAGTTTCTCTCTTTTTACTGTGAACAATTTTCAAATGTGACATAAACTGCAGTTTTGTTTGATATTTCATTGTCCATTGCATTTTCTTATTCGGCCTCATCTCCATGCCCTTCTAATTTCCATACATTCTTGGCATCTGATCCATCAGCATTGGAGCCCACTTGAATTTCATGGGCTGACCTTTTCACCCTTCGTTTCTCCCTTTGTTCTTTCTGTCCCTCCGACCCTTTTCCCGTTAAACAAATTGCTCCTTTTTTATTCGACTGACTTTTGTCTGTTTTGGATTTGTCCTTTCTTTTAACGAGCGTTCTTTGATTATGTGGACTCACGTTATATTGTATACTTTTGGCCGATCATAGATTACAGCACAACGTGTTCGGTTCCAAAGAGTTATGAAGCTTGTCTATAAAGGTCTGCGCCCCAAACTGGAAATTCCTTATTTTCTATTCATGTTACATCACATCGCAATATTTATGTTGTCTTGCTGTTGTTGGTGGTGATGCTTGCTTGCCGTCGCATCTACTTCAGTAAACGACCGTCGCAAAAGTAATGATTGATTTTAGCTTAATTCTACTTATTTTATTTACTCCAGCTGCATCCCCTACGGCACGGATGTACCGAACCAGATCTCCGTGAAATATAAGGCACATTCTTATCACAACACAAAAGAATATTCTGAAGATCTGTGTCGCTCTCTTCGTCACGAGAAATAGTCAGCTTTTCTGTTATAGTTAAAGGAGGTCACCCCACGAGCTCGACACCTACGAGTTTTGCAGCCCAAGAGCTCCACATTGAAAAGAAAAGGTCCATGAGTTGTACAGCCCACGAGTAATACAACCCATTAGCTCGACACTAAGCAAATATAGGGCCCATGAGCTCGCCGCTAGGCAAATAAGGTCTACGAGCTCCACGCTAGGCAAATAAAACACACGAGTCCGACACTATACTAAAAAAAAAAAGGTCTACGAGACCGACACTGCGTACATTAAGCCCAGTGATGTAATGTTGGTCACCTTTTTTGCCTTGTGTCGAGCTCACGGGCCTCATTATTTTGCCTAGTGTCGAGGTGGAGTACCGTATATTTCGTGGGCCTATATTACTTGATGTCGAAGCTTGGTGTCTAACTTGTGGGCTGCACGACTCGTGAGCTGTATAACTCGTGGGTTGTACGACTCGTGGGCTGTATGACTGGCGGGTGTCGAGATCGTGACGTGCACACAGTATACAGGCGGCAGTGATAACTGCTTCTTCCCCTCCCCAGAAAAACACAATAATTTTTTTTTTTAAAGAATCTGAAGTCCCTTTGACAACCGCGACTACACTTTCCTACACCTCCCCCCCCCCCCTCCCATCCGCTTGCACCTCCCCACAGCCCGGACAGTTTAAGGACCACAAAGCTTCAGCTGCTATTTATACACACCCGTGAAACGTAACGGTAGACGGCTGTCAACCATTCGGCTGAATTATTAAACAAAGTTGAGGAGTAAAAAGAGTCACAAAAAGAGAGAAAGAAAATCCCCCTCAAAAGCCACAAAAGGCTATTTAAAATCACGCTCACAAGAAAAGAACGCACACATGGATACCGCAGAGCTGACCCATCGCTAGGGACTGGCTAGCTTTTTTGGTTGCTTTATACGTCTTGGCTTCTTCGGTGGCATAGCTTTGCCTTCATCTTTCGTATTGTAGATGCAGCAGTATGTCGTCTGTGCTCAGACTTGAATCACGCTTCCCTGCTGGTCACGGCTTATAATACTCCCCCCGACCAAGAGCGCCGTGTAGAAACCCTATGAAACGTAACACGCCGTAGCGTGCCGGGCCTTTAAACCGTCATACGCGGGCACGCCACGTGATTGAAACGGCTGCAATACACTCTAGCTGGTGTAAGAACCTTGATAAAACGTGGCGAAACGGGACAAAACTTGAAAGGACCGTCAGATGCGGACAATTCTCCCTGATGAATGAATGTCGATACGGCTCAGAGCATGCAAAGGCATCCATCCGTGTCATTTAATGAGATAAATTCGGCATCCATCAATGCAACAGATCCATTCCCATGTGACCGCTCTTTGCGAGCTGCTTTTTTTTTCCCCAGCAATCCCCGTTTTGCCGCCTCTCGGTGAACGTAGTCACCTCGATTAGACACCGTACCAAAATGACACTAAATCAATGTACGATACGGAAATCAATCCTATAGTCTGTGGTCCTACACCTGGACACATTTTGTCGCGGTAATTGAGAATATGACTAATATTTGCCATCTTCCTATTAAATAATATGAAACTCACATACTGAATGTACGCCACCAAAATTCTCAATCATTTCGAAGTTCAGCGCGCTGTTATGGTTCATTACAGCACTCTTACACCTGGGTGGCCACTGCATATATCTCTAACTGCGTGCAGAATGTCGATCAGTGGCGCTAATAACACAAGGATTCTCGAATATTTCCATTTTGTCCATGCAAGTGAGTTTCTGCTTAAGTTGGCCCCATTCAAAGTTTCCTTTAGCGGTTTATTGATATTTGCCTCTCATTTTTTGCATCCTATCGGCAACGACAGGTCGAATAACAATAATAGCCTCTATCGTCTGGCAAGAAAAAACTGATTATGATCATAAATACCCAATAATCACTCTCCAGGCGCGATAGACCGCATCGATAATCTGACAAGAATATGTCATCGATACCGCAGAAGCGAAGAGCGGATCGAAACTTGTCACTGAAGCCGAACGATGACCTATACTCCAATCCGCTCACTGCCACGAAACCACTTATTCTCTCATTGCGTCGATCAGGCAATTGCATACTACAGTTGTCTCTCCGTATAAAACGGCGTTGAGGGCGCCCTTCATACGTTCTTGCGACAATAAGGTACGATACACATCTGCATAGGTAAATACGTTCATATCTTTAGAAGATAGCATAAGTTTTGACCATTACGAATGATCGACCCTTCCATCGGTCTTTTTACACTGTTGGTGAGACGCTGTACATTGGGTTCATACGAATGACAAAGTAAGCGCACAAGGGGGGGGGGGGATCCCCCCCCCAAAAAAAAAAAAGAGAAAAAGAAAGAGACTGTAACAGAAATAGCATGTATTCTTACATACACATCTCATCAGTGCTTGCCAGCATCTCCTTATATACGTTTTACAGACATACCATCTGCAACGATTAAGAAACCAATAAAAGTGAGACATTTAACCTACATTCACCCGTGAGATATTGACAAACAACGGGGTAGACAAGCGTCGAGGGGATTGCAGGGAATCGTTGAAGAGGGTATCGCCTTCCTTCGTGGTTCCATAATACGTCGAATTACGACGCGGTGATTCAATTTGGCGGCAAACGTCAGGCGCGATTCGCCTCGGGGGACTCCGCTCTGGTATCGCGCGCACCAAAATGTCGAATAAAATGATAACTACTAATCTCAAATCGAGTGCTGTGCTCGCGTTTGATATAGGCTCATGAAGCTAGTTTATGATAATTATGCGCATTGATCGTCTTCGGTGTCAAAAACTTAAAATGCAAATATCTTTCCCGTTCCTTCCGTCTCATCGTACTTTATATCAGACGGGCAAACTAGATTATGCTTTTTTACTTTTTTGTACCCATACGAAGTACTCAATTTAGACATTTGACAGTCAAGCGGTCTTAGCTAATTGCTTTCGAGAATAGCATGCAATATGTCCGAAATCCATGAATTTACAAGTTTTCTCTGATATGTACCACTCCATACACCATGCATTATATCGAAATCAAATTAAAACCACATTTTTACATTAAGTAAAGACGACGTTCAAAAACTGTTATTGTGATGTCTGGCACACTTTTTATTTTCTTCACTTTAAACTTCTTTAGATTGAGTAGATGCTTGCAAACATTAACTTTGTTTAAAAAAAAAACGCAAAAGCAAAGGAAAAACACAAGAAGGGGAAAAAAGGAAGAGAACATAACAAACCTGACGACACTTACTAACTCATTAGGCCACGACAAAGCCTATGTCACGACTTCCCCGGAGACGAAGGTCGGAATACCACCTGCGCCACGGTAAGCAATCTACGCTGTCCGTCGAGGCAGGCGGCCTGAAAACATGATGGGCGTGATTACCTCGGACAGGTCTCATTATTATTGGCGGGCTCATTCTCGCATCTCTCAAAGGGGACTATTAGCAGCTGAAGTGACGATCAATTAGGCAAATTGCACGCGGATCAACCCCTCCCCCCTTGAAGAGAGAGAGAAAGAAAGAGAGAGAGAGAGAAAAAGAAAGAGCTAGAAATGTCGCTATGGCGACTTATGCCTCCGCCATAATGCATGATTCTCCCAATAGGTGTATGGTACAATGTCTTCACAATGTGTGATGACTGACAAAATATTGAAATGTCAGGTTTGTCAAAAATATCTTGAATGTTCACATTCCTTGAACTAGGTTTGCTATAATTGTCTAAGAGTGCAGGTACACGTATTTGGGGAAGTGAGGATTTTTACTTGACTTCTGACCGACCCTTTTGTAAGTTTATACACTGAGTAATTTTCAAGGTATGAAGAAAGAGTGTAATAACAATATAAAATAGTTTTTTTTTGCATTTAAACCTGGTCTTTGACCCTTAACCTTTGACCTTTGACCTTCTGGCTGGAAATATCCCAGAAAATCTCCATTTGGTAATACATGTTTAATCAAGTTTTTAAAATGATATTGCAAGCATTGCATATAGTACTAGTTAATAAGGGAAATAGTACAATTTTGAGGAGTTGACCTTGACCTTTGACCCCCTGACTGTTGACCCATGACCCCTTCATTCCCTAGATAATCCCTGCCAGTCAGTACATGCGTATGTACCAAGTTCCATGAAGATACATTGAACCATTTGCAAGAAAGTGAAATTGTAACATTCTCACCTAACTTTTGACCTTTTGACCTTTGACCTTACGACATGAAACTCTCTCTGGAGAATCTTTACGCAGTAGTACATGTCTACACGAAGTTTCAAGAATAATACCTTCGGACATTGCATGGATATGGGGGAAATAGCAACATTTTTAGCATTTGACCTTGACCTTTTGACCTTTGACCTCTTGCCAATGTCAACTCAACTAATTGCCCCATCATACATCATCCTTGGACCAAATTTGTTGAAAGCTGCTTCATCCAGTTTTGAGTTATCACGTAAACAGTTAAATTTTAGGATTTGACATTGATCTTTGACCTTTGACCTCTGTCCAATTTCACATTTCACGCAAAAACTAATCAAATAATTGTCCCATCATACATCATCCTTGGACAAAGTTTGGTGAAATTTGCTTGATTCAGTCTTGAGTTATCACGTAAACGGATACAATTTCATGATTTGACCTTGACCTTTGACCTTTGACCTTTGGCTGATCTCACCCAAATCTAATCAACTAATTGCCCCATCATACTTTATACTTGGACCAAGTTTAGTAAAATTCCAGTAAATACTACTCAAGTTATCGCGTAAACGAATGCGGACGGACGTACGGACGGACGGACAACCCGAAAACATAATGCCTCCGGCACCACTTCGTGGCGGAGGCATGAAAATATCAACAACTCTCTATTCACTGATCATGATAAATGTACTGGATTGACTATAAAGAGAAAATAAAAGAAGGAAAATTGAGCTTATTGTCCTATTCGTTATCTATATCTGTTCTTCTTCTCCTTTGTCTTCTCATTGCAGTAAAGCAGCTTAGGTGAACATGACACGTCACTATACATTTATACATATTATTATCATTACGATTATGATCATCGAAATGATTTTTATCATGGTTTGTCATCGTTTTTTTTTTTTTTTCATATCATAATCTGTAGCTAAAGGAAGCTACTTGGTAGAACTCTACACCCTCTTGCATTATAACCACATTGTGTTTTCAAAAATTTGGAATACATGTTACCATGCTTTTGGAAGAAGTGCGTTGTGACGAGCACAGTCAATTTATTTTATCAAGATCAAGCGCTATGAACTACGTATTTGTGGCTAAAACAAACCAAAAAAAAAACCAACAACAACAGCAACAACAACTGGCCATCACGACAAACCCGACACTCAAAGAGCTCGCTCACTCACGGGTGAATATGCTATTGATGCATTTTAATGACTGGCGCGAAAATATTGGTCTAGTAAGTTAGCAGCTCCTCACAACAAAACCAAGACAGAAAAAGAAATAGTGGCAATGAAATACCCTCTCTCTCCCCCTCCCTTCCTCCCCGTCTGTCTTTCTCTCTATTACGTATTTGTAACCATACTGCATTTCCGGGCAGTACAAATCCTTTTTACACAGTTTCAGTTAAGACGACATGTTTTGAAAACACTAAGTACAAGCGGAGTGTACAAAGAAAATAAAAATTCCATTAGTTCGGTAACAATGTTTGCCACAGTTGTGAAGAGATTTGCATTTGAAAAGTAAAGTGCAACATCTCTCTGGAGCAGACCGAACAAGGCTTCTTAACATCCTGTAAAGAATAATGATTGGAAGTGTGCGGACAGGCGATATTGAAACTGCAAAATAGCGAAGAAAGTTAAATGAAATTTCACTCTATTTCAAATTGTAATAATGATAATAATAATAATAATAATGGTAATGATAATGATAATACGGTCTTCTTTGCCCAGGGTAGCCTCTTCAGTGTTGTCATTATTATTACCCCAGCGTTGCCAGGTACCCATTTACACACCTGGGTCGAGAGGGACATGGTGGGTATGAAAGCATCTTGCTTGTCCAAGGACTTAAGCACTGGACGGGAATTGAACTCGGGGCCTCCCATTAAGAGTCAAGAGTCCTATCCACTATGCCACAGTGTCCGGAAAAAAAAGGAGTAAAATAGAGCAAAATCAAAAAACCTGAACACAGAAAGATTCATTCACGAACAAAATACTAGAGTAAATCAAGGTGTTCTAATATTTATGTTTTACGCAATCAACGGTCACTTATATGCAACTTCAATAAGGTGATAGTGTCTTCATCCCACGTCTTAAACGGACTGGCACATAAGTCTTTGCCAGATTCATATTACATTTTGCTATGCTTCCCATCAATTTATAGTAATTTCAATCTTGTTCGATGCCAACGTAAATTTCATTGATTTATTTGTTTACCTTAACGTTACTACTTCACCCTGATATCAAAGTGAACATGGATTTAAAAAATCCCATGAAATTCCAGTGAGGTTGGGCAGTGTGTACAAATCAAGCACAGCACTTTAAAATAGTTTATGTCAGCATGCCGCGTGTCTTAAAATCAGTGGAATGCGCACAACTGCAGCAGATGCATTATATTCAGTCTAAGAAATTTATTGCGCTCTCTATTTGAATGTCTCCTCCTCCATGTGAAGTAAATAAACACAATTCATTACCGACAGATGAAGGGCAGCAAGTAAACTGCTTTGTTAATAGTCGCTCACACTTGTCTTCTGTTTTTCACTTCGACGTCAGTTAGCCTGCTTGCCGATATTGGGTTATTAAATGACGTGATGTCGCAAAGGAAATTGTTTGTCGAGACTAACCTCGTCCAGAAAGAGCACATCATACCATCAGCGGCGGTATAAGGTCGTAACTAATCGAAACCGTCGCTTTTCAGGCGCCGAAAGGTTGACGAAAGATTAGATGTCACTTCAGGTAAGGAAGATTGATTTCAATCTAACGTCACAATTTATCGCCAGTCGGGTGGTTAAACGCTCTTTCCGAATGCAACCTACTTCCTTCGTCTTATCGTCTTTAGAGGTCTTATCGTCTTTAGAGGTTTGTGTACTTGACGTTTGACGGATTACTACAATTAATAGAGTAGTCATTACCAGGTGTGGCTCATCGCAGCCTTGAGCGCCTGAAGATAAGTTATTACAAGCAGTACTCCTTTTGTCATTGACCTTTCCTAATGAATACAAAATATCATCGAATATGCCAAAAGAATAAAGGCATATGTCTATTTACTTTTTTTTATTTTGTCAAGACGACTAAGCGTTCCAAAACTCTCGGATATAGTACACGAAGTACTTATTGAATTTGGCCTTTTTCCAATAAAAGAGAACCTCTTATAAGTGTGTAAAATAGCATTTTATGGGAGAATGTTAATGATCAACACAGGTATTCCTTCACACAGTCACTATTGTGTGCATGACAGGTTATCGCACTCTGAGAGAATAACCCTTTCTTCTTCGTTTCTCGCATGTCCATCTATATACATAAACACTTTTGAACAAAATGAAGGGGACGCGATAAATCTTTCGGGGAGAGACGAACTATTACTAAATTTTCTTTACTCTTCCTAGGATTATCCTCACTCTTTGGCAGACCCGTCTGAGGATGATCGAAGACTGATGAACAAGGCGGCAGTTTGCTGACGTTTTGAAGAAGGCATGTTCATCGCTTCCGATAGATGATTGCGCCTTATTTGAGCGGGAACCGCTTCATTTATCTAGAAGAGTTAGATGTGGTACGATGATAAGGAATCGTTATGTCTCGTCGAAAAGTACCCTGCTATATCATCTTCCAGTCATTACCATCTTATCCTAGGGGAAAATGTTCCAATACCAACAGCCTGCATGTCGCAGGTTGCGCCGGATCCCAGGGGAGGAATATCAGGCGTCATACGCTGTCCAAACAGAACACGTATGCTATTACAGATGCGTTACATACCGTGTCGGATCTGTTCCGAGAGCGCTCTAAAACCCCTTTTTCCTTTTCTCTCTTTTCTTCTTCTTCTGCTTCTCTGTCCTTCTCCACTTCCTCCTCCTCCTCCTCCTCTTTTGCCTTTTTTTTCTTTTCCGCATTATCATGTCCATCTGTTTCCTCATCTATCCACCTGTTTCCTCATCGTCATCATCTGCTCTTTCTTCTTCTCCATCTCATTTTTCATCTCTACAATGTCCTTGTCTCTTCTCCACCATGCTTTTCTATTTCTTCAACTGTATCCTTCATCTTTAACATATTTTTTGTTAATTCTTTATTCTCCTTTTCCCTACCGTCTTCCTTCAGTTCTTCACATTCCTCGAAAAGTTTTCAAGGATCATTTTTCAAAACTGATCTAACGATCACGGTATCAGGTTCTTATCCCAACTGTTACACCTCAATCACACTTTGAAGGTGGCTCTTATTAGCGAGACATAGGAGGGGACGTAATGAAGGGGGATTTAAGGAATGGGCAAAAAACAAAGAAAATAAGACGAGTCTGTTGATTTATAACTTGAAAACAAGTCAGAGCTGTAACAATAACATTTAGTCATCACAGTGGTAGGGTTTAGGCTATGCCCTTGGGGGTGCTGTGGCATAGTGGATAAGACTCTCGACTCCCGATCGGAGGACCGGAGTTCGAATCACGCCAAGTGCTTACGTCCTTGGACAAGATGCTTTTACCCTCCATTTCCCTCTCGACCCAGGCATATAAATGGGTACCTGGCAACGCGAAGGTAATGATAATGGCAAGGCCCTATGGTAGAGCAGTGACAACAATGAAGAGGCTAGCCTGGGTAAATAAGAGAACTACGACTCTACTTTGGTTTGCATGACCGACTGCATTTCATTAGAAATGGCCGATCATGCACATTCCAATAATTTTTGGTTTCGCAGACGGGAAAAGCAGAGAAGATCGCGAGAAAAGTATATTTCAATGTTTTGACACTCACGTTGTTTTGCAAAAGCATTAACACGGATACGAGTATGTCGGATGAGGGTGATTACCAGTAGTTCATGTCTATAAGATCGAGGTAATAATTACGCAGAAAAAATGATACCGAATTCATGTTTCATTAGGTTTCTGTCCCTCTAGCGTCAGATAAGCAAAGTTCCAGCATTATTGTATACATAGATTTCAATCATTAAGTAGAAATAACATGGGAAAGTTTATGATATTTTTCTTTTTCATTTCTAATTTTTTGTGGTTGCCAACCCAGTATTATGTCCTCACACTCGGCGTTACCCATGGTGAACATTGACGCATTCCTGTGAGAAGTTGCAATGGGCTTAGTTTGTTCACCTACAAAATCAGGTCATTTTCAGAAACCAGCAAAGGAGACTAGAGATCACTGCATTGGTGGGTGTTTTTGGCTCTATTATACAGGTCTCGTGCAAATGTAATTATGACCTCGTCAAGTTTGCCCACGAACAAAAGTTTGACCTTGGAAATTGCCAATCTTATTGAAGCCTCAATGACATTACGTGGACTCTCATTACAACAGATCTTTGGCACTAGTGAGATCCCTTACGTAACAGTTTGACCTCATGATCGAAAAAAAAAAACCAACAACCAACCAAACTATAAACGTTACAAAGGAATTCAAAACAAGACAGTAACTTTTTCATAAGGAGTGCTTGTTATATACGCGTCCTTTATAACGAGAGTCAATTGTAACCAAATATCAGTAGGAATGAATCCTATGAGCTAGCACACCTGCGGCCACTTTGCTAGTACATGTATTTCAGTGGCATTACAAGATGGTGCTGGCTTTTATACTGCTTGATATATTGCCGTGTATTTAAAGTGCAATTCTACACCAAGCTCGTAGTGACTTTGATGAATTGAGCAAAGCCGAATAATAATAAAGCAGAAAAAGTAGAAATTTTATCACAACATCGGACCATGACCTAAGAAAGTTGTGGAATCGAAAACCTTCACACGTTTTTCTCGCGATGCAGCTGCAGATGCAGCGACCACGCTTATTATGCAAATTGGATATCAGGTAATGATGTCATGGCCTTACAAGTCTCCCATTGACCTTTGCCCATATTGCTGATTCTTTTAAAATCAAATATACCTTTTTTAAAGTGAAGTACAACATTTTTATAACCAGTGCCACTATCCTATTGTGTGTTAGAATGACCTAGCAACTGTTTTCTCTTTTTTTTTTAAAGAGAAAAAGATTTGTAGAACTTTAGAATATAATGGACCCAAATCTTTACCTTTTCTGACATTTCTGACCATAGATTGGGTCAATGACCGGTCATCATCTCTGCTAATTTGCCTTGGTAGTGTTAATACTGAGTGGTGACAGTGCGTGACATTCTAAAATTTGGATTACTTCAGCGTCCTCAGCTGTTTTAGTATTACATGTACTTCTACAATCCAATCTGTCTGATATTTAACAATGTAGTGCCCATGTATCTTCATTTGTATTGATTCACATAATACCTTCAACATCCCTTATGTGGCCAAATTAATATCTATTACACTTAAGTACCCTATATTTCAAGATAATATTTCTCCTGTTATTCTTCAGATAACTTGGATACGCTCACAAAAATCCTTCCAAACTAAGATTCTGCCCGTGAAATCTCTGTCAATCATTGCTAAAGTAGTAATATGATAAATGATAAAATCAAAGACATTTGAGATCACCTTCCCCTAGATATTAGTAACATGGAAACATGCCAGTTATGCTCAGTCAAGGGTAAAGAGCATTCCAGCATCTTTTGTTAGTCATACTAGTACTTATGTAATGATTGGCAGATGATGTTACTGGCAGAATCTTGGCTTGGAAGTTGTTGTTATTGGTATTGCTGTTGTTGTTGTTTTTCTGTTTTTGTTTTGGGTGTATCCATGTAATATTACGAAATATTAGAAATATGAATAGTAGAAATATTACTATAAACAACACGGCATGTATCTAGATATTCGTTCGTTTGGCCAGTGATGTGGAGGATAACATGAATCAACGCAAGTCGATATGCATTTTGCAGTATAGTTCCTTTGAAGTCATGTCGAACATAGCATGGAATTACAGGTAACATGCAGCCCGACGCGAGGGTTAGAGATCGATTGCATGTCAATCAAGCGGTATGCCACATCTGATAACGTCATCACTCTCATCGTTAGTGCGGAAAAGGAAAAAAAAACACCATAATAACAACGAAAGACATGCAAACATGCACATCTTTGCCACAATCAGTCAAATGAATCTCAACACATCCGACAAATTACACGATATGCGGGAAGATTACTCAGCCATACGACAAATTCCACATCTATACTTGGCTGAACAATACACACTCATCGATGAGTGGAAATTAATTCAGTCCTTCTCGACTCCAAACATCCAAGCATCGGTATAAAGCTTCGTTTATCTTAGAAAAAGATCTTTGTGCCAAATTAAAATCCTCATAACTGCCACACAACCATATTCTGCTAATCAAAAACAAGTGAACTCTCCAGAATTTCTAATTTCCACTTCCATCTATGGAAACATTAAAAAAAAAATCATAAATTTTGTGGATAATGCCTGATTTTCATTAAACTTCACTGTTGTGTTCTACTAGCATTGCTGCATTTACACAATCCCGCATATGCGCTTGCAATTAATTCCCCTTAAATTTGCAGAATATGGGCAGCTTGTCTTTATGAGGACTTTAATTTTTTCATAAAGTCCCTCCCCAAAGAGAGAGAGAGAGAGAGAGACAGAGAGAGAGAGAGAAAGAAGAGAAGGTACAGTTTTTGGTTTGTTTGATTCTAAAAATCAACATAATAACATTTAATGCATATATTTGTTGTTTTTGCTCACAGGTACACTATATTTGACAACATGCCTGTGTTGTCGGTTTTTGTTTTTGTGATTGTTTTCCTCACCAAACTTCACTCAAGACTTCAGTTTACAGCACACACAATCATTCAAACTCATTCAACTCATTAAACTTTGAAAGTCACAGCTTTTGCTTTCAAGAAAGGCACACAAGGAGTTTGAAGGTAAAATGTGTCTTTTTACTTGTATTTCACCAGAATCAGCCTGAATCTTATCGTATTGTACCATTTGGAAAAAAAACACAAAAATTTTACACAAGTTGTTAACAAAATAAAGAGCTTTTAAGTGTAAAAGGTTCTTAAGTATCAAGGTATTTTGAAAGCCAAGTTGTGCGTACAAAAATGGAGCGACACTTATACATTTGTATGATAATAATAATAACAACATAATAGTTTTACCAGAGGGCCCTGCCATTATTATTACCCAGCATTTACAGGTACACAGAGTCCACAAGTCAAAATAATCATGTACATGCAACTTGTTAAATGACACTGAGTTTCAAAACAACCTTTGTAGGATGCAACAATTTAAAAAAAAAATAAAAAAAAATCAGTCTCTGATATAACATCATTTTATTTTTCATATCCTCCCCTGATAAACCCAAATGTTTCAGCATTATATTTTAATGGATACTACACAGGCTGATTTTGCAAAGACGAAATAAAATCTGACAACAGTGAAATTATGATTTAGAAATCCTTACATTGTGAGAGTGAACTTCAGAAACCTGACACAGATAAACCTGCCTGGTCAGCACACACTGGCTGTACAGTGCTGGATACTGCACTATAAAGTATGAAAATACCATATAAAATTATTGTTCACAGGATTTTGTTTTCTCTTTCTTTTTGTGATACCAGAAATCATTTTTTCCCCCTGGATTATTCTTAACTATGAATGCCTGTGAAAGGCCAAGATCATGGGTTTCCTAATTTGAGTACTTTCTTTATTCTCTATTAAATTCAAAGCTTTACAATGTGTACAATTTTTGTCACATTCTATCATTAAAATGTACCTCCCCAGAATAAGAAAGAAAACCAGCAGCCATAAAAAACTTAATTGTTGGGGAATTGGCTCTGGAGTGTAAATATGTGTTTAAGTGTTTGGTAGAGATTGACAATATTAGGCACATATCTGAGGCATCAGTATACAGTAACAATCAATCTCAGTACAAAGGATGCTAACCTATTGAGGATGAGTCCCAAGTATACTCGGGCAAGTGTCTATAGGAAATACATATTGTAGCAAGATCAGTTTTTCCTCAACGGGTTAAGGTAAGGTAGAGTCCCGTCAGCAGCATTAATGGCAATATCATACTTTGGTTAACTGTGGGCTAGTTTTATCCCTATACCCTTTTGGCACTATAAAGAATAAAAACAAAACAAAACAAAACAAAACAAAACAATGATAACGTAATCAACAAGTCGCAACAAAACCCACGACTCTTTGAGGGTTCCCACCAGAGATTCTTCCAATCAAAGTGGCCTTCCACACTTGGGCAATGTTCAGCAGCCTTTGTGGTATGATGCATTCTTGCACGGAACGACTTTCCAATCTCAATCTCCCCCCCCCCCCCACATCCTCACAACATCTGTAATTGTTGTGTAATGTGTTCTTGCACACAATGATTTTCAAATCTCACAACCCCCCCCCCCCCCCCCCTCCCCAACCCACCACATCCTCACAGCATCTGCATCACTGCTGCTCTCAGAGCTCTTGAGACTGCATTGCACACAGTTATGACCCATATTTCTTTCTCAGTAAGACATTGAATGCCCAGTACATGACTGCATTGAAAAGCTTCATTTCCCTGACTTCATCCCTGTGCTTCACAGTATTAACCATTTCTCTGTCAGAGAAGTACAATGCTTTTGGGTTTTCTGTGACTGTCACCACTCAAAGCACAGTAAGGATTAAAGTTGGTGTGGTCGTTCAGGAGCACAATGGTTTTCTATCTTGATGTGGTTCTCCTGAGGAATTTGGTGACGGTGACAGATTCAGATCTGTGAGAGAATTCTGTCCACCAAGCTCTCCAGACTCGAGAAATATTCGTCGACGTTGCCTGCGTCCGAGGACTCTTCTGTAGCCAGAGAATGGTAGTCTCTGCTCAAGGAGGCAAGTCTGTGCAAGCAAAAAAAATCAAGAAGTAAAATGGAAAAGACTTTTTTATGCATACATCAAACTTGAAATCAATTCTTCCTACAACGGGTGGCAAAACAAAAAATGGCTTGACATAATATGCACTCCATAAAAAGCCATTGCACACTATATTCAAGTTGATTTTCATGGAGCAAAATAAGAATGATTATACTGTCAATTGAACATTGACATAATATACAAAAGTTAAGAGATATAGATTGCACATACAGACATAAAGTAGATGGAGACATTATATTAACACCTGCCCACCTAACTCTCCAATTGGTCTGAAAAGATAAAAATATACAAAACCAGGCTTGTGGTTGATAACTTTCAAACTGTAGCCCATTCGTTCTAATAGTCATCTTTGCTGCACCAAAATAATGTCATTCTTATCAATTTCATGTCAAAAAAGAAAGAAAATTTAATAATTTGTGTACAGGTCAATGACAGACTTCATGATGGTATCGTCACCACCTCAAGATGTGGATGTGGTTGTTCCTAATATCACTGTTTCTTGGAAACATGCAAGAATTTAAAATTCAGTGACTTTTGCATTTCAGGTCTGATGGGGGGGGGGGGGGGTGTGGGGAACTCCACCATCTTGTCTTTCTCTGATTCGTCTCTAGCTATTAATGCTTCCATGATGTGGGAACGCACTTGAAATTGCAGATGTGTATCTATAAAATACCTGATTGCTCTGCTCCTTTTTACCATTTGGCACAGATATTTAATCAATGAGTGTTACTGAAATAGAAATAAGGTACTAAAAGAGTGGATAATTTTGTGTTAATTGTTCACATTAAGCCAAGTTAAGTGAACTGCAATTGTTTATAAGTTTGGATGTGATAGTATTCAATGCACACACTAGATGTAAGTCATTGAACTGAACTGAAGTGAACTGTACTGAAGTTACAGCTGCCCCCCCCCCCCAAAAAAAAAAAGAAAGAAAGAAAGAAAAAGAAAAAAAAAGAGACATTTTTGTCAGTTCAGTGACCTTTGCACGTCTTCCAACATTCCCACATCCAAATTCCACACGACAATCAGGGAGATATCTGCGTGTTACATGCATTTCAATGGACGAAAATAATTCCCAAATCAGGGACACTTTAATATTCTCTTTTTCAGACATGAACAGATTTTGACATTTTCAGGGCGACTCCTGCAGAATCAGGGAGAGTTGGCAGCTCTGCCTTTGACCCTGTGTCGTGCAGTGCCTGCCAAATTTAAAAGACAATTACTTGTTTTTAAAGTTTCTCTAACTTGAAATAGAGAGAGCTGGGTGTGACAGACAGAGGGACAGACAACCTGAAAACAGAATGTCTCCAGCACCCTTCTGGGCAGCTATAGCAAATATCTGCAGGTAAGGTGTGGCAGATGTAAAAATGAAAGGAAAGGTTGGACATTCCTAAATCATGACCGCAGAAGAAGAGTCTCCCGTGCTCGCCCTCGGGAGATGAATTCTGTTCTCTGATGTCAGCCACAGGCAATCCCCTCTCCCTCTACAATGTCAACTTTGATGCCAGTAAAGAAGATCAACTCCTACACAGGCATAGAGGCCTGGTTTGAAATCTACCGGCTCCTACTAACCTCGTGGAATGATGCATCGAATCATGAAATTGGAGCAATACACTGATTATGACTCAACTCATACTGTTAAGCAATAACTGCAAACTACCACCACACTCTGGAAAGATGGAGGTCAGATATTAGATGTCAAGATTAGAAGAATTGGGACACAAAATTTGAGGAACACTGCAGACAATCTTTAAGGCCTGGAAGTTGCTCCTCAAAATTTATCCATGATATATTCATGAGTTTGAGTAAATTACGCCCACAGGAATACACAGTGTCTATGCTACAGCCTAAAACAGACCTCATTCATTTGTTTTCTCATTGGTTTATATATTTGTTTGTTCTTTGACATTATCCCCAATTCACCAGCGCCATTTCATTTTGTAATTAGGATATATCCATTTGACGTCACGAGGCATGCTTCTGATAAAATGCAAACAATCAGACAAATTGTGTGCAAATAACTATGCATTCCTCATTGTGTACAAAACCAGCAAACATACATTTGCGACAAGAAGATCACCAAATTAAGCATTGTCAAATGGAATAAGTAATGCCTTTCTGTGTTTCCTAATATGGAATAAGTAATGCCTTTCTGTGTTTCCTAATATGGAATAAGTAATGCCTTTCTGTGTTTCCTACAATTTGTATGTATAACCACAAACCAAGAAATCATAGCAGACATTCCTTATTGGAGACACTTTTATCTTAAAACATATCACTTTTTCTGTCATGTTGGTGTCACTGTTGGCTGCTTTAAGTCATATCATCCAAACTAACCTTTACATGCAGGCAAATATGCACATGTATACACACTTCTTTTTCAAAACATTGATTTAGACTGCTCGGCCTGCTTGTTGAACAGGTCCACATGGTCTCAACTATAATTTTTTATTTTTTAATACTTTTTTTTTCTCTCTCTCTCACAGTTGCAGGCAGCCAAGTAATTCGTCTACTCCGAACTGTCCCTATAACAGTATTGTTGGGGTTTTCTCCCTTTCATTTCTCTTTATTGTATGCTTGCGTGTGCATGCACGCTTGTCCAGGTGTACTTGCAGGCATGCAGTGTGTGTATATGTGTGCGAGTAAATGTGTTTGACTTCTTTTATGGGCACCTACCCCCACAAGCATCTGCTTTTCTGTAGGTTCCCCTGCACATTTCTTAATCCTTTAAATCTGAATATGACATACTCTAGAATGATGATTTAAATCCATTCTGTATCATAAAATATCATATCAAGCTCAGTCTGCATACAACAAATTTTCAGAAATTTGTAACTTTTCATAAAGTCTCTAGATATATGTCAATAATATAATTCATGTGGAATGAATGAATGAATAAAGAGACAACCAAATGATGCAAAAAAAAAAAACCTTGATGCCAATGATTAGACACAGTTTGGCAATAATATCTACTTAAAACATCAATATTAAAAGTTCAAGGTTCTCTGAAAAAACCTTGGACCTCCAGGGACACAGTGACGATTAGCATTTACTTATAAAAACTTTCCCCCATTACCCTTGGCACCCTTTCATTCATGCGAACAAAGTAGAAATCAATAATTGCTCTCTGGTGAATTTTCAATATCATTGTATCATTTACTTGATAATTTTTCTATTAGAATTTGCATTTTGATAACCAGCACTTAAAAAAATGGAAAAAGGATGGAAAGGGAGAGAGAAAGAAGCTGGTTTATAAGCAGTTTCAATTAACATTTCGTCTGCAAATTATCTTCTCAATGTCCTACGCTTAGAAACCAAACAAGGCCCTCCACTGTCATTCTACTGCCTCTCTGAGACTCCCTTAAGTATGATGTCAACCAATTTTGCACTGATAATGAGGTAGGTATTCTCTCTGAGGAGAAATTGTTTTTCAAACAAAGTCATAATCGGGAGCCAAACCCTGTGACTTATGCCTCATTTTGTGGCGCCAGGAGGGCATAATGGAATCTCACTGCTAACCTTGAGGGAATGTCTCCACATTAAACCCTGTTCTGTCATTGTCATTTTCATTCTGACAAAGTTCGTTTCACCCATATACAATTTGTAAAAACCTTCCAAGGGCATGTTGCTGAATGACTGCAAATGGCCTCCACATTTGCTCAGCTGTTTAATTTAATATGCCACCACTGCTGCTTCTACAACTACAAGTTGAGCACAGCTACTACATTTATCACTCCTTCTAGTACTGATGTTAAGAATACTACTGTCATGGTTCCCACTTCAACTACTACACTATAGATACTGCTGGTAATATTGCCAACTGAATATTACTTGTACTACTTCCACAACTACTCAACCCCTTAACCTGTTGAGGACAGACTGATTTTGCTACAACACGCATTTCCCATAGACTCCTGCCCGAGTATACTTGGGACTCATCCTTAACAAGTTAACCGTGCCTCTCACCCCACTGTCTACTACTACTACTACTACTACAACTTTTGTCACTTATGCTTCTTCTATTACTACTTTTACTTCTTCTATCAGTACTACTTCTACTATCATCATTACCACTGTCCTGCTATCACATCCACCTTTCATCCTGCCTCTATTTCCATAATACACAACATAAACACAGGACACTAGCACAGACAGGAGTACCACGAGTATTATTGCACATAACACTGCAAGGCTATACTCTAAATGCTAAATATTTCACGGGGGATTTTATTTTCATGAATTTTGAATGTTGAAAAGAAAGAAAGATTAGCAAATTATCTAACGACCCACCAGAATATCACCATCTAGTTACATTGAGTACAAGTTACCAGAGCGATGTATGCACCATTGCAACGTGGGCTGGCAACAGCTGTACACAGATGTCTAGCCTACTAATTGTACATGATATCATACCTCCTATATACTGAAAGTTTGCTAGCACTGCAACATTCATGGTCGCTCATTCAACCAACCATGAAACTGTCTTATAATTTCCGACTTGCAAAGTATTTGGCATCTACTGTAATCAACAGTATCACAGCATGGCAACAGCCATAGGCAGCTAATAGTACACTCACCTATCTAGCAAGGCTCGATTGCTCTTAAAGTGTCTGCAGTGAGGCAGTAACACCTCCAACAGGTGCAGAACCTTCTCCCTGGTGTCATGGTCGGAAATCTCCAGCAATTTCGGGACGAAGTCACACCAGCCCTGTTCCACCATTTTAGGTGCGAGGTTGATTCTGACAGGAAACACACAAACACACAAACAAATGTTAAATGATGGGTTAAAGTAATTAAACAGCAAAATCAACAAGGTAAAGAATTCAAAATTTGAATAGGCTGAACAGTGAGCATCATGGCTTACCAAGAAGGGGGTCACACCTGTATCACAATCCAAAAGATACATAAATGTATACAGGGATTGAGCATCATCAGACAAATGCACACAGACACACATGCATATTTATACATCCTCACACATCTTGCCAGCCTTATAAAATGGCATGAATCACATAAGGCCAACAAAAAGGGTGTACGCATATGAATTCTTTCCCTTCTATTCTCAAACAACACTTGATAAATGATTTGAGGAATCGAATGCCACTAAAACAAGTTTGAAGCTGTCCAAACAGTGACGAGGGGGAAAGCCGTCTTTATGCCTTCACCAGTGTGAAGTAAAAGGCAAACATACTTCATTGATTTGGCTCTGAAAAAAGCCTTGAACTAGTTCCACGGTCAAATAAAAATATTGTCATCAATCACTACTCTTAATTCACAGGCACATCAAAGTACATGGTAGCCACTATCAGCTGCAGGTGTATTCCTATCCCCCTACATCCCCCCCCCCCCCCCCCCAGGGGAACTCAACATTTATCACCTCATATAACGCAAACATATTCTTCTCTGGACTGAGATATTACAGAACCCTGGTTGTTAGCCTTCAGTTGCCATTTTTCATCATTTGGGTCACTACTGTATTACATTCCTCATACTCTCAGATGCAAGCATTGCACAGCTGCCTATAGTTCTCTCTATGCCAGCTTTCTTCTCTCTAGTGTGTGTGTTTGTTTGTTTTAAATAATGTCAAATACTCTCATTGCTGCTCTGGTTCATCCATAACTTAGCTTTTCCTTTCTGTTTCCATTTATCTTGCATATGCATTGCAACAAACATTGCTCCCTTGGACTCAAGCTGTTCTCCTGATTTTTGTTAGAAACACATTTTTTTTTTATTTACTACTTTTGTTGTTGCCCTTTATGCATGATCAGCGACTTGTTGCTTACAACTTTTACATAAGAAAACCAAGCTACTATTTATCAGATTTTTTTTTTCTGCGGTAAAGTCAAATGGAAAATGAAACTAACCTCAGTTTACAATTCAATCATTTTTTATCTCAAGTAAAAAGTTTTATGCAACAGGTGGCAGGTGTGCAAAAAATATGTATTTTTTCTTTTGTCCCTGCTTTCATATGAGTGTGAAATTATTCAAATTTCACCTTGTCCTATCTTGCTGTAATGGATGAAGAAACACTAATACTAACCAGTGAGATACAAAAAGGGAGTTAGGAGTAGTCTGCAAACACATTCAGAATCACAAAAGCTCTTACACCAGGATGATGCCTGCTTCTATAAACAGTGTTACTGTGTTTTGCAGTAGTGAAGATGGAATGGTGGGGGTTGGCATTATATATATACTATATATATATATATATGCCAACCCAAAAATATGTGAGGACGCGGCTGAAAGAGCGAGTTCTTGTGTTACGCGAGAGGAGCATTTGTTCAAATAAACGGTCAGCTGCTGAATCGTTTAACCTTCTTTGAGACGCAAGAAAGAACCTGGAAGTGCAGGACGGACTCTTACACTTCCCAGAACCAACTGTTTTCTCATCCTCGGCAGACGGCTGCTGCCATGAAGTGTTACCCAAAGCGCAAGTATGGGGCGGCAGATTTTGCTTGGCTATGCTACATGAGGGAGAATGATGTACATATTCAAGTGTATGTTGCTATGCTGCATCATGATAACCTTTTGGTTTGTTATCTACTGTCAGACTACCAAACTTCACAAAATTCTCTTTAAAGGGACATTCCAGACAATTTTCATAATTTCACATAATGTAGTACATAAATGGACAACTCCATGTATAGATTTGTGGAATTTATTGTGGTTTTTGAGCAGAGAAACAATACTTTGAAAAACCTTAAACAAATTAAACTGAACAAGGATGATGACATAGGAGGTTCACATATTTCAGAAATTTAGCAGTGTAATTCCATAACAATACCGCCTGCTTGCGAGTTCACCTGTGTATAATCTATGCATGCCTTCTTCTTTTGTTCTGCTTCCTTGAGCCCCAACTCATGCATTCTTTTGGTGACTCTACCATGTCATCATCCTTGTTCATTGCAATTTGTTCTAAATTTTGAAAATATTCTTATTCTTCATCCCAATCATCACAAATTCTGAAACTCTGCCTTAGTATAACTAATTTATAGTAACTTGTTCAAATGTAAAAATCTGAAAATCAACCGGAGGTCTCCTTTAAGCATCTCTCTTTATCTTCCTCTTTCACATGGCTGCTTTGCCTCACTGTTTATTTGTTCCTTACTTTCAGTGATTATGTATAAATTTAACAACAACAAAAGATGTTGATGGAAAGGTAAAATGATGCTTAATAGCAGACAAAAAATCTTCACATAAGACAGAAATATGGAGACAAAAAAGGGCTCTTTTGTTGATAAAGGAATACGAGATACACAACCTGAGGGCAAATTTAACAAAGTCACACTCTCATGTGATGTATTGGTAAGTAATCACATTTGGTTTTCCCCATAGTGATAATGAGAAACTCATGTGGTTGCTGTTTCCTATCTTTGCAGGGCTACGAAATGAAGCCCCAAGCGCTTCCCCCTTGATAGGTCATACAATGGCCACGAAAATTTTTCTTTTATATGCCCTGTGGATTGGTGAACCCATGCCTTGTGTGTGTGTGTGTTTGTGCGTGCACGAAGGGAAAGTGGGCGGAGCCGCGCTGCAATATGACCTCTGAATAGATGATGTGCCAGCGAGGCAAGAATTATACACAGGATCCCAACCATATTAGAGCGATGTCTGTCCATCAATAGTACAGCACCCTGTGGCCAGCAGCAGGCATTTCATCTGAAATGAAGGCACCAATCCTCCTTGTCCATCTCCTATTCTTCCACCTGCTGCATTATCATATATTTCCCACCTGTTCCTTGTCTCCTCTAGTTTTCAGAAGAGCCTTTTACATAAATTTCTCTCCTTTTATTTTTTTTTTATCAGACTCATTTCCTCCCTCTCCAAGTTCCTTCCCCTTCTTCATATTGTGATTTGGTACTAACTAATTCTGCCATACTCTTTATATGTCCTTAAATATCAGTTCTCATTTTGAAATCTCTTGACAAAGTCACTACATGTAGTCATAAGCATGTCCATTGATAAACTAAATTCCGAAATATATTTCACACATATACATACACACACACACTGATTGGTTGGGGGGGGGGGGGCTGATGCCTATATCATTTGAATATTCTTGTGTACCCTGGCACCTGCAATCATTCCTGCAAATCTAATGAAAATCTGATCTTGCATCTCAAAGGAAGACATGGTAATGTCAGATTGATCCCGTGAGCTCCACCTCAACTTTTAAATATACCCCTTTCAGTGCCCAATTAGACTGACACTAAAACCTGTCATGAATAACTAACATTGTACATTCTTTACTCTAAAAATGCCTAAACACAGTTCTACTTGGTGGTATTCATTCTGGACCTGGAGAAGAATATATCTGAAATTTGGCATAGTCTGGGAGATTTCTTCAAGTAAGGGTCGTTCTCCATTATATGTTGCCTCCCTCATACGTTCTACCACTCAAAAACACATTACACGTTCAGTCTCTCCTCTCTGTCCTACCATCAGTCTCTCTCCAAAGTCTCCTGGCAATTATTTCCACCCATGCTATACCAGGATCTCTTGTTCTCCCTTTCCTCCCTATTGCAATGTTGCTCCATCTATCAACCGTCCAATAACCAAAGCCCATGTTCTCTCTCCGGAGTGCATCCTGCGAGGTTAATAAACTCGAGTGTCAGAGCGCATTTTATCACGTGCAAATAAAAAGATCAGAAGCGTTGGAAGGGGGAAGGGGTGCAATTAGGAGCAACACTGACTTCCTGAATGCAGTAGTAGCTAGCCTGCAGATTCATGTGCTTCTGCCCTTTCCTGTGTTACTGTGTGCACGACGCCAAAAGTACACACGCCCTTCCCGACCAGCAAAAAGCATACAGGGTACACGTGCATCTACTTCTCTTTTTTTTTGGGGGGGGGGCAGGGGGAAGGGGATGAAAACGGGAGAGAGAATCTGTTCGTCTCTTCTGGGGGAAACCTCCAGCTTGCTAATTCCATCAGTGAGGTGATCCTCATCTGCTCCTGAATTCCCTCCAATTCCACAAAGTTTGTGTGGCAAGTATGGTACATCTAGCTAGCATTTTGTGGGAAATACTTGCAACGAATATGGTTGGTAATCTGGCTACCTCTGCCACCTCTCACCCTGACTTTTATACAAGGGTGTTGCATAAAAGCAGCAAGTATGAAGTTGATGGGCATGTTAGTTTTCACATCACTGAGGGCCTACATAATTTTAACTGTGCCCCGAATATTAAGCTGTCATTATTTGTTTTATATACCAAAAATATGGATTCCGAAATATAGATACTGAAAATATAGATTCTAGTCTCTTTTATAACACTCGTAATCAACGTTGATCGACAGCGCGGCGGTCGTATCATTGATCTATGTGTACAGGGTTGCGACTGTCTCCAAACTTATTTACAGGGCACAGTTGATTATGCTCCGGGCACAGTACATGACGTCATTTTGAACAAAAATGGGGCACAGCTATTTTCATGACTCCACTTTTAACCAATCAGATGAGAGAAATCTATGTATGAGGTATATAATGTTAAATAAATGAAAATCACTATTGTATAAGTAGTATCCATGTAAATGGACTGTTTGTATACCATCCCAACACTATCTGCAGCCAACAAGTTTTTCAGATTCTACTCGAGGACATTTTTTCCTTAAAAACAAAATCATATTGCAAAAAAGGAAGATCTCTACAAAGGCAAAAAATATATAAAGTCATATTTTTCCATGACTTTTCCAGGCCTGGAAAAACATTTTCAAAATTCCATGACTTTTCCAGGTTTTCTATAACCACAGGAACCCTGTAACAATGATATCTGCCTCTACAACTGTCATTGCTGTAATACAGTCTGTAACACTGTAACAACCATACAAGCTAAAATGTATAACAATTACAATGTAATTACAATAATATGTGCCAGATGGTGCACTGAAGTTATGGATAAGTAAACATGAAAGCAGATTGTCATATAGGTATAATCAAGTTCCAACTGGCTGTGATTATTCAAACAGTTGTCAGATTTCTATTGATGTACAAAGCAATTCCACAGTTGCACTTGTGCCTTCGATGACCGATGTTCCTTGGCGCCGTCTTGCTCAGCATTCTGAAGATTAATTTTGAACGTTATCATAATTTTGGCCATATTTTGCTTATCTATTTATTAAATGACATGAAATTTCAATTAATGATAAAGCATGTAAAACAAAAGACATTTCCGTCCAGAAATTTGTGCAAAAGTGTAAATCTGAGCTGTATCATGTAAAAATGTTAAAAAACTACCATCCTGGAAAGCTGGTTTTATCACTTTTCCGCTTAGTTTCCACAAATGAAACTAATATGGAATAATCTTCAAGTATAATTCTTTATTGATAGATATATCAGATTAGTGCCCGCATATGCCCAGTTGAGTAATTTTCATCTTCATTTCAGCATTTTTTGCTCAATTTCTATTTGCGCATCCTCATGTCTTTACCACCTACCTTTTATAAGAAGGGATAGCGAAAAGTGATTACCATCACAAAGACATATCTTCCTTTGAAAGTGGCTAGTGATTATGCAATGAGACACGAGTCAACTGTCTTCCTATCTGCGCCGCAGATCCTGTTTTGCACATGCTTCACATATTTTTGAGCGGCAGCTTCGAACATCTAGCCAAGGAAATAAGACGGTTGTGACTCCATTCTCTAGAACCTCCTTGGTATAATGAAACATCCTCTCCCCCCTAATAAAATCAATGACACATGAAGAATTCCAATATCATATTATATCAAATGCAAACTGCAGATGCCCCACATGACGGACAAGTTCATGAAAACAATTACAATGTTTCAGTTCAGGGAATACTGAATATGCCAGTAATTCTCACTGATTTCTCACAGAGAAATTCTGGTGACAAAAAAAAAAAGGTTCACAGGGGTTACAACAGCTGGAGCTTTAAACTTGCACTCATGGCGAGAAGTGGCCACAGTTTTAGCAAAATTGAAATTCCTTGTGTCTGCACTGGATCTGTTCACACATCAAAAACCAAAATTATATTGGTGGGGCACAGCTATGTGCTTTAGGAACAGCTGCAATTATACAAAAGTACAGCCTTCCCTCTGATCTTCCCTAAACATGTGCAAGACTTACATCCTTTTAGAGGTGCAGACCAGTTCCTTCTCATAGTCCTCTCTATGACTGTTATTTCTTATGTCCTTCTGAACCTCTCCCCACTTGTTAAAGACTACACAAATATGTTTCACTGATGAACAAAAAGGTTCACAGCTTTCAATAAACTAAGCATCAAAAGAAAAGTCACAACAATTTGATTATACTTTGTTTTAGATTAAATGAACAAGTCAACTGCAACATATATAAAATCATAATTGCCAGAAGGCACATGAGATATTGATGCTTAATTCATATTATAAATTAAGTTAACTTAAAAGTTATTGCAGTTAACCCTACTTTGTTAAATTTTGATATGCTGAATTAATTCGTGAGAGCTAATTCATCTCCCTCAAGACTTCAAATCAATTTGAACAAATTTAATCAGAAGAACAAATATTTCCCACAGTAGTTTGTGTAGCCCTCTGCTCACAGAAATTGCTCGCATGTCTGTCTTCAAAGGAGAGCAGTCTATCCTATTTCGTCACAAATTGCAATGACTCAAGCTGTCTGGCATGCAATTTGGGTGAACATTTCTGCAGATGGTATATAGCTCCGAAGGTCACTCCTAATTTTCCCATTCTCCATTCTTCATGAAGATGGAAAAAAAATTAAACACAACCCTATCCAAGATTTGCCGATACATCAAGCTGTTGAATATCTCAAAGGTCAGGGAATAGTATACAAATATTCAATGTTTATGAGTGCGACGGTTCCGAATATTACATGAGCGTGCAAGTTTAACCGTTCTATTCAACGACGCGAAGCGGAGTTGAATAGAACGGTTAAACTTGCACCGAATGTAATATTCGGTACCGTCGCACGAATGATAAACATTGAATATCTGTTTTATACAACACATGATATCGAAATATTTAGGCATGGCCTACAGTTTGGACCAAAAATAGATATGTTTTAACCCTAAATAGGTAGATCGAGAACTACGTATGCGAAAGCCTACGCCTATTAATCACGTTAGGCCAACTAGCGTACTGCCACTGGCTCGATCTCTGGTAGGCCCCCTAGGTCTTGAAAAAGGTCTAACTAAACCCTACATAGCTAGGTCTAGAGAGTTTGCTTACCTCTATTTAAAGCATACTGTATTTGATCACTTTCTTAGTATTTGCTGCTGCATTTCACTCATGATTAGCAATGCGCCGAGATCCTCATCAGAGACGAGAACAAAGCTCGGGTGAAAAGAGGTAGGTCTACGTAGCCATGATATTAAAACGTAGTGGCATGGCCGTGCGACGTGCGTAGGTGACCGGTGGTGGTTTGGTACACATGAACGGTTGTTGCGTGCTGGCGCAGCGCAAACCCTACGGGTGCGCGTATGCATCAATGCCAGCTAGCTGTACGATACACAAGTTCAGTGTGTCCTAGGGTCTATTGCACTGCCGGCTCGCTTGTACCGTTCAATAGTCGACTATTGCACTGCCATTGAGTGTGAGCGTTGGATAGCCGATTCCTCTGAATGTCATGTGACCAGCATTTATCCAATCAGATGGCAAGATTCCATACATGTGTTGTATAACAGTGGCTGACTGAACTGATCAATTGCAGTTTATTTCATTCACTGTATATAAAGAAATTTTCAGGTTCAGGTTCAATGACATTTATTTCCAGCAAATACATAAGTGCAAGTACCATGTAGTCAATTTGAAAAAAAAAAAGCTAGTTTTGCAAGAGCAAATATGTCCTTTAACCATCATGTTACTGACAAGTTGATTCTCCATGAAGCACCTTTAGGTTACTGGCGATGGAAAGTCCTTCTTTCTAAGTGGGTACCATACTGTGGAATAGGTTTTTATGGGGGGGGGGGAAGGGTGGGTGAGACTCATCTTAATCACCCCTGTACCACATCTGCAGTCTGTGTGCAAGTTACCGTAGAAACTACAAACAATATTGCATGGGCAGAAAGGAGGCCCAGGACTTCATTGTCTCTTACATCACAACCTCCTTGCACACATAAAAACAAGTACCATATACTACAGAGCACCATGCAGTGTAATACCATCTATGTTAGATGGTAAACTACCAGTTGAAAGGCCTGTATACTTACATTCCCATGTGGATTTCACACACAGCTTCTAGATTGTCTATTCTACAGACATGAATTTAGAATCTTGACTCTTTGGGTTATTAAAATGCCAACTCAAAAACTGGGAGACAGCTTTTAAGAGAATTGTCGATTGAAGCTTTGGAGAGAAGCATCAATCGAGACACAATTGGCTGAACTAGTCTTGGAGTGCAGTCCCATGTGGTCTTTAGTGCGTTGGTGCACGGGTGAGAGGAAGCCTGTAAAATGTGCATAATGCAGATAAAAAAGAAACCACACACAACGAAACCCATGACTTTTCCAGGGTTCTGTGTGACATTCTCCCCATGAAATTGTGTGTGTGTGTGTGTGTGTGTGTGTGTGTGTGTGTGTGTGTGTATGTGGATGGGGGGAGGGGGGATACCATTGTCCAAACCACAAGCACTAACCTTGACCACCTCCCCCAAATGTTGGGCGGCCCCTGTTTACAGATACGAAACTTGCATTGGGATCACTTAATACTACTTAATCCTCATGCACTCACTGCATTAGGCCAAAAAAAAAAAAATGGTTTGTTTGCCCTTTGCGACCGACCAAAAATCACGGAAATTTCGGGTCGCGTTTTTTTTTTTTTTTTTTTTTTTGCTCTTTCAAGTTTATTTTTTTCCACAAATTTCATCTTCTACAAAGTTGTGAATGGTTTTAAACCCAAAATTATCCATTTTAAGCTAGAGAAAGAATAAAAAAAAGTCTAAAAATGTTTGTTTTTTTTTTTCATCTGATCGACCCGTCGTAATTGTGGTCGGGCCGCGTCGGTCCACAGGCTACGTTTTATAGCATGCATTGCATGCTACAATGTAGCTACCTTTTTGGCTCACATGCGTGCACGCGCACGAAATCCAATCAATGCATGTATTATTATGCACTTAGTACAGGGCTGAACACTGGCGACATTCGCGCTAGCTTGCGCATTGGCGCTGCTCACGCACTGCCATGCCATGCAATGCAAAGCATGTACAGTGTAACTGCTTTTCGTTTGCTTGCGATCGGCGGTCATGCCAGACAAGAAGCATTGATAGAATTAGAAGCGCACGCATTTCTGGGTCATTTTACTCACGATCCGATCCCGGCTTCGCAGCAGCGTGGCAGTTGACATGTTAGAACTAATTTACTTGTGTCGATTTTTAGAAAAGTAAAAACATATTCGATATTCAGCGATACAGTAAATGGATCTGATTGCGTTCAGTTTCATTTTACACAGTCATTTCACAAATGAATATTTTCATTCTTTCAGAATGATCTCACAATGAAGATGGGCGCAAAAAGGATCACGAAATCGGCCCTTCCGTGTACTTTTTAAGAACGTATGCACAAAATGTGAAGAGATAATACTAGGAAGAAAAAAAAAATCATGAAATCATCGCAGTCCCGCTTACATATTTGAGGTAGAAATCGTCCCAAAAAGGATCATAAATTCGGCCGGCCGCGTCGTACACCTTTCAAAAGCTCATGTACGAAATGCGAAGAGATTATAGAGGAGAAAAAAAAATAAAGGACACATTTGGTACGTGCATCATAAAAGATTACAGCCGAATAAAAATTCATGAAATCAACGCAATCCCGTTGAAATTTGAGGAAATAATAGGCGCAAAAAGGATCTTGAATTCAGTCCTGCATGCCGTGTTGGTTATCAAAACGCACGCACAAATGCGACGAGATTATCGGCGAAAAAAAAACAAAAAAAACCCACATTTTTACCCTTCTGGTGCGTGCATTACAAAAGATTACATCCAAAGTAATTAATGAAATCGCCACAAACCGGCTGATATTTGAGGTAGAAATAGGCGCAAAAAGGAACGTGAATTCGGCCGTGTCGCATACCTTTTAAGAACGCGGAAAGGACACATTTTCATCCCCTTTTGGCGCTTGCATCATATAGATTACAGCCGAGTAGTAATTCATGAAAATTTCGCAATCCCGTTGAAATTTGAGTAAACAATAATAGGCGCAAAAAGAATCTCGAATTCGGCCCTGCATGCAGTGTATAGTTTTGAAAACGCATGCACAAATGCGAAGAGATTATCGGGAGAAAAATAAAGAACGCATTTTCAACCCTTCTGGTGCATGTATCACAAAAGATTACAGCCGAAATAATTGACGAAATATCGCAATCCCGCTGATATTTGATGTAGAAATAGGCGCTAAAAGGATCGTAAATTCGGCCGTGTCGTATACGCATGTACGAAATGCGAAGAGATTATAGGGAGAAAAATACAGGACACATTTTTAACCCCTTTTGGCCCGTGCATCGTAAAGATTACAGCCGAATAATAATTCATAAAATCATCGCAATCCTGTTGAAGTTTGAGGAAACAATAGGCGCAAAAAGAATCATGATTTTTGGCCGTGTCGTATATCTTTTAAGAACACATTTACGGAATGTGAAGATATTATGGGGAGAAAAATAAAGAACGCATTTTCAACCATTCTAGCTGGTGCGTGCATCACAAAAGATTACATCCGAAGTATTTATGAAATCGTCACAATCCCGCTGACATTATAGGCGCAAAAAAGTATCATGAATGCGGCCGTGTGGTACATCTTTTAAGAACGCACTTACGAAATTCGGAGAGTTTATCGGGAAAAAATAAAGGACGCATTTTCAACCCCTTTTGGCGCGTGCATCGTAAAATATTACAGCCGAAGTAATTTATGAAATCGTCACAATCCCGCTTATATTTGAGGTGGAAATGGGCGCAAAAATGGTTGCGAATTCGGCCCTGCATGTCGTGTACCTTTCAAGAACGCATGCACAAATGCGAAGAGATTATCGGGAGAAAAATAAAGAACCCCTTGTATCGCGTGCATCAGAAAATATCACAGCTAAAATAATTCATTAAATCATCGCAATCCAACTGACCACCAAGAGCAGGTTACGCAGCAAGTTCGTGCGCTGATGTTTAGAAAAAGTCACAAATGCATTTGATACAATCTGATTTTGTTCATTACCATTTTACACTAATTCACAAACATTCTAATTTTTTCCTGTCTTTAAATTTCTTGTGCAATAAATAATGCAAGTTTTAAAAAAAAAATAATCTGTAAAATGTACATGGGGGGGGGGTACATCCATAAAAAACAAGGAAATAAGTTTGCAAGTCATTTAATGTTTTTTTAAGTTGTCGTTGTTGACCGGTAAATTTTCTGTTCGGACCTGTAAAAAATGGTTAACGGGGCATTTACCGGTCCGACAGAGACAGGTCGGACCGGCAGAAAAAATGGGTTAGTGTGCAGCCCTTCACAAGATGGCTACTTTTGCAGCATCCGTTACCAGCTGTCATGGCACCAAAACTGTTTGGAGTTCAGTTGCCAGCATCTCACTGGAAGGTACTTTTTTGGAGCTGTTTGCAAAATTTAACAAAGATGAACGTTATAAGTGTTTGTCAGTGAGCGTTTCTGCCTCGCGTACCGGGCCCTGGCAAGACGTAAATTTGAATGAATCTCTTGGAGTTTTGAGTGGATTGACATGGAAAAAAGGGTACCCTGTATTTAAAAAAAAAAAAAAAAAAAAAAAAAAAAAAACGACCTACCGACCCTCTTGGGTTTTGACAATTAAGGGCAAACAAACACTTTTTTTTTTTTGGCCTTATCTTGCAAAAGGAGGAATTAATAAATGTTATTTTAAAAAAAGTTTAACAAGTTAAAAGCTCAGAGCAAAGAAAATAGCACAGGGGAAGCATTTATTGAGTCTACTCCAATATCATAAAAATTAGTTGTAAGTGACAATGAACTGATTTTGTACTTTTCATTGTAAAGATGTAGTGCCTATGCATATCATGCATGCAGGAATTGATATGCTCATGTACTGTTAAATTCGCGAAGAGCACCCGACTCGCGAAATATAGGGCATATACCTTTTTAAAATAATCTGGCTGAATGCCAACTACGTCATATCTCATTCCTATCATACCACCACTTTTACCTTTCCTCCTGAAAGGTGTCGTCTTGAACCACTTGTGTCGACGTGCAAAAGCCTGCCCAAGCCATACTCACCAATAAATGGGCTAAATTATGGTCTATTGTTTATCTGGGCAGCTCAAATTGAGGTCAGCATTGCCCCCCTTCCATAGACACAGCCAGGAGCTAAGAGGTTTTAGTGTGGGCGACAAGAGATGATTTTGATGGACCGTCCTCCTCGGCTCAACTCCACCTCACTATTGCTTCTAATATTTTCTTTTTTTTTTTGTTTAACTTAGGAAAAAAGACAAATAAAAAGCATAAAGCTTGCCATTTTCTCAGATAATGCCCTCCTAGGAGCACCCCACATACCTCTCAAGAGCGGCACATTCACAGACCAGGCAAAGTCAATTACCTGAGTCAAAGTGATTTGCCGAAAGCAATTGGGTACACTGAGCAATGGAAAAAAAAGGCTGAAACTCTAGTTCACTCTCTCCCCCTCCCTCTCCCTCTCTTTCTGTCCTTCCTTCTTGTCTTCCCACTCTCCTTCCTCTCTAGCCTCTGCAGACAAAGTAACACGCAGCAAATAATGACACTTATATAAGTACATTTTCCCCGGAGTAGATCCATTATCCAATAAGACAATATTTGCACTCGGGTCATATCTTTTTTTTTTCCAGATGTTTCAAAGCATTTCTCTATAACGCCATTATTAGTGCACTACAAGTATGTGGAATGGCGTCCAACTAGGGTGGGTGTATGGATATGGAGCATTGACTTTAAGGGGGGGGGGGTGGAGAATGGGGGAGGGGGATGAGAGGTTATTAATCTATGCTAGAAATGTTTTGGGAGGTACTATGTAAAGCCATGCGTGCATTCACTTCTCCGTCTGCTTTTGTTTGCAATCTCATTTTCCTGTACTTTCCATCCCCACTGTAACCCCACTCCCAGTATTCTCTCCAATTGCATTATGAAGCATGATTTCATTACCAGTATGTTTCCGGCAATGCATCCTTAATTTTCCAATTAACCTAATTCTGATAGAGGGAAAAAAAGTACACTCCTCAAAGAGATTTGCCTCAAGGTTGGAAAATTTGACCTCAACAAAACAAAACATGCACAAAAAATGCCTTAAAAACACATTTATAGAAGGAACTGAACCTCATCAGATGCAACCACACAAACATGCAAGACAGTTTAGCTGATGGAGACTTGACAAACATTCAACATGAGGGGTGGAAGTTTGCCTCGCAGCGAGGAAAAAAAGGACGTTTTTATGCATCGTGCAGTGAAGGTTTGACGACCAGGAACACAGGCACGATTAATGCACACTGAAGTTTCTCATTTTCCAGAAAGAAAAAAAAAAAAGGTGAAAGCACTATCTATTAATCATCTGTGTGGTTGGGGGATATGCAAGCAACTTAGGGATATGAGACCCATGAGGATATTTCATGTTGCACACCATCTGGATTCTACAAATCTTCCATGTTCTCATCTGCTTTTGTTTTGTTTGGCATCCCGACATCTATCTCCAGGATTCTTATCATCAAACCAATTCAGTGGTGCCAAGATGACGAATTGTTCCTCAGACGTTATTTCAGTTTCCTTTGGAGGCCAAGAGAAAATAGGAGATTTTCAGCACAAGAGGGACTACTGGACACTACACTGTCTCGAGTTGTCTCTTGCACCTCTAATAGTTGCTATAGGGACTTGATATGTCGGTACCTGTGCCTGATCATGCCTAGCTTCCTCTCTTTTATCATACAGGTTATGATTGGAGGCAAATGCCCTGTACCTTGGATATAGTATTAACCCCTTCTGAACCAATGTCTCCAATTACATCGTTATTGTGTGTTCAACAGTACAGCCTTTGGTTGTAAAGAGGTTATAAGCTGGGGCCTCAAGCCTCAAGGACCGTCACCCACGCAATTAAAAGGATGCATTTAAGAATGCTCATATCGATCATGCGCTTTTTAAAAAAAAAAAAAGAAAAAAGTTAATGTTATTGCGGTTTTTCCACAATTGGTCCCCTCTGGGGTTGATATAATGTGCTGTCATCTAAAATGACTAGAACAGTGATTATGTTGTGAATAACATCCTCTAATGACATGAATGAACTCAACACAGCAGATGGAGGGTGTGGAAATATAGAATGGTGATAGAGAAGACTAATTTAGAAGAGTTTAACACCAGGATGCATTTAGTAAGGGCACTGTGTGATAATGTTTCCAGTTTGAAAAATCTAAGCTGCATGGTCGTAATGCTACCAAGGCCTCTGACATTGTGTCAAATAACCCTATGAAAAAGTTGCCTGTAATCACTGAAAACGTCAAAAGCGATAAAAGTATATACTATATTCACTCCCAAGAGAGCAGTGTCAGTATGGACCATTACAGAATGATTAGCATGGTGATGATTGTCCATACTCATGTTGATGGTGACATTATCACAATTTTCCAAAATCTTGCTTATACTTGGATGTTTTTGTTCCTCTCAGCCTTTGTATCGCTGTACAGCTGATATTACAAAGCACAAGACTCATTTTCTTTTATAGTAGGTTTGCTAAGGGCGAAAAAAGGGGTGATCGCTGCATTTATAGTACAAATGTCCTATTTGGCACACATGTTCCTCTGTACAATTGGAATTTTTTCATCAAAAGAGACAATCTGTATCTATGCAAATAAGCCTTAATTTGCATAATTTATGCAAAAATACATATAAAATTATTAAAAAATATATGTGCATCCAGCAGAAATACCTAATTTGGTAGAATTCCTGCAAAAATTGATTTCATACCTATGTAAATAAACATAAAATTTGCATAATTATGTGAGTTATGAAAATTGATTTATGAACAATGAAACCCATTTAAATCTCATCTTAGATAGATATTACCTGTTAGAAACACTCTATGAAACAAAATGAGGAAAGAATCTGAGTAACTGAACCATCATTACCAGCCAATTTACATAATTACTAAAGAAAGTAAAGTAGAAATATTACTTTAAGTTTTTCTTACAGTCTAAGAATTGCGTTTTATGATGAAAACTACCAAAGTAGTATGCATATCCTTTAGTCAAAAGGAAATGGTTTGTAATATCAAAACACTATTCCTCTATGCAAATACCACCTAATTAGCATATTGTGCATATCAATACCCAAATGTACTAGAAGTCAATGGTCAAGGTCGACTTTAGCATAAGAAATTGTATCAGGTTACATGATAACTCAAGACTGAATTAAGCAAATTTCACCAAACCTATGATGGGGCAATTAATTAAGCAGTTTTTAAGTGAAATCGGCAAGAGGTCAAAGGTCAAAAAGTTCAAGGTCAATGCTAAAATTTCATTATTCCCCCATATCTATGCAATGTCTGAAGGTATTTTCTTCAAACTTAGTGACTGCATACAATGTACTACCAAAATAAGATTCTCCAGAGAGTTTCAGATCAAGAGGTCAAAGGTCAAAGGTCAGGTGAAAATGTGAAAATTTCAATTTTTTTTCTCTATATCTCGCAAATGGTTCAAGGTGTCTTCATGGAACTTGGTACTGGCAGGGATTTTCTAGGGAAGTTAGGAGTCATTTGTCAAAGGTCAGGGGTCAAAGATCAAGGTCAATGGGCCCTCAAAATTACACTATTTCCCTCATATCTTTGCAATGCTTGTAGGATTTTTCTCGAAACTTAATATACAGTCAACTTCGGATACCTCGACGTCGGATAAGCCGAATATCACTTACCTCGGGGGCAAAATGAAAGTCCCGATTGTTCCTATGGAGTTTGCGTGTATTAAAATTCGCGTAGCTCGAAGAAATAACTCGAAGTTCGGTTACCTCGAAGTGAAATCTACTGCCCCGATCTTAATTAACTTATTGTTTTTCCCAGCATGTAGCTCGAATCGAATTGCAACATCACTCAGCATCTCCGATTAAGCGCGCGTGGACAGCGAAGAAGACGTCACAAATCTTTTCACACTCGGCTGTAAATATTCCCGACCAGAACAATCGCGCGCCCAAAGAAATACCCGGTACACAGCTGACAAGAAAAATCCCTAACACCTACCTACATAGTACGTACACGGTATGCACATAGCACCCTTGCCAATGGAGTGCTTACTATAGCACTACGCTCTGCCCATCATCTTCTTTTCTTTAACCACTGTGTTTTAATTCTTGATCATGATAGTCATACCGCGCGCGTAGATTTCTAAACCGTCGTGGCGCACCTGCGTAGGTGTTGGGTGTTGACAGTTATATCTTTGGCATTAATCACGGTCCACTGTCCAAACATCGATCTCCTGCGAAGTGCCCTTTTTCAACTTTTTTTTTTGCCTTTCACGAAGTATGTTTCATTTATTCTTCCCCGAGAACACAAGCACTGATTTTTTTTTTTCCAGCAATGCGATTATGAAAATATTGTGGAATATGATGTGGAAGTATAGGCCGAGCATAATAAAGAATAGAATAGACAGGGCTCCACACTAACTTTTATCGGGCCACCAGTATCACTGATTTTTATTTTTCCAGTGGTGGTCGAATTTACTCGAAATTAAAATCAGAAAATCCAATCATCTTATTTTGTGTTTTAAGATGTAGCAAATAGGCGTATAGATTATTATAAAAGTTGATACCTAAAAATTTAGGAGGTCAAAACTTACGTTTGAAATGAAAAAGTGGGAGCATTTGCCGACATCTGTTAGCATCCGACATTTGTTTTAGCATTAAAAGAGCCGAAAGTTACCGTTATTCAATTCTTATTGTAAAAGCAATCATCCAACATTTATTAGTCTGTTAGCACCTTACGGAGCCGAATATTACCGTTAATCATTTTTAAATGTAAAAGCAAACAACCGGCATTCATTTTAGCATCTTACGGAGCTGAATGCTATCCTTATCCATTTCCAAACGTGAAAGCAAACATCCGTTATTTGTTTCAGCATCTAACTGAGCGGATTAATACCGGTAATCATTTCCAAATGTAAAAGCAACAATCTGTCATTTATTTTTGCATCGTACGAAGCAGAATATTACTGTTATTCATTTCAAACATACGACATTTATTTTATCATCGTACGGAGCCGAATTTTACTGCTGTCCACTTCCGAAAGTTAAATGAATCATTCTGACAATATTATTTTATCATCGTACGGAGCCGAATGTTACTGTTTTTCATTTTTGAACGTCGAAGCTGACATCAGACGTTTATTTTACCATCAAACGTAGCTGAATATTACCGTTATTCATTTCGAAATGTAAATAGCAAATATCCAATACATATGGGGCAGAATATTACTGCTATTCACTTTCAAACATGCCAAACGTAAAAGCAATATGTATTTTAGCTTCTTCCTGAGCTGAATGTTATTTCCATTTACTTTCGATCGTAAAAGCAAACATCCAGCATTTATTTTATCATCGTAAGGAGTTGAATGTTATTGTTACTCATTTCCGAACGTCAAAGCAAACATCAAACATTAATTTTACCATTGAACGCAGCTGAATGTTTGGGGTTATTCATTTCGAAATCTAAAAGCGATCATCTGACATTATTTCAGCATCTTCCGGAGCCGAATGTTATTGCTATTTCCTTTCGAAAGTATACGGAAACATCCGACACTTATCTAACCATCGTACGGAGTTGAATATTGATTTTCATTTCCGAACGTCAAAGCAAATATTCGACATTTATTTCAGCGTCTTCCGGAGCCGAATGTGGTCCTTAATCATTTCCGAACGCAAAATCAAATATCTGACGTTAGTTTTAGCACCATACGGAGCTGAGTCTTATCGTTTTTCATTTCCAAAAGTATGAGCAAACATCCGACATTTATTTTAGTATCTTACGGAGCAGATTGTTACCGTGGTTCATTTTCAAAAGTAAAGGCAAACATCCGACTTTTTTTGGTGGCGTGATAGTGCCACCAAAATCTTCATTTCTGACATGTTGATTTCAATTCCGATTTTCATTCAATTCATTCACATAAAAGTCGATTCACTTCCAATTGACAAGCATGCAAACAATCGGTAGGCACTATAACAGACACCATGTTGAACATCGATAAACGTCGGATAAGTCGAAGAAAATTCGACGTACGTATGCGTACCTCGAATTCCGCGTACCTCGAATTTCACGTACCTCGAACCATTTTCTTTGGTCCCGACGAATTCGAGGTATCCGAAGTTGACTGTATATGTATTACCTAATGGATATTCTCTGGGAAATTTCCTGCTTTTTTCTTCCATATCTTGAATGTGAATCAAGGTATCATGAAACTTGGTACATATTTGTGCATGTTCTACCTGACAATAATACCCTTGTTTATTATCGAAAAAATGTTAAGCCCTCCCCTCTCAAGTGTTTTTGTTTCTTCTTGATAAGTAGGAAAGGACATGGAATTCAGTGACATGGTATAGTCATCACTGTCATTACATTTAATGTATGGGTCGCATGAAAATCAATTTTAATGCACACATGTACAGTTTAACCTATGACATTCTTACCTTTTACATTTTTACCTGTGTATTTTTTATTTTATTTTAACCTCTGACATCTTAACGCAAAACCAATTAACACAATTATTTTTTTTTTTGGAAAAAGCTTCAAGATCATGTAGGTTATGATCATCTATACAGGTATTAACTGATATGTGGTGGAATATAACATTCTTTGGACCGCCAGGGAGATACATTATCCCAAGGGAAAACAATCACAACCAGGGAGAATATGACATTTACGATCCTCGTAAACAGTAGCATGTGACAATCTGTTGACAAATCACATCCTAGTATTTGTAAAGGCCATCTGATTTACTCTTTAATAATTACAGACATATTACTTTTTGCTTTGATTTATGGTTGAAATTGACTGATTTTAAGTCAGAGACTAAGATTATTTGACTTAAAGTATAACATCTCCTATATTGTTCACATGACAATTTTTGCAAATTATTGCCTTATCAAAATGTTGTGTATAAATTTCCTAGCTTCGTTTCCATGCCATAGCAGCTCATACTGATGGAACATTTTTTTTTTTCAGAAACAGACTTTGTTTCTAAGTCAAGCTTGTACGTTCTTCATGTGTGCAGATACCCTTGCATCCACACAATTTCCACAAGGTTATAATCAGTTTGATGTATTTAATTTGCGAAGCCTCTCATTCGCTTGGTTGCCTACAAAATACATTGAAAATCAGACTTCGCACTTTCACTATGGTAGTGTTTTTTGTAACAATTTTCTAACCATGACCTCAGGTGGGTACTGTTTGCAAGGGAAAAACAATCCTTTTGTAAGCAATATTGTTCCGATTTGCATCTGTTCATATGTAGGTCCTACTGTTATATTCACTGTCGGTTGCTATTTTTCCCACCCTGCAAAGCATTTATGTTATGAGGGAAAATTGATAGCAAAAATTATTTCAAAGATCAATATGTTTTGAAATTTCACATCTTGTATACTTATTTACATAATTTATGCATAAAATGCATAAGTTAATTAGATAATATGGAAACAATTAAAGCAACTGAAAAGTGTTGTTGTGAGAATATTGTCTTATTCTATTAGCTTTTTAGCTATTAAGTTCAAAGCGATTTTAAGACATCGTCACATAATGGTTTTTTTGTTTGTTCTGTTGATTATCTATGTGTAGGTATTGATATGCATATTATGCATATAACAGGTTGTTTGCATAGAGACAGTTTGTCTCTTTAGATGAATCATATGCTTTTGACCCAAGGAACATCCATGCCAAGTTCAAACTTTGTACTACAAGATCCAGTGCTTAATAGATTAGAAATTCTTTACAAATTTTTGCACATAACTTGCATAATTATGCAAATTTTAAGTTTATTTACATAGGTATGAAATCAATTTTTGCAGGAATTGTTTCCACTTACTCTATAGAATACTTCTACTAAATTAGGTATTTCTGCTGGATGCACATATATTTTTTAATAATTTTTATATGTATTCATGCATAAATTATGCAAATTAAGGCTTATTTGCATAGATACAGAGTGTCTCTTTCGATGAAAATTTTTCAACTGCCATTGGGAACATTTGTGTATTCATGCATAAATTATGCAAATTAAGGCTTATTTGCATAGATACAGAGTGTCTCTTTAGATGAAAATTTTCCAATTGCCCTAGGGAACATTTGTGCCAAGTAGGACATTTGTACTAAAAAATGCAGCGTTTACCCCCTTTACAAGTCTACTATTAGAGTCATAGGCCCGAATTCACGAAGGTGATACAAATGAAACCATGGTTTAAACCACGGACAATAACCATGGAGCACCAAGTGTCACATGGAATATTTCGTTACGAAATCAGTCATTTCGTCGATGAAATGATTATTTTGTCACAAAATGACAACTTTTTGTAACTAGAATGAGCATTTCGTCCACGAAATGATAATTTTGTTAACGAAACTGTCATTTTGTCGACGAAATGACCAATTTCATAACAAAATATTCCGTGTGACACTTGGCGCTCGATGGTTTTTGTCCATGGTTTAAACCATGGTTTCATTCGTGCCACCTTCGTGAATTTGGGCCATAATGTTCACCAGCATCTGTTATAAAAGGCAGGGCTACTGATGCAGAACTCAACACAGTGATTATAATTGGTCGCCATGCTGCCACAGTTCTCGATGGGAATAGCTCTCCTGGAACCATTAGCTTTATTATTTTCACTCATCTGAACTGAAAAGAATGCGATGACATGTGACAGGTTGAAGAATAATTATTTCACGTTCAAATGTCATTTGAACTCTACTTCTACAACAGCTGGGAAATATGTCAGTGTGAAATCATGATTTGATTGAAAATAAAGTGAATGAGAGTGAATGGTATGATGCGCAATGCAGGCTGATATCATGCACCATGGAAAAGACTAGACAGATTATGTATTACATTTCCTTTGGTCACATTATGGATGAAGAAAATCCTGATACTCACACTGCACATGAATGATGATGTTAACATCCTGGTTATTTATTAGTGTCGTCTCGAATTGGCATCACAAATTCATTACTTTGTTCGTTTCACTGGAATAAAGTTTCACCAAATTCTGTCCTTATTCTCCATGATGCAATGATAATGGTAGCAAGCTGCCATTTGTATGTGATAAGATGTCAATTAAAGTTACTGATTCAAAAAAAAAAAAAAAATCCTCATGCTGGTAGTACACGTATTACAGATGTATGCTGTGCAGTCCCAGCTAATTACCAGTTTCTTCCAGCACTGTCATGTTAAGACCTTGAGCACATAAAAAGATTGGGTTACAAATTACATATATACAGTGTATGCTCGTTACAAACATGAAAACATCACAGCTTGCTACTACATGATAGCAACACATCTTATCTAGAATAGAGTGTACCTGTGCATTTATGTAGCATCTTGATGTGAGTACATTGTCTTTGGCCCGTGTATAGTATTACAGAATGCATTTGGGCAACCTTGAAAGCAACTGCTGCTGATATGCCAGAAACAAACAAACAAATCTTAGTCACAGAATCAAATTTCAAATCAAATCAAATTAACAATTACAAGCATTCAGTCATTTCTCTTGAAAGAAGTGCCTGTTAACATCACTACATTTTGTACTCTGAATTTTCAAAGCAAGTACTATACCCACTCCTCTTTTCTGCAAAACAAGAAACCAGGAGAGGAAAAGTTTCTTTTCTGCAGAACAAGAAACCAGGATAGGAGAAGTTACTTCTGGTTAGTTTGTCTTCTGTAAATTTCAACATCCAAGCCGTGCTTGAGTGGACCTGAATTGTCCACAAACAGACAAATATGTCCATCATCACTTAGCCTATTGGTAAAAGGAGGTTAATTCTAGACAAAGGCAAGAAACACTGCACAATCTGCTAGAAAAGTTAAGGAAAGAGAGAAAAAGAGTAAAGTCGGCCGTTCTGACATAGCTTCTTGTCTGCTGGGTAATGCTAGCTGTAATGTGAGGGGGGATTTTACCTGTAAGGCTGAGCTTTGTGACTCTTTCCCACTTTGATTACAGAAGAAAATGCCCACTAAAATCTATTTCTGTGCATATTTCTTGTCACAAACTCAAATGTACATCAATCTAAAATACCTTGTGGTATCGCCTCACTCACTGAAACTGATCACCTGCCTCACTCAATGCTGCCGGTCAAACAGCGATCTGTCACCGTTTTCTGAGGAGATTCATGCTCCACATTGAAGTTGAACCAAATTTCCATTAAAAGGATTCTCAATATATACAATCAAAAATTTTTTTGTTTCCTTTACACTCTTTTATTTTTATTTTTTTGGGGGGGGGGGGGGTGATGGGAGGGAGTGGCGATAACTTTTTTCTCCCTCCAGCAAAGTTTCCTTCTCTTATCCCTAGTCTTACAGCATATGCCAGCACCAATTTGAAGAAAGCCAAGCTAGGACAATGCTCTTTCTTGCATACTGTGTCCACAGGTGATGGTTTTGGATTCACTTTAATGGCTATCCACCTGTCAAATCTTCAGACAGTTTGAAACTGAAGGAAACTACATCAGCCTACATGACGCACTTGGAGGAAAAAAATAAACATTGATTTCTTATCCATATTCCTTTGCCACCATTCCAATAGTTCTCCCGCAACATTGACTAGAAATGGTTAAATAAACAAAATGCAATTTTATTTTTGTTTCTCCTACTGCATGTAACACATCCTACATCAACCAGAAGGGGAATGACATGAATCTATTATAAAGACATGAATCTATTATCAAAGTATGAAAATTAATCTCATAACCCAACAGCATGCTGACTTTCCTTTACCAAACTCGTGCAAAGAGCCAAGACTTAAAGCAGAAATTTATAGAGAATCTAGAAATATGACAAGTTTGATATCTACGGAAAGCTAAGAAGCTAGTTAACAAAACTGGATATCTTTTAGACGATGTAACTTTACCCCCAAACTGTTTTTGAGATTGAAAAAACACCCACTTTCCATGACCACATAGCTCCGTTCGCTACAAGAAACATCGCGTAAACAGCCTTGTTGCTTACCAAGACACGTGATCGAAATACGTGTTCACGATTGGTTTACAAGCAACCTACGTGTTATACTATGGGGATCGCTGCAGCAGCGGTGCATGCTTGCATGCAACACGTGTATCGTGACTGCTGCTCAGCAAGGAAATGTTGCAGTTTCCCGCTTTGTTAGAGTGTTTTTTTAGCAAGTTGAGGTAGAAATTAGAATTTAAACCAACACACAAGAGAAAAAGAAGGTCCATTTATCTAACAAACCTTCATCATGCCATTTCGAAGAAGAATCAAGCTGAAATCACTGCATCAAGGAATACCTCTTCACTGCCGATTTTGCTGGTACTGTGAGTTGTGCGTACACCTGATCACGGCAATCGCGAATCTTGAGCTGATTACAGTAGGTTTTGTGCTTTTCAAATGTCGTATTTCCATAAATTTATGGGTGTAAAAATGATTTCCAATCAATTACAGTTCTTTAACTTAGTTATCATCCTTCATGAGTATGTAAGATTACCTCACCTATATGCAATTCCCCCACAATGATCGATTTGTTGTGTCAATAATAACAGCAAATTGTGGCTTTACGAAGAAACAGCTGATCACGGCAATCGTGAATCCTGAGCTGATGATAGGTTTTGCGCTTTTAAAACTTTGTTTTTCCGTAAATTTATGGGTGTAAGATATGATATTCTAATGAACACAAACAAACAAACAATTTCACGACGTGAATATATAGTTTTGGCGGACGATTTATTCTAGACTGACAACAAATTACACATCAATTTCCTGAAAAGTGCACACAGTTTGCCTATAGATACGTAAATCCCACTGGGTTGCATACACACGTGGTGACTTCACAGATTTGGCACTTTTCGTAGCCGCATCGAACTTTTTCCAGTGCTCAAATTTGGTAAAAATAAAGATTCTTATATTCAAAGCAGAGACAACTTTATTGCATGATTTATGTCAGAAATTAATCAAAATAACATTAAATGATGGAAAACAGTCAATTTATATGATATTATTTCCTATAAATTTCTTCTGTAAGATTTTCCAGCTGGCCAGTAAAATACAGTTAAGGTCGACTCAGCATTCTTTTTTTTGGGGGGGGGGGTGGAGGGTGTGTATTGGGATATTTCTCTCAGACTTCCTCTTTTTTATCATTTTCTTCTTGCATATGAGGCCTGCTGTTACACTCTTTCTTTAAGCTGCCATAACCAGTCCACTGTGTCATGGCTTGGGTTGGTCAGGTGAATTGAAGTGCCCCTAGGAGAGCCAAGCCTGGTGCACTTGGACAGGATATGGTCCATATTCTGCTCTGGAGCACCATATTATGCAGACTGCTGAGGGACGAAGGCCCTATCTGTGCATGCTGGCACCAAAATGGCCAACTTCAGTATGCAGGTGGTTTAAATCTACCGACTCTCTGTGGGGGAGATCAATGCCTGGTTGAGTGTTTGTACTAGGATGGATTGCTAGCTGTGTAGGCTTCGCTGCCTCCTGCCAATCATGTTTCTATTGCTCCATTCGATAGAAGTTGGAGTTTGCAAAGTTTGTGGGCATGCTTGGCGACTGAAAGGCCAAAAGAGTGTAGGTTACTGGCCAGGGTTTGGGGTCTTTGCTATGTGGGCATGCAGACGGTGAGATGTGTCTTGTAGTGACTTTTAAAAACCAATTTGGACATGTGATATTCCCTGCGAACTGCTGGTGGAGCAATTCCGGAGAGATCGACAGGCAGATGTTTCACTGGGCTTGGATGTAGGCATACATTGGCTATTCACAAAGCAATGCTGCACACTGGCACTTGTCCGATGGTCTCTGACCAGTAAAAATCACTGTTGGACCAGTAACTTTTTCAGGAATGGACCAGTAAAAGATGGAAAAACTAGGCACCTACTGGTCTAACAGACAGGTCGGACCAGTAGGAAAAAAAAAATGTGTTAGTGTACAGCCCTGCACAAAGTGTCGTTGAGGGCAGCATCCAGTTTTTAAACATGGGTGCTCCTGCACCATACTTGGGCAACATATTATGTGGCACTACATGTGAGGGCACCTGTTCAGAGGGTTCTGGTATGAAATCCCAAGGAAAAACCAGCAAGACGGCACAGGAGATTGTTCCTTGATGTCAATGTGCTGTGCAGTGCTCCATTGTGTTGTTTGAAGGTGAGTTGTATGTCCAGTTTTATCTCAAGATAAGTTGGGGTAGTGATAGAAGGCAGCACTAAACCGTCAAGCTTGATGATGAGCTGCCAATGGGCCTTCTAGTTTTGTGTTCATGGTGAAAGGTGCTGTTGAAATGGTTTTTGTGGTGCTCAGCTGCAGTCTCCATGTTCTTAGATACACAGCAAGAGCATCTATGTCTGATGTTACTGTGTTCTCTATCATTGCCCAACTTTTGTCAGAGTAAACAAGTGCATGTTTGTCTACATGATATCAAAGTGTTGAGGCCAGTACTGAACCTTGGGGGACCCCATTTTTCAATGGATGTGATCGGCCAACCTGTCCATTGCTTGTCGTTAGAATGAAACTGTGGCTAGAGATAATAGCACAGATGAATCTCACAAGGTGACAGTTGGGGATGATACACGATAGCTTCTATGAAGGCCCTGGTACCATACTGTGTCAGAAGCCACTGTGAGGTCCATCAAGATCACACCTGTCTTGAGATGCTTTTCAAAAGCTACCTCGATTTCATCAGCAAGGTTGAAAATCTGATGGATGGTGCTCCTACTCCAGAGGTCAGCTTGTTCATCAGGCAACGAAGGATTGATGACAGGTTCAAAGCGGACTAGGAGGAGTCTTTCCTGAGGCTTCAAAGGGACACAAAGGAGCAAGATGGGCACTGGTTCTTCAGGTTGTCAGTTGGCTTGTTGGGTTTGGGTATGGCAATGACCTGTTGCCTTGCACCAAATCTTAGGTATGGCCAGATTTGAGAGGCAATAGGAGCAGGAACCCCTCAGCCATTCCAGACATCATGACTCACAGTGAATACAAAACGGTGGAGGGATGTTATCTATTTCCTGGGCCTTAGTTTCCACTCTTAAGTCAGTGGAGGCAGCACAATTTCCTCAGTGGTGAAGGGTGTGGAGAGGAAGCTATCAATACCAGGAGCCTGTCATAAGGCAGACATTTCTAGTTTAACACATTGACAACAGGCTGATTTTGGTACAAAACGCATTTCCCATAGACACCTGCCTAAGTATACTGGGGACTAGTCTTCAACGGGTTAACATGGAGTGATTGCAGATTGTTCCTTGCTGGAAACCCTTGAATCTCACATTATCGAGGAGTTTCCTTGCAATGGAGTTTGCAGACATGGGGAAGTGTGTGGATTTTGTGCTTCTGCCTGTGAGACATCAACTGGTTCTCCAGGCTAGCCTACTGGAGTGGGAGAAGTCAATTCCCTCTACAGTCTCCTCCAAGAGCTTTCTGCATTTCCTGCCTTTACAAGCATTCAGTAAGTGTTGATGCCTTACTGGTTGCTTCGTCATCTCCAGGTTAGGCATATATAGGGAATCTTCATAGCTGGCAGTACATTCATCATCCCATAGTGGAATGTAACAGTTGCAAAACCCTAATTATAACTACAGAAGCCTCAGAGTGTTGCATATGAATAGCAGACAATTTCCTTGAAATCTCACATCCAATTTTCAGACCTAACTTAAATTGTCAGCCTTGACTAGGAAGTCCTCTTTCTTAAAAAAAAAAAAAAACAATAACAGCAACTGCAAACTTTGGTTTTGCCACTTTAGACATGTCACTTCAGTATATCTTCAAGATGCAGTTGCCATAACTCAGGCCTCAGAAGATACCATTTTAAAGGAGACCTCCAGATGATTTTCAGACTTTTACATTTGAACAACTATAAATTAACTTTCAACTTTCAACTTTCAACTTTATTTTCACCTCCATCAAAATGAACAAAGAAATTTATGTACATTGCATATACACGGGATATTTGTGATACAGAACAAAATTTGAAAAGGTACATAAGAATATTATGAAAATGAAAAGTAGATGTGATTACATCTTTGTTAAATACATAAAGCGTATAATACAAGTCAACTAAGGATGAGGATGGAAGTGGAGGGTCCCACTAAGAAGCAAAGCTTGTACGATATGGGACCCTCAGAAAAATACACAAAACATCAATTTAAAACACAATAAACGAACCGATGTCAACTGACATCAAAATGATCGGGAAGAGGAAAAAGAGAGAAAAGGAAAGGAAAAAAAGAGAGGAAAACTAGAAATGTCGCTTTGGCGACTGGTATGCCTCCGCCATAATACATGATTTTCCCAATAGGTCTAGATAGTATATGTGGACAATGTGTGACTACATTTTCACAAAATTGGCAAAATATTGAAATAACAAATTTCTCACAAATGTGTTGAATGTTCACCTTCCTTGACCTAGGTTTAATTGGATGAATAGGAGAGCACGTATCTAGGGATTTAAGGACTTTAACTTGACTTTGACCCATTCATACATTTAGGCATTGAGTAATTTTCAAGGTACAGGTGTGGAGAATTGGTGTGAATTTCTGAATTGAATAGTAAATTGTTACCATTTTCATCTGGCCCTTGACCCTAAAATTCATAAGATAATCACTTTCAGGTAGAACATGCATAATATGTACTTAGTTTCAAGATAACTTGAGCCACTTCCGAGATATGGAGGAAAAAGTTAGTTCAGCACTTTCACTTGATCTTTGACCTTTTGACCTTTGAGGCAAAAAAAGAAGAAAAAAAAAACTTTCCAGAGAATTTCTATTAGGTTACACATGCATACACCAAGTGCAACAAAAATATAACCCTGCTGGCATTGCATAAATATGAGGGAAATAGTAAAATTTTGAAGTGTTGCACTTGACCTTTGACCCCTGACCTTTGACCCCATGAACCCTACATTCTCTAGATACAATCAATTCCAGTCAGTACATGTATATACTATGTTCCATGAAGATACCTTGAACAATTTTCCAAGGTACGGAGAAAAAAAAGAAGTTTTAATATTTTTACTTGACCTTTTGACCTTTGACCTTTGACCTCATGACCTAAACTTTCACAAGAGAATCTTAATTGGGTAATACATGTATACACTAGGTTTCAAGAAAATATCTTTCAATAGATATGGTGGAAATAGTGAAATTTTATGTATTTGACCTTGACCTTTTGACCTTTGACCTTGAGCATGTGCACCCAAAAGTTGATAGGCACAACTTCACCCCCTAATACACATACATGCCAAGTTTCATTAGGATACCTCAACAGGTTTTGATAGTTACCTTGTCCCCAAAATTCATGACAGATGGACGGACGGACGGACGGACGGACGGACGGACAACCCGAAAACATAATGCCTCCGGCACCACTTCGTGGCGGAGGCATAAAAAGGGAGAAAAAAGAGGGAACTACAGCATGTGCCATCGTGGATGCAAGCAATCTGGATTTCATAATGTAAAATAAGTGATAAAATACAAGCTGGATTGAATGTAATGCAAAACATTTTTATACGTAGTTATGTTGGTAAGAATGCAGGAGAAAAAAAAAACACATCATTATATTTAGAACACAGACAGGGACATAGTTTAATAGGAGGACTTATGCAAAAAAGAATGATGACTTGACTAAGATGATAAAGGGAAACTAACTCTGTTAGTTATACCGAGTTCAGCATTTCAGAATTCATAGTGATTAGGATGAGGAATACGAATGTTTTCAAAATTTATAACAAATTGCAATGAACAAGGATGATGACATGGCAGGGTCACCATAAGAATGCATGAGTTGGGGCTCAAGGAAGCAGAACAAAAGAAGAAGGCATGCATAGATTATACACAGGTGAACTTGCAAGCTGAGTGGTATTGTGATGGAATTACACTGCTACATTTCTGAAATATGTGAGCCTCTATGTCATCATCCTTGTTCAGTGTAATTTGTTTAAGGTTTTTCAAAGTATTGTTTCTCTGCTCACAAACCACAATAAATTCCACAAATCTATCATGGAGATGTTGATTTATGCACTACATGATGTGAAATTATGAAAATCATCTGGAATTCCCCTTTAAGAAAAAAATAATATTCTCATTTCAACCAGCCCCTCCCTATAAAAGGTCAAAGCACAAGTCTTTCCTTCAGATAGTGCTGACATTATTGGAATTAATTATTTTACAGTGCTCTGACTTCAGTGGTTGTTGTTGCTCTTCACTACTTTGTACAACTTCTCTTCCCTTTCTTCCCAATCTAAACAAGCCAGCAGAGAGCTGTTTTCATGCTAAAGCGTCCAGTATGAATTTTTTATTAACTGCTTGTTTGTACACCATAAATTCTGAGAAATTCTTCAGGGCTTTGGGACCTCACTCATCCTTGACAATGTCAGTGAGAATCATATCAAAACTAACTGAAATTTAGCATTAATTGGAAGAAGTGTCAACAAAGGTTTGCCTCGTTAAGGTTCAATTTAGTGCCTCTAGATGCATATAAACCCGTAAGTCCTGCATATCTTCTTTCAAGGACAAATTACTTAATGGGCCTCACTATCTGGATAAGCCCTGAAACAACAAGGCACAAACAAAAGGAATTTTCCCCTGACACTCTCCACTGTCTTTGTGCCTTATAAAATATTCATACTGTAATACCACTTGAGGCTCACTCTATGGCTTAACCCATTGAGGATGAGTCCCAAGTATATTCGGGCAAGTGTCAGTGTGAAATGCGTGTTGTAGTAAAATCAGTCCGTCCTCACAGGGTTAATGTTTCACCCCCAGCATAGAGCAGCTTTGCTAAGACATGAAAGCCAAAGAATAATTTACAGTAAATACAAAATACTTAATGTGTAGTATCTGAAACTGGTATGTCTTCAAGATTTTTATTTGGTAAGATACATGCATCACAATGTAGGCCATAAACATTTTTTTCCATGTAGCATTAAGTTTGCTTCATACTGTAACACCAACAACAAAAAATATTGCTTGCATGAAAATTTTGCAAATTTTTGTGAGGAGCCACGATTTGTAAAAGTACAATGCACGCAAAAGTTTCTGATTACACTAATCCTGCACATGTAATACTCCTAAATTTTCCATGGTCGGCAATTCATGAAAGTTTCATGCCACAAATGTTTCTGGTTTTACAGTATGTATATGTATATACATAATATATATATATATATTGGCAGCAAGTCTTGCACAAAGACGTGGCTGATGTTGGGTTGCACCCAATATATTAACTTTCCTTGCATCGCCCGCCATGTTGTGGTTAAGCCCTTTGCTGTCACTATATGTATTATGTATATGTATACATATGTGTATATATATGTATAATCATATGTACCATATATATATATAAGGCATGAGACAGAGAAAAGTTGAAAAAAGAGGAGAGAGTTTGCGAGGGAACGCAGCTACCAAGCTGCGAGGGAGCGTAGCGACCGAGCAGGGGGAGGGTGTGGGAGGGGGTTGCCCCCCCCCCCCCCCCCCCCCACGGTAAGGACTTTTTGAAATTCAAGGTATGAAAAAACTAATTTTAATGCATTTTACAACTGAAATTTACTATTGTTATGAGGTACATTTTACAGAGAAGCATTGTGATAACTGAACTCATGAATGACACTTGCAAAATCTAAAGGAACGAATATAGTACGCTTAACTGTTATACCTAGAACCTACTCAAATGTGAGGCCATAATAAATCACAGTAATGTACACCCAGGTGACGTCTTGCTGGATTCAGTTCATACGGGTACAAAAAAAAAAGCATTGCCATTGTTGGCTGACAGTTTACAGTGCGCAGACCAGGCAAAGTATTGCTAATCTTGGTCCATGTAGTCTGTGACTAGTACAGTAGTAGAGGATCATGTATGTAAGACAGCTGAAAATAAATCATACATGCAGCTCAGCATTGTTGACCGTCTCTACGGCCATGCAACAGCTAACTTAGACTGCCTATACCTTACAGGCTGGAGGTACAAAAATTTGTAGACCCGGTTAAGTCCATAAACAGCTAATGTAGACCAAGCAAATGAAGTATTGTTGGATGAAGTCCAGAATGTAAAGCGAATCTTTGCGGCGGATGATGTATCACAAGTTCCAGGTCCCGAGGAAGTCGATTGACTCGCTGCCCTTACGTGGTTAGAAGACGAAACTGGTTCTGGGAGATCAACTTCATATTCCAACCACTGCCACTTGAACTTACTGTACTGGAGACATCTGTGTCAATATCCGCTACACGAAGGTCATCCTTATCGAGGGTCTTCATTTTCTCGTTGAAGAAAGAAATATTCTCACCGGTCCACAAAATCACAATGAAAAAATACTAAATGTAGGTCACGCCAACGTAATCAGTGGGATACAAAATCAGCGCAAAGCGTAGACAGAAAGATCCGTCTGTCCGTATACGGAGGAGATCCGTGAAGCCAGACGCAGTCTCCGCGGAACATTCCCCGACGGACAGATACAGACCGATCTTTCGGTCAACGCATCGCGCTGAATGCTGCGGCAGCATGCATGCCGAAGCTCCTTGATAGTAATGATACACGTAATACGCAGGTACAGCCTCACACACGTGTGCATCATATCACACCACACTGCAAGCTACAGTATAGTAGCTACAAGTTGATCGACACGCACGTTTCACATCTATTTCACGCATGAAACATGCAACATCGCACAGCTGCCCGCTGACAAAATGCACTCATCACCATTCACACACAGCGAGATATGGTGGCTGCAAAAAAAAAAAAAAGAAAGAAAAAGAGGAAAATCACGGAAATTTTCCCGACTGTGTATTTTCTCCCCAGAATTTCAAAATCCGCGGAAATTTGCGGATCCGCGGAGAAATCTCATGCCTGATATATATATATATATATATATATATATATATATATGTACATTAGATTATGAAATCTACAACAAATCAATATTGCCACTTGAATATAAAAACTTAATTATATAATATAATAAAATATCTAGAAATTCTTTTTGAATACTTAAATATTCACAAATCACTTAATATATCACACATCCTTTAAAATGACTGTAAATTTAATGACCCCCCTCCCCCCCCCCAAAAAAAAAAGATAAAGGAAGAAGAAGAAATACTTGAAGAGCTTGTTACTATGTCTCCATAGTGACACTCTCATGACAAACTCACGGTACGAAACAGATGTGAGTAAATAGTACGTGGTGAGATTACAGTCAGGCGACTCAGAATTGAAATATCACGCTATGAAAATTTACTCTTTGACAAAAACAAAAACCCAACACAAAAGACAGGAAAGAAGGAATATTCCTCATAATATGCTTTGCTTGCCTCACAAAAATATTTGATGAAGCTGCCTTGATTCCAACAAAGTGTGTATAGATACAAATTGTAAACACAATTAGATTGTTCCACGTAAGGCATGGATAGATAGCCCAAGCTACATATAAGTGTGTAATAACATCACATTGTGCCAGGCAATCTGTGACTACTCTGCTGGGCACAAACCAGACGTCGAGACGGGAGATTAAGAGATTAACTCTCCCCTCTCTTACTGGCTCAATTCGCTAGACATCTGGCTCATCTCGACAAGTATGGTTGCATGCAGGCGCTGGCTCAAGTGTTTGGAGCCCTCGAACAAGTACAGTACCTGCTGGATGTGAACGTTTCAACATTCAATGTGTGAATTTATGTATTCATACATCCGTCTTTGATACTCTCTGCGACTTTAAACAATCTTATTGGCACTATATTCACCATCATTAACTTTCACTCATCCTACAGTAACATTTGAGAAGTAAAAAAAAATAAAATAAAAAATTGATCTGCTCTGTATTTGTGATGGCAACACATGACTATTCAGTGATTTGGGTTTTCAACTTACTCTTATCATACAGAATGCTGGACTATCCCTCCCCCCCCCCCCCCCCCCCGAAAAAAAAAGACATACAAACACACATGCACAAAATCAAACCCAACATCATCCTCCATAGCTATTAAGGTGTCAGATACACTTGTTCACAATATGTGAAGATCAGTCATAACGTGTGGAAGGCGGTTAAAGGCCCATATCTTATCTTCTTTTTTTTTTTTCTTTCGTTTTTTTAAAGGGTGCAGTGTGCCATGCATGTATGAGTGGAGGCAAGTTTTCACTCCCGGGGACAAAAATAAATTTGTACCAACTTTTCCTACATGGCTCATGTCTCAATTATTCACACCTCTAGCTTCCTGCAAGTTCTGTAAGATCATTTACAGCACTTGTTATTCTAGTGTCAAATCACAGTGACATTTAATGATCGAAATGACATCCAATCTGTACGGCATATTAATATCTGGAGGCAGTCTTGATGGAGACCTTTGTAAGGAAGCTGCAAGCAGAGAGTCTAGTGTATCAAAGCGAAGTCTCTTTGCACTGGCCTGACTTTCTGAATCATCAAAGAAATGGTATTATGTTGACAGCAAACAATACTGTATCCACACAACCTGGCGCTTTAAGCAAGCTTCAGTCTGCAAGTCTCCTGAATCGTTTTTGTCGATTAAATGCAATCCAAACCGTCAATGTAAAGATCGCATACCTGAGGAGCGCAAACAATGAACACCGTGCCCTATTGTCCGACGTGCCCTTCAATCGGGACATTCATTTGGACTGTTTTGCTCATTTGTCGCATCACGTGAGGATAATGTTACACTCCTGCAGATCGAATGCTGCAATCAGTTTTTCGTGGAGAAGCATCATATTGTGAGGTGTTCAAAGACACAAAGAAGCAAGCAATAAATACATGCGGACAAAAATGAGGAACACCTCACAAGCTACAACATGGCAAACATGACAGTGATTGAACCATTAAAGAGTAATATGTGAAACTCATCACACTCGATAATAAAGTATTGACTATAGTCATTTGTGTGCTTAAATTACCTCACTCTGCAAGTTCAAGTAGAAGTCAATAAACTCATAGCAACATTTGCCAGTGGCAAGAACACAGTGACAATTATGATACAATAATCAAGAAAAGCTACACTAAGAGCTCTGCAGTTCAAATTTCCCAGTCTTAATTTACTTCATCTGCTCAAAATCTTTAAAATGCTTTAATTTCAATGCCAGCCACCAATTCCTGTCAAATTACTAGTCATGTCTCTTTAGAAATAAAAAATGACAAGTTGAATACAAGAAATAAGATGATGTCGCTTGATCGGGAAATTACAAACACATTTTTTTTTTCTTTTAAATGAACTCACAAGATAAATGGTATCATTATTTACTGCAAATGAAATCAAATTTAAGTCATGGGTTTTAGATAACCTTAATACACCAATAAACCATTCCACATTCCTCTCTGCAGTTGTCATGCAGAATGTCACATTTAGACTAGTTTGACAATGATTCATTCAGAACATAACCTTTTCGGAAGTATGTTCAATGATTTTCGACTAGAAACCACAAATGGTTAATTGTGGCCTTTATAACTACTGTGTGCAGGTAAATGGGAGACATTGGGGGCAATAACACTATCACCACATGTAATTGTAGCTGTGACATTATCCCCTAATCTAATTACCACATGTCGTGACTCCCTGTTTTGTTAAAGCAAGGGAAACTTTAAAGTCTCATGACTTTCCTGCCTTATGACTGATTTTGGTGAAACTTCCACCATCCCTTTCAAAGATATTATTCTATTTATTAAAGACTTTATCATGGTGTGCATTCACATTATACAACACTTTCCTGTCAAGATCTCCAATTTTGTCACAATACAGCTTGAACAGTTACTGCACAAGAAAGGATAAGCATAACATTTGTTCATAAAACATAAAGATGTATGTATTATACAGCCCTCTGTAAAAAAAAAAAAAAAAAATGGTGACCCAGATACCTCGCTTAATGAAAGAAAAGCTTCTGAACAAGATTAATTCCACTCCACTCTCAATCTCTCACCAAGGCACGAAGTCCAAAAGCTGGACATTGAAATGTATCCGGACATTTGGGAATTGTTGCACCGAACCTCATCCCTGCCATTAATCATATCGCTCTAAAGAATCGGGTTGAATTTCATATATCGGATAGCCCTCCTTATCGTCCTAACAACATACCGATAATGCCGCCAATTTTCACGTCGAACAACCAGTCCTGTCAGAAAATATGGGATCTACAAACCACAATTTGTTACTCGATGCTGAAAAATTTTCAATATGTCTTTTTTTCTTTCTTTGCGGCAGCCAAGATTTTGACAGCCCTCTTGCCACGTGGTGATAACACCTTTGGATACTATCACATACAAACAACGTATCTTGAAAAACAGTATGAGATCTTATGAGTATGGCATCATTTACTGGGAATACTTTCTTCTTTCTTGCAATAGTTCAGAAGGTCACTGGTGAGTTCTGCCAGATATTAACTGCAAAAGTAGGTTTGATTTCAAGGTCCAGGAACCCTCAGCATCAAGATCAAGAATTCAAGTCCAAGTTATTCAAACATGCAAGAAACAATGTATCAATGGGTGGGACATGCATGTTGTGGACCACGCACACATAGCATGTACATATCATATGCAACCACAACCTAAATAAAATGTAGGCCTGTTTATCAATGTATTCAAATTTGCAGACATTTTTCACACCCCGAGGACCTAGTAACTAGCTATTGAATTTACCTGCTCTCTTTACATATATTTCAATAATTGGAATCTAGTTTTCATGCATTTAGTTCTTGCTTTGTCTGGCAAGCCTGGGGCAAGTTGTCTGTTAGTCCGAAACACGCTTGTTTACAAGATTCTGCATGAAGATTTGAATAAATATAAACTATCACAAGGGTTTCAGACTCCCGAAAGAACTTGCTCATAATTACATTTGCTGAACTGGTTTTCAAGTGACTGTGTTCAAGTTGTAAACATGAGTGTCGAGACACTGGTTTCTGTCTCCTCAACAGCCACTATTAAATGCAAATAATATTAGATACAACCCCCTGCCACATCATAAAGGAACTTTTCAAGAAGCAAAGTTACGGACTTCTCACTCTGATGCTGAAATATGCTGCATTTGTGGTACAAAAAGCAAGATTTTGAGGCATTGCTCCTTTCACGAAGTCAGTTGACTTACAAATTTATGAATGTTTTGTACTCAGGAATGACATCACCTGCACCTGTTCTTGAAATTCACAGCATGGAAATAATAGGTATTAAATTGGTCTCTCAGAAAAGGGCGTGTCTCGCATCAACTTGACTCCTTTCCTTCCTCTTTAAAGTTTAATTCAGCATGTTGTTCAAGATGGCTGCCAACAAATTGAGTCAGAACAGATGAATAGAAGGGCAGAGATTTTATCAAAATCTAAGATAGACTAAGTTATGGATTCCAAAGTTTCCCATGTGCTTGTAAATCAGTGATGTTTTCATACTCCATACTCAAATTGGCAAAGGCAATGATGTCATCACCACACAAGTACCCAAATGAACTACATGTATACATCTACATCTTCACAAAATTTCCTTGTTTCACAAAAAATCAATGAAGAAGAAGATGTATCAATGGCATCAAATTGTTATAAAGCTGTAATAAACAACAGATGACTTTTTAGGTTAAGAGGCTTCTGTTGTTAAATCATCAACCTTATATCACAATTTCAACATTTTTGTACTTGAACCAACAGAAAAGCGTTGAGGTGATGACTTCATCGCATCCTCCAGTTCACATAACATATGACACTATAAGCTTCCATCACCTTCTTATCCTATAACTGACTGAAATAACCTTTATCATGTACGTTTGATTTTACACAATGTATTCAAGCTAACCTGCACATGACGTGGAATGGCACTTTAACAACAAAAAGTGCAGGTCATTTTTTTTTTATATTCATTCCTCTTTTTCCATCACTTTTGATGATAATCAAGCAATGATACGGAAACTTTGGAGACAAAGCTTACTTGGATTTTCATCAAAATGTTGTGAAAGTCAAATGGCCACACATATCAGAGTTTCCTTGGTGTAAGGCACAACTGTGATTCAATAAAAGCAAATTCATTTCCTCACCCCCATCCCTCTTCATAAGTATGTCAATACTACTGCTTATGATAACAGTAATGATATCCTCCAAGTGTAAAAGCTTGCTTCTGGTAACAACTGCCACAGATATGCTACAAACAGCCGTGTTGTTGTCAGTTTTTTTTTTATTGTACATACCAAAAATGCTTAAACGATTTCTATTAATATTACCCTGCACATTTGATGACAACAGGAAATGATGCCTTTTGCCTTCTTTCTCTTGGGATGTTTCAAATATCTTCCAATTTCTATCCCCCCCCCCCACTCCCCCTCATGAACACATCATCCTATCTCTTTTCCTGTCCTTTTTTTTCATGCTTGTTGACCTACATATCGCATTTCCTCCAATAACAGAAAGTAGGACTATGTCTGTGGCTCTTCATGCCGTCCTCGTAAAATGTCAATTTGATGTGAGAGACAGCAATGCTCTCCACTCTGTCATGTATTTAATGACTCTTAGAAAGAGGGGAGTGCAGTGCCCTATCTTCTAGTTTTGGAACAAGTTCTCTGACCATCATGGTCTTCAGGCATCAACCTTTGAACCCCAAATGCCAACTGATGCTTTCAGACTTCAATCATGCCTACATGTGTCAAGCCCTCTATCAGCTGGAGATAACATCAACCGTGTTGTAGTCATTTTTCTATCTCTTTTTCAAAACATACCCATACTGTTCACTGTACCCTGGAATAGGCCTTTCAACCCATTTAGAATGAGTCCTGAGTATATTCAGGCTAGTGTCTGGTGGGAAATGCGTGTTGTAGCAAAATCAGCCCATCCTCAGCAGGTTAATAATGCAATAAATCTGAAGGGGGATATTTTCTCCTAGCCCATAGCACCATTTCACAACTGTCTTACGCCAATTTCACAATGCAATCATTGCAGTTGCTATTTACATTGAAGTGACCACACATCAACCAATCAGATTTAAGTATTTGAGACATTACCATGGAAACTGCAATTATAGCAACTTGCAATCATTGTAAACTCCTTTATGAATAGATACCAGAAAACCTAGTAATAGACTTTTCAGTTCACTTGCTTCTTCTATATATTTCAACACATGGAATCAAGTTTGTTCAGTTAATTTGCAAACTGCCCCATACAGTACTCTCTGCGTAATCGGGTATCGCTTAAACGGGTACCCTGTTTGATTGGGTTGTAATGTCAAAATCAGTTCCAATGCATATTAAAATTACCTGATAATCGGGTTGCCTCTTCGCATAAATGGGTAAATAATTTTCTTCTAATCTAATTTCTACCCATACTTTATCGCAGATATAACACTTTAAGAAATCATGACTGTCAAATTTTCCACGGCTAATCGCATTCTCTGCTTAATTTGCAAAGAAGACCAATCATTTGGGGAGTGATCAAACATGAAAACACATGTACCAGTACCGACCTGCCACACGTAAACGAACATTATATATGCAGCAGACAGGAGTTGAACACACTTGCACTCCTCCCTTGCTCTGCAACAACAGTCACAATTACAAGAAGTTTGCAATGAAAATCAGGCCATGCACCAGCTCCATAATTTTTCTTTTCCCCAGTCACTTCTCAAAAAGTAACCCGATGTTCTACGTGACTAGTGCACGCAAAGAGATGTGTTCATTTCGGAAAACACTTGCGTGTTAGCGAGGAGTCTATAGTCAAAGACATATTTGTCCATAAAAAGAGTGTAAGGATGACTGAGCAAGTGTAAGGTATTTATAATGTGCCATGCAAGCATGCATGTAAAGCATACAGTGTAGGTGTTTGGTGCAGTGTACAATCAATGTACATACACATTGTGTGTGTCAATTGTGAATTAGACTTGTTCTTCTGTTAATGGGGTACTTCGCTTAATTGGGTAAGAAACGCTCTGCTCGAGCCTACCCGATTATGCGGAGAGTACTGTATTACCTGATTAAGGTTTTATAAAATGACAGGCCATACCAAAAGAATGCCACAACACTCCACTTGCTGTGCAGACCAGTTGTGAATATTGTTTACCTGAGAAGACCAACCCTTTTGGCGGAAGCACAAATGCCACAGCGATTTGAGGAAAACATATTCTGAGAAGATATTCAAGGGCCATACTCACTTCAAAGTACTACATGTGGACATACTGGTTACTGTAAACGTCAATATTTTCGCGTGATTAATCTTTTGCGCTGAGCGGCTCAAAAACATATTCGTGGGTTGTTGAATTAGTGCTGCCCAGAAGTCAACCCATTTACAATGTGCTGAGAAAATATTTTTGCAGGTTTTAGAATTTGTGCTAGCCAGAAGTAGCATAAAAATTAATGTACCGCAAAATTTCTGCGTTTACAGCACAGTGCATCGGGCTGAGATTAGTGACACCCTCTATGCATGCCAAGTACCTCACTCTGGGAACACTTGAGTGAAAATTTGGAGTGCTTGCTGAAAGAGAGATTCTACCTTTAAGAGATGCAAGCTTGGTAGAAGGCATAAGGTATCTACATCTATAATGGGACTCGTATTTCAGATCAAATTACAAATCAGTTTGTGATATGATGGAAATCACACAGGCTTCTGTCACATTTCATATCTGAGGACTCTCAAGTTGGTCTTTAGAAAGGCAGATTCTGCAGTTGAGCCAGGGGACAAGGCATTCAACTCTTTTATACATGGCATATTTACTAGTGCTGTAAAGCAAGAAATTTTCGGGGCATGAAATTTTCGCGAATGGGAGTCGAAGGCCTCTTGCGTGGCACAAAGTTGTCAGGAATTGCCACTGGCATTCAAGGCATATAGTGTAGAGAAGAACATTCGGGTGCATTTTAATTTTGCAAATCTTGGCTCTCACAAAATTTGCTAAATTAAAATGTGTTTGAAAATGTCTGGCTTTACTGTATTTGTTGTCACAAAATTTACTGACCTAAAAGACCTAATGACAAACATAACCTTGTAAATAACTTCTTTGGGGTCCCCCCCCCCCCTTCTTGTTTTAGGGTTAATACTGCCACTCTCTTTACTTAAGTTAGTAATTTGGTTGGCCCTGCCATTATTTTTTTTTTCTCTTTTTTTGTTGTTGCAATAGTACAGCAAATATTAAAGGGAAATAATTTAAAGCATTTTACCCCTCTCCCAAGTATTAATACCCCCCTACTTTACACACACAGAGACACACACACAGACAGACACATGCAAACAGACACACAACACCATTTGTGGGGATCTGACCTATTCTTCCTGTTTGAGGGCTATTTTTTATCAATCATTGAATGCATGAGCTATCTCAGACTGGTCAAACGTCAGCATGGACAACTTCACACTTTCTCACACAGATGTGAAAGTACTGGAGAGGAGTTTTTATTATCCTCCCTTGATATGACGCAGAGGAAGGCTCATGTGGACATTTGATTGATGGTTCATGACAATACAGATACTTCAGGATGCTTTCACTGTCAGTAGTATGTCTCTGGCTTTGAGTGCATCATTACCTCCGCCAAGGGAGGAGGTTATGTTTTCGTTACCGTTGGTTTGTTTGTTTGTTTGTTAGTTAGTTAGTTAGTTAGTTTGTCTGTGTGCAAAATAACTCAAAAAGTAGTTTTTTTGACGGATTGGGATGAACGGATTGGGATGAAACTTGCAGGAAAGGTCGAGAATGACACAAGTAACAAAAAATTAACTTTTGGTAGTGATCCGAGAATTTTGGGGGAATTTATGAAGGATTTTTGACATTTTGGCAGGCAGGGTCAATGAACTTGGGAGTTCAGGCTGCGCGTATTTGAGTTTTGCATGCATGCACTAACGTGCGTGCTCTAGTTTCTGCTAGGGCGAGGCGCGCTGTGCAGCTGAGGGTTTATGACGTAACAAAGGCTTCTATATTAGGAAATCGGGAGACTTTCAGCACACTATTATAAACACTTTCAGCATGCTATAGGATAAGTACGTATGGGTGGAAATCACTGATATCTCTATGGAAGAACAAGATCAGTAATGGAAATGAGCTGCAAGCTTGGCGGAGGTCTGCGCTCTCAGAGTGCTTCTCTAGTTTGGTAATGTTTAAATGACCAGGTTCCAAAATGAAAAAGAGAGCAGCTGGGTTAAATATGTGGAGTCAAATTTCATTCATGGTTGACTGAACTATGCGGCATGACTGTCATGTGGCATGTAATGTACACAACCTGCAGGTTATACAGCCAGTGCAGAATGTCTCATAGTCTGGAAAAAATGTTTGCTCAGCTCAAAAAACAAAACAAAAACAAATGTGATCCATTATTACATCTGCCAAGGAGGTTATGTCTTTACCAGCACTGCTTTATTTGTCAGTCTGTATACAATATACAGTGAACTACAATTTAAGTTATTTAAAAATGTGGATGAAGCTTTCAGGAAAAGTTGATGATGACATAAGGAACAGAAGATTATCCAGATCATTGTCTGGATCAAGAATTTTTTGAGGGTGGGAACCACAATACGGATGGAAATGAGCTGCTCAGCAAAGTTCCATGATCTCAAAGTGCTTTTCCAGTTTCATTTTACTTCATTCTGTCCACACACACTACATGTATAAATCTATCCAATACCATGTAATATGTGAACAGACGGCAAAACTGTCATCTTAATCAACAAAGCACAAAATGACCATTGGTCGTGAAGATTTCTAGTTGCCCAAGACAGCAGTGGGCTTGTGGCCCAGCAGATACACATAAGATATGCAACCAACAAACAGAGCATGATTCAACCTCCTGAAACATTGTGACCTCTGTTTAAATTTGATGATGGTAATTACATTTTATAAGACCATTTTCCCCTCTCCATCTGTGCCTTGCTCCATCAACACAGCCTGCATGGGAATGCCATGTGATGGAGATCTTTAAAATATATGTTCATGGTTACAGAAATTTCTCTTTCCATATGGATCCCAACCAAACCAAACCCCATTTTAATGAACAGTTCTTTGGATTGGAAAGTTTCAGTCATCATGTTTTCAGTTTGTGTGTTGCTTTTTGTTTAACTGTTTGTTTGTTTCTTTCTTTCTTTGTTCATTTGCCTTAGGAGAAGGAATTCCTAGACCAGTAGCTCTTTAAAAAGAGTCCATTGGTGCAATCCAGTCTGCATGGCAACAGTCCGACAGAAGGAAAACTCACACAAAAGTTGTCATGGTAACATCCTCATTCTCTGCACAACCACCACAGTGACCACCTCATCCATTTCAAAGCACACACAAAGACAAACACACACTATTACACACAACAAGACATAAACACATACAGGAATTATGGTGCTACTTCTTGGAATGCACCCCTACTCCCTCGATACCACAGAAGATCATCACAAGAAAGAACCATTCTAATCATTCAGAAGCAGCACTGCATTATGTGGAAGTATCCCCATGACACATCTCTCTGCCACAGAATGAGTAACGTAAGATACTAACAGCTTTGCAAATAAGAACAAAAGCTGCCCTGTAGCATCAAACCATCATCGATGATGAAAACTGATGATGGAAGGAATGCTTTTCTTTCTTAACAAATAATTTTTCCCAAAAAGTAAAGAAATGAGAGAAGAAATTCAGCAATGCTTCCACTATGTTCATGCATCTTTTCTCCTTTTTTTTCCATTACCAGTAATGAGAATGTAGAACAACTCCCATGCATGGATGAAATTCCATGCACCACATTGTCATTTATTACCTCATATTACACCCATAAGAGATTTTGTTTTTGCAGAGGGTGGTCCACAAGGAATTTAAGGCTGTCAGTGCAACATGCTTAAATTTTTGCCCAGCATCTTGTCCACAGATGACGTTCTAAGCACTTTGCTAAATGCTGACTGACATACTGATAAAAAAAAAAAAATTAAAAATGTGAATTAAAAGTGTCTACAAACTTTAATATCAAAACTTGAATCAAAGATTTCTATCCATTGATTACAATTCAGGGTTTACTGTGGTCATATATTCAAAATGAAAATTATGGCAGCACCAAGGAGCATCTAGAGTGAAGACCCACACACTCACAATTTTACATATTTTCTTTCCATTGTAATATATGCTAAAATTTCAGGTTGTGGACTACACTAGGAGTTCATACAACGCAGAGTCTCTGAAAAAAAAAAAAACAATTAAAAACTTGTCACATTCTGTGATACAATTTTTTTTTTTGCATCACCAGCACTAAACCAGAATACATATATCTCTCTTCCCATTGTTTTATATCCCAAGAAAGTTAAAATGTTAATAGCACTTTGCACTGATAACAGGTCTTCTCATTCTTGTAATCACCATTGATCAATTTCTTTAATTTCCCATGGGTTTTGCTGCATACTAACACTGACATGACAAAGAATTATTTTCCCTCAAATTTGTCTCTCTCAGAATGTTTAAAAAATGCAAAATTAAACAATGATTTTCATATGTATTTTCTCTTTGCATTTAATCTATAATTTTGCCATTGACACTTATATAATATATATATATATATATATATATATATATATACTTTCCCGCTGGATGTACACTGGACGCACAGTCCTTGTTTGCTTTTTCACTTGTTGAGGATGTCCTTATTGTGCATGAACAGTCTATATTAACATAAATGCATGAAAATTACCTGTCCATACTTGAATGTCAGCCCAATACCAGAAGCCTTTTATTCTTGTTCGAAACAGTGTGAGGAAGGCTCTCACTGATTAAATCAAGGAGTTATGACAGATAACTCCTTGATTTAATCACAGGGTGGCTCATAAGCTGGCCCAAATCTGTCTGCCCATCAAAATTGGATGACTACTTTGTGCACTTTTCAAAATCCATGTCCATCTTTTCCCTTCACGCAGAGCGTCCGGCACGTGCCCCCCTCTAGAGCTCGGGCTTTTAATTTATTCAGAATCGTTCGCAACAGCCATGGGGCAATTAAGCCACCTCGCAGAGTATCCGGGGGCTGTCGAACTCTGATTACAGCACATTTTATCGGTCACCGTGACATTTTCATGCCTGATTGATGCATCCGAGGATGTGGGGTAAATGTTGCTTTTAAAAATTTGAGGCCATTAGGGTTGATGGCATGGGAGTTTTCTGATGGCGTGATACCATTGAATGTCCCCTCTCTGCCTTCTTTATCTCTCTCTCTCTCTCTCTCTCTCTCTCTCTCTCTCTCTCTCACTATCTCTCTTTCCTTTTTGACTCAATATGACTGTTAAGGAGCCATTAACAATGCAGGAAAAAAACTCTCTGACCTGAATGACCTCCAAACCTTCCAAGCCTTGTTCAACATGCCAATTTTTTTTTTTTTTTTTGCCTGCAGTATGGATCTGATGTAACATTCAAATCCCTCTCCTCAACCTCTACATCTTTCCCCTCCCATCTACCCTGACTCTTTCCACAAACAAAAATAATTCATAGAATAATAACAAGCATAGATTACATACAAAAAATAGGGTCATTCTCATTACAAAAAAAAGGAGAAAATTGCGGCATGAAAACTTACAATTTTTCAGACTGTGTGTTCTCACTGCTCAAAAAAAACTGGTGGTGTTAGCACTGATGCAAATGATTGCAAAGTTGTTGTTGTTGTAATTTTTTTTTTAAATGATGTCCATGCCCTGTTAGCTCATTCAACTATATCCAGCATACTATTCTGTGAACATAAAATGCTCGGACGCAGATACAGAACCGCATATCGTATAGTGCAATGTATGAACTTAAAATACAAAGCATAAAAGAAGATCTGGAAGTCACATGTTGAGTAATGATGCAATTTCTTTGCTGTAAGCTTTCTCACTTAAAAAACACCTTGTGAAGTTTCAGATGAAGTTAACAGAAATCCCACTCTAGAGTTGCAATATTTCAGCTGGAATTTGGTTCAGTTACAAGGCAACAAGCGAAATTGATATGCACACAACACATTCCTCATTTTACAGTAACCTATATGTTTATTATATGGTTTGTTTTGGTTATAGAATTTCTGTAAGCCACTCAGTTGTAAAATTCATAAGTTTTACTTAAATTGGCAACATATTTTTAGAGATTAAAGCTTTAATAAATTTTACCTGTTCCACCTACTCTTGCTTCAAATTAAGTTGTGCAGTGAAATTCAGTAGTGCCAATTCAATGACAATTTTCTGCAGAAGAATTTCCTGTGTACTTCATGGGTTAATCCCTACAAGTAAAGACAACCTGGCCATTTGACAAAAAATCCCTCAAACTGCAGTTTTAATCATTTGTACTTGAACAAGATACTGCATGCACTTTGACTGCCTGCAGCCACTCTTGATTTTCAAACTGACACAAGACTCACACAACTGGGAACAATTACATTCAGTGAACTAGGGATCATCAACCTTAGGTTTGCTTTGGAGTACTTTCTTCACGACTGCCCCTCCCTAATTTGACATTCAGTGGTTGCTCAAAGTAATTGGCAAGACAAGGGTTTAGAGGAAAGAGAGAAAGGGTGCATTCAAGCACTCTCCTAAAGCGAACAGAACCGTACTGAACCTGCGCCAAAGAAGCGCTCAAACGCTCCTAAAGTGTACCGTACCGAACTGAACCAGGTGCACCAAGTGGACCACTTCCTGATGTGCTCCATAAGGGCACCAAAACCGTACCAAAAATTTGCATGTGAAGAATGTGCATATCATGCACTTACGTCATAATCCATAAAGTTCATTCTCTTTGTTCAGGACATCTGTAAGTAGTTTAAGCATGTCAGGTGAATGATCCTGTTGCTACAAAATGCGTGACCCCCTATAATGATAACTCATGAGGTACGCTTTCTCAACAGAGCGCTTGAATGCTCCAAATCTGGCACAGCATGGTACGGTACGCTTTGGTTCGGTTCATGTTGGTTTGCTTTTTAGTGCTTGAACGCACCCTAAGAAGCACTTCCACAATGACCCGGATGTTTCTCAGTGGTCAGAAACATCTCCAAGAAATGACAAGAGGAGTGTTTCGATGCCTGGAGATAGAGGATGACGGCCCTTTCTAATCTCGGTCTGAAGAAAAGTCGGAGGAATTTGTGAAAGGAGTGGCAACAGAAGAGACAAGTAAAGGAAAGACAGAAAGAAAAAAATGAGCTGCCTAAAGCCAGACTAAGATCAAGATTGGAGATCACCATTAACTCCCCTGAATGATTCATGACTACTCCTCTCTTTCAACAAGATGGGGTCAGGGGGATTAATCAGTGGATAACATTCTTGTCTCTCTGGATGACTTGGGGTGGGGAAGGGGATGTAGAAGCAATCTCCTTACTCTCCCTCTCTCTCCATCTCTCTCTCTCTCTCTTGAAAAAAAGCACTCTCTTTTAATATTGTAACAACTTGTGAATTTTTGTCAGTGAATGTTCAGGACCTCAGATAACAATAAATGCATATTTGTTTTTTAGGTGTTTTTTTCTTCTTTCTAGAGCTAATGCAATACTTTAGAAGCTTGCTTTTTGACAGAGGTACAACGTACCCTCTCATAAACATTACTAGGAGTGGAAAAAGTTGCCTTAAAACCTATTGTGAGTGAGTCCAAGTCCAAGGATATCGGTGCAAACCAGCTTAAAAGCTAAACAAACCATTACAGTTGGGTTTGATTTCTTTGTGTGTTTTGATAGAAGAAAACAAAAACACAAGACAATTTTTTGCCCATACATTTGCTGATGAGTATTAAATCCAGTCAAAACTGTAACCATCAGAAAACAAACCTCACTTTTAGAAAGGGGGACGCTTATGCTATTTTATTGTTTACTGGTAGACAAATGACTATTTGAGGGGTATATCACAATTCTTATCTGCTTTTCCTCTAAAATCACATTGAAAGAGCTTTCATCTCATCAAGTCTTCACCCAGATTTTACTCATGAGCAGATATGGTGTGGAGATCTGGCAGAAGAATTCATCACAGATCTTAAGTCTTCAAAGTTTTGGCCAATGGATATTGTTCTCATAACTTTGATATTCAGCTTATGAAGTTGAAGCAGCATCAATGCTCCCAGAGCGGGCAGTGAATCTTTGTTTGACACATGTTGAAAGTCTCGGTATCTCCAAAGGTCAAGCCCGCTTCGTTGATTCTCGACTGTTTCAACAGATGCGCAGGGGTTTCGGCTGCGTTTCCACTGTCTGATGGGGAAGGCATCAGCAGATAAGAGTGAGGTTCTCATGGTAAGGCCGCTCAGCATCCCTGCCATGGATACTAGCTTGGGAGGAGGATTACCCCACTGACCCAATTAGAACATGCACATGTGCACACGTCAGTCACTGCCTGTTTGTCATCTGAAGTCTCCCGCCTCCCCTCAGTCCAAAGAATGCAACACTATTCCCACCATTAATGACAACTCCTTACTCAGATTATCTGGTTTAATCTAGGCAATATTAAACTGAGGTATATGATATCTTGATATAGATAGATAAATTCATATCTATATCTTCTTCTTTTTTATCTCTGTGTATGTATGAATATATGTAGACATATACTGTACATCTATATTATGTATAAACATACATGAATCATGTGAATTCAACTTTATGCTTCTCTGTCCCGACAATCTGGACAGTATAAAAAGGAAAAGAGAGAGACATATGAACCTACAGACAGCTGCAAACTATAAATGATGGCATATTCTCTATGTAGTACATACATGCACCTTTAGGTATCTTCGAACTTCAAATGGCACAATATAAATAAGCCTGGTATGGACACCATTTGCTGACTATTGCTTGTAACCTGGGGTGAACTAGGAGGGGTCGGCATCACTCATTTTTTTTATTTTTTCTTGTGTGGGTAGGTAGGTGGACCACTTAACCGGGTTAGCACCCTGCTCTTTACCACAAATGAATGAAGTGGGATCTTTTACATGTGTGAGCTGTAACTAACTCACACATGGGACCTCCATTCAATGTCCTTTACGAGGGACAGAGTGCTGTGCCTCTAACTAGAGGGGACGGTACGATCACAACATAACTCAGCTAGACTCGGGAACTGAACTTGGGTCATTTGGATCGGGAGGCAGATGCTCCACCGACTGAGCCATATCACTACCCTACAATTGAATATACGTGGTTGATTCTTGTCTCATGAGACTACAGACTCCACGAACACATAGAGTTTAATAATGAGCATTCTGACAGATTAAAAAAAAAAAGTTTCGCTTGAGCTGGACAGAAAAACAAAAATGTTGTAGAGTTGTCAAGTTTTGCATCTTCTCATCAAATAGAGACACCAAGCGCTGATGATGATAACAAAGATCATCACAAACGATAACAAAGATCATCACAAACTAGCAATGGCAATGACATCATGCTCACATTGACTGAAATTGTCACAAGCCAGGCAGAGTTTCATAAATAATATGCTTCAAAAGGTGGGTTTCACATTTCAGGATTTTCTTTCAGTTTTCAGGTAGTTGCCTAGCCTTCAACCAAGTGGAAATGTCAGAGGTAGAAATGCCAGAAGTAAATATGCCTGATGTTGTAATAGTGTCCTAGGAAGTTCAACATGAACATCAGTCCACATGTTGTGTGTTTACTGTTGCCATTTTTATCTTCAACATTTTTACCTCTGGTACTTTTACCTACGGTGTTTTTACCTCTTTAGTTTCAGTTTCAGTTTCAGTTTGAATTCATTTTTGCATTTTTCAATGAAAATCATAGAGGAATTAACAGTGTATGTACTACAACAACAACAAAAAATCTACACAACAAATTCACAGTATAATGAACAAAATAATTTTTTAAGTATTTGAACAAATACAATGAAATCAAAGCAGTAACTGATACACTTATTCCATTCAAAGAGGAAACAAATGTAGGAGTCTGCCATCTTAAGCAGGTGCTAAATAGTGAGGGCAGCCTCAGAAAAGAAAGAAATAAAACATATACAGAAAATTGGCAATTTGCCAATGAAACTTCTCTTGTGAAAACTAAAGGGCTTATCTCACTGGAGGAGATATTGCCATGTGCCACAACTAGTGCGACTCAAAAGACAAACAACAACAACAAAACAGCTTGCACTCTTACCAAAAAGGCGACTCCAGGGTGACTACCAAGATGTCTAAAAGCAAGGTGATAACTTATTTGCCCACAAGTCGCCGCAACATCTACAAGATGTCTTCTCCGTGTCTCCGGTAGGTCGCCAATGGGTCTCTACAAGGTCGTGGAGATGTCTCGGAGACCTTGCGGACAAAATCGGTCTAAGGAGACATCGCGGAGACATCTCCGAGACCAGCTGGAGATCAGAAAAAGTCTTAGGAAACATTGAATGTGTTTGATTCTCCCATGACTCCCAGAGAGACATTGTGGAGATGTCTCAGCGACGTCTGTGCAACTAGGGAGACTCGAGCCTCCACCAGGTCACCAACTAGTCTCCAGCCCAATGAAAGACCCACTTTAATGGAATCAACACAGAGAAGCAAATAAGGGAGAACAGAAGCCACATGAGAGCCAAAGTGTGCAGAGTGGTGAATTAAGTGAATTAGGTGTAATTTAACATGTGCCTATATATTTTTACTGACCCTTGACATTTTGCTTGACACTCTTAACCTCTATAGATTCATGCCTCTAGCACTTCTTACAGCATCTCTAACAATTTTACTTCTTTAGCATTTTGACGCCGCTTAGAGTCAACACCATTTAAAGCACCATGTGAATTATGAATAATGCCACTCTGCATCTCTAGGCTAACTGATGAAGATTTCATCTACAAGATGATTGAATAGAAAAGAACTGTTACACCTGAGTGTGGAAAATCTGGGTGAAGTATAAAGAGTGAGGTTCAAAAAAGAAAAACAAACATTGAATTAAACAAAAAGTCATCCTATGCACACAACTCCCAGATGTCTATGCAATGCTTTGCCACTTCTCCATCAGCATGGATTAAATAGCTCTACTAGTAAGCCAGCCTACAAGAAGGGGATTTCCCCTCCCAGCTTTTACGTGACGGAATTCCTTGTAGGCAGAATAATGGTAGGTCCAAAGGGTTTTAGAATCTTGATTGCACTTGTCAGAGACAAACAAGCACATCATTAAAAAACATGCCCAGCAAAAAAAAAAGAAAAAAAAAGCATCCACACAAAATGAGAACTGAGCTTGAGGCATTTTCGACAGTCTGGCTCACAGAGTAAACTGACAAACCTCCATCTAAATGTTTTATTTGATGCAAGATAGCTTATTGACATTCATTTTATATGAAGTTGATGAGAAAATTGTGCAGCATTACTACAGTACAGCGATATAACCTTTCACACAGTAATGATAGCAATGTACTTCACACAAAAGGCTGTTGGCACACTGTAAATGATACTGGTACTGAGACTGTCATTTGAATTTCTGACCTGCAAAGAGGAGCACTTCACTGCACTGACACACTTTATTCATGCACTAATTTATAAACATTTCCTTATAGAATGTGATCTCATAGAGAGACTTTAATAGACTTTACAGGACTCACAATGTTCTGCCCAAACTCCTGTCAGACAACAGCCCTTTCACAGTATGTGAATTCACAAAGTTGGAAGAAACAATTGTAAAAATTACTTGCAGTACTTCAAAACAGCATTTTTTTAAACTTCACAGCATCAAATTCCTTATTTGGCTTCACAAGTAATCTGTGACGACATCCTTGTATTGAGCTTGATGCAGTAGCACTAAATAACCCTGCAGTTAATGTGCACAAAAAAAGAAAGTAATCTTGACATCAGAAACCTAACTGACCTGCATCAGATTTGGTATAACAAAAAAAAAATCTCAATTGATTGTACTTTTATCTCATTGAAATAGTGATGAAGCAATCATGTCATAATTTGAACACAAATGTGTGAATATCCTAGAGCTGCAGTGATTTGGCAAATAAATATCTTTTTTTAAAGAGAGACTTGTTATAGCTGCTGCTTAATCTGTGACAAAAAAAAAAGAGCTAATTTTCCACCAGTTTTCATGAAAAAAGAAGTGGAAGGTATGTTTGGCAATGGCATTGTTTTCTCATCTGATTTGCATATTGATGTGTTTGCAACTAACAACAATGTTCTGTTGAAAGAGAAAAAAAAAGAAATATGAAGAGCACTGTGACTTAAGTGTTTGACTTTGTACTATACGTGACCCTGCACCACAAAACAAACAAAAAGTCGCCAGACATGTAATTTTAGTGAAGGACATATTCTGAAAGAGCAGACTTAAAGCTTTAAAATGATGTATAACTCAAACCAAACGGACTCTCCTAACCTATCTAAATATTGGAAAGAAAGCACACACTCCAAAAAAGTGTGAACAGAGAAAAGAGGCTCTGAAGTACAATGTCTATTCAAGCGCTTAATCTTTACCAAGCCGTGTTGACTGTGTGATGAAAGGGACAAAAAACAGGATGTAAACCACTGGAGTAACAACACTGAAGGGATTATTAGATTAAACTGAAATTCATCATGCTTTATTTACACATTCTATCCTTAATTAATGCTAACTTTCAAAGCAGTAGCATCATCCTTTCAAAAGTTATAGAAGTTGAAAGTGAAGAGCGTGTACAAGGTTTTCAAGAAATGAAAGGGGGACTCTAAAGACACACCTAATCACACTATTCTGCCAAAATATGTTCGAGATAGACTGCTAAAAAAAACACACTTTCCTGCCCGTTTTATGATCCCAAATTGTAGTATAATGTAGAAGAAGACTTGCTGTTTCAGAAAATATGAAAAAGTCAAGATCGGCTCGGATGACCCATTTCACCTATTTTCAGTCCTCACTCAAAATCAATGTGTGCGACCTTTTGTTCGTTTTTGTGATGCACGGTCACATATGATTCTTGAAAATAATTTTAAGATGCTAACTGTAGTTTAGGATAACCACATCACTACCATGAGTGCTGCTGTGGCAATAACTGAGCACTTAGTTTGATTAGACAGTTTTTAATACTTAAGCTTTTATGATAGATATTCAGATCCTATGAATGTCCTGCACACTAATCAATCTTGAAATGTCCAAACACTTCCCTAGTTGGCTCGCCTCCTGGGTAAGTGTCATTTCTGATTTATTTTAACGTTGCCTTCAGCACTTGTGTAATAAAATGTGACAGAGCGCTACCCTCCCAAGGATTAAGGAAGGATTCGGCCACTGGAAGCGTTTCTTGCGCATTCCGCCGAGGATGCAGCATCCAATGCCCGCTTTAACTGAGTGGGGTTGATAAATTTGCCAGTGTGCGTGTGCGTGCATATAAAAGAAAAGAAAAGAAACTAATATGCCCCCTCCCCCCACCCTGCTATACATTCCATCACAGCCATTTGTCAAGGAGTCGCCAAGATTAACGCTCACATCATAGTTATATCTGTGCCATTGCCCCGAATTAATTTTGATATATCCATCACATGAGGGAGGTATGCCATTTGCATCAGCAGCAGTATCATTCCCCTTCCCCCCCCCCCCAAAAAAAAAAAAAAAAACGCAGCTGGTCACGAAATGAAGAAGATGGATGGTCACTGCTCTGCTGGTCGCTAGTGTTTTTTTTTTTTTTGGGGGGGGGCATCTTTCATCGCATGACCACTGCATGGAGATGTGTGGTATGGCAAACATGTCACAGTTTCCTAAGGCTTGATTGATGACAGCACTACATCACTGCCACGATTAGATCGTATCAGCAAGAGTTATGAATGGAGCAGAGGGGAAAAACAATAGCTAGCTTTACACCCAAGCTAGCTGAGCTTGAAGTTGGTTCAAAGCCGTCAATCACTATAAAGATGACAGTTAGACTTCCAAGTTCCAGACGGTTAAATGACTTTTCTAGCTTTTGAGTTATCGTTTGTTACTCCTAACCACAAGATTTTTTGTGGTTAAGTTGTGGAAGGCTCAATGAAATGTACACCACTGTGGAGCGTTGTTGCTAGCAATCTCATTAATGCAATTATCAGTTAGCTCCTGGGTAAACTTTACTCCTAAAAAGCCATTATATTATTTCAGTCAATGAATGACTCGAATTATTTGTAAACCATCAAATACTAGTCTCAGTACAATTTACTGTTCTGCATTCTCTGTCTGCTGTCCACAAGGTAATTATCACCAATGGTAAAATGCAGAAATTGCACTCTCAGCTAATTTCTTCTAAATTTTGTGTGAATCCTTTGCTTGCAGTGTGCTTCCAGATTTAATCACTGAGTGATGCTCATTGATGAAATGATATTTCACTGTAACTGATCATCAATGAAAAGTACCATGTGAATTGGTTTGTAGTTTCGAATTAATTTCAGCTGTCAGTGATAGTATGGTAACTGTGAGAACATGGTTAATTAATGCTGTAGCACTTGGGCGAAAAAGCAACAAATAAAGAAACTTGTTCAGAGGATACTACATCACATTACTGCAGCACACAATTAAATTGTGCCTGGGCTAAGTAACCTTCCTGACAGCAGTATTATACCAATGTTGTATATTTTATCAAACATTCTTAAAGTTTCAGTGAACACTATGATACACATTTGCATCCAAGATTGGATGTTCATGCCAAAAAGATGGCCCATGACTTGGCCCATGAGAAGGAATTACAGGCCAGCATCATAAAAAAAAACTTTATGATTTTGGCAGTAAAATTTGAAGCAAATCAGTGTTATTATTGACTAATTGCCAAATTATATGTATGATCTTGATACCAGAATGGATACTCCAGTACCACAGTGTCTAGGCTCTAATGACTGTTCCATGCACAAAACAGCACATCATGATATTGATATGGGGGAACAAAGCTTTTAATTGGATTATTTTGCTGTGACACATTATGATTATCTCTTTGATGCCTTCCCTAGGCTGTATGAACATGGTGCTCCTGATGCAAGAATCAGATCAATGGGATGCATGCAAACTTCCCGCCCTGGAAGTTTGCAGAATCATTCACGGCGTGCCAAACTGCAAAGCCATGAATCTAGGCTAAAAGGATTATCTGCACTCAAGTGCCGATGACTTGTAATCAGACAAATCAATTGCCAGATGAAATTTTCAGTGAGGAAGAGAAAACTATTCAGTATGCAATTTCTACATCACTCAATGTTTTTCTATCTGAAGAGCTATGATAGAAAAAAAAAAGAAACACACAAAGCAAAACAATCAAATATCTGATTTGTGAAACAGTGCACTCTTGTTATAACAAACAAAATGACAAAATTTTGTTACAACAAAGTAAAAATTCAGGTCCCAAAATCATGATATATGAATCTTTATATACTTTCTTTTTTTTTAATCAGCTTTAACAGAATTTCAATGAAACGAAAGAAAACTGCCAGTCTAGAGGACTCCATTATAATGGGCTGGAGTTACCTACACAGAGATCCGAGCTGGTTCTATCCTTTGCGTTCCACAGGTGGTCACATCCTGCAGACTTGATACATATTACTGGTTCCAGTATACAGTGGGTTTAGATGCACCAGTTGTCATTGTTAATGTGGCAATGATAACGTTTCTGGTTATGCATCACCCCTTCAATAGACCATAATTCTTCCTCCGACCCCTCTCCACCCTTTACTCTCACTTAACCCCATTCTGTCCCTGTCAGTGAAATCATTTTGCTCCTGACAGTCAAATAACAAGGAAAAGTAGAAATTACGCTGTGCGTAATATATGTCCCCGCCGGAAGAAGCATTTTGTAGCAAAATGTGCAATGTAGGTAAAAAATCAAGGTGAAAGGTCAAAGATGTCAAAGGTCAAAATTCTGTGTAAAAGTTTTGAAGCCCTCACCTAGTGCCATTACATAAAGCAAACAGAATCGAAATTGGGTTAGAAATGGCAAAGGAGTAGCATTTTATAGCCAATGTACAATACAGGTCAAAAATCAAGGTCAAAGGTCAAAGAAGGCAAAGGTCAAAATTCTGTGTAGAAGTTTTGAAGCCCTCACCTAGTGCCATCACATAAAGCAAACGGAATCGAAATCGGGTTAGAAATGGCGAAGGAGTAGCATTTTGTAGCAAAATGTACAATATAGGTCAAAAATCAAGGTCAAAGGTCAAAGAAGGCAAAGGTCAAAATTCTGTGTAGAAGTTTTGAAGCCCTCACCTAGTGCCATCACATAAAGCAAACGGAATCGAAATCGGGTTAGAAATGGCGAAGGCGTAGCATTTTGTAGCAAAATGTACAATATAGGTCAAAAATCAAGGTCAAAGGTCAAAGAAGTCAAAGGTCAAAATTCTGTGTAGAAGTTTTGAAGCCCTCACCTAGTGCCATCACATAAAGCAAATGGAATCGAAATCGGGTTAGAAATGGCGAAGGAGTAGCATTTTGTAGCAAAATGTACAATATAGGTCAAAGGTCAAGGTCAAAGGTCACGACTGAAATTCTGTGTAGAAGTTTCAAAGCTCCCTTGTAGTGCTATCATATAAAGCAAACAGAATTAAAATTGGCTCATAAATGACAGAGAAGTAGCAAATTGAAGATTTTGATCACACACGGACGCACACACGGACACATGGACGGACAGACGGACACACACACGTACGGAGCCCGTTTCATAGTCCCCTGCTCGAACTCGTTCGGCGGGGAAAATAATGTCAAAATTAATCTAGTTCTACCATCCTCTAAAAAAAAAAATTCAAAAGTCAGTGAAACTTATATTAAGCATTTTATAACTCTCACTAACACAAAATTTGTTGCTGTCAATGTCTACAGCGAGATTATATCACATCTTCATCATTTGTGTTGTTGTTGTTGTTGCTGTTTTGGGTACGGTGTTGGAGTTAGCACTGCCTTAAGGGTTTATTTAAATTTGGACACCAAGCTTGTGTTTGCCAATCAGACACATAAAAGGAGCATTAGGCCCACAATAGCTTTTTGGGGGAATGGAGAAAGTATCTTTAAAATTAGTGATATACATCTCAGCCAAAGAAATGTGTTAATTTCCTTATTGTCCTCTATGAACTGAATCCCAGCTTAAGTTCAGAGAAACTGCCCATTTAAAGGCCAAGCATGAAACAAGAAGAGAGAACAGTGGCTTTGATTGCACTAGTCTGGGGGATGTATGGGACATCACAGAATATGGATGTAGACAAGACTAAGATGAACAACAATATCATTGGATAACCAACGCAGAAAATGAGTCAACATTCTAATGCACGGTGCAATGAAGAGAATCTTGCAAATGAAAGCCCTGTCACTACTGCTGAGATTCATGAAATGCTAGTCTTCAGTTATCCTTCACAAACTAACCCCCCCCCCCCATTTCAATCAACAAACGAGAAATCACGGTCGCACCAAGAGAAGAAAAGCATGGACAATCTTTATTTGCAAAGCTTGTGAGAAAAGACTTAGGCACATATACAAGGGGATGCATTTTCTCATCATTGATTTTATATGAAAAATACATCCATGCATATAAACTTCTGTATCATTCACTCACATTCATATTTCAACTCTTGGAAAGGAGGTCAAAAAATATTTCATATACATCAAACTGGCATAGTTGGGTCATCTAAATTTGTGCCCTTTACAGAAAACTGGCAAGCCACCTATGTTTTTGTTGTGCTACATCATAGGTTGTGCAAAATATATCGGAAGAAAAACAGAAAAAAAAAATCAATCAAATTTGTGTGTGATATGTGCCGCTATGCTGATGTATGACAAGACATACTTTACTATCTAGCCAATTGTATGATGTCAGGATATTTGCTTAGATATAAATCTCTCTGTACCATTTTTTCATCTCTCCAGACACCGATGCCTCATTTGTACACATGGTGTGTTTGTTTGCCTGTACAGAATTAGGCATCTATGTACTACAAGCAGTCAAAAGTTAATGGTTACTACTGAATAAAAAAAGAAATGCAGAGAAATGAATAAAGAAATGCAAAGAAATGAAAGGAAGATGAAACAAGCTAAAAACACAAAGGTTGTCTATGCCTTATGTCACCTTAATGACAATTCCACATTAAAGAATTTTGTACTTTTGTGGAAAAAGCATGCATGTGCATGTATGTGTGTGCCTAGGGACCTACTGACAAGATACTGAAATCACATGCACCATTCCATTTTTTTTTTCAATACCTTATAATTGGATTCTAGCTTGCCTGTAATGGTTGTTGCTATACTGGGCAAGCCTCTGGAAAGCTCCGTTCAACAGAAGTATCCTTTGCTTTACAGAGGTTCATACACTGTGAATAGTGAGCCTTAGATTTGCGATGCAAATGTTATGAGAAAAAAAAACTGTTCTGCGCATGTGCAAGACCGCTTATCAAAATCAATCTGACATCATCAGAGTTTTACAACGGTTTTGGGCCATTTTAGCATCCTCTCATTTTCATGATGCAGAGAACAACTGTAATGCCATTATGAGGTCAGATAGCTGTTCTAGCTGGTTACGAGAAATTTCGCACACCACGCACAACAAATGGGGGCGCTATTTTACTTTTTATAGGCTACATCTTCGCAAAATCTAACACTACATTGTACTTTGCAGCATGACACTGGGAAGGAGGAGAATGGTTAATGCAACTGCCATCTTAGCATGTGCATCACAATCTAAAGCTCCCTAATAAGTTGGTTAACAGGGCAACGGTGTAATTTACTTAAGTTTTATCTGACTGTCTGTCAGTGACTACAACCCCATAGGAGACCTTGATACATATATTAATTTTCACACTTTGGGGAGGGGAGGATGAGTTATATTGTGACATATTTGTGTCACTGCATGTGCAAGCCTCACAGATGCAACACCTCCACTTGTCATCCAGTGCACAGTGCATGACCTTTGGTGGGCTCTGTCCAGACGTGAGTGATCAGAAGTCCAAGTGAATAAAACATCACTCGACATTATAAACGCATGGAAATGGGACACGCTCCCATTTTCTTCGAGATGTCAAAAACGCTCTCGGTGTTTGACCAATTATGCCTCGGCCAGGAATCTCCCCTCCCTCCACATTCAAGTGCCTCTTTGATAAGAAAAAAAAAAGAGAGACAAAAAGAACAAAGAATGGTCGGCGAGGTGGGAATTTCAACCACTTCCTAATGAGAAGCAGCAGTGTTTGGTGATGAAGGATCTCTCATCCCTTTTGTTTTGTTTAGTTTTTTCCCTCCATCCCTCCATCACTCTTCCCCACCACAACAAATGATGCATGAATATTCAACAGGTTTCACATGATGCCGGCCTATTTAACAAAGCACGACACGAAACGGAAAACCACCACCGGTACGGCGGCGGCGGCGGCACTGGCACACGGGCTCTGGGATTACAGCGGGTCCCAAATGTCAGCCGTTACAAATGCCACTCCTCAGAGAGGCTGCTGTCGCAAAACATTCACTGCGGCTCTCTGGCACTGAACTGAACATCAACGCCCAGGCTCAATCGTTATGTCCGGCAGGAGCCAGCAGACAATGGAAGCAAGGGATTTGCAGCAGCACACATGACACAAGCAGGCAGGAATAATTGACTTACTTCTCATACTGCAACTTCCTTTCCTCACTCTGGTCATCTATGGCCTCAGGGGAGCTCAAGGCATTCCTCTGTTCATTAAAAAAAAGAAACAGAAGGGGGAAATTAACACAAGAAATGCCACACAGCAGCAATCTCGAATAAATTAAAAAATACAAGATCGTGAGATGCATTAAACAGAGGAATTATGTGTTAAAGACATGACAAAACCTTATTTCAAATATGCTGTAGTCACGGAAGCATATTCAAATGAAATGCAAATTCTACCCATGAATGTGTATAAGGAGGACAAATGAGAGCAACTTAGAAAGACAATTTGATAAATGTACTGTATATGCCATATATTAAGCAAGTCTAATTTTTCACAAATCGGGACTTCCCACCAACTCCACTTAATGGTTGAATTTGTGACCGTGGAGTACAGTTATGAATGGTGAGATGCACGCTTGCACACCACATTTGTGTCAGGATCAAAGTCGATACTTTCACGTGATGTTAAATTGATGAATAGCACCCGAGTCTTGAAGTTTGTGAAAATAGAAATGTTGTAAAATATATGGCGTATACAGTATCACAAACAATCACTAAGTTAACCCGTTGAGGACGGACTGATTTTGCTACAACACGCATTTCCCATAGACACCTGCCCGAGTATACTCGGGACTCGTCCTCAACGGGTTAAATATGTTTTGAAGTCATTATAACTATGATAGCTGGGCATCTAGGCCACAATCAAATGTTGGAGCACAGCATGGTATAGTGGATAGGACCAAAGATTTTAAAACAGAAGGTCTTGGGTTCAAATCCTGCTCGGTGTGTTCATCCCCAGAAAAGCTGCTTTGCCCCCCACTGTCCCTCTTTAACCATGTGTATAAAAGGGTATCTGGCAATGCTGGGGTAATGATAATGGCAGGACCCTCTGGAAGAGCAGTTAGTACTCAAGAGACTACCATGGGTAAATAACACCATATCATTATCATACTACAAAATGAAAGTTATGGCATATGGATCAGGCACCATTCTTGGGTATATTTGTCAAATAGACAAAAATTTCACAAATGAGCCTGTCTGAAAGTTATCATCATAATTGGCTACATGACTGAATACAAAGGAACATGTGACAGGTAGCCCATCCAAATTGCGGCAGTTTTTCTCACGTCATATATTGTGTGCCTACAGAGTGTTTAAAAAAACTAGCAATCATCTAAAGTCTAAGCATTCAACCAGCAGCTGCTCCTCTTAAAAATCACTAAACTATCCACAGCCATTCTTGTTCGTGTGTGTGTGTGTGTGTGTGTGTGTATGCGTGCATTCTCTCATTTTGTGTATGCATGCCTATTTTGGCGAGTGAAAATGTATATATGTGTTTCTCTACTTGCTTCTTATTATCCCAATGTCACCATCATCTACAATTCAATCTTGATCTTGATTCAATCAATAGGGTGACATAGGGCTTCCTTCGACAAGCAGTGATCGATTGACATTTAGGGGGGGGGGGGGAAGGGATGCGTACGGGTTAAAATAAAGATTTCAGTCTGCCTTAATGTTTGCTAGAAAAATTGAAAGAACAAACGAGCATGATAAATTTCCTTGGCTAGAGCGAGGGATGTGAATGACCACATCAAGATTTGTAGGCTCATTTATTTTAACCACTCAGAGGAAGAATGATCCTCCAAGCACATTGCCTTCTCTCAAAGAGCTGTAAACAAAATTTGAATGGTGCACCAACTCAAACATTACATGAATGGTGCACCAACTCAAATATAACATGAATGGTGCACCAACTCAAATATAACATGAATGGTGCACCAACTCAAATATAACATGAATGGTGCACCAACTTGATTACAACATGAATGGTGCACCAACTCAAATATAGTTTAACATATCAAGTAACACTTCTACTTGGGGAAAATTTTAGAAGTCAGGTACTAAAATACATGAATGGCATACAAGCTTTTCTTGTAGATAGCTACTCAATGTTCAACTTTACTTTGTTAAACTGAGTTAATTTTTTTTTTCTAAAGCAGCGTAGGTACAAGTGTAGTATTCATAGAGAACCACTAAGAAACCCAAGAAAATAAACAGTAAGAAAGTTATGGAATTCTCACGCTCTACATGAAAGTGACGTTGTTCATAATATCAAAACACACTCCAGGGGATGTCAATCATGATGTCATCATTCCATCATTTTTGCAATGGTTTATACAGTAAGACACAAGACAAGATACTTTTTTTTTTTGAGGGGGGGGGGAACTCTGTGACTGCATCTCACATTAAGATTGTCAGTGTTTAATCATTACAACTCTACTCATATAATGTATGACTGCTTTGTTGTGATTTTGTCAGATGAAAGGAAATTCAGTGAAGATTTTCTGTAAAGATATCATCACTGCCTAATCCACTATGTCATTGTAATTGTGACCGATATTGCTGTTTCATGTAAATTAAATGTGACATTTACAATTCTGTTTCTTTCTCACGTTTGTCAACTTTGAGCAAACTTTCAGTGACTTTGTGTTTGCTCTACTCTATTCATCCAAGTGAATCATTCTCTAATCTCTCTTTTTTTTTAAACCTACTCAGTGATTTGTCATGATTATGTTTATAAAATATACTGCACACTTTGATATCATACTTTTCTTTTAACTATGATTATTACAGAAATTATACACACAAACAATCATGGTTAGTGTGACACTGCCAGCAAAGGGGGCACCGAGGGGGGTGTTTGGGGTGTTTAAACGCCCCTCCATTTAAAGATAATATAAAGTTTTGGTACCTCAAAAGTTTCCCTGAATTTCCTTGTCTTTCAATAGTTTGTGTTTCAGGTTAAAGTACCTTTCATATAACTAACACTGTGAGACTTACTCGCCCAAAAGTGCTCTCATGTCTTGGTAATCATGCAATTAACTGCGACCAGCAGCCCCATACGCATAGCGTAATGGGGCTTCGCATTGTAGCATTCAGGATCATGACAGATGTAGTATCGCGGGTAAATATCAACTTAAAATCCAAGAATTTCTTCGATTTGAAGACTTACCAATTAAGTTGAAGTATTGAAAACAGGCTTCGGACAACGTTTGTTTCTGCCAATAGTCCCTTTCTGTTCGAATTGATGACTGAATGTGACTCAGTCGAGAGCACCTTGGGAGAGCTACATACACTGAATAATATGGCCAGCGCATGTGCACACATCACATGTGCACAAATTTCAAATCCATGAACGGATCCAGATGTTTGTGTGCGCATGCGCTAGTGTGCCTGGCTGTCGAGTGACATGTCTGAACCATTGCAGCTTCCTTCTCTTCATTGAGTCCAGCAGTGGTTCATAATCTCCGATTTTCCTCCTGATCTCTTCCAGCACCGATGCACTGGTGCAGCGATCGTGCCAATGGATTCCGAGTAATCGGCGGAAGCATCTCATCTCAAAAGCGGCTATTTTCTTCTCCAGATTCTTGCTGAGCGTCCATGATTCGCATCCGTATAGGGCTATCAAGGTCACCAGTGCCTTCATCAGCTCAATCTTTGTTTTCTCTCTCACCTCTCTGCTTCTCCAGATGTAGTTCAACTTGGCCAACAGAGCAGTCGCTCTGGCCACTCGAGTCTTTATTTCTGTTGTTGAAGTGGCCTCCTCATTCATCATGGCGCCCAGGTATTTGAATTGGTGGACTTTCTCCGGTGCATGCCCGTCCACCCGCATCTCCTGTGCTTCGTCATCTTCTTTGTTCTGTCGTGAAGTCGTCATTATCTTGCTTTTCTCATGACTAATTTCCATGCCAGTGTCTAGCCGCGAAGTCAGCTCTGCTAGCTCTTCTCTATTTCCAGCAACAAGGTCAATGTCGTCAGCGAATCTCAGATTGCTGATTGACCTTCCTGCGATTGCAAACTGATCAATATATCAGTGTATATTGCAAGCATCATGGCTCTAGCTTTGTCATAAAACTTCCATCACAGCAAAGCCTACAATTTTCTCCAGAACTTTGCTGGTACTGCATTTCTAGCACAAACATTTCTATACATGTTACATGGCTTTGAAAAATAGAATTTTCCAATAGCACTCATGTACTGAGGTTTCAGAATAAAGAGGCACACAGGAGGTTTAAACTGTGGTGCACAAAAAGTTGAATAGTCTTTACTTCATGGACTTCATTTCTGTGTTTCTTTGTTGTTGTTTTTTGTTGTTTGTGTGATTTTTGTTGAGCCCCTTTTGAGCCCTTCTCTCACATGTATGATGGTTAAAGATATTGCTAAATAAGGCTATGGGATGCATGCACCTATCAACTTCAAAGGATTCACTCCTTGCACATGGGAGAAAAATCTCTCTCTTAGGTTGAGTTTCTCCTGAGATTGGCAACCTAATTCTAGAACAATAAAGTCACTTTTTCTCTCTGAAATTTGCAAATTTGTGTAAGTTTTTCAGTGTTTTTTAATGCAAATCACATTAACTGATCAGTTCCACTCAATCTTCCTCTAATAAAATAAAAAAAAAAATCTGTAGGAAGTTACTTGACTTGATAGGCTGATGAAATCACTGTGCATTTTGGCTGATAGTCTACACCACGGACCAAAATATCTACTACTTAATCCGATCTTGTTACATGCTTGTTTAAAAAGTAAGCCGATAGTTGGTATTACGTGCTAACACGTGGCCATCATGCTGATTTTCAGCTTGAGAATCCAGGAAAAACACCATGCAAAAATGCCTATGGATCAGGACTGTGATTCATTCCCAAAATTCCCTGTACATGCAGGTCTCTGCCATGAAAGTGTCTAGGTCTCCATAGTTTCAAAACTTGAATCAAAACCATGAATCCTATGTACTTCATACAACTGACTTTACAGTGGAGGATATTAGGGTGCTGTTTGGAAGCTTTCTGATGCACGGAAACTAATTTTTAAGCATTGATATACCTCATTTATTTTTTTCCACATTACAGATATTAGAAAAGAGGATGTTGCTCAAGGCCTATTTTAAAGAGCTTGTTTCACATATTACACCATCTTTTTTTTCCTGCCTTCTCCGGCTTCATGGGCTCTGTCAGTGTTTTCTTTGTCACTTTTCATAAGCCTTTATGCTGCTTCCACACCGAGAGATCAACATCACTCAATTGAGATTTAGTATACATATATTGAAAATTGTATTTATTTATACGTGTATACAGCTGTATGTACATGAATATAATGTATGTATGTATGTATGTAGATATTCCTATGTGTATATGCCAACAAAAAGAATTTCCTATATGGACAATAAATGAATCTGAATCTGAATCTGAAATACAGATCAGACTCAATCAATCATAATCTTAAAAAACAAAATTCCATGAATTCCTAGAAGTCAAATCACCTGTTCAATGAGCAGATCATGGAGCAGTGTCACACTCTTGATCTGGAGCGGCGTGCGCCCCGGTGTGTCCTCCTGAACAAGACCAGACAGTAAATTGAGACCCCCGAGATCCAGGAACTTCTTCTGGGCATAGGGAAAGAAGCGCAGGAGGGAAGACAGCCCAAATAGCGCCCTCTTCTGAGTGGCTGGTGATGGAGTTGTCCTCAAGAGGTGCAGGAGGAGTTGCATAGCTCCATGATCGATTGCTGCTACCTGGGCCTTTGGGTTGCTGTCAAGAGGCAAACAAAGAATTTAAGACAATGTCACTCTTGCATATTTCTATAATTGTTGCTGTCTTTTTTTTCAAATCCTAACCAAGTAAATTTTGCAATTGAATCCCCCCCCCAAAAAAAAAAAAATCTAAATACAAAAATATAGCTAATGACATACAGCATACATTGTATGTGAAGAACATCAAACACACAGACACACAGTTTGTAAATCTTTTCCTCTGAAACACAGACAAGTAATGCACTGGAATGGAATGCAAAGAGCTTTAATTCCTGTATGTGAAATATGGACAAACTGTGAAATCAGAGGTTTCAGTGTTAATGAGAAAAAGAGTTAAAAAAAAGGCAAACAATTATTATAATTACAGAAAACATTTGAACACCACGTTATATCAGTCAAAATATATCACACTTGTGGTTAACATGTGACCACAGAGAAGAGGAAACAGATGAAACAGCCCCCCCCCCCTACTTTCAAAGGGTAAGCAGAACATCATCGAACTCTATTAGATACAGGAGAGTGAAATAATCACTCAATCTTTCCTGTCAAATTTTGATTTTTCATTCAAGTTAAGAATTTCACCCCATAGAACTCTACCTTAAAGGGAAGATAAACCCCAAGAACAATGTGGATTGAGTGAAAGCAGCAACATTAGTAGAACACATCAGTGAAAGTTTGAAGAAAATCGGACAATCGATGCAAAAGTTATGAATTTTTAAAGTTTTGATGTTGGAACCGCTGGATGAGGAGACTACTAGAGGTTATGACGTATGAGTGGACAACAATACCAAGAAAATATAAAGAAAATTCTGCTAAAATCCATTTTACATGAAAATTACAAATTCCATCAACTTGATATTGATATATGTTAAGGGTAGCAATTACTCCCCCTGCTTTCTGAAAGCGGTTGGTCCATTGTTTTTTCATAATTCTAGAAAAGTGAATTTTTGTTGAATTTCCTTTATATTTTCTTTGTATTGTTGTCCACTCATACGTCATATCCTCTAGTAGTCTCCTCATCCAGCGGTTCCAACACCAAAACTTTAAAAATTCATAACTTTTGCATCAATTGTCCGATTTTCCTCAAACTTTCACTAATGTGTTCTACTAATGTTGCTGCTTTCACTCAATCCACATTGTTCTTTGGGTTTACCTTCCCTTTAAGACACATTTTGTTAATGCTGTAGGAGTTGTCAAGGGCATTTCTTGCTTGTTGCTCTTCATTTCATGTCTTATTTCCATGCCATATAACACCCATCCCCCCCCCCATTTTTTTTCCACAATACATAGGAGTACATCTATAGGGTGTTACCACTTTAGCCCAGCTCCCCCCCCCCCCCCCACACACACACACACTTTTATGCCTGTCAGCTGAAGAAACCCGGAATGGAATCAGGAAGTTGCGCTGGAGATCTTCTTCTTCTTTTTCTTTTTTCTTGTTAGCTGATAAAACCTGGAAGTGGCATCGGAAAGATAAACTGCCCCCCCCCCCCCCACTTTAAAAATGTGGCACCGGCCATGAAATGTAGCATGACTTCATATACTACAAGTGTTTTGACTGCCGAGTCAATAAAGATCTGTCTTGTATATTTTGTCTGTCTTTCTGTCCAACTGTATGACCTACAGCTTGGTTTCCCCGATGTGACAGAGATCTATAAGGTTACCTTTGTACAGCTGATCCAATGACGTGAGCTGCCTCTGTCTGTAGGGTTTCACTGGTATTATTCAGGGCAGCCATCAAAATCTCCCAGCCACCCAATCGCTCAAGATCCACAGCATTATCAACCTATGCATAGGATTGAGAGTCAGTAAGAGATGAAAGGCGTCAGAGAACCGACCAATATAGAATGACTGCACATACAGCTGTATCACACAAGGCATGGAAAGGTGGGTGGGGGTGGGGCTTTCAAGATTCCCCCAAAACCAAGGGGACAGAAAGTTTTAAACTTCCTTACTCCTGGAAGAAATGACTGGTGGTGGGACAGGGGGATAATACTTTTGATGCCATGTGGTCTGAATTTGAAGACAATTCATCTAAGTAGATTTAATTCATCATATTTTTCAGTATGAAAATGCGCACAATGATTACACAGAAATCTCAATGCCAGTAACTAGGAACTCTAATACTTAAGCATTAATAAAATATCAAGATTACAAAGCCAAGTTAAACAATGTAAGATTTATAGAGAGAAGATATGAATATCCATGTAAGTGTGTGCAATCTGGTCAACTTTGTATCACCCCAAGGAGCCAAATATGTCGACTTTAACCACTGGGCCCCACCAAAATTTGTTGTTTTTTACATGTCCAATTCAACCACCACTGCTACAGTCTGTAAGGACCTACTGCAAAAGTGGAAACTTTTGCGTGAGTTATTTTTCTCACTCATCCAAGTAAGATGAATTTCACATGCTTTTAATGCCATCGACTATAATTTAAAAAAGAATTACATAAAACAAGCAAAGAATTTGAGTGCTTTCATTTTTAGCTAGCTTCATGTCACCCAGCATGCACAAAAATTTCCACACTGCTAAAATGCTGACTTTTCATTATGTCTTTTACTTCTTACAGAGTCTACATGCAACATGACTTGTAGATACAGTCATCACTTTCTACACAGGACTTGAATAAAGGAGAACATGGCTTTAATGACTGTGACTGTGACCAATGTTACTGTCTCATATGAACATCTCTAACTTCGTAATCCTTGTTTTTTTTTACAAAATAAAGAATACCCAGTTGCCGAATTAAAGCAGACAAGATAATGGCTTCTGCTGCTAAGAGACTAACATAGTATCAAGTTGGCAGCATTGAAGTGTACCTGGTGAACATAGTACTCGAGGTCTTGTAGGATGACTGATCGACGTTCTGTTGATGTAGTCTCCTTGTACTCTGTGATGAGATTTGTCATGATTTCAAAGTCTGTCTCCACATTCAGATTCAGATCGGCAAATTCCTTCTTCAGCTCCTCGATGGATCTGTACCGCTTCTTTACCTCTTCTATCTACAAGAAGTGAAATATAAATGAATAAATAAGAGACTGAGTATATCCTCGACGGGACAAATGTTCTTATCAAAATGAATGCTCACTCCCTGCTGCTAGTCATAAGCATGTATTCACCAATGAAGAGTAATGTTGTTTCCATGGATACTGGCTCCAACTACTGCAACCTTCAAATTATCTCTGGTCACAGCTGCCTTTCCTATTTAAACCAACTAAACAAACAAAACTGCAATATTCCTCTTTTATTACACACTTACACTGTACCTTCAACAAAGAGTAACATAACAAATGTCAGCAAATATTGTGGGAAGAGGAACTTTTTGCATTAAAATGGCTAAAACATTAATATGCTTTTAACCAAAGAGTATAGAAGCTGCGCTAAGAGGGCTTACTCCCGCGATTTCGCGTAGTACGCTCATGGGCAAAATACGGGCGCTATTAGGTAACAGACCGATAGAGGGCGTATATTAAGTGATCATATAATAGCAGTATAGTAGTGATTTCTGTCTTCCTTTCATTTTTCCCCTTTTCAGGGGGCATACAGGTGAAGAGATGTACTTAGGACCTCGTTTTGTCATACAGAAGTATTATTCCTGTCTAATCATGGAATGCAATTGAAGAAATGTCATTTATTTTCCAATATGCGGTCCCACAAAGTTTGAGCTAAAGTAGCCCAAGAGAGAAAGAGATAGACGGCGTTTTTCAGCTCAAACACAAACTTTGAGGGACTACAGATTGAAAAGTAAATGACATTACTTCAAATTTTTTTTAACGTATCGACAGAAAATATGCTTCTGGTGATATTTTGGGGTCTGAAACACAGTTTTACCGCTCTGTGCCTCCTTAAAGTGAAGAAAATGTACAGAAGGCACAGTTCGCTCCATAGGCTCACGTGTTAAGAAGCTCGCATTATCATCACTACAATGGCCGCCATTGGGCTCCATGTGGGGCTCTATGACGTACTACACCCGAAATCGCAAGAGTATGTCCTCTTAGCGCTAGCTTCTATACTCTTTGCTTTTAACCCATTGAGGATGGGCTGATTTTGCTACAGCATGTATTTCCATAGAGACCTGCCCGATTATACTTGGGACTAGTCTTCAACGGGTTACAGCATGAAATGGAACCACCACGTACTATAGGATTGTCCCATACATGTATAACATTGTTAGCAGCTAAACAGATGGTGCTCATCCAGTAAATACACTAGCTATGGACCAAAATGACAAGCAAATTCAACCCAATTAGCATTCATACCTGTCATAGTAATGATGTAGTGTTGTTTGTGTGCTTGTTTGTTGGTTAATTGTTTCAGTCAAATGGGAACAGAATGATCCTTGTATGATTCGAATACTGGCCAACCCTCTGAAGTGATACGTAAACATGCTTACCAGTTCCTCACTGTCAGTCTTGCATTCACCTTTCTCACACTCATCATCGCTTTCCATCTTGGCTAGCCGTCTCTCTAGTTCCTCCCTGGCATGTTGGACCTCCTCAGATTCATGCTGCAATCAGAGTTCATTCACAAATACAGTTAAACTCGCCTAAGTCGACATCGCATATGTCGAATAATCGCGTAAGTCGATGATTTTAAAAAGTCCCGATTTTTCCCCATTGACTTACGTGTAACAATTCACTCACAAGTCGAATTTTGTAAGTCGAATACTCGCCTAAGTCGATAAAATTCCAAGAACACTTTCATCGAAAAACCATTAAATTCACTGTGCCTAAGTCGAATGAAATTTTATTGTGCAATAAATCACTGCCAAAATCACGAGACGCCCGTTTTTGTTTACATAAGAACTAGCCCGACCAGACAGGTGACAAAAAAAAAATGATCTAAAAGTATCAAAATTCAAAGCGATCGCATGCAATTGTTGAACGCTCTTCGTGTTTGGAGGTCCGCTGGTACAGCCCACCGTACAGCCCTGTCGCGCTAACGTACGTACAGCGACTGGGCTGTGTATAGTTGTGCGTACAGCGACTGGGTTGTGTATAGTCTGTGTATGTTTGCAGTCTGCGCTGTGCAGTGGATGGATGAAGCTGCTGAGTTTTCATAGCGGAAAGTGGGGGGAAAGTTACGGGCACGGGTAAATCAGAAGTACACCTCTACACGCATTTCAAGCCACGGTATGGTAAACTGGAATCAATCACTGCTCAAATATCGTTCATATTCACTTCCCCAAGGTTTAAAAAGGGTGTGAAGTACAGTAATCGGACCTGTGCCAATGCTAATGCACTGTCCATGCAAAGTTAGCCGCGGCCCTGCCGGGCGACCCGTGCTGCGGCACTCCTCTCCAGCTCTCGGCTCCAGAGTAGACAACATACATGTACATAATGTACGTGTGGTGTGACTGTTGTTAAGTCGATTTTTTTTCGACTTACGCACAAGTCGAAACTCGCCTAAGTTGATGTGTTTTGCTCAGTCCCGAGAAGATCGACTTATGCGAGTTTAACTGTATTACATTTTAAAGATCATTCAGACTGGTGCGCTTTTATTTGTTTCTTTCTTTCTTTTCTTGGCAGTCTTACAAAGGAATTAACAAAGAAACAATATACACATTTGCCAGATTACAGATCAGTAAGAATATGGGACTCAAATCAATAACGAGTACTGGACAGGACAGAGGGAATACAGCAGCAAAACAGTTAAGGGTCACAGCTAAAACAATCCAGGAATACACCTCTGACCCCTAATATATTCTGATATTTTGCAGACACAAGGCTGAGGAAATCAGATGTGATTCAGCTGACATAACACAATCCAAAGTTTGCTGAACAGTCAGAAGTTTAATCTAATACCTATACAACAATTATACTTCAAAGTCTACAAAGTCAATTTTTAGATTTAGAACATTTTGGTTTATGAAGCATGTTTTAATGTGCTTTAAAAGAAGTTGCGCACGCTTGACTGCAGCTACACTACAGAGATTATTTTCTCAAAATTATGAGCGATATCCGACACACAAACAAATCAATGGTAGTCACTTTCAGCCAATCAAATTCAGTATTCACGGCTTTCTTCTGTGGCAAGTGTGGACATAAAGAAGACCAGATGACATCTACATGGCCGGCGCTGCCATGGGGGCTGTGGGGGCACGGGCCCCCACACTTTTTGTGCACCATACAAAGGAATACATAAGGTGTCATCACTTTGGGCCCCCACACTTTTTTTTTTTTAAACCCGGAAGTACGTAAGTGGCACTAAAATAGAAATACAAAGATCTTGAAGTACGGCGGCAGTAAGGTTATGTTTTTTGCTTGTCAGGTGAAAACACCCGGAAATGGAAGGGGAGAGAATGAGCTGAGGACCTTTTTCTTTTTTTTTTTCTCTCTTTTTTTTTTTTTTGCTTGTGAGCTGAAGAAACCCGGAAGTGGACGGGTAGCGATGAGCTGAGGACCCTTTTTTTTTGCTTGTCAGCTGAAGATGGATGGGGAGAAGAGATGAGCTGGTGTGCTTTAATTTTATTTTTTTATTTTTTTTTTGCTTGTTAGCTCATGAAACCCGGAAGTGGGCCCCCACACTTTTGAAAACGCTGCGCCGGCCCTGATCTAACTACAATGCCTATAGTCTGTAAAATTACAAATTGCTAATATCAGAGAACTAATGTTCAATGACTTATTCAGGTTTTTCTCATGACAGGTCACATTTAGTATAAATGAGCACAGAGAGCATTACATGTATGATGCATTTAGTAAACAGGATTAGGATTATCCTCTTTGATAATCTCTCAACAAGAGTGGTTACTGTAAGGGGGGGGGGGGGAGGAGGCTTGCTAGAATCCAGACTCAGAGGTGGCATCATGGTTGTCCTTGAACCAGAATGACCTTTCAGGGTAGAGTCTACGGGTGAACTCACATTCACATCCTCCTTCGAAGCGGTCGCCTGTTCCTCATCTTCGTCAAGAAGTTTTGCTTCCTTCTTTCCAGTGGCAAGGTTGATTCTCACATGGAGTCCTGCTGGAATGGCTTGACCTGACAAGAAGAGATCAAGAGAAATTTATCATTATTTCATTTATTTCTGTGTTTACAGTTTCTCATAACAGGCAAAACAGAGTTTGAGCAGAGATAATGACAAACTTTGTTTCTAACGCTGGTGGCAAGGGACACTGCACTTCATGCTTGTGATGTACGCTACACATATGCACAAATCAGACTCCAGCTTGCTAGGGGGATTAGACAGGAGAATCTCACATACACCCTTTGAAGATAAGTTTCGAGAACACTCGGGTAGGTGTCTACGGGAAATGTGTGTTATTGCAAAGTCAATCAGTCCTCAATGGGTTAAAGTTTCTTTTTCTATCTCTGCTTGGACATTATGGTCATTCCTGTAAAAACAAGGACCACATGAAAGCATCTCATTTTGTGTGTGCTGAACATTCACACAACAACTACATTATTCCACACAAGAACTATTTTTGTGCCAATCCTTAATTTTAGGTCTAAACCTACATGAAAATTGATTCCTCTTTCTTTACCAAACAGACAAGAAATGACTCTTACACTCCACATTCACATGCTTCAATATTCTGCCCAAATTCTCCATTAGGTATTAACTTCTTCATTTTTTTTTTTTTATTACTCACAGTGCACAGGTGCATGTAAGCAATGATTACAGAATGCAGTATTTTCTAGGTTGAATGTCCATAGCTAAAACATTCATATCTAGTGTTTTTCACAGGCCAGCAAATTCCAATTGTAGTGTGCTGGATTAACCCTGATCCACAGTGCTTGCTTACATGGTACAATAGTAGGCCTATACTGCCAGCATTAACACATCAAAATAGGAGAGGTTCCAGACAGCACTCAAAGAGATACAAAATGTACGTTTTACATCCACTTCAAGATACAACCCAGATTTTGTTTTTAACTTCATATTAGGACATGAAGAAATTTCTTTTTTTTTTTAGGGGGGGGGGGGGGCTTGTGCAGAATCAGGGAAACTTGGCAGGTCTTTAATTTGCCTGCTATAGGCACAAAAAGATATCAATGGGGACAAAAATATAATTCAACATGCACACTAGTCTTTTCTACTTATCTCTTGATCATGTAACATTAGAATCTACTACTACGGCAAACTTGACGTGCTCTGGGCGAGAGTTGCTTGATAGGGCAAAAAACATTTCCTGTTTAAAACATCACCTGAACAGCATAGCCACCATTTCACTACGCTCATGAATGTTATAATTTTACTACCCAAAGCCCATTCACAAGACTTTGAACATACTGTATGCCTTTCCAAGAACTGATTCACAATCAAGTGAAATGTATCAAAAGCTGCAAGGAGTTTTCCAGGGAACACTGCTAATGAACTAGTAAGGGCAGTTCTAGTACAGCACTGCAAAATCAAAGCTTGAGGTGTTTGGAAGTATGCCTAGAGCTGCAAAAGGAACTCCCCTATATATTCTTTTCTCTCTCACTCTCTCTCATGACCACTGCAGATTGAGAGGCCCTCCACAGTTGAACATTATGAATGAATCATTGCAATCAATAAATATCATTCACTTTCAAGCAAGTAACAAGATACAGTGAACACTTGCATAATTTGATGATGACTTACAGGTATAACATGTTGGCCTGTGCATCCAATTCATTGATGCCCTACTGCCAAGAGAAAACCGATTGTATGCCCAATAAGATTCTGATGTCGCATTAGACTTGACTATATGCACACAATCCATCAGAATTTTGTAGTTAATGCAGCTGCTTTTCTGGGAAAACTTACTTGTTTCTTCAATTCTTTCATGTACGGTGTTTACTTTTTTCTCTAGTATTTATCATTTCATCATACAAGTCTCTGACAATTTCAACCCATTGATGACGGACTGATTTTGCTACAACATGCATTTCCCATAGACACTTGCCCGAGTGTACTCGGAACTCGTCCTCAATGGGTTAAGGCACATACTGAAGGCCATAATTGATGGCTGACATCTGTGATCTCATTTTGACAAAATAAGATATCTACAATAGTTTGAAATGAATAAGCCTACATTTGGCAGGTCTGCGTTTATATAGATTCATCTTTATAGACTAAGTAAGAAAGGTGGGTTTGACAACAGGTGATTTTAAATCTAATCGCTAACGTACCTTCCTGGATAGTTTGCCACTCCCTTGTCGGTACGAAGACTTCAAAGTTTTCTCTCTCTTCATCCGTCACCATCACCACACCATCATCTTCTTCTTGGTGGTCATCACCCCGTATGAGCTCATCTTCTTTCTCACTCTCATGCACTGTGATTGCTGTTGAGGAGCCTTTAAATTCAGCACCCTGTGATGAAAAAAAAAAAAAAAGACACAAGACAAAACATGGGGGGGGGGAATGTGGTGCTTAAAATTCTCAACATGCATCACACAGTCATAACTTCAAGCAAAACTTTCTTCTCTTCTTTTACATCACAATGGACTACCTCCTCTGCTGAGTTATGCTGAAATGATTCAGTTTGGGGCATTACTTGGGTGAAACATGATTGGAATACATGTAATTTAGCGCTACGTCAGATATTCAGGTATTTGAATAAAACTGCTCTACTTTACCAAAAGGCAATATCACTATAATAGACAAAGATTAAGAAAATTTTGGTAATTCCTCAGACAGCCAAGGGTCTAGGATGAACGTATGGTGATCTTCAAGGGCAGCCATCTTTCTCACAAGACACAAAAGGAAGAGGAATACAAAATACAAAATGACCAAAATGTGATCTTTCAACTTGCTGTGTTATTTAAAGAACAAGTATTCTGAAAAGTATTTAGGCAGATACTTTCTGAGTTGAGTCATGGAGAAAATGCATCCTTTATTGAGACATTAAGCCTTATGAATAACGATAAGCAATTCAGAAGTAGGCCTATGTGTGCTAGGAGTAGACAGAAAGATCCGTCTGTCCGGAGGAGTCTTTTCTTCTTTTTTTTTTTTTGATGTTATCGCTCTCCTCCGGAGGGGATCCGTGAAGCCAGATGCAGTCTCCGCGGAACATATCCCCGATGACCAGATACAGACCGATTTTTTCTGTCAATATGTGTGCTCACTTATCAGCATTGTCCTTAGCTCCGGCAAGACTTCCATATATGTACCCCCCGCTATGTGTCATGTACAGGTATTAAAGTAACATGAATAAGTTTAGGTGGCTTTGGGATTAGGATTAGAGTCTACTCAGTTTAGGGTTAGGGTTAGGGTTAGAGTTAGGGTAACACTGATCTCGGTGTCTTAGGGAAATGCGGACTTCAGAGGAAGCTCATACAACAATGTACAATTGTAGGTGTATAATAGTGGGGGGTACATATGAAAGTCTTTCCTTAAAGCTCCTCCGATCCTCCTCCTCCCCCCACCCCAACGTTTGTAGTATTAAATCCAGCTGTGACATTAATCTACCAAATCATTATCGGGAGCATATTTACACATATACCTTCTGCAGCATAAAACCACAAATTACAATCAATGCTCATAACAGCCATAACTAACTGGTGACATAGGCTACAGCCTACAGGCACAGCAGTACCGTTGACTGGTGAGCGCACGATAACTAAAATTTATACACAGCTCTATCGCTGTGCACAAGTGCATGAACATGAATGCGACTTCTTGACCTAAACTTTGACATTAACTGAAAATAGGCAAAATGGATTTTACATGTATCATCTGGAACTTATAAACCCGAAGATTTTCTTAACAGTCGAGAGTTCGATCTCTCCGATTCAACTTCTTTGCTCGTTATTTAACTCTTGATCAAACGTTTATCGTACCAATCTACAATCATTCATCACGCATCGGAACTCCGACATATTCTACCCCCGGTGCTCTGGCGTGATTGTCTGCCACAGACACCCTTCCTACAGCGGCACATCTCCTGCATCGAACTCATTTAAACGTCAGTTAATAGAACTCGGATTCAGCAGGACTTACCATCGATATCACGCCACACATTAGTGAAATGTGTAGCATTACAGCCAGACAGTACACAATCAGTACCTTGGTAGTAGCTATCATGGTCATTTTAGCGCTCTGATACAAGTAACAGTTATGCTTGCAGTTGTTAGGTGAGTACCGTTACCGGTTCTGTATCGGTATGGCATTATATAATACACCGTGCGTTTATGCGGCGCCTGCACCGACTGTACGTGTACATCCACAGTATCCAGCGAGAACGATCTGTATGTTGACGAATTACGTCACCGCAAGTACACGTGTTATACTTCAACCAGGGAGGTGAGACACCTCCCTGCTTCAACAAAGACACGTGTACTAGTATAGTGTCGAGCATCATTCATTGCTCGGCTGATGGATGACTTCATCAAATATGATCATGCATCCCGGGGGGTTGCCACATCCCTGATGCAACGACTCTTTTGACTTACTTCACTCCTGATGAACTCTTTGCTCTTTGGATCCTTGAAGATTTAAATGTGTTAGCACTTCTCTAGTAAAACAACGTCGTAAGTGTTTAGGATTTGTCAAAAAAAAACAACAACAACAACAACAACGAACTATCGAGTGATTATTACAAATTTAACTTTTAGCACCCGTTGTTTGTTGGGGTGGTAAATCTGGTTACTGCAAGATATTCCCAACATCACATATTTTGAGTGGTTTTTACGTCTGAAGAAAAAAGAGGAAAAGCTTAGAGTAGTTTAGAATCCTATTTTCAGCCCCCACACAATGAAGCACACGTGATAATCAGCTTCGATCGTATTATGGGGCTGTTTCATGACAGGGTTTCTTATGATTGGCCGTGTTCTATTAGAGGAATAACGCAGACGTGGCTGAGATGTAAAAAAAAGATGATAATTGACTTTCTTCCATCAAATAAAATTCGATCATAGAAACGATATTCAAATTTTCGAAGATTTCAAGTGTCGTGTACTCTTTACATCAAAACAAAAAAGAAAAAATGAAGCGAATGCCAGATGATAGTTTGTGTTGTTTGTTTTTCCTTTGGGGTCAAAATTGGAATTGCCGTTAACCCTCCTGAGGGAGTCTGGTCTGGGGGAAGTATTACTAAACATAAAAACAGTTCATTTTGACTTTAAGTGGTTTGATTTGACACGTGTAAGCCTAACAACCATAAAGAAAAAAATTATGATTTCCCCCCCCCCCCCCCCCCCCCCCATTGTCTGGGCCTATATAGTTGTTGTAACCTGTTACATAGACCAAGTTCAGCAACATCCTTCTTGGATTTGTGCTACCGAAGATAGGTTTATCACCTCTTTCAGGTAGGCCTATAAGATCATTTCCTGGCAATGAATGTGAAGGAGTGCAAGAGACGTTAGGCCGTGCGAAGAAATGATTGGGGGGGGGGGGGGGGGGGCAGGAGACCGGGGAGGGGAGAACTCAAGGATAATTACGAGAAATGTAACTAGCAAAACTAATATACAAGAAAATATTATATTCTGTAGGCTAATAATTGTTGAGTGAGTATTTCATTTACAGAATGTAAATCATTCGAAAATCTAATATTCGAGTCTGAAGAAATGGGGGCGGGGTGAAAATTGTCAGGGGCAGAACTGCCATAGCCACCCTGCTTCTCCGCTACGTATGCGGGCATATGGCCGAGTTTCGGTCATACTGGTTCTCAAAAAGGGGAGATTAAAAATCATAACCATGACGTTTATTGTATCTCGCTCAGCCATTAATTTCAAGTCAGACTCTGAGTTTTCCGGACACCTACCTAGCGGGAGTGGGGGTGGGGGTGGGGGAGGGGAGGTGTTAAACCTATCCAGTGGCGGATCCATGGGGCGCACCGGGTGCGCCCCCTTTCATTTTTTTAAACTAAAAGAAATAAAAGGGAGAAAATTAAAGGAGTCGCACCGGTTGCGCCCCCTTTAAATTTTTTCCATTTATTTATTTGTCTTTTTTATTTGTTTATTATTATTATCATTATCTTTAGTTATTCATTCATTATTATTATTATTATTTTTTTTTTTTGCTTGTCAGCTTTTGAAACCTGGATGTGGCATATGAGAAAACGATATGATTTCCACTTAGGTTTTAATTCCGAGTACAATGTGAACTGCACCCGGATTCCCCAGGAGTTAGCATTGCATCCAGAGCCCTTTAGATTTTGCTCTGACCGCTTCCATTGCCGTAATCTCTCTCTTCTACATAGCGCCCTCTAGAGCTCAAATGTTGCTGGCGACAAAATCGTACCGAAAAAAAGTGCACAATCGTCTATTTCTTTTACAGTTTAGATTATTCTCATTGCGACATTATTACCACCCTTCAATTTTTTCAAACGCCCCGACCCATATAGGTCATGGTCCTCATTCATCTACCTAACAATGCCTAAACAAAGACTAAATGTATCCAAAGTTAGAGTAATGAAAAATGTTTCGCTTGTTTTCGTGGTTTGTCTATTAATCATCAGTTCTCATAAACTGAAAGCAGGACGATAAGAAAGTCGCTGAATAGGTTATATTTGCCTTCATTCTTGTTGATTAATGTATGCCTCCGTGTGTCTGTCTGCATGCTCTTGTGAAACAGTTTGATCGTGTGTCTTCTTTCATTCTATATTACCGTTATGAAACCATTTATGTGCCGTTTTGTAGTGTGCGTGTCATCGTGTATAGGTCACACAAATAGGCGAGCACTGAATCCTTTGTCGGTATATCGTATCTCCTTTCATCTCTCTCCTCTCTCAATCAATTTATTAATCAATTTATAAGTAATTGAGTAATTGATCAACTAATTAATCAATTTATTTATCTATAATTAATTATTCTATTTATTTATTCATCTGTAGTTAATTAATCAATTATGTTTGTTTGTATTTGTTTATTTATTTATTCATTTATTTATTGATTTGTCGATCTATCTATCTCTATCTCTCACCATATGCACACACACACATAAACACACGCACACGTAAAATGAAAAATAGGCACATTTGCATAATTATACAGTTATAGTTAGGCCTTATTGTGTACATGTGTAATTTCAAGGTAAACAAGTCCAAGACCCTTTTTGTCAGTGATTCTATGCATGAATTTAATTGTATGCAGAAACATAAAAAGTTTTATTGTAAGCATGTTTAGGTTGGTTATTTTGTTTATTGAATCACTATGTTACATTTTCTTTCTCACAAAAAAAAAAAAACAACCGAGCTATGAACTAATGAAGGAGATAAAATTTGAAAACTATTACTATACATGAATGTGTGCATAGGAGTAACACTGCAAACAGAGAATTATTCAAGCGGCACCAGTACAGATTGGGGCCGAAAAGGTGATAGAAGTGTCATAATTCTGTTCAAAGCTTATCACTCAGCGATTTGCAATAAAAAGTCAGAGACACACACAAAATGTTTGAATTGGTTATGGTTTTATTATCATACCTTTGTAATTACATCGCAAGTCATGCAAAAATTCTAAATCGTGTAGAAACATTGAAAGCACATACATTTTAAGTGGACGGATATCTGATGAAGGTACTCATTTTGCCAACAAAATAAAAAGGGACAACAAACCCAACAGGACATCATTCTTTTTTCTTTAATTCTACGTACAAAAATTTCGATCTACAAAGACATAGTTATTACTTCACCGCGTTGTTAATCTTTGTATATCTCATAATCTTATATGCCAATATTGGATTTCCCAGTCAATTTCACACTTTCTCCAATCAATTTCGTCTGAAATGCGACCGTTCCTTCGGTGATTCAAATTTCGGAGCAAGCATATCTGAAAATACTGCACTCAACTTACAAAAGAATATGAGGTTCGTATCTGTTAGAAAGTGAAAATGGGGAGGGGATTGGGGAACTTCAGTTCAGATTTGTCAGATCAATACTTGAACTTGGTGATGTTATGCTCATTTGACAAATAACACGAAACATTCTCCTTCTGTTGCTGTAAAATCTTGGAAAATGTGGGAAATCTGAGTTCTGATATGGAAGTGGTATCATTGTGATTTCCTAAGGGGATTTATGGCCCTGTTCTCCCGTTCTTAACCATAAATATTCTTTGAAATTCATTCCGGGAATTCATTGATCTGTGTAATGTTATTCATCATCAGGAGCAGGTCTATTTACATATGATAATAGATATATGAATTTGACTACATTATTATATTATAGAGTCTATTGAATAAACGCTTACGCCTTCATCTGTTCTGTGTTTTGTATTCATTCCATTTCATTCTACAAACTTGAAGTGACAACCTAAAGAGTCAAAACAACAATAATAATGTTTGAACATCATTCAGTACGCTACCGACGCAATACCAATGATGACCGACACAGAATAACCACGGCTTTTTGCAGACACCAAAACGGACTATCTTGAAATGGCGGACAGACTTGGTGTCAAGCGCCAGACAGCTATAAGATGCATAATGTGAAATGTAAAATGAAATGTCACATAAAGAGTACAAAAAAAGGCAAACATGAGCACATTGTGCCTACAGAAGACATGCACAAAGGGATAAAATGAAAATAAAGAAAACAAACATGGGAAACTACAGGGGAAAAAAGAAAAAAGGAAAGCAACTAGTCATGAATGGCACAAAAGAAGAGAAGAGATATGAAAAGAAAGAAAGGGAAAAGAAGTAAAGAATAAGAGAATGGAAAAGAACACACAAAATTTGAATGTAAATCATATGTACTTTGGCATGTGTATGCATGTAAGATCAAAATGCTTGTTGAGATGTGTTCACGCGTATACATTGTGCACAATACTCATTTGAATGAATAAAGTATAAAATCGACTTCCTACCGAAAACGAATTTGAGGGCTCGAAACAAGCTTCCGAGCCTTGACTTCTTGATTTGACAGAAATTTCAAATCCACCCCCGTACATTAACGAAATTGTGTTCCTGTTGACACTTATGATCGCACCCAAAAAAAGTAATCGCGTGAGCAATAACGAAATTAACTGCTGTTTGTGTTAAATTGAACGACCAATATACACAGAACGTACGGTATCGTTGAATTTGAATAACCGTTTTTACATATTTGATGGGAGAGAGTTTGAAATTGACCGGGAAATCCTATTATACTAAACTGGCTGAAGTTATTATGTCAATCGATAACAACCAGCTGCCATTATGACAAATGATACTGCGATATTTTATCCAAACAAGCAAAGATTCACATCCTATTAAAGGTTGGCCTAAAACACACATATTCCATTACATAGACACACATTATAGCGATCAATTTCTTGCAACATGGGTGATATATGTATACATGACAGCTAAACGTATACGTCAATGACACGAAAAATAATGACAACGTTATTGGACAATATTTAGGTGAAATTTTCTTGAGCAGAGAGCGGAAAATGTTGACTTTCCTCACTTCACATTTAAGAATAATAATCAATGTCTGAAGACAAACAGTGTGGTTAATTTTGGGCACATTACATTAGATCTCCGTAGAGTAGATCAATTTCATGTCATTTACAAGAGTGCAATAAAATACACTTTTTATTTCCCCTCAACTTCGGAAGTCGACTGATTACGATCATTTTGCGCCTGGATGTCCGTACCCATATCAACCAAAGTGGGAACATAGCGTGTACACTGCCTTTGCTCAAGAACGTGAACATGGAGTAGGGGGTGGGATCTATAATTAATGGTCACATGATTATATTCAGTACCACCGTTCCCGGAATGAAAATACGTGAGATTTTCACCATTCGTGATAAAGGAAGTCTGAAAATTTGTGATCACAGCAAGGTAATGTATTTATAAAACAACAACAACAATCAAGGAAGTCGGCGCAACACATAAACGTTGTTTTAAGGAGATATTTATAAGCCAAACGTAACATACATCACCCCAATATACTCACTCTTTTCATTGTTAAAGGTATATAGACCTATGAGAAACGGCTCTTAATTCATAACTGACCATATACTTATTCACACATTTACGTCTCCATATATAGCGATGCTTGGTTACCAAGAGATGGAAACCGTTCAGGAACTTTACTGAAGAATTTTCTTCACCACACAAAATGGAGCGCACAGAAATGCCTGTATATATATACTTGGTTAGGATCAAGTGGGTAATAAACTGAGCGTTAAGCATAATAATGTGTCACTTAGACAATAATATTTTGATAATTTTATATCCCGCTGTATTTCATCGTTACCACGTTAGTCAGAAAGACTCGTTTGCATCTATTCTATTATTACTCCAGGGTTTAGTACTCAATTATACCAATCAATTAGTGACAAGAATGGGACGCGTTCGCATTGACACATCTATGAAATGAATTATCCTCATCGTAACAGTCTCCCATGTAAGCCACGACATGTTATAGCTGGGATCGAAGCTATAAAAAGAGAGCGTGAGTCGATAATATCATAATCCATCGATGGTCTGTTACTGAGACAGACTATATAGACAGTTGTGCGTACATTCGTACGGTAACTACGCAACACCGTTTCGCCTTAGTGAGCTTTACGCCGCTAGTTTGCAGTTGATCAATCCGGAAACCGAAAAAAAAAAATGACAAGGGTAGCCGATATGGATAGGTAAATCGGTACTGGCAATCGATGCCTTTTATAAATGCGTGAAGGAATGTTGGAAGCTTCATCGTAAATAAATGACGAGTTGCGTAATGAATCATAATGTTATCATAATTTCGTTTGTCTCTGACATGACATGAGATTGCAACCCATCTTACTATGAATGAATGGATGATTAAGGAATAGACAAATTAAGTAAATAAATGTATGAATGCAAAAACATATTAATGAATGAACGAATGACTAACTGGATGAATTGATAAAGAAAACGTATAACCAAACAAAGTAAACCCAACCTCCAGAAGACGCAGTTTTGGCAATACAAAATGATGGTTACCATAGTTTTAGTGATAATGACGCGACCTACTTGCAACTAATTGCTCCACGCTTTGTGTGTTTGTGTGTGTGTGTGCGCGTGTGTGTGTGTGTGTGTGTGTGTGTGTGTGTGTGTGTGTGTGTTTGTGTGTGTGTGTGTGTGTGTGTGTGTGTGTGTGTATGTACATGGTTGTATACATGTGATGATGATTTAGAATTCACTTAGCCGCGTATGTGTATAGTGTCCGATTGTGTAAAAGTGTCTTTACATAATTAATACTATCTAGTAATACGCGATACTCTGCACTCATGTGCAGGTTTATATGATGTGCAAAACGAGGTGTCTTATTAAGTGTACAATGGCACACCATTGCGGGAGAGACAAAGTTAAAAATGGCGTATCACAAACACACAAATAAGAAGACATTGATGTCTTTGGCATTATAAGAAAAGGAAGAAATGCTTTTTTTTTAACTTCAAATATGAACGTGTTTCCATAATATTTGTCGTGGATCAAATACATCTGCTATGTAAGATGATCATTCTTTATGTTCTCCTTCAGGAAACATCTATACTTGTGTTTTCATCAGTTAGGGCTGAACGGTTGGAAACTGCCACCGTGTTGCGTGAGTCAAAGTGGCTGTGTTCCTGATAAGAATACTAAGGCAAAATTACAGATGAATATTACTGATAGCATGATAAATTGCCAACATATCTAAAAACTAAAAGAACACAAAGAGCGCTCAGGCCAGAATTTCAGAAAAAAAAAGTGCATGACGTAGCGGGATACACGTTACAACATCCCAATCCATTTTTCTATCCCAGACTGCGGTTAAACGAAAGTCAACAAAAAGCAAATCAAACCAAATCCCACAAACAAAAACGCCTATACTATACGCCTATAACAGTTGCACACCAATAAAAATAGCTTCAATCTAATCTCTGCCATCGTGCAATACTTTTTGTTACGGCTAGTGCATGATGGTGGGTTGTGTCAGGTTATTGTTTTTCTTTATCCGTTTTAAGTAAAATCAAAAGGAAAAAGAAAAAAAAAACCCAAAAGAATGTAGATTGAAACAGTAAAATCGTCACAAAATGTTCCGTCATTTCTTATTCATAAGCACCTGCTGGTCTATAGTTTAGGTGCCTCGATAACGCCTTCGTAACAATTAGCGTTATTTGATACATTGCCTGACATACATTCTAATTCCAAACGTATTCATGGCAGGTCATATTAATTACATCCATTACGAATATTCCGCGTTTAGCACGTATGCTGTATAAGTAGCCTATATACTTGGGTTTTTTTAAGTACACGAAGGACAGATGAGATATCTGTGAATAAATTTAGCTGTCTGCGAGACAACAAGTCACGACATTATCAATAATGTGTGGTGGAATGCATTTTTTGTGTTTTTTGAATTGCGGGAAGGACAAACAAATATATCATAAATCTCACTGACCTGTTCCGTCATAATGAAACACATTTAATACAACGTACAACAGAAGTGAACCGTGCAGTACCCCGTGCAGGTGGAGAGATCATCTGGAGGACTAATATAGTCGCGATATACCAACGATTAGCTAATACGAAACAGGATAGGACCTAATACGCTACCCTGGTGTTATGTGGATAATGATTGATTGCGTTCGCGGCAAAGGAAATGATTTGTTGCTATGACGACAGGGCAATAACCAGAGAGATATTTGTAATACATAACCAGAACTGCGCTATATCCGCAGATTACAACTCTGCATAGTACAAATCGTACTACGTCGGCACAATAAAAGTGGAAAATGCAAAACGAAACTTTCCGGTACAATGGACCTAAAGATTCATTTGGGACTTAGGCCTACGTATTTCAAGGGATATGTACTTCATGATATAAAATACTGCATTTATTCCTCCTGTATCAGATGACACTGAACGGGGTGTCAAAATCATGCGCTAATCTGAATAATTTGTAAGCTTACGAGCCTTAAAGAAGAAATAATGTATTATTTGAGCACTGCCGTGGCTTCCTATTGCGAGTGAATGTGGTGCCATGTAACGTTTTGTGCTTAACAAATCATCCCGATCACGTAAAATACCTAAACATTTTTTTATCATTGGATATGCTGGGCCTAATGCTGCAGAAATGAGTAGGCAGTCGTAGGTAATCGTCCAAAGGTTTTTAAGTGCATTATGCTATATTCAAAGTCGGCCAAGCTTTTTATCACTTCATGTTACCAACATATCTTGTTAACCTTTTGATTTGAATTTCTTTTAATTACTCTTTTTTCTTTGCTAGGCCTTCTAATTCTAACGCCAAGATCGACAATTACAATTTAAACATCGCCAAATTAAATCCAACGCTGCGCATAGTTCGCACTGATATCATTTACATACCCATACGGAGAATACCCTTCAGAAGTTATGAATCCATACACTTGCTTTACATATACCAGCTGTATACCTTCATGTTTTACACCTTGAAGCGACTGTTTTCTGTCAATTTCCTGTACAATTTTTTTTCACAGCCCTTTATATATCTTCCTCTCCCTCTGGATGCTATACAACCTTCACTGTCTTATCAATCAGACAGTATAATCATAAACGGAATGTCATTACGTTTGTACACTCCACTAAACATAAACCCCTTTTAACGACAATGAACCAATTTCACATTCGATGCAAATAGATCCTAATGACAGTGAGAGTTGTACTACTGCGGGCGAGTCGTAATCAGCAACTGCTACAACAAAATACAGTATAAGAGTGAATGAAAACCAGGCGTTATTTCCAGTCGCTATACTACCAAGCTTTGTATTTCAGACCTAACAAGTGAATTGGACGAAAGGATGCGTCTGCGTCGTGTACATCCGTCCTGTATGGAGGATGTACTCAATCGCTGAGGTGTCAGAAACCTTTTTGTCTCAGGCAACCTCGTAGGAAAAGAAGCAGGTGCAGTATTCTGGCGTATGCAAAAGATACTCAATCGCCCCAGTCCATAATGTATGGACGCATTCGTTTGCCGCCTGAAACATCGTGACAAAAAGGGCAACACACTTAACATATTATTTCTCCAGCTTAACACAGTCTCTCGCATAAGCTTTTCTATAGGATGCATAATTGTCCTGGAGAAGAGCAGGTGGGAAACAAATATAAATCAAGTTAATACCATTACAGTCCCTAACCAAAGTTGGTCAAAATTGAGTAAAGCACCTTGCCCTTCTAGACTATTTCATTGTATAACCTACACACACACACACACACACACACACACACACACCGAAAAGCCTTGGTTGCCGACCAACAATCTTCTGATTCCCTTCACAGAAAGCCAAGTCCAAAATAATCATGCCAATGCCCTACAATCCTCAGTCGTTCTTCCCTGAAAATATCAACAATCTCAAATCAGTCCGCATTTACCGTTGCCAACAAACTAGTTTGGGTACACATGAACAGTCAGTGATTTGACACGTATAGATTCGCAGTGTTTGGCCTGTCCAACCTGAGAAGCGACCCAGTTCTTAGACAACTGAATAAAGCATTAAAAAAAAAATCATAACAGATTTTAAAAAAAAAACGCACAAATGTCCAAACGCATGGGTCCTTGTAGATTAGCAGGGCATCAATTTGTAGTGATTGATTTGAATAGATCCGCGGTCTGTCTCATCTTGATGGCAATAATGGAGCATTAAACGCGAATGCTTAAACTGTTGTCGCACAGATCTTAACATTCAGACATAAACATTGTGTCTTATCACTGGTATTCTAGTATGGAGTCTCTCAAAGCTTCCCAATACTCTGCAAATTGCAATCAGATAAATACTACACCGTGTACACTGACATACAGAAGTACAAAAAAGGAAAATACTGATTAACAAAATTATCGATGTAAATTTTATCGCTTGATATCGCTCAGTGTGGCATAATTTACATACTATACTTTGTGAAGTTGTTTGAAACAATTACATTCACTTTCAGATTATCATCTTAACTCTTTTCATCATTCATTTAAAAAAGAGTATGAGTATGAGCATCAACTATTTTCTCCATCCAAGTAGGAATACGAGGATATTGCATGAAAAGTACATTTTAAGACATCAAAGACAATTTTCTTCAACCTATGATTATATTTCGATCGAGTGCAATACTACAAAGCATGAAGTTGTTATCTCTATGCCGTATGTTGAAGGTTGCAAATAGCGAATCTAACAAATTTTCCAGGTCACAATTACTTGTATCTAACAATATCATATTGGGTGCCATTGTACATTGAGCAGTGTTGATATGCCATATCATGCATATATGATATATATATATTTTTTTTTCTTTAATGTCGATATGTTTACATATCTTACAAAGTTTGATGGAAATCAAATACATAAATAATGTCTGAAAATTCGTTCAGTTTTTGCCTTGCACGAACAATTCCCTCGTTGCAACTTCAAATTGGAAGCCTATGGCGGCTGCGAGCTAGTAGATAGATCGACGGGTAAGTCAACCCAGAACTTCTTGAGGAATTTCTATCTTGCGTCACAACGCCTACGCTATGTCTTGGCCATCAGTGGGCGATGAAATCGTCAACCTATACCTCCATCTATACATACGAGAGGTGGGACACAAACGCAGACACTTCCTGTTGATGCGATGGTGGGATACTTTTCCTTCGATATTAAGCGGCTGAATTTAGGTTGTTTTCTATTATTAGAAAACGAACAAGCTCACAAACACCCAAATGATAGGCTTCGCGAGTTACTCCAAATCCATCTCTTGCTCTTAGGTACAGAGTATCGAATTGTCGTAACAGGGGCACTCCAATATTTGGCATTGTTTGGCTTTGTGATTCACAATACTTCACCCCAAAAAACAATTGGCGCTCTAGGCTTTAAACTCTCGTCGACAAATAGGAAGAATCACATATTGTTGTTGTCGGGGTTTTTTCGAACAGAACATGAATGCACCAGATTTTATCTTCTAGGAGTAGACTGTCTCCCATAAATCGTCTTCGTACACCAAGCCAATCAAACATGCTCAGCAGACGATGATTTAAAAATTAGTAATTCACTCCTGAGTCTGAGGCAAATATGATCGAAGTACAGTTGCCCATCTTTGCTGTATAAACAGGCGTTATACTGCATCTCAAAATTATCGAGTTGCTGGCATATAATCTCCTCATTCCGAAAAGTGAGCGCAATAATCCTTATATCTCTCAAGGATCAAGAGTGTAATAAGTTTGCTACAGAAAGGGTAGAAACTAAGGGGTGATGCGATTTCGATGCGTTTTAAGCGTTATATGACTGCTATACGTTAAATGCAGTATACATTGTACTGCCTACCAATATCCATTATATGCCAAAAAGTTCGGAACATCTGCAGTCTTTAGTACCCTGTTCCATTTTTTCTGACCTTCCGACTCCTTGCTCGACGACGTTGTGGCGACTTGCTTCTTTGATGATGCGATACTGAAATCCTGGGTGGTGAGATCGTCTGGTATTTCGAGCTCGTCACCCCATTTCTTGAGATCTCGCTCTCGCGGCACCACACTGTTGCCGATTTTGAGCTCGGCGTTCTGAACCTTGTTCTCATACTTGGCCACCATATCATATCTCTCCGTGTTGATTTTTTGGTTCTCGGGAGGTTTATGTGAATCGAATCGCTTTTTGGGCTTTGCTGCCAGAAAGTTTTTGTCGTGCTTCCAGAATTGGTTGTCGTCTATCCAGCCTTTGACGTTTGTCTTCTTCACGACAGCGTTGTTGGTCGTTTCGCCGGTGTCAATTTCTTTCCGCCATTTGTCTAGCTCCTGCTCGTTGGGGACGATTTTGCCTTTAATCTTCAGGGGTTCGAGAGTCTTTTTGGCACGAAACTGCTCGGGAATGCCCTCGACTTGGTTCGAGAAGAAGTCGTCGTCTTCCTTCTTCTCTTCTTTGATGGGCTCCTGCTTCTTGCGCGTGTGCCGGACTTTGGGCGGCGAGCCCCTGTTCTGGAGCTTCCCGACCCACGAGGGTCGGTACTGCTTGTTGCCGTAGACGCGCTCCCACGCCTTGTCGAAGCGGTCGGAATCGACTTCCTGCTGTACCTGCGCGACCTTTTCCCTAGCTTTCCTCAGTGTGCTCTCCATTTTCTCCCGTAGGAATTTATTCTGTGCAGAGGTCTTTGAGCTGCCCTCAATAACACCCTGCTTGGCGTCCACGTTGCTTTGATCCATTGCATTGGCCATTTCGGAAATTAAAAACCCCTCCAACGGGGCAGCTGCCTTGTCAGAAATGACACTAAACCAGCTACGATGATTTGGGAAATCTATCACCAATTATTAATTGGGGCCCAAATAAAAATCGTGAAGCGATTCAATCAACTGTTAAAAAATCCATGCGAATTTTCCTTAATCAATATTTCAACAAAGACGTCTGCTCCCTTTCAAGCCCAGAGACCTTTGTTCCTGGAAACTTTTGATTGAAATCCGTTCAGATGTGCACCTGTGCAGGCCCATTCAAAACAGCACTTTCAGCAATTTACGATTGCCAAGACCACCGCATCGCACAAGTTGGAGTGAGAGAGAGAGAGACGGGCTGGATGTGAGCAAGTTGCGCACGTCATATATCGTGCCACTTCGGCGCCAATAATGTTTGCTCTAATGACATCGTGCAGCGTCGATATCAATAAAGAGCTACACCTCGCCGTCAGTCGAAGGTCGGTGGTGGGGTGATGAGAAAACGAATAATAACAACAAGTACTACAGCAGCTTGGCCTGATACAGAGAGGGAATATGGAAATGCGCATGCTCTGTCCTTAAAGTCGGCATATTGGAACGTGTACTGGAATCTACATGCGAAGTAAAATGCAGAACACTTGAATTGTTCAACGAAAGAAGGCATAAGTATGCCATAGGAGAAAAAAAAGAACGTTTAACAACAAACTGTCTTTTGATGAGATACGGGTTGTAGAATTGTTCTCGATTGCTCTAAAAACTTTATGATTCACAGTGTTGTAATCATTCATGGCATTGAAGTTAAACCACCACAAGAACCTTTTGCTGTGTTCTGATGTCATAATTTTTTACCCCTTTGAATATTCTATCAGCCATGCAGATTAAGGACTAAGATTAAAGATTAAGGTCCTCCTGCTCCTTTTAAGTCTTTTTCTCAGTACTTCATCATTGATTTCATTATACCACATTCAATTCTCAGTTATGCAATAACTGGAAATCACGGGCATTTTGCGTCAATATAACTCTATTGCCCAAAGAATTTCTGATAGTAAATACGTTTATTGTTCTTAATGAATTCACACTGACTTTCCCCACCTCTCGTGTCGTCTTCTTTTGCTTTTTTCTCCTGCTTTTAATTCTATCATCGATTCCCCTTTTCTTCCTCCTTCTCGACCCTCTCGATCCCTTTAATCTAGTCGATTTGGTTTCAGTCGCACCCACCCTATCCTTCAACATACTGTCGTTTCTTCTCGATCTTATTTTCCGGCAACTAGTAGACAATTTGTCTCTCTTCCGATTTTTAATTTTCTTGTTCAATATATCGCTTCAATATTCTCACCATCATTTTCTATCTCTCTGTGTTTCATTTTCCATCAGTTCTACCAGTCCTTCTCTTCTAATTTTTCTCTTAGGTTGTCGCAGAGCGTGTAGCTCTGGCGTTTTAACGCGCCATTCCCGCTGACGTATTTCCTGCTCCCAAACGTTGATGCTTCCGTCCGTAGTCAGGCACACTTTACCGTCGCCATGCTAACATTCCGCGGTGAGACGGTATATTGGGTCAATATCGTTAAGTGAGCCCGTTCGTGGTGAATCTCACTCCGTCTCTTCGAATAAATACAACACTTTAGCTGTTTGGTGTGCGTGCGTGTGTGTGCGTGCGTATGTGTGTGGATAAGAGATAAAGAGCTAATGAATTTTTGATACGATTTCATGCGACGTATTTGGGCAGATGATATTTTGCCTCTGTGGTGACGAAGCGAAATCTGAATGCTTAAAACAATTGAACATTATGACGTGCGTGCTTTTCGCTCATTTGATATCTTCTTGCGATAGTAAATTTGGGTTTGGGTCTGGGCTTGGACGAATTTGGGTGATCATGAAGCCAAAATAGTCAAAGGTCACATTCTTTCTGTCACTTCTACAAAATAAACACACTTCTCAAAAGTCATTTAACATATCATAGTTCTCAGTTGCGGTGATGGGGGGGGGGGGGGGCGGGAGGCGGGCTTCTCGTTCGATTAAACCTGATCAATTTATCTTATGTGACAGTAATTCTGATATATTTTTGTAATAATATGCACGGCAACAAGACTATTCAGTGATCATGGATCATTTATTCGATAAAACACCCTCAAAGCCTCTTTATAGAAGTCTGTGAAAGGTAATTAGTAAATTAGATAAGCATTGTCTTTACATAATAAAGGAGCTTCAGAGAGCTTCAAAGACAAAAAAAAAAAACGTTGTGTAGTCATTAACGAGATTTACTATGTAAGCCTTTCTTGTTTTGCACTGGTGTTCTGTTTTTTTTTTCTCTCTCTCTCTATCAATCTAGCTGGCTAGCTTGAGATTGGAAAGTAAAAGAGGAAAAGTAATGAGTTTTTAGATCTTGATGCCACCGTGGCATCAAGATCTAAAAACTCATTACTTTTCCTCTTTCCATGTGCAGCGTCATCGTGACGATGACGCTGCACATGGCACGCCGCCATCATCTTCAACGAAATTGGTGAAGATATCGCACCTAGGTAGACAAACAAGTACATTATGGGAATCTAATTCGTTTGTGTTTCAGTTCTCACTTCTTGTGGTTGGGTTTTTTTTTTTCAAAGACCTGAGAGGTATATGCAAGGGAGTTTTTCCAAGATTGACGACCGGGAACACAGAGAAAGCCGCTCCTCTTTTTCGGGCTGTGCCCCGCTCATTCGTTGCCCGCCATTAGCACCCAATCAATTAAGGGCACCCCGCGGTAAAGGGACGACATAAATCGCGGAGAGCCCACAAACCCACCCACGAGCTCTCTTTCAGAAACCAGCGTTTCGCCCGTCAACAGGAAGACAAACCACCTGTTGGAGCGCCCGTTTCTTTGACCCAGATTTTTTTCCTCTTTTGTCCCGGTTTCCGGCAGCAAAGACTTTTCTTTTTCTCAAGTCGCTATATCTCAGGCTTGCGCTCATAAAAATATATGTATCAGAGGGGATTACTTTTGCGCATGCTATGTGAGCTGCGAATCAAATCATTACAAGCCTGTGGCAAACCTACTTATAATGTAGCATCAATCTAAAAACAGAGCGAAGGAACATGGAAACAATAATGATGTGTAACATCAATGTGAGCAAGAGTGTGTACTAATAATCTTTCCTATTTTCTGGTTTGTTTTATATTGACATTTTCTAGAATGATCCATGTCATTAATCACAACACGATATACAAATGGCACATGAGTTGTGTTTTTTTTTCCCCTCGGCTCCCCGTTGGCTTGGACAAACATTGATCGGGAAATAGAGATGAAGAGTTACAGCGGAATTCTATAGTCCAGTTATAAGTTAGTCTGAGAAGAAAGAGCAAAATCTTACGAGTTAACAGCAGTAAAAAATTGTTTAAAATATGATAAAAATTAGGGAAGTTATGAAGTTTTGCTAATTTCTACAAACTGTTCTCGTATATACAGTTGATATGGATATAATGCGTGAGTTGATGATGACATCAACTCACAATTTTCCGTGGATTGTGTAATAAAGAAAATGACGAAAGTGTAAAGCATGGTGTTATTCCTGGTTGAATAAATCTCTATATCAGGATAAGAGACTGGGGCGAAATTGTGTTTGAACGAAAAACGGGAAATTTCACAATTGTATTCACAAACTATGTATATGGCAAACTATCCGGGGATGACATCATCACTTCACTATTTGCATAATTATTATATTGACTGTTCAAGAACTGTTTCCTGACAAATTAGCAAAACTTCGAAATGTTATAACTTCCTTATTTTTCAATCGATTTTGATCAAATTTTCATTGCTGTGCTAATCAAAGAAATACTCTAAAGATTAGAGAACAGAGAGAGAGAGAGAGATGAAGGCCTGAGAAGATGGCGGGAAGGAAAGAGAAAAGAGGGAATCGTTTACTTTCAAAAAATGATACCAAAGTATAATTGCCATTAGATTTAAAGATCTTCACAAAAAACCTTTTCCTTGTTTAAAGAAAATGTGAAGTTCTTTTTTTTTTTACAAGAATCTACAACATAACGAATGCGGAAATGTATATGTACCATTTGGCAGAGGAGAAATTTAGGAGCTTGAAAGAGAGAAAGAGGAAGAAAGAGGGGTAGCGAGAGAGAACGGATGCAAAGTGAATCCTGCATGACGAATGCTTTTTCGGAATCCCATCAAGAACATCAAGAACATCATCCATGCCGTCAGATTTTGACATCACGTGAAATAAATCAAAGTAGTCGAATGCACACAAACATAACCAAAAATGAACAAAATGAAAGGCTACCGTATCACAAGTTGTTATAGTAGAATATCACAGTGTTTGAAATATCCACTGTATGTAAAACAGCTAAATGACAATACTTTGAAGTACATATATCTGAATATCACTATATTAACAAGAATTACTCATTGAAAAAAAAATGATGGAGCACCTCTGTGGGGTTTAGAAAGAAGAAGTATAAGAAGACCATGATAATGATGTGGGACATGAAACATTCCTTAGCCCTGTGTTTTGCCTCCAAAGGTGCATGGATACCTCCAGCGGCGAAAAAAAAAAAAACACCAAAAAATGTGTGGACAACAATGTAAAGAAAATATAAAGGGAATTCCACAAAAATTCACTTTTCTAATACAGTGAAAGAGCACTTGACTAACCGCTTTCAGAAAGCAGGGGAATAATAGCTATCCTTAACATATGTCATTATCAAGTTGATTGAATATGTAATTTCTATGAAAAATGAAAATTTGTTGAATTCCCTTTTTGTATTTTCTTTGTATTGTTGTCCACATATGACGCCATAACCTCTAGTAGTCTCCTCATCCAGCGGTTCCAACACCAAAAGTTTAAAATTCATAACACTTGCATCAATTGTCTGATTTTCCTCAAACTTTCACTGGTGTGTTCTACTAATGTTGCTGCTTTCACTCAATCCACATTTCTCTTTTGGTTTGGGTTTCCTTTAACGAAAACATGTCCTATATAAGAAAAATCATAAATACATAAATAGAATACGTACATTATCTGTGTGTGGAGGGGGATTGTGGTGCAATGAAAGAAACAAAAAGTAGAAACAGAGAATATATGGAACTTTGAAAAAATACTCGAGTATAGGACGAAAAAGACAAAAAGTGAAGAGAGGGATGAATATCAAACAGAAGAGTATGGAGGAGTAACAGCGCTGATCATTGCACGTGTTCGACATTGGTAAGCAAAAGACTTAGAGTGTGGAGTATACAGAATAATGTACAATTCCTTGAATGAGAAACTGTCTTTTCCCTCGATATTCTCTCCAAGACTCGAAGTGGGAATAATATTATACTTTGGTCAAAAAGTTACAGACCCTTATTTATTCAGAATTAGTCACATTTTTTGTCTACACCTCCGTGCACCTCAGGATGGCTTATCTATAGATGAATTTGAAATTGGTTTATTCCAAATTAGTCAACTCTTGTCCTATTTCTTTTTTCAACATTAAAACGAGGAATCTCTATACCCACATCAGAGTGGTTTATTTTGGTGAATTCAAGCGTATGTTGTCCTAGACTGCGTATTGACAGGAAAGCGTGTTTCTTTTCTAATGTTGCCTAATCCACATGTTACCGAATTTTGTGCAGTTATCAATGTGTGCATTGAAAACCACGGTTATAACCGCGAAAACATGAAAGTATTAGAGTTTGTATTTAGCTACTCACGGACAATCAATGTAGATCAAAAGAATCACGAGAAACACAAAATATTATTTGAATTCTGCAAACTTCTGAATTCTGCAAACCACGAATAATGACCATTAACTACGAAAGTGTCGTAAGGTCTATTATATACACGCTGGGTAAATTAGACTATGCAGCACGTTATCGGATGCCAAGTGCTTTGATCATTATCAAATATGATTACCAACGCAGTGGCGGATCCAGAGGGGGCGCAACCGGCGCACGCCCCCTTTATTTTTCGTAAAAAACAAAAGAAATAAAAAGAAAAAAATGAAACGAAACCCGGATGTGGCACCAGATATATTACTTGCGCCCCCCGCGGCCCCCCCCCCCCCCCCCTTTACAGAATTCCTGGATTCGCCCCTGCAACGTAATCACATGGTTTGAAGAATGAATCATGTAAAAGCTTCATCTGAATATTCACAGGTTTCTTCTTTTCGTACATTTACTGTATCCAAAGTTAGATTAGCAATGGTAATCGGTCACTGTGCGTAATTTATACCGCCCTACATACCCTCTGTGCTGGGCCAACATTATCTGAATGCGCATTTCATTGTCGTCAAAGGTAGAATATTAGGCTTTATGGCTCTATTTCCTCGCTCTTAAACTTCTCTCTTATTTCATCCATCTTCCCAACCAAACATGGGCCAACATCAGGAACACGTCAAACCGTTACCATGCTTTAGCGTCAAGTAGATTTATGGTCGCATCTCACCCCGCGCGAAAATGACGTTTCCCGTTTCCCGTTACCACTAGCAACCCTCGCCTAAAACAGACGCGCACACACAGTGATTTCCGCGGCAACTGTGCTTTCCTCTTTTTTTTTTTTCTTGTGGTCCCATCCTTCATCCCTTGATTTCCATCAATTCATTTGTAAGCATAACCAGTACTGATACAAGTACAGCAACGGCTACACGCTGAACCAGACGCACATCGTCTATTATCAAAATTATAGTTTTCTACTGAATAGCAAATATTATTGCATCATTTTGAAGATATGTTTATTTTGGTAAGGTTATGTACATTGTACATTACACAATGAATGAAAGAACTCATTGACGTTGAGCTGAAGAAGTGTGCTTTTATCATGTTATATAATGCATTATATAATGCATTTATTTGTATAATCACATTAATTTATAAACAGTATGAACAGAAAGAACGAGGCAAAAGAAGGCATGTGTAATATTATGTATGACAATTAAAAACTGTTTACAGAATTACCTATACGGTAAATTTATGCCATTTCTTGAAGAAATTTGATAAATATCAGAGATTCTTACACACCGTAACACAGTCACTATACATTCTTTTTTTCATTATTTCATTTCGATTCCATTCGTTGCTATAGGTCGACATTCCACTCGAAGATCTGATTATACTAAATGAATATACAAAACGTAAAAATATGCAAAATCAATACAAAATATATCCTGTCAATAATGTATACACTAAACATTATATTACATGAATGCAATCTATAATAAAAAAAAAACTTCCCATCGCTCCCTCATAATACAAACAAACAAAAAATATATCTCCCTTTATTAGTTCCTTAATATGTCCTTTATCCTTACCCTCCTTCTCTAACCATTTCCCAAAACCCTCAAACCCACACACCATCACATATAATATCATATATATATATATATATATATATATATATATATGTATATATATATATATATCATACACACGCACCATCAAACACACACACATACACAAAAAAACACACACACACACACACACACACACACACACACACACACACACCATCACACATAATGCACACACGCAATTATTAAAGCCAGATATTTTCTCAGCTGAAACTCGCCCGCCAACCATACTGTCCAATACTGTGTCATGCCTGAAATACATCCACACAATATTTGCTCTTGTAATTACCAACACCATGCAAGAAAATCCCACATGCTTTTTGATTATGAGAGTGGTCGGGATCATATGCAAACACGCGAGCTGCTAAGAAATACAACAGCAAGAAAACCTTAGCTCTTTGTTTGCAGCTGAAGATATGAAGTCATTGACCCGATGAACCAATCTTTATTTCTCTCATCCACACGAAAGAATAATCATGCCGTATTGTATCTTACCAAGGAGTTATTACTAACGCCAACTCTGTTTAGGCATGTCTGTCATAATATAATATTCTCCCGCGGGCCGTCATTGCATCATAATCATACAGGCAGTCCCCGACTGTCGTTCGCCAGGCCCTAATCAAATGAATCCACGGAGATTAATTGCAGCTGCTGAGACACTCGCCCGATAATGAAGGTGATAAATAACTCTGAAAGGTGCAGTTTTATTGTAATATCGCTTACGTAATCATACTACCCGAAGGCATGGATTCCATTCTGCGAGGGAGGGAATCGATACTGCTGTTTCAGGGCATCAGGTTTTGTTACTTTGACCCAGCAATGAAGCGATGAGTTAAACAAGTCTTATAAACACTGCACCATTACATACATCAAAACCAGAGAAAACATTTTCTCCAGTAGCTTTTATGCATAGCAAACGACAGAAGAGCGGGACTTTGCTGTCATTAGCCAGTTGTTTGAATGAAACAATAATAGCGACATATAATGTCTGGATAGATATTAAAGAAACAGGTGCAATACTGGATGTCATGGATGTATATTTTGTTACTGAGTGTTAAGTTTCTCTGTGTTACTTTATATGAATTAATGATGTGTGTTGTTATTTTCTGTGCTTCATTCTGAAATGTGTGTTTTATATGATATGTGTATCTATGTGCATTGTATGCTACTTGAATCACAAAAATTTTCAATTTTATGGACAATTAATAAAATGAAATGAACTGAAATGAAATGAAATAAGATACACGGTACCATGAAGTGGTTAAACATGAAATTACGACCGTGCCGAGAATGTTAGTTAAAGGGATGGTACAATTTCGGTTGAGATGGGGTTTCAGGTTTCCAACTTTTTGTGATCATATTTTTGTGAGATAATGAGAAACCTCTTATGAAATATTAAAGAGCATAGAAGAATGAAAATCAGTTTTGAAAAAGCTGAGATATCTTAAACCTGGGGGGTGTTTCATCAATGCTTCGGTCGGCGCTGACCAATTTCAGCAAAATCCTTGGTTTTGATTGGCTGAGATGCTCTGGTCACTGACTGTTACTATGGTGATTCAAGTTGTCAGCGCCGACAAACGTTGATGAAACACCCCCGGTGATCCTAATGAAAGGTGGGATCCACCTTTTATTGATCGTTTTGCTTCACTTTGTTTTGGGATGTCTTAGCCATTTATAACTTTGAATTCCTCTCAGAATTGAATGCTCTTTAATATTTCATAAAGTGGTTTCTGAGTATCTCCCAAAAAGTTAACAGATGAATCCTCACCTCAACCAATACTGTCGACCCAAGAGCACCTCATAAAAGCAATAATTAAAAAAGGTATAAGGTAACAACTATTAAAGTGATTATATTCTTATTCGCATAAATTGAGTTTTCATAGATTTCATGGGACATTCTAACTTGTTTCGGTCACCTCTAATTTATGCGGACAATTTACCCACTTCCATTTAAAGCTTTCATCACTGTGATAAAAGCGAAGTACTCGACAATTAAAACCGTCTATCAAGAACAAACTCTCATGGAAAAGCGAAAACACGGAGGAAAGACAAAACGTGAGAGGGCAGATTTTAATGTTTATGTTTCTACGATATCTAATGTAAGTCAATGATTCACAGAAGACATCACAAATCTTAACCCATAGCTAGTGTATTTTAACTCTCCAATTGATCATGAGTTCGTGATGCTAGGTAATAATCAAAACGTCGATCTTCACCAAGAGTTGGTTGATTTCAGAGCCACTCGAAAGATTAATTCATCTCAATCTCGAAGATGTACACTCAACAACAACAACAAGATCTTTCTAGATGACTTCCTCTTTGTCTTGTATAAAATATCTCGGTTGTGTGGATTATCAAAGCTCCTAGCAACGAATAATTCCTTCCTATATGACAACGGTTTGCAGTGAGCATTTGAACACCAACAACCACTGCATATCTAACCACAGCTCTGCCTTTTCCTTATACAGATCAGGTATATCTCTTGTCTCTCTCTCCTAACCTCTTTTTTAACCCTTTCCAAAATCGAGCTAAATTATGTCACACCAGATCCCGGTAAGCAACGGGTTAAATATTATTATTGAATAACTCATCCTATAAAATGTCAAACGCAACGTTATGCATGGGGAAAACCCCGTTTAGAGGACGGTCTATGAATGGAGAAAGAGGTTATAGAAAGAAAAGCAGGCAGAAAGAGTAAGGGAGGAAGGGAAAAGAGGGGGGGGGGGGGAGAGTAAGGTAATACAATAATATTTGAATTTAATTTGAACGGATGCAATACCAGAAATGTACATTTGCTAAAAACAAACTGAGCTAATTCAGTAATTAACGCAGCCTTCATGTTCCACCAAGCGCTGCAAAGTATAGTTGCCCTTGAAAGTCTTCCCTATCCCTCGACGAGAAAAGGCTAATCTACCTAATTTTTCCTTCTTCTGTTTTGTTTTCCTCTCTCCCGTCGTCTCCTTTCTCTTTTATTTAATCACTGAATCACTGCCATGATTGTATAATCATCAGTAGCATCGCCATTAATCATCATCTTCATCAGCATATCTTCTTTTCCTATTCATGCTATTACATAATGCTACTGCACCTACTAACGGTGATGACAGTAGTAATAACAATCATAGCAATGATAATTCAATTCAATTGTTTGTTTAATGAAAACTGAATTGAACAATGATACGAAAGAGAATAACAACGATAACAATAATTTAAAAGATGATGAAACTGACAACTAAAGCGAGCGTTCTATGCATCTAATACATAATCAAAGTTGTCTAGATGACGGAAAGAGGGTAATTCTCTGCCACCACGTTTATGTGCCGGTTTGACAAAAATGACAATCATGCTGTATATGAAAGCGGACGGAGGTTTTGGACTGCGGCCCACAGCATACTTACATGAAACTGAGGCACCCGAGTTCAGCGTGCTCCATTTTTCATTAACAGGATAATCAAGCAAACAAGGGTGGGGGGGGGGGGGGGGGGGGCTACTTCTTCGGTTGTAATGGAAGAGCCCAGCAGTTAATTTGCATCGCCAATCGATATGGAGGGAGCGATTGTTGTCCTGCTTGGAGACTGCTGAAGTCTCAAAATGGTAACTACTTCCCTGCCAAGAGCAGCATGTCTTTCGAGCTTCACGTCGAAGCAAGCCAAATTGTTTCACTTCAGACCTTAGATTTGAAAAGGGATTCTTAGAGAAAGAATATCGCCTGTGGTGTCAACATCATCAAGACTAGACCAGTTTTCAAAACCTGTAATGCGCCGAAATAAAATAATTATTGTCTCTTTACATTAAAGAAAGCGCGTCTATAGCCCTCAACGAGGTGCATTTTCTATTCAATTTTGTTTGTATCACTGTTTTTTTTTGTGTGTGTGTTTTGAAGGCATCTGCACGGAAATGAAAAACAAAACAAAACAAAACTAACAAACTATGAGCATGTCTTCGTGCGCTTCGTTCCTTCGTACAGCAATCTTATCTTTTCTAACTGGTAAAGACATGGAACAAGAGATTGTAAAGCTAGTGTCTAAACACGATTGCATATCATTTGAAATTTTGAGATGCCGTCGTCCTTTCCACCGTCTTTCTTTCCTGAAAAGACGGTTCAAACGCCCAACTTTCTGGAAGCGCCTTTTCAAGAAACTACGAAACTAAAACTCTGTATCAGACTTTAAGCTGACATTTAGGGGTCAAAGGGCCACTGCCTTGTAAATATTGTAAATAAACCATTGTTGCAAAATACATAGTTCTTACACGTGCATGTTTTCATTTCCTTGTTAATTGAAGTACACTGATATTAAATGTTTGTTTGTTTGTTTGTTTGTTTGTTTGTTTGTTTGTTTTTTTGGGGGGTCAGATTTCCACATAGGTAATGGTTTGTCAATCAAAGCATCAATTTGAGGAATTATACGAATAGAGTATGAGGCATACATGTATACAAGTCAAATCAAAATCTTGAAACTCACTCGCACTGACAAAGAATATACTGAAGTTTGAAGTTTGAATTTAAAGTTTATTTAACATAAAACCATTCATATATTTGCAATTACATAGATCACTGATACATAAAAATACAAATTACATATTATGTTTGTGTCTGTTTGCGTGTGTGATTGTGTGTGTGTGTGTGTTTCTGTGTGTTTTGACGTTATGGAGTTATGTTTTGAGTTATTATCGAAAGTGGAAAATGGCTTCCGCCTTTTGAGAAAAGACATTATTACGTTCACTTATGGCGTCATTACATGAAAACTATAATGGAAAAAAGAAAACAAAACAACAACATTGAAAGCACAGAGTCATTAGGTGAGTTATAATTATTTCATGCTAATGACCACAACGGACTGCATCCTGCCTAAACAGTACTTTTCCTTTTTGCTTCCAGACTCACTTCACTTGCAAATTTCAACTTTTCGCGAGATACTTAAAAACCAGGTTATGAAATGTTCAAAAACATACTTTATTCTAAGACACATTCAAAGTATACATGATGAAAATCGGTTTTGAAAATCGATTATGAAAAAATGGATATCGAAATAAATAATGAAATTCATCATCAAACTGGCCGAGAGAGCATTTTTCACGAATTCTTGCACTTCTTGGGATGTTTGAGTTCCGTCCCGTCACCACAGGCAACTTATTATTTAAATACCTAAAGCGACAGAAAAATTTTCTATCAGTAGGACTTGATTGATTAGAATAATTCTCAAATTTAAGTTCATATTTAAATATTCTATAAACTGTATATGTACTTCATCATGCCAGTCTTGTGCACTTGCGTAGACCTCGTACAGTCCAGTCTATATACATGATATACGCACGAAGTATTGTTGCGTCATAAAATACATTGGGTTTGCCTTGTGCAGCAATAGCGCGTATGTGTAGATTCCGCGTTTTTAGTAGACGGCCATTGGCTGAAAGTTGTTCACGCTATGAACAGTGCGCGATGCTAGGTTACGAATTGGTCTTGGGTCACCAAACAAACCCTTCACTCTTTTCTAGTGAGCTTCTGAGTAACGATCGTTATACAGTTGTTCTCTTTCAGAGCTTTCCGAATTCGCAGATGTTCGAAGAATTCTGTCAGTTATTGGTTCTGACATTGACAGATCAATAGTAAGTATTATGAAATTTGTCCAAACAATGGCGACATTTTGATTTTTGACCATCTATTTATCTATCCATACCTATCTTCAAATTGCTTAAAGATTAAAAGAACTCATAGCAAGACAAAGACACATTATATTGCAGTGTGTGGTTTTAAAGGATTTGGTAGATATAATATGATTATCTTTTAAATTGATATCAACGTGTCAATACCAAACTTTCAATTATTTTGTTTCTGGTCATGCCAAGGCTATGTCAGATATTCAAGCTGTGTCTACGGACGGAGCTTTGTCGGCTCAGAAACAGCGCAGAGCCAAATTGATGGCTAAACGAAAGCAGCGGCTGGCTCTCGGACCGGCATGCGACCATGCTGCCGAGATACTCCAAGCCATCAAGATTGTCAACGAACGGGGTGACAAAACTACCCGTTGTGATGATGTGCAGATCGAGGGCGAGTCATCGGTAGTACAAGAGACCGTGGAGTCGGCAATGGTGTCTGCCCACGGAGATGACGTTGCCCCGACCACAGAACTTACTTCCGCTTCCACAATCGAATCGGTCCCTCAAAATGTTGTCGTCGACCAGAATGTTGACATGGACGACAATGTAGCAGATGTGCCCAGAGAGTGCCGAACAATGGCAGGAGACAGCCAGGTAGAATTTCGTATTGCATTAACTTGCAGATTCGCTCAGTGCGCAGTCCTCATTGCTGATGTCAAACATAATACAGTAAATAATAATAGAATACAATGAATCGATGTGAATCACGATTTTGCCAGAAGGTTGTGTTTTCAGATGACATCTGCGTTTGTTCTGTTTCACTTTATTATTGTCTTTTGATGGCATCTGCATGGAAGTAAAAGGGGAAAAAAGGAAAATAAACTATAAACACATCTTCCTACGTTTCTTTTCCTTTTCTGGCAATATTTTCTTTTATCATCGATAAAGCAGGAAAATGGGAAACTAATGTCTATACACGATTGTATATCCTTTGAAATTTGCAGGCTCCTGACAAAACTGAGAATCCGTCCTCCTTTCCACCTGCTACATCTTTGGACCTCCTTTCGGAAATTCACGAAATCTTCCCTCTTCTACAAGACATTCCTTCCTCCAACCAGGAAACTGGTAGTCAGTGCACTCCTGCTTCATGCAGTCAGAGTACTGAATCTGAACAGATAAATATCTGTTATTTTATTCATATCCAGTTCCTGCAACATCGTTTATCATATCATATATATTGATGAAAATAAAGTTTCTCTCAAGATTATTAAATACTTCACTTCATACGCACACGGACAGCACTCGATTTATATTTACACATTAAAAGAATAAGAATAATCCCATTAAAATAATCTACTTTAGACAGGTGAAGGAAATGAAAATAGCAACAACAACAACACAAAAACTAAAATCCGTCATTAGAAAGTCACGGGTCTTTTCTGCCATCGCCCTGAAACGTCATGAGGCAATGATAACATTCTGTGTCAAATGAGACCAAACTTTTCCTTATTTTGTTTCTGGTTATGCCAAGGCTATTTCTGATATTCAAGCTGTGTCTACGGACGGAGCTTTGTCGGCTCAGAAACAGCGCAGAGCCAAGCGGATGGCTAAACGACAGCAGCGGCTGGCTCTCGGACCGGCATGCGACCATGCTGCCGAGATATTCCAAGCCATCAAGATTGTCAACGAACGGGGTGACAAAACTACGCCTCGTGATGATGTGCAGGTCGAGGGCGAGTCATCGGTAGTACAAGAGACCGTTAAGTCATCAATGGGGTCTGCACACTTAGATGACGTTGCTCCGACCACAGAACTTACTACCGCTTCCACAGTCGAAGCGGTTCCTCAAAATGTTGTCGTCGACCAGAATGTTGAGATCGACGACCAAGTGGCGACAGTGTTGCCAACAGTAGATGTGTCCACAGAATGCCAAAGAACATCAGGAGACAGCCAGGTAGAATTTCACATTGTTTTAACTTGTCCATTCTTTTCAGTTCTCATTCCTCATGTCAAATGATACGCAATGAAAATAACAGAATACAATAGATCGATATGAAACACGATTTTGCCAAAAGGCTTTGTTTTAAAATAACATCTGCATTTTTCTTTGTGTCACTGTTTTTTTTTTTTTTTGTCTTTTGATGGCATCTGCATGGAAATGAAAAACAAAACAAAACAAAGCATATTATGAGCATGCCGTCGTGCGTTTCGTTCCTTCGTACAGCATTCTTATCTTTTCTTACTGGTGAAGACATGAACAAGAGAATTGTAAAGCTATAGTGTCTAAACACGATTGTATATTATTTGAAATTTGCAGGCTTCCGACAAAACTGAGCCATCTTCCTTTCCACCTGCTACATCTTTGGACCTCCTTTCGGAAAGTCATAAAATCTTCCCAGTTCTAGGAGACATTCCTGGCTTCAACCAGGAAACTGGTAATCATTGCACTCCTGTTTCATGCCGTCAATGGACTGAACCTGAACAGGTGAATACTTGTATATGTCATTTCATTCATATTTAGTTCTTAACACTATTCATCATAAATATCTTGACGAAAATAGAGTTTCCCGCGAGATCATTAAATACTTACTTCATTACGCAAAGGACAACACTGAATTTAAATTTTACACATTATCAGAAGAAGAATAATCCCATCGAATGATTTAGTTTAAACAACTGAAAGAAATAAAAAAAAAAACACACACACACAAAAAAAAAAATCCTTCATTAAAAAAGACGGATCTTTTCTGTCATCGCCCGAAAACACCATGAGGCAATGATTTGTTATTCTTTGTCAAATGAGACTGTCCTCACAGTTCTGATTTTGACCTCCATTTTTCGTTACAGGATATCCACTCTGTTGATGAAAATACACCATCGAGCACATGTGAAAATTCTGCAGTAACCTCTCCAAGGTAAGTAATTATTTCATGCATCATCTTTATTAAGGTATATAGTTTGATGTCACATATTCTGTGGTTAATTTTCTTTCTTGACGGTCTGCAAAGTCACATTCGCAATTGGTTGACAATTAAAACTGTAAAGTCAATCGATGCTGTGAAAGTTAATATCCTTCAAAACAAGTATAGCATACCTGCTGCAATGTACTGGCACACTTTTGTCATTTTTTTTTATTTGTCTTTCGTTCCACTCGAGTCATTTCAAGTATAATTGCTGTATGTATACGTAATGTATCTATTGCTCATTGTGACTTGTCATCACTGCAGGTATCCGACAGAGAGCTCCCCAAGTAGTCAAAACGTTGACGAAGTTGTCGTTAACATGCTGCAACAAAAGGTCAAGTGTCCATCACTGACTTTTGATGACCTTTTGACTTTCAACTGCGGCCACAGCGTGTCGGTAAGTCTTTCGTAATCATGCCTGCAAAGGTTTTCAAATGAGAGAACGCATTTTTTATCAATCCTTTTTTCAGTTGCAAGCAATTACAATGCAAAACTTGTAAGTATATGTCGCCAGCAAATAATGATAATGTATACGCCGATTGCTTTTCTCTCTTTGTACAATTTCAGAACATGAACAGTCTGCTTGAGATTGGTCGTGGTAGCTACGGCCGTGTTCTCCTAGCTCGACACAGTAAAACATCAATTCCCGTAGCCATCAAAGAGCCCTTTCGATCCAACAACCATGCCTCACCTGGCGAACTGGTGGACGAACTTAAAGAGACAAGAAGGCGAGCCAATAAGGAGGCTCTCGTTCACCAGCTTCTCTCGGACAGTCCATACTTCCCACGTTTCTTGGGAATACTTGACAACGGCAACGACCTATGTCTGGGAGTGCAGTTCGTTGGAGACAGTGAAACGGGACTCAGCTATCCACTTCTCAACCCGCCTCCTCTCTCAACCAAGGACGGCCTCAACATCGCCGAGGACGTCGTCAGGGGCATGATGGAGCTCCATGAGAACGGACTCCTCCACAACGACATGAAAAGCGACAACGTCCTTCTGGAACGCCGAGGAGGTCGCTATCGCGGCGTTATCATCGACTTTGGCATGGTGTCATCGATGACCTCCCCGCTTCAAATGTCGGGTCTCCCGGAAGCCGTCAAGTTTGCCTACCTGCAGGGGGAAGAAGCGGACTATCTTGCCCCCGAAATCGTGCTCGACGAGGAGAAGACATCAGTTCACTCAGACATCTTTTCACTAGGTGTCATCTTGACGGACATCGCACAGGTGCTTGACGGTAAGTTTTGCGATAGTTTTCTCGACACTTGATCATTGTCGGCCAAGTATCTCTGATTCGCCAGCTTGCGATTATAACGTATTTTCCCATAGATGGTTTCACGACTAACTCTTATAAATTGGTAATCACCGGTAATTTCCTTAATCAAATCACAGCTCAATGAGGATGTTGAATCTTAATCGTAACAACATTAATTTCTGATCGTCTAACAGGCATCCGTCCAAGTCATCAAATCGTTTTTATGTTTGAGACAACATCGTTATTCCTAATCTACATGAAGACAAAAAGATTTGCCTAGGGTTTTGTCATTAATTTTGTGCGATTTCAATAAACAACACTTATATGCATCGATAGATCCCTTACAGAATGAATCATAGTATATCTTATGTTTTCTATTCACTCGCCTTGCAGATTCACGATCTCCAACCGTTCAGGAACTCTCTTCCCTCGGCATGAGATGCAGAATTAGAAACCCAGAATCCCGTCCGAGTCTCACAACAATTCTTAAGGAAATCAGAGAGCTGAAAAGACGGTTCAAACGCCCACCTTTCTGGAAGCGCCTTTTCAAGAAACTACGAAAATAAAACTCTGTATCAAACTTTCAGCTGACATTTAGGGGTCAAAGGGCCACTGCCTTGTAAATATGGTAAATAAACCATTGTTGCAAAATACATAGTTCTTACACGTGCATGTTTTCATTTCCTTGTTAATTGAAGTACAAGTGTACTGATATTAAATGATTTTTTTCTTTGGGGGGGGGGGGTCGGATTTCCACATAGGTAATGGTTTGTCAATCAAAGCATCAATTTGAGGAATTATACGAATAGAGTATGAGGCATACATGTATACAAGTCAAATCAAAATCTTGAAACTCACTCGCACTTACAAAGAATATACTGAAGTTTTAAGTTTGAATTTAAAGTTTATTTAACATAAAACCATTCATATATTTACAATTACATAAATCATTGATACATAAAACTACAAATTACATACTATTTTTGTGTCTGTTTGAGTGTGTGTGTGTGTGTGTGTGTGTGTTTCTGTGTGTTTTGGCGTTATGGGGTTATGTTTTGAGTTATTATCGAAAGTATTCGTTAGGTACATGCGAAGAAGAAAATGGCCTCCGCCTTTTGAGAAAAGACATTATTACGTTCACTTATATGGCGTCATTACACGAAAACTATAATTGAAAAAAAAAGAAAAAAACAACAACATTGAAAGCACACAGTCATTAGGTCAGTTATAATTATTTCATGCTAATGACCACAACGGACCTCATCCTGCCTAAACAGTACTTTTCCTTTTTTCTTCCAGACTCACTTCACTTGCAAATTTTAACTTTTTGCGAGATACTTAAAAACCAGGTTATGAAATGTTCAAAAACATACTTTATTCTAAGACACATTCAAAGTCTACATGATGAAAATCGGTTTTGAAAATCGATTATGAAAAAACGGATATCGAATTAGATAATGAAATTCATCACCAAACTGGCCGAGAGAGCATTTTTCACGAATTCTTTCACTTCTTGGGATGTTTGAGTTCCGTCCCGTCACCACAGGCAACTTATTATTCAAACACTTAAAGCGACAGAAAAATTTTCTATCAGTAGGACTTGATTGATTAGAATAATTCTCAAATTTAAGTTCATGTTTAAGTATTCTATAAACTGTACACTGTGTGTTAGTATGTACCTCATCATGCCAGTCTTGTGCACCTGCGTAGACCTCGTACAGTCCAGTCTATACGCTCGAAGTATTGTTGCGTCATGAAATACATTGGGTTTGCCTTGTGCAGCAATAGCGCGTATGTGTAGATTCCGCGTTTTTAGTAGACGGCCATTGGCTGAAGGTTGTTCACGCTATGAACAGTGCGCGATGCTAGGTTACGAATTGGTCTTGGGTCACCAAACAAACCCTTCACTCTTTCCTAGTGAGCTTCTGAGTAACGATCGTTATACAGTTGTTCTCTTTCAGAGCTTTCCGAATTCGCAGATGTTCGAAGAATTCTGTCAGTTATTGGTTCTGACATTGACAGATCAATAGTAAGTATTATGAAATTTGTCCAAACAATGGCGACATTTTGATTTTTGACCATCTATTTATCTATCCATACCTATCTTCAAATTGCTTAAAGATTAAAAGAACTCATAGCAAGACAAAGACACATTATATTGCAGTGTGTGGTTTTAAAGGATTTGGTAGATATAATATGATTATCTTTTAAATTGATATCAACGTGTCAATACCAAACTTTCAATTATTTTGTTTCTGGTCATGCCAAGGCTATGTCAGATATTCAAGCTGTGTCTACGGACGGAGCTTTGTCGGCTCAGAAACAGCGCAGAGCCAAATTGATGGCTAAACGAAAGCAGCGGCTGGCTCTCGGACCGGCATGCGACCATGCTGCCGAGATACTCCAAGCCATCAAGATTGTCAACGAACGGGGTGACAAAACTACCCGTTGTGATGATGTGCAGATCGAGGGCGAGTCATCGGTAGTACAAGAGACCGTGGAGTCGGCAATGGTGTCTGCCCACGGAGATGACGTTGCCCCGACCACAGAACTTACTTCCGCTTCCACAATCGAATCGGTCCCTCAAAATGTTGTCGTCGACCAGAATGTTGACATGGACGACAATGTAGCAGATGTGCCCAGAGAGTGCCGAACAATGGCAGGAGACAGCCAGGTAGAATTTCGTATTGCATTAACTTGCAGATTCGCTCAGTGCGCAGTCCTCATTGCTGATGTCAAACATAATACAGTAAATAATAATAGAATACAATGAATCGATGTGAATCACGATTTTGCCAGAAGGTTGTGTTTTCAGATGACATCTGCGTTTGTTCTGTTTCACTTTATTATTGTCTTTTGATGGCATCTGCATGGAAGTAAAAGGGGAAAAAAGGAAAATAAACTATAAACACATCTTCCTACGTTTCTTTTCCTTTTCTGGCAATATTTTCTTTTATCATCGATAAAGCAGGAAAATGGGAAACTAATGTCTATACACGATTGTATATCCTTTGAAATTTGCAGGCTCCTGACAAAACTGAGAATCCGTCCTCCTTTCCACCTGCTACATCTTTGGACCTCCTTTCGGAAATTCACGAAATCTTCCCTCTTCTACAAGACATTCCTTCCTCCAACCAGGAAACTGGTAGTCAGTGCACTCCTGCTTCATGCAGTCAGAGTACTGAATCTGAACAGATAAATATCTGTTATTTTATTCATATCCAGTTCCTGCAACATCGTTTATCATATCATATATATTGATGAAAATAAAGTTTCTCTCAAGATTATTAAATACTTCACTTCATACGCACACGGACAGCACTCGATTTATATTTACACATTAAAAGAATAAGAATAATCCCATTAAAATAATCTACTTTAGACAGGTGAAGGAAATGAAAATAGCAACAACAACAACAACACAAAAACTAAAATCCGTCATTAGAAAGTCACGGGTCTTTTCTGCCATCGCCCTGAAACGTCATGAGGCAATGATAACATTCTGTGTCAAATGAGACCAAACTTTTCCTTATTTTGTTTCTGGTTATGCCAAGGCTATTTCTGATATTCAAGCTGTGTCTACGGACGGAGCTTTGTCGGCTCAGAAACAGCGCAGAGCCAAGCGGATGGCTAAACGACAGCAGCGGCTGGCTCTCGGACCGGCATGCGACCATGCTGCCGAGATATTCCAAGCCATCAAGATTGTCAACGAACGGGGTGACAAAACTACGCCTCGTGATGATGGGCAGGTCGAGGGCGAGTCATCGGTAGTACAAGAGACCGTTAAGTCATCAATGGGGTCTGCACACTTAGATGACGTTGCTCCGACCACAGAACTTACTACCGCTTCCACAGTCGAAGCGGTTCCTCAAAATGTTGTCGTCGACCAGAATGTTGAGATCGACGACCAAGTGGCGACAGTGTTGCCAACAGTAGATGTGTCCACAGAATGCCAAAGAACATCAGGAGACAGCCAGGTAGAATTTCACATTGTTTTAACTTGTCCATTCTTTTCAGTTCTCATTCCTCATGTCAAATGATACGCAATGAAAATAACAGAATACAATAGATCGATATGAAACACGATTTTGCCAAAAGGCTTTGTTTTAAAATAACATCTGCATTTTTCTTTGTGTCACTGTTTTTTTTTTTTTTGTCTTTTGATGGCATCTGCATGGAAATGAAAAACAAAACAAAACAAAGCATATTATGAGCATGCCGTCGTGCGTTTCGTTCCTTCGTACAGCATTCTTATCTTTTCTTACTGGTGAAGACATGAACAAGAGAATTGTAAAGCTATAGTGTCTAAACACGATTGTATATTATTTGAAATTTGCAGGCTTCCAACAAAACTGAGCCATCTTCCTTTCCACCTGCTACATCTTTGGACCTCCTTTCGGAAAGTCATAAAATCTTCCCAGTTCTAGGAGACATTCCTGGCTTCAACCAGGAAACTGGTAATCATTGCACTCCTGTTTCATGCCGTCAATGGACTGAACCTGAACAGGTGAATACTTGTATATGTCATTTCATTCATATTTAGTTCTTAACACTATTCATCATAAATATCTTGACGAAAATAGAGTTTCCCGCGAGATCATTAAATACTTACTTCATTACGCAAAGGACAACACTGAATTTAAATTTTACACATTATCAGAAGAAGAATAATCCCATCGAATGATTTAGTTTAAACAACTGAAAGAAATAAAAAAAAAACACACACACACAAAAAAAAAAATCCTTCATTAAAAAAGACGGATCTTTTCTGTCATCGCCCGAAAACACCATGAGGCAATGATTTGTTATTCTTTGTCAAATGAGACTGTCCTCACAGTTCTGATTTTGACCTCCATTTTTCGTTACAGGATATCCACTCTGTTGATGAAAATACACCATCGAGCACATGTGAAAATTCTGCAGTAACCTCTCCAAGGTAAGTAATTATTTCATGCATCATCTTTATTAAGGTATATAGTTTGATGTCACATATTCTGTGGTTAATTTTCTTTCTTGACGGTCTGCAAAGTCACATTCGCAATTGGTTGACAATTAAAACTGTAAAGTCAATCGATGCTGTGAAAGTTAATATCCTTCAAAACAAGTATAGCATACCTGCTGCAATGTACTGGCACACTTTTGTCATTTTTTTTTTATTTGTCTTTCGTTCCACTCGAGTCATTTCAAGTATAATTGCTGTATGTATACGTAATGTATCTATTGCTCATTGTGACTTGTCATCACTGCAGGTATCCGACAGAGAGCTCCCCAAGTAGTCAAAACGTTGACGAAGTTGTCGTTAACATGCTGCAACAAAAGGTCAAGTGTCCATCACTGACTTTTGATGACCTTTTGACTTTCAACTGCGGCCACAGCGTGTCGGTAAGTCTTTCGTAATCATGCCTGCAAAGGTTTTCAAATGAGAGAACGCATTTTTTATCAATCCTTTTTTCAGTTGCAAGCAATTACAATGCAAAACTTGTAAGTATATGTCGCCAGCAAATAATGATAATGTATACGCCGATTGCTTTTCTCTCTTTGTACAATTTCAGAACATGAACAGTCTGCTTGAGATTGGTCGTGGTAGCTACGGCCGTGTTCTCCTAGCTCGACACAGTAAAACATCAATTCCCGTAGCCATCAAAGAGCCCTTTCGATCCAACAACCATGCCTCACCTGGCGAACTGGTGGACGAACTTAAAGAGACAAGAAGGCGAGCCAATAAGGAGGCTCTCGTTCACCAGCTTCTCTCGGACAGTCCATACTTCCCACGTTTCTTGGGAATACTTGACAACGGCAACGACCTATGTCTGGGAGTGCAGTTCGTTGGAGACAGTGAAACGGGACTCAGCTATCCACTTCTCAACCCGCCTCCTCTCTCAACCAAGGACGGCCTCAACATCGCCGAGGACGTCGTCAGGGGCATGATGGAGCTCCATGAGAACGGACTCCTCCACAACGACATGAAAAGCGACAACGTCCTTCTGGAACGCCGAGGAGGTCGCTATCGCGGCGTTATCATCGACTTTGGCATGGTGTCATCGATGACCTCCCCGCTTCAAATGTCGGGTCTCCCGGAAGCCGTCAAGTTTGCCTACCTGCAGGGGGAAGAAGCGGACTATCTTGCCCCCGAAATCGTGCTCGACGAGGAGAAGACATCAGTTCACTCAGACATCTTTTCACTAGGTGTCATCTTGACGGACATCGCACAGGTGCTTGACGGTAAGTTTTGCGATAGTTTTCTCGACACTTGATCATTGTCGGCCAAGTATCTCTGATTCGCCAGCTTGCGATTATAACGTATTTTCCCATAGATGGTTTCACGACTAACTCTTATAAATTGGTAATCACCGGTAATTTCCTTAATCAAATCACAGCTCAATGAGGATGTTGAATCTTAATCGTAACAACATTAATTTCTGATCGTCTAACAGGCATCCGTCCAAGTCATCAAATCGTTTTTATGTTTGAGACAACATCGTTATTCCTAATCTACATGAAGACAAAAAGATTTGCCTAGGGTTTTGTCATTAATTTTGTGCGATTTCAATAAACAACACTTATATGCATCGATAGATCCCTTACAGAATGAATCATAGTATATCTTATGTTTTCTATTCACTCGCCTTGCAGATTCACGATCTCCAACCGTTCAGGAACTCTCTTCCCTCGGCATGAGATGCAGAATTAGAAACCCAGAATCCCGTCCGAGTCTCACAACAATTCTTAAGGAAATCAGAGAGCTGAAAAGACGGTTCAAACGCCCACCTTTCTGGAAGCGCCTTTTCAAGAAACTACGAAAATAAAACTCTGTATCAAACTTTCAGCTGACATTTAGGGGTCAAAGGGCCACTGCCTTGTAAATATGGTAAATAAACCATTGTTGCAAAATACATAGTTCTTACACGTGCATGTTTTCATTTCCTTGTTAACTGAAGTACAAGTGTACTGATATTAAATGATTTTTTTCTTTGGGGGGGGGGGGTCGGATTTCCACATAGGTAATGGTTTGTCAATCAAAGCATCAATTTGAGGAATTATACGAATAGAGTATGAGGCATACATGTATACAAGTCAAATCAAAATCTTGAAACTCACTCGCACTTACAAAGAATATACTGAAGTTTTAAGTTTGAATTTAAAGTTTATTTAACATAAAACCATTCATATATTTACAATTACATAAATCATTGATACATAAAACTACAAATTACATACTATTTTTGTGTCTGTTTGAGTGTGTGTGTGTGTGTGTGTGTGTGTTTCTGTGTGTTTTGGCGTTATGGGGTTATGTTTTGAGTTATTATCGAAAGTATTCGTTAGGTACATGCGAAGAAGAAAATGGCCTCCGCCTTTTGAGAAAAGACATTATTACGTTCACTTATATGGCGTCATTACACGAAAACTATAATTGAAAAAAAAAGAAAAAAACAACAACATTGAAAGCACACAGTCATTAGGTCAGTTATAATTATTTCATGCTAATGACCACAACGGACCTCATCCTGCCTAAACAGTACTTTTCCTTTTTGCTTCCAGACTCACTTCACTTGCAAATTTTAACTTTTTGCGAGATACTTAAAAACCAGGTTATGAAATGTTCAAAAACATACTTTATTCTAAGACACATTCAAAGTCTACATGATGAAAATCGGTTTTGAAAATCGATTATGAAAAAACGGATATCGAATTAGATAATGAAATTCATCACCAAACTGGCCGAGAGAGCATTTTTCACGAATTCTTTCACTTCTTGGGATGTTTGAGTTCCGTCCCGTCACCACAGGCAACTTATTATTCAAACACTTAAAGCGACAGAAAAATTTTCTATCAGTAGGACTTGATTGATTAGAATAATTCTCAAATTTAAGTTCATGTTTAAGTATTCTATAAACTGTACACTGTGTGTTAGTATGTACCTCATCATGCCAGTCTTGTGCACCTGCGTAGACCTCGTACAGTCCAGTCTATACGCTCGAAGTATTGTTGCGTCATGAAATACATTGGGTTTGCCTTGTGCAGCAATAGCGCGCATGTGTAGATTCCGCGTTTTTAGTAGACGGCCATTGGCTGAAAGTTGTTCACGCTATGAACAGTGCGCGATGCTAGGTCACGAATTGGTCTTGGGTCACCAAACAAACCCTTCACTCTTTCCTAGTGAGCTTCTGAGTAACGATCGTTATACAGTTGTTCTCTTTCAGAGCTTTCCGAATTCGCAGATGTTCGAAGAATTCTGTCAGTTATTGGTTCTGACATTGACAGATCAATAGTAAGTATTATGAAATTTGTCCAAACAATGGCGACATTTTGATTTTTGACCATCTATTTATCTATCCATACCTATCTTCAAATTGCTTAAAGATTAAAAGAACTCATAGCAAGACAAAGACACATTTTATTGCAGTGTGTGGTTTTAAAGGATTTGGTAGATATAATATGATTATCTTTTAAATTGATATCAACGTGTCAATACCAAACTTTCAATTATTTTGTTTCTGGTCATGCCAAGGCTATGTCAGATATTCAAGCTGTGTCTACAGACGGAGCTTTGTCGGCTCAGAAACAGCGCAGAGCCAAACTGATGGCTAAACGAAAGCAGCGGCTGGCTCTCGGACTGGCATGCGACCATGCTGCCGAGATACTCCAAGCCATCAAGATTGTCAACGAACGGGGTGACAAAACTACCCGTTGTGATGATGTGCAGATCGAGGGCGAGTCATCGGTAGTACAAGAGACCGTGGAGTCGGCAATGGTGTCTGCCCACGGAGATGACGTTGCCCCGACCACAGAACTTACTTCCGCTTCCACAATCGAATCGGTCCCTCAAAATGTTGTCGTCGACCAGAATGTTGACATGGACGACAATGTAGCAGATGTGCCCAGAGAGTGCCGAACAATGGCAGGAGACAGCCAGGTAGAATTTCGTATTGCATTAACTTGCAGATTCGCTCAGTGCGCAGTCCTCATTGCTGATGTCAAACATAATACAGTAAATAATAATAGAATACAATGAATCGATGTGAATCACGATTTTGCCAGAAGGTTGTGTTTTCAGATGACATCTGCGTTTGTTCTGTTTCACTTTATTATTGTCTTTTGATGGCATCTGCATGGAAGTAAAAGGGGAAAAAAGGAAAATAAACTATAAACACATCTTCCTACGTTTCTTTTCCTTTTCTGGCAATATTTTCTTTTATCATCGGTAAAGCAGGAAAATTGGAAACTAATGTCTATACACGATTGTATATCCTTTGAAATTTGCAGGCTCCTGACAAAACTGAGAATCCGTCCTCCTTTCCACCTGCTACATCTTTGGACCTCCTTTCGGAAATTTACGAAATCTTCCCTCTTCTACAAGACATTCCTTCCTCCAACCAGGAAACTGGTAGTCAGTGCACTCCTGCTTCATGCAGTCAGAGTACTGAATCTGAACAGGTAAATATCTGTTATTTTATTCATATCCAGTTCCTGCAACATCGTTTATCATATCATATATATTGATGAAAATAAAGTTTCTCTCAAGATTATTAAATACTTCACTTCATACGCACACGGACAGCACTCGATTTATATTTACACATTAAAAGAATAAGAATAATCCCATTAAAATAATCTACTTTAGACAGGTGAAGGAAATGAAAATAGCAACAACAACAACACAAAAACTAAAATCCGTCATTAGAAAGTCACGGGTCTTTTCTGCCATCGCCCTGAAACGTCATGAGGCAATGATAACATTCTGTGTCAGATGAGACCAAACTTTTCCTTATTTTGTTTCTGGTTATGCCAAGGCTATTTCTGATATTCAAGCTGTGTCTACGGACGGAGCTTTGTCGGCTCAGAAACAGCGCAGAGCCAAGCGGATGGCTAAACGACAGCAGCGGCTGGCTCTCGGACCGGCATGCGACCATGCTGCCGAGATATTCCAAGCCATCAAGATTGTCAACGAACGGGGTGACAAAACTACGCCTCGTGATGATGTGCAGGTCGAGGGCGAGTCATCGGTAGTACAAGAGACCGTTAAGTCATCAATGGGGTCTGCACACTTAGATGACGTTGCTCCGACCACAGAACTTACTACCGCTTCCACAGTCGAAGCGGTTCCTCAAAATGTTGTCGTCGACCAGAATGTTGAGATCGACGACCAAGTGGCGACAGTGTTGCCAACAGTAGATGTGTCCACAGAATGCCAAAGAACATCAGGAGACAGCCAGGTAGAATTTCACATTGTTTTAACTTGTCCATTCTTTTCAGTTCTCATTCCTCATGTCAAATGATACGCAATGAAAATAACAGAATACAATAGATCGATATGAAACACGATTTTGCCAAAAGGCTTTGTTTTCAAATAACATCTGCATTTTTCTTTGTGTCACTGTTTTTTTTTTTTTTTTGTCTTTTGATGGCATCTGCATGGAAATGAAAAACAAAACAAAACAAAGCATATTATGAGCATGCCGTCGTGCGTTTCGTTCCTTCGTACAGCATTCTTATCTTTTCTTACTGGTGAAGACATGAACAAGAGAATTGTAAAGCTATAGTGTCTAAACACGATTGTATATTATTTGAAATTTGCAGGCTTCCGACAAAACTGAGCCATCTTCCTTTCCACCTGCTACATCTTTGGACCTCCTTTCGGAAAGTCATAAAATCTTCCCAGTTCTAGGAGACATTCCTGGCTTCAACCAGGAAACTGGTAATCATTGCACTCCTGTTTCATGCCGTCAATGGACTGAACCTGAACAGGTGAATACTTGTATATGTCATTTCATTCATATTTAGTTCTTAACACTATTCATCATAAATATCTTGACGAAAATAGAGTTTCCCGCGAGATCATTAAATACTTACTTCATTACGCAAAGGACAACACTGAATTTAAATTTTACACATTATCAGAAGAAGAATAATCCCATCGAATGATTTAGTTTAAACAACTGAAAGAAAAAAAACAAAAAAACCACACACACACACACAAAAACAAATCCTTCATTAAAAAAGACGGATCTTTTCTGTCATCGCCCGAAAACACCATGAGGCAATGATTTGTTATTCTTTGTCAAATGAGACTGTCCTCACAGTTCTGATTTTGACCTCCATTTTTCGTTACAGGATATCCACTCTGTTGATGAAAATACACCATCGAGCACATGTGAAAATTCTGCAGTAACCTCTCCAAGGTAAGTAATCATGCATCATCTTTATTAAGGTATATAGTTTGATGTCACATATTCTGTGGTTAATTTTCTTTCTTGACGGTCTGCAAAGTCACATTCGCAATTGGTTGACAATTAAAACTGTAAAGTCAATCGATGCTGTGAAAGTTAATATCCTTCAAAACAAGTATAGCATACCTGCTGCAATGTACTGACACACTTTTGTCATTTTTTTTTATTTGTCTTTCGTTCCACTCAAGTCATTTCAAGTATAATTACTGTATGTATACGTAATGTATCTATTGCTCATTGTGACTTGTCATCACTACAGGTATCCGACAGAGAGCTCCCCAAGTAGTCAAAACGTTGACGAAGTTGTCGTTAACATGCTGCAACAAAAGGTCAAGTGTCCATCACTGACTTTTGATGACCTTTTGACTTTCAACTGCGGCCACAGCGTGTCGGTAAGTCTTTCGTAATCATGCCTGCAAAGGTTTTCAAATGAGAGAACGCATTTTTTATCAATCCTTTTTTCAGTTGCAAGCAATTACAATGCAAAACTTGTAAGTATATGTCGCCAGCAAATAATGATATTATGTATACGCCGATTGCTTTTCTCTCTTTGTACAATTTCAGAACATGAACAGTCTGCTTGAGATTGGTCGTGGTAGCTACGGCAGTGTTCTCCTAGCTCGACACAGTAAAACATCAATTCCCATAGCCATCAAAGAGCCCTTTCGATCCAACAACCATGCCTCACCTGGCGAACTGGTGGACGAACTTAAAGAGACAAGAAGGCGAGCCAATAAGGAGGCTCTCGTTCACCAGCTTCTCTCGGACAGTCCATACTTCCCACGTTTCTTGGGAATACTTGACAACGGCAACGACCTATGTCTGGGAGTGCAGTTCGTTGGAGACAGTGAAACGGGACTCAGCTATCCACTTCTCAACCCGCCTCCTCTCTCAACCAAGGACGGCCTCAACATCGCCGAGGACGTCGTCAGGGGCATGATGGAGCTCCATGAGAACGGACTCCTCCACAACGACATGAAAAGCGACAACGTCCTTCTGGAACGCCGAGGAGGTCGCTATCGCGGCGTTATCATCGACTTTGGCATGGTGTCATCGATGACCTCCCCGCTTCAAATGCCGGGTCTCCCGGAAGCCGTCAAGTTTGCCTACCTGCAGGGGGAAGAAGCGGACTATCTTGCCCCCGAAATCGTGCTCGACGAGGAGAAGACATCAGTTCACTCAGACATCTTTTCACTAGGTGTCATCTTGACGGACATCGCACAGGTGCTTGACGGTAAGTTTTGCGATAGTTTTCTCGACACTTGATCATTGTCGGCCAAGTATCTCTGATTCGCCAGCTTGCGATTATAACGTATTTTCCCATAGATGGTTTCACGACTAACTCTGATAAACTGGTAATCACTGGTAATTTCCTTAATCAAATCACAGCTCAATGAGGATGTTGAATCTTAATCGTATATAACAACATTAATTTCTGATCGTCTAACAGGCATCCGTCCAAGTCATCAAATCGTTTTTATGTTTGAGACAACATCGTTATTCCTAATCTACATGAAGACAAAAGGTTTGCCCATGGTTTTGTCATTAATTTTGTGCGATTTCAATGAACAACACTTATATGCATCGGTAGATCCCTTACAGAATGAATCATAGTATATCTTATGTTTTCTATTCTCTCGCCATGCAGATTCACGATCTCCAACCGTTCAGGAACTCTCTTCCCTCGGCATGAGATGCAGAACTAGAAACCCAGAATCCCGTCCGAGTCTCACTACAATTCTGAAGGAAATCAGCGAGCTGAAAAGACGGTTCAAACGCCCACCTTTCTGGAAGCGCCTTTTCAAGAAACTACGAAAATAAAACTCTGTATTAGACTTTCAGCTGACATTTAGGGGTCAAGGGACCACTGCCTTGTAAATATTGTAAATAAACCATTGTTGCAAAATACCATATTTCTTACACGTGCATGTTATCATTTCCGTGTTACTTGAAGTACAAGAGTACTGATATTAAATGCATTCTCTTTATTTTTTTATTTTTTTTTTTTGGGGGGGGGGGCGGATTTCGACATAGGTAATAGTTTGTCAATCAAAGCATCAATTTGAGGAATTATGCGAATAGAGTATGAGGCATCAATGTCATATATAAGAATGAAATCAAAATCTTGAAACTCACTTGCACTGACAGAGAATAACGTACTGAAGTTTGAATTTGAAGTTTATCTATCTTTAAAACATTCATATATTTGCGATTACATAAATCATTGATACATTAAAATACATAAATTTTATGTTATTATGTTTGTCGCGTGTGTGATTGTGTGTATGCGCACGCGTATGTGTGTGTGTATGTGTTTTTGTGTGTTTTGGCGTTATGGATTTATGCTTGGAGGTATTATCGAAAGTATTCCTTAGTTAGGTACATGCGAAGAAGAAAATAACCTCCACCTTTTGAGAAAAGACATTATTACGTTCACTTATATGGCGTCATTATACGAAAACTATAATTGAAAAAAAACGAAAAAAACCAACAACATTGAAAGCGCGGAGTCATTAGGTCAGTTATGATTATTCAATGTGTCCTGCCTAAACAGTACTTTTCCTTTTTTGCTTTCAGACTCACTTCGCTTGCAAATTTTAACTTTTTGCGAGAAACTTAAAAACCAGGTTATGAAATGTTAAAGAACATGCATTATTCTAAGACACATTCAAAGTATACATGAAGAAAGTCGGTTTTGCAGTGGCCGTGAAATCCAAAAACAAAGTTAAACAAAACGATGCTATTAAAAGGTGGGTTGCCATCTTTCATTATAGAGTTGCTTTGTTTTGGATATCTCAGTCATTTGAATATCAATTTTCATCAAATACACTTTGAAGTCCCTGTAGAATTATATTCTCTTTATCTTTTTTAATTTTATAAGAGATTTGTCATTATCTTTTAAAATAAAATTGTCATAAAAAAAAAGCTGGAAACCTGAGGCCCAATCTCAACCGAAACTGTACCATCCCTTTAAGCTATACGGAACGAAGCAAACGCAGTTATGGGGGGTTTATGGTTGTTCCCAATATTTTGGGGTTGCTGATGTAACTATGCTGTTGAGGTGTACGCTGTTATGAATTTTGTACTTCTTATGCCACTACCGTAATACCATGAAAAATGTCTACAAGTCACATAAAAAAACCTTTCCTTGACCATCTTCAGAATGTTGCTGACCTTCGCTCAAGCACCGCTGCGCTCAAAAGTATGAGCTAAAATGCAATTTCGCTGTTCCGAAATACACAAATTCCGTATACAAATAGAAGTTTGTTAATCCGAAAACGCAACAGGGCCGTTAACCGAAAATGCAAGCGGTTAGTTAGTCCGAAAATGAAAACGGTTCGTTATTCCGAAGGTTCGATAATGCAAAAATGCAACAAGGTTCGCTAATCCGAAAATAAACACATGAAAAAAGAATATGTGTGCAAACGAATTTAACCTTCGGAAATACCGACCACATTTCGTTTCCGGATTAATGAACCTTTGGAGTACTGAACCTTAATATAATTGTTAGATTAAGAACTTTCGGAGTAAGGAACTGTAATCTACTGAAAATGATGTGACGTCATGTTTCCTCCGATGACGAGTCTAGGGCCCCATTTCATAAAAGATGTTAGGATATAAACTATTGCTGGAATGGCAACTTCCCATAGCAACAGCCAATCAGGAAGCTGGATTCTTGTTGATATAATGACAACTGACATTCCAGCAAGAAGAATTGTTATCATATACTGTGTAAACTTTCTATAAAATGGGGCCCAGGTCCTGAAAATGTTTACGTCTGTGCAATGCGCGTCGGTCGGCGTTTCCAGGTTTAGCAGAGATTTCATCTGTACACGCACCTGTACACGATATATTGTGTTCACGAGTCCTACATCAGTCCCTTTACACTAATGCTATACATACGAAAAATTTCATTCGATATCGCATCAATTACTAGAATAAGATATTACTCTATGAGACTGGCAAGAGAAAGAATCACTATATACTGCAATCAATACACCCAACGAGTTTGCAGTCGAAAATTCTTCCAATACCCACTGAGAAATTTGAAAAGAAAAATCACAGATAATGAGCAAACTGTCTTTGACAATGAAAGAGAGTTCTTTTGACAAAGGTAGATACATAGAAAAGATACCCGGAGGAGGTATAGCTTCTGTATATATATTTATTCCTTTTTCATTGAGGCGGGGAGAGACTGAAAGCAGTGGCCAGTTTGAGGAAAAGACCTTTCTTCACGTTTCATCTCAAATATCAGGAGTGGGTATTTTGTCGGATTCAGCTGAGAATAATTAGACAAGGAAATAATAAGCCATACCAACATATTGGTTACCATTGTTATGCAGATGTTAATATACAACTTTATCTGTCGTTTAGAACTACTGTGTCTTCATTGTCATCCGTTGAAGTTGAAGCATGTTTGCAAGACGTGAAAATCTGTCTTACATCCAATGGCCTTAACCCCCCCTCAGGTGGTCATCCATACCGCATGCGCGTTCCCGATTTTTTCGGGATAGGGGTATATTTTCGTGGCTCAGTTCGGGGGAAAAATCCCCGAAATTCCTTGAAAATATAAGGGGGGTCTTTCAGCATTTCCCCCGAAATATTTCAAATTTAGGGGTAGTTTACAAATCTTTCCCAACATCTTTCAGACATGTCCATCTGTAGAAATCCCAGTCTGAACCCTGAGTGAAGGCCCAAAAGTGCTGCAGGAAGTACATCTTCTCCGGTACATTCAGCAAGAGAGCGTCTCTAATATATTCCTGTCCACGCAAGTGCTGAAATTGTTGACACTCTTTACCTCAGCATTCTTCTTCATTTTTTTTTTTGGGGGGGGGGGGGGGTAATTTTGTTAGTTCCCTTCCAAACCCCTAAAATGGGGGGGGGGGGGGGGGGGTAATTTGTGATGGCTCTCCTTCCGAAAGCCTCTGATAGGGGTCAAAATCCTTACCCCATCTCCCTCCGAATAGGGGGTATTTCTAGGAATCTGGAATCTGGAATCAATTAGCTACGTGTATGTGTTTGTTTGTTATGACATCCGTTATAGCCGAGTTCGTTATAAGAGAAGGATATTATAGCCCTCGTAACATCCAGTATCTCAATGTAAGGTCTCAAATTTTATCGAGTTTCTTTGACAATATGACGAATGGGATCGAAAAATTCCTGCTCTACTGGTATCTGCATAGATATAATGGTAGCGAACAATGTTATTGGACATCAACGGGAGGGATGTATGTTGTGTATACATTATGACTGCTATAATATACACTGTGAAACATTGTGTTGGGCGTTTCATGAATATGAAAAATATAATAATCACGTATTTCTGGTTTTCGAGGAGATTCACATTTGCGACGCTACATTTCTGATGTCGATTTATTTTACGGGAAGAATTTGGCCTAGCGCTAGATTAAAAAAAAAAGATAAAAAAAAACACACACACATACACAAAAATTCTGTGTAGTTCAGCAGCTAATAAGATGTTTATTGAACAATTCAATGGGATATATATATATATATATATATATATATATATATATATGTATAATAATTTATCATCATAACATAAAAGCAATTGCTAATCAGCTGTGATTTATTTCGACAAATGGAAAGATTCCATATAATTTATGGATAAGAAATCTAAATGAACTCTGGTTTGACATTATCGATTATGTCTTGTCATGTGACTTCATGTCAAAATCATGTGAATAATCATTACATATGTATATATCATATATATATATATGTATATATATGTATATATATATATATATATATATATATATATATATATCTAGATGGCACCTTAGGGAGACACATTGGGGGGAAGTGTCTTCATTAGGGAGACAAGTGGTCATTAAGGAGACAATTTTCGTGTCTCCATTGCGTAAACTGCCATTGAACATGTATATAACAAATTTGCATATAAAACAAATGGAAATGTCTCCCAAATGACCCATCTAGGAGTATATATATATATATATATATATACACGTATATATATGTATATATACATACATACATACATACATCATACCATATCATAATATAGCTATCATCATTTATCATGTGTCATTCCCTAATTCTCTTCCCCAAAACAGGGTGAAGCAAAAGAGGAAATAAGAAAAAAAAAAAAACTAAACCAGGAGCAGTAAATCCAGGAAGCAACGTGAAAGCAGGTGCTGAGCACCCACTGATTGAATCCAATACAATGGTATCACCAATCTTGCATCCATCCATTACTAGTTTAGTAGCACTGCGGTGTTTGAAATACTCATTGTGTTTCAAGCTGCACTGAAGATTCCCTTCTCCTCCCTCGTACGAAGTTGTTCTGACGCACGCGCATAGGCAGGCATAATTATATGTTCATATAAATCCTCCGACATTACACTCCCTTCCTGTAAAATGCCACTCTCTGATGACTTCTGGGAATGTGAATACGGTCTACAAATTACAAATTCCGGACGTTTATGGTAACAGCATATCTTATTTTGAATTGGTAATGTTTCTATTTCTTTAAAAAAATCATCAGAATCCGAAAAGTTCCACCACTAACAAATGACTTTCTCGCCTTTCGTGATGTTAACCCGTAACTCATAATCTTTCAATTATGGTAGTCATTGCTATGTAGGAAATATGCTTGTGGGATAGTCCATAGCAAGAAAAAAAGTGAAATTGTTAAAAAAAAATGCATACATACATAAATATAACGTGTGAACATACACAACACACACACACGCATTTATATACATGTATATATATATATATATATATATATATATATATATATATATATATATATGTATGTATATATATATATATATGGATGTATATATATATATATATATATATATATATATATATATATATAGTAAATGTATAGCGTGCGAAAAAAAGAGGAGAAAAATGTACCTTTCTACATATTATGCTGTACATCTGCCACCAGAAATAGATGTCGGGTCCCCACTTTTTAATGAATGAAAAATGTTGGTAGCCCGATTAGGCGACCAATGTTTTGTGAGTGTGTATGAGGCATAATAATGTGCTTTTTCATCCAGAATATATAATTTCTCTGTTTTTCTTTATTTTGGGGGCCTCTAAATTTCATTGTCCGGCCACCAAAAAATTAATTTGATGATTTTGGTGGTCCAAACGGACCACTCAAAATAAATGTTAGTGTCGAGCCTTGTATCATGCTATCGTGAGCTGTTTACCTGGCTGTACGTGGCAAGTTGCATACCTTAACACAAGGATCGAAATTGGATGTCAGGGACCTTCAAGCACGATACACAGCCTACATGTCCGTGTATATTACATCACTGACAAACACCGACATTGCACTGGAAAATCCATCACCACAGACACCACGAAAACCACGGACACACCTCGACACACACTGATCATGATATAATGGACACACACTGTCATCATAGACACACTTTGACACACACACTGACATCACGGACACACTTTGACACACACTGATATCCACGGACACGCACTGACATCATGGACACTCTTTGACACACACTGATATCATGGACCCACACTGTTATCACGGACACACTTTGACACACACTGATCACGACATCATGGACACACACTGTCATCACAGACACACATTGACATCAAGGAAACACACTGACAGTGTAGACACACCGACATCACAAACACAGACTGATATGAAGGACAAACACTAACATCATGGATCAACGTATTCTGATATCACACACACACACACACACAGTCATCACGGACACACCTTGACATCAATGACACACAATGACATCGCAGACTGACATGGACAAACACTGACATCATGGGCACACACTGACATCATAAAATCACAGGTATCATACAGACACAGTGGCATCACAGACAATAGCTGACACCAGGTACACACTGACATCACAGACACTGACATTACAAATCTCTACATCCAAGCAAATCTTGTGTGAAGTCACAATCAACAATAGTACAAATCTTGTGTGAAGTCACAATCAACAATGGAACATACAATCAATTTTGAGATAACATGACAAAGGCACATTGCCATGTAAAATTAATATATAACTGCATTTAATGCTACTTGAAATAGTTTGGCATTCTAACTGAACACAGTACTTACACATAAACATTGTTTTGTTCATTTATTTGTTTGTTTGTTTGTTTGTTTGGTTTTTTTTTTTTTGCTTTTTGGGGGTCAGTATTTAGGTCTAAATTGAATAGCTTGTGCATTTATAAGTACACAGGTCTGTAGATGTCACCCAGCCAAAATTTGCTTTTAATAAGCATTTATCACACAAATATAAAAATCATGTGTGGGTCAAAAGTTTGAGCACTGTGGTTGACTGTTACGACCTAAGATAAAGTCAAAAATTTTAATATGAAAGAGTCATCATGAATCATCGATCAATGCTCAAACTCAAATAAAAGAGATTAGTGTATTCTGTTTTGTCTAACTGCATAAGTTTTTTCCCCTTATTTTTCAGGGGGGGGGGGTATTTTTACAGGAGGCATAAAGTTCAAACTTGCCAAGCTAACATTCAAACTCTGACACATCAGATTAGAAAAAGAAGACCTGAATTAGCACAAAGCAAAGTGGAATGCCAAAAGAATCACATCAAGACCATGTGTGTACATAATATGATACAGAAATTGAGTTAACAGGTTTGATGTGGCAAGCATAATTGCTTACATTCTTATGAAACTCTAAAAAAAAAAAAAAAAGTCTTCTTTAAACATGAACAAACCAGCAAATATAATGTATGTTATGCAGACAGTCAACATTGTTGTTGCTGAATTTGTGCATAGGCTTACCAATAGAACAAAATAAAGTACAAAATAATACCTTTTAAATGACATATTGGTCACTACATATAAAGGTACATTTTGGAAGTTATGGTCAAAAGAAGCAAAGATTTTCTTATTATTCTCTTTATTTTTCTTGACCTTTAAAGGGACTGTACAGTACTGGCTGAGGTGGGGATTCATGTTTTGAACATTCCTAAGTGAGATAATGAAAAGCCTCTTATGAAATATCAAAGAGCATGTAATTTTAAGAAGGATTCAACATTTATTTGATGAAAATTGGTTTTCAAATGGCTAAGATATCCAAAAAAGTGCTCATAATAAAAGGCGACATGCCACAACTTTATGAGGATCTCTTTGTTTCACCTTGTTTTTGGATATCTCAGCCATTTCAAAACCGATTTTCATCGAATAAACTTTTGATACCCCTTAGAACTGCATGCTCTTTGACATCTCATAGAGTGATTTCTGAATATCTCGCAAAACGTTAAAAGCTAAATCCTCACCTCGACCAGAACTGTACACACCCTTTAATCGCAAATATCTCCATTTGGCAAATATGGACTTATTGGTTTTTGCAAACAAACTCTTCATTTGTACTTTCTTTACTGTGGATCACTTAACAGATCAATCACACAATATTTCTAGTTGTGAGCTGTTTTCCTGTTTTATCTTGTCCTCAACTTGACTGTCTCCAAGTTTGGTGATCAGAGGAAAAATGCACAAACTGTTCTATCTCTACCAAGCTTTAAGCTTTAAGGAAAACAGCAGGAGTTGTCATCTCAAATGTTGTGAGCCTACAATTCTGAAGACATTTGTGTAGAGCAGTTTGAAAATTGTGCATTTTCAAGGAATTTCGAATGATTTTTTGGAATATCAAAATGAGAGTTCTCTCCAAAATACTGTAGTTCCTACCTACTGTCAATGATGAAATGTTGTGTATGTAATACTGTCATGTACTCTTCATTGGAATACACTTAAAGCACATACAAATGTAAGTATCAAATACTATTTTGCTCCATTTTTTTTTCCTCAAATAAATGGAAATCAGAATTGGGGCTTCCTCCTGTTCAGTCTCTCCTTTTAAAAATCTCTACAGACAATTCGGTGGATTCCATATACGGTGCGCCACCTATCGGTTGTAGAGGACAGGCCGATTTTCAACTTTGGGGTCGACATCGCGCTAGCTAGCTATGCAGCTAGCTATACATAGAGCGCGAGCTACGCTGCAGCGCAGTAGACACTATATAGCTGCATGCGCAATGCACTGTTTACTGTACAGTAACTGTACTGGCCTAGCGCCTGGCGATCGGTATCAAACAATGTGATTGGACCCCAGAAAGGCTAGCAAGCTTCAAAAAGATGATGGCTACCTTATGTTCTTATGTTTAAGGACAATCACGTTGAAGATGTCCATATGGGACACATCCAGAATCACCCAGACCACATTTACATCAAGGCAACTGTGAAGCCTGAGCAACGTCAAATGGCAGAACGGTACGCTACATGCATGACATGGGTACTACTCACGACAGACGCTTTAGTCCATTCTGCTGGCTGTGGATGTGTTGCAGCGTAAGTTTGCTTTTTCTGTGATTTGTTGATTTTGTCGTTACTCATGTTAGGGCCTAACTTCAGGCCAACCTGCCCGGGCGCCCGTCCGCCCGTCGCGGCCGGCTGAGCTGAGCTGCGCTGCTGCATGTGCATATACAGCATGCATATAATGCGAGTACAGTAATTTTGATGTCGACTTTTTCCCATGAGGCATTGCGGATTTCGGCCTGTCCGCTACAACCGATAGGTGGCGCACCGTATATGGAATCCACCGAATTAATAAGTATACGTTTAAAAATATCCTTAAAATGTTCGTAAAAGCATCATAATGCCAAGCCATCTGTTCTGTTCCAAATTGTTGTAAAAATATTTAAATTCATGATAAACTACAACTCATGCCACCTCAGATTCAAGATAACAAAGTCTCAATGTCATGATATACAAATGATGCACAGGACAGTGTAGATTGCTGAGAATTGGATGTGTGAGTTTAACATTGGAAATGTTTAAACCCACTCTCTGCGCTCATGGATTTTATAAAGACTATTTCCAAAGTTAAACAAGAGCATAAAATTTTATTCTCACTAATCAATGAAATAGGCCTGTGCATCATTCATTTTATAAAGACTATTTCCAACGTTAAACAAGAGTATAAAATTTTATTCTCACTAATCAATGAAATAGGCCTGTGCATCATTCATTTCATAGAGACTATAATTCAAGAAATTCAAGAAATTCAATCTTTTTCCACATCATGCATCTGGTACACGTACAATACTACAGTCTACAAGGCTTGAGCCATACGTTCATATTTTACAGAACGCATTTTTCATGAAGGTAATTATTCCTGATTTATAAGCTCTACGAATACATTATGCAAACGAGTCTTCCTACGGAACGGGCGGGGCAGATGTAATGTTATAGCACACATCCCGCTCAGGATCATTCCATGCTCACCACTGGAGAGCGCTCTCTTAATGCTGATACAGTGGCACACGTTGTACTCTTGCCCCTTTGGAGCTGATCAAAATGAAAATAACTACAACACATTTACACAGACACACACACACACACACACAAACACATTCTCGTAAGATGCTTTAACGAGTGATATGATACTCTGCTCAAGGTAACCGTGCACATTCCATTATTTGTTCTGAATTTTATTCTTTTTTTTTTAAATAATACAATGACTAACTGAATTTGAAATCCATACAAAATGACACATTAATTCAATTTAGTAAATTAAAAAAAAAATAACTACATGTAGTGTATAGGTCCATACACAACAATCAAGGATATGTGTATAAATTTTGAAATTTTACCATTTGAATAGTGTGAAAACTATTTGCCTAGATACACTTTTGTACAGGTCCTAAATATGCAAAATGGGTAGGTTCACACCCCTATGATAGTCCCAGGGCCTTAAGAGGATGCATTTTCATTTGTTTTAAATACTCTTAAACAAACAGGCATATGCCCACTGTGAAATGTATCCCCTGTTGCCTGGAGTGAAACACTACAATATCACTCATTGAAGCCAATTACAAGAACACACACACACATGCACAATGTTTGTTTTAACAAAGCAGACATCTTGCCCCTTCTACGATAATAGCATACAGTGAGCAAACAATATAACAAGACCCAATATAATTACCAAGTAATTGATTGTGAAGCAACCCACAAAGACCTGCCCACCACAATACACCCTGAGAAATTTCTTGCACGTCATACACAATTTTTCTTCTGACATGATTAGATTACAGACTGCAATTTGGTTTGCAATTATCCCACATCCTCCACCAAAAAAAAAAAAGGAAAACAAATTAATTGACTTTTAATGCAAGATGGAAGACTATTAGCTTAATTGCATTGACAGGGATGGCAACCTCACAGGTTTGCATTAGCAGCCTTATGCCCCCACAGTCTGAGCCTGCTGATACCACCATCTGGTCTCAAGGTCAGCCGGATATGGGTGACCGGTCCAACGACCGTGACCGCTGAACCTTTGAAGAAGTGTCTCTTATGAGCAGAGAGCTGTATGAATAGAAGCAAATATGTGCGGACACTTGTGTAAATAGTATGTGCTACTACCATTCATGCTGTCTATATCTATTTCTTTTCTTCATTCAATCTAGTGTAAATTCATTATACAAATGGAACTCATGGAATGCAGGTATTGAAAAATAAGAAAGAAAAATTATCAAGCAACAACAAACTATTTTAAAAAAATTGTTTTTGTCCCCCCCCCCCCCTTTCTCACACTGGAAGGGCAATTCACTGCTTACCATTATCACAAGTCACAATCTATGATTTGAGTTAGAAAACCTTTATGTCATACTTCAGTAGAAATACTGGAAAATTATGAAACTGAAAAAACAATCCAATGATATATATACTTTTTTTTAGATGATATCCCACACAGGTAGCTCTGGCCACACAGGTAGCTCTGGCAGAGTAAACTGTTTCCACTGTACTCCCATGTATAACTAAGCCTTTAAATTTACAAGAAAATGTTTTTGCACTGCAGACTTTATGTAGAAACAGGGACAACTATTAAATGGTCTCCATAATCTGTCAATATACAGATTACTGTAATGGCTGTTATTTTCATGAGGGTTTAATTTTTGCAAAATATGCGAATCATTGTTGGGCTGCTAATTTAACATACAAAAATATTGCCATGTCCAGTAAAGTGGCATGCACTTTAGGATAGCCTATGTGTCAAATCATGAAAACAACATCTCGCAAAAATGTTTGTGACCTTTTCATTTGTGAAAATATATGTACGTGTAAAATTACAGCTTTTACAGTATTCTTGGAGATGTAGACGTAAGAAGGTCTAATACTATTAGAGATAGTCTATGTCAATTTTGCAAACTAGGAAATTTCATAGTGCATCTTATCCACAAGTAAACAACACAAATATCAGCCGCTCCACTCACCTTGGCAATAGGTAGAATAGCTTTCCATTGGAAGGCATCAAAATCTCCATGGGGCCGCTCTGGGTGGGGTGCCCTTGCTCGCTGCTCTTCTTCTAGGGTGAGCACACAGCCTGCAAAGCACAAATACAATTTTGAATCTTGGACCAAGTAAAATTTTGTGATGTTTGCAAAAAGGATATAAGACCTTTAAACAACAATTGTCACATGAGGACCATTAGTAACACTATCATCAATTCAACAACAAAAAAAGGAATCATAGTTGATCTTTTCCTTCACTGGTAGTCCCTTTGAATCTGTTGTCATCAGCAAATCCCTTAATAATATCACCAAAAATCCACAAAAAGTAACTTCTCACCTGTCACTAGATTTATTGTTGTAGCAGCAATTACTTCATACACACACAAACACACACCATAATTATCTGTGTGACTATGATAATCTCTCAAGACATAACACAAACAAATGAAGGAAACTTGGAATGAAGAAAGTGTGACAGGATAGCTACTAATCAGCTGTTTCATAATATCACTGAAAACCTAAGGTAAACACACTGGATTTACTCAGGTAGTACACATTCATCCGGTTAATTCTCAATGAGAAAGGCATTAGAAAATGTTGCCATCACAAACTGCATGTAGGTAGCCAAGACAGGTAAACCCCTTCAGCTGTTGCCAGCCCTTCTTTTATCTTTGCCTGAATTCTGCTTCAGACGTGACTGAACATAGCCACTGTGACTGCATAATTATTACCCACCTTCAATTGTGCACGAGTCTGGGAAGTTGCCTTTGAAGTGATTGGTGTCCACTTCAATCTGAAATGTAAAATGTGAGATAAAATTTCTCATGGTGTATGAAGTATGCCTTCAAGTGATGTAATGACTCTTGTGCAAACTTACACCAGCGTCACTGACTCGAGTAGAGCCAAGCATGGAAAATGGCGGGAGGATTTTGAATAGACCGGAGAATAAAGACAAGACAGTTTTAAAATGTTTTCAGCACAACATTGATATTGGTGACAGTCATATCATGCAAATCAGATTATGTGATGATCCCAATGTCTCATTAGTCTTTCCCACTGACCTGTACACAAATATGCACTAAATCTCTACATGTGAAATGAAATGTGCAATGCATCATGGGTATCTTTCTTTTTTTTTTCAGTCACAATAACTCATTTATGAAGACTCTTCTGTGGAAGGAGCAGTAGTTTTAAGAATACCCCCCTAAAAAAGAAGAAGGAAATACATATATTTGTTTGATATTTTCCTCATAAACTATGGGAGGATTACATGGTCATGACACCATTTACACAGATGCAACTAATATCACTCTCTCTTGGAAAGGTGGTGAAACATAGACGTGCTCTAGTGCGCCTCATCTTTCACAGAGCGCGAAAGCTTGTTCCAATGCACGAGTAAAGACCATACACTATTTGTTTTATACAACACCTTGGACATCAACAGGTGTGGTCCACACAGGCTCTTCAATTTAGCACAGAAATGCCAACTATTTTCCGTGAAAGGTGAATGAGTAACACAATCATAGTCCCTGTGTACGTACACGAAACCCATCAGTTGAAGTTATTTGCAGAAACAAGTGATAAAATACGCACTTGTAAACACGCTTGTAATTGTTAAGAGCGCATGGCAAATGTTTGTTGATTGTGACATCAGAGCTGTGCAATGGAACAAAAATTGTGACTTTAACAAGGGAAGCAATTGAAATCAGTGACGTCAGCCATGCAATATCCATTTAGGCTTGAACAAAATCGCACAGCTGACAGCGAAAGCATGCAATAGCACTTTTAACTGAACTTCCTGTGATGAGCAATCAACCAATCACATAGCTACATTTTATTTAAGTGTTGTTTAATCCTTAACAAGGCTAGTGTGATACTCCTCTCATATTCATTGTTGATATCCTGTTTCAAATAATCCCTGCTGATCAGCAAATGTCAGCCTGCCAGATAGGCAAACAGGTATCAATCAAAGATGACTCATCAGAGAAACTCAGATGCTTGTGGACAATAATTCCTTCTGGACTAGCACTCCAGATCCCATCATGGAACTCACCTTTTCTATAATGCCCCGTGTGCCAAGCCGGAATACACACCAGTCACATCCAGTGTACTTCAGGACACCATTCTCACCAAGTTCTAACACAGCTGGTCTGTCGAGCTGTAGTGGAATATCCAAGTACACAAAAGGCAACGTTTGGTGCCTCTATTAAGCTTTAGTGATGACACATCACACATATCTTATTCAATGAAAGCCTGATGAAGTTCCTAAATATCAACATTTCTGATTTTTTTTTCATGATTTTGCATTCTACTGAAAGAAAGAATACATAATTCTGCTCACTTAATTCCAAACCACTTACCACAGAAACAGTGAGAGAGCTGGCAACAATTTAATGAAAATTGGCTTCGAAGACTGGCAGCAGTAAGGTGTGTTGAAGACCAAGCATTTGAGCTGAGTAAGTCAATTCAAATGTACAAGGCCACATAGATAAATAATATCATATACATTTCTGTGTCCCAGATTTGTGAAATATGCACTGCCTTTACCCTTCTTTCAATCTCTGTGATGTAACCATTATTCAAAGGTACCAATGCCTGGCAAATCTTAAGTTTCGTCTGAACCTGTGAAAAGATTTGAATTTAATGGGACTGGTGTGCAGAAGTTTTGTGTACTAAAATTTACACATTACAACAAAATGCCCATAATGACGACATACCTGAATACCTCATCTCAGATTGGTACATGGGTGCACAGCAGGTAGCACATTAATCCTTGGGTTGGTATTTACAACAACTACAGGCACACCAAGATCGATCTAAGAATATTTGCATACCAATTACACAGGTATATCTGAATATATAGTAGTGGTTTTGCATTACAGCTCCACTCCTGGAAATTCAAATGAAAGGGCATTCCAGACAATTTTCATAATTTCACATCATGTAGTACACAAATCAACATCTCAATGTATAGATTTGTGAAATTTATTGTGGTTCTTGAGCAGAGAAACAATACTTTGAAAAACATTAAACAAATTACACTGAACAAGGATGATGATATAGAGGCTCACATATTTCAGAAATGTAGCAGTGTAATTCCATTACAATACCGCTTGCTTGTGAGTTCACCAGTGTACAATCTGTGCATGCTTTCTTCTTTTGTTGTGCTTGCTTGAGCCCCAACTAATGCATTTTAATGGTGACCCTGCCATGTCATCATCTTCGTTTATTGCAATTTGTTATAACTTTCGAAAATATTCTTATTCTTCATCCCAATTATCAAAAATTCTAAACATCTGTCCGCAGTATAAGTAATTTATAGTTGTTCAAACGTCAAAATCTGAAAATCATCTGGAGGTCTCCTTTAACAACAAGTGCTTGATTTTTGAGATCACAAACCTTTCTGGCCGTCTCCCACCCATCAGCCATGGTGACAGAGCGAGCCTTGGTGATGAGATTGCGTGGATGGCAAAAGTGGGCGTTGCTGTATCCCACACAGACTCCTCCATTCTCTATGGCAACGAGGTCAACGAGCTGTGGGGGTTGGAGCACAGAGATGCATGCAAAGACACCAGAGCGGTGTGTGAGCACCAGTAGCTTACAACAGTACAAAACTACACAAAGTTTGCACAGCTTGCACTATTGAGGTATGCAAATCTCTGCTTGACATGCAGAAACAAAACAATATGACTTCTGAATCCTTTTCAATTTTGAAAACCAAGGTCCATAAACAGTAAGCGGGGGTGGCCTTGGGATTGAAAGTGTTGTAATAATTGTCATGCTTATCATATGGTATTGATACTATTAAAAGCCCAATAACTCCCTCCTCAGGTATATCTGGCATAATGTTTCTCAGTACAAAACAGAAATACAGCATGTCATTGACACCTTATCGAAGAACAAATAAATCAATATATACATAATATACAAGTATAACATTGCATATATCCCATCAACTGTCCATGGCCATCACACCATGTGACTTCGTGCAACAACTTCTACTTTGGAGCACCATGAATGAAAGGAGAGGGTCACAGAAAAGTGAAAGCCCAGTAATTAAAAGGAGGACATTAAAAATATAAATACTAAATTGGTATTTACATTAATACATGTTTACATAATATAAATATATGGTAAACTTTTTCAATTGATCAAGTAATACGTATTGCATTTGGTGACCATGCATTCAATTTTTTTTTTTTTTTTTTTTTTGGTTGTAGATAGTAACTGGTGGGACCCATAATCTACAAGCTTCACTCTTTAGTGGGTCCCCCATCTCCATCAGACAAATCATGTTTATGCTCAAAAACTTTATTTCTTTTATACTTCTCGTCAAAAGTACAATGTAACCTGCTTTCTTATATCACTTATGTTAACATCTCTTTCCTTTCATTCACCTTGTACATTATGCCATTGATTATATTAAAGGTAAGAACAAAATCAACTTGAAAATAATCTTCTTCACAAGGTCATGATACATCATGACAGCTCTACCTCATTGGGCTTGATTCCTTCCCATCTTGGCTGAGCCTCACCATAGACCCTCAGTCTGGCTATTCCACCATCTGTGGACACATGAGGGCGACAGACATTGTAAGTCAAGCATGCAGCAATATGATTTGCAAAGGTATACTTGATGACATAAATGGTACCCTCGGGTACCAAATAAAAATCAGCCATTTTGTTGAATTATTAGTATTTTTTTTTTTTAAGGTTGTACCCTGGGTTGCCAAAAAAAGGGAAATTATTTTGGTGAGATTTTTTTTTTTCACTGAAGCACATGCTATTGCTAGCACAGCAATGGTACCCTGGGGTACCAAATAAAAATAAGCCATTTTGTTGAATTATTATTATTCTTTAAGGCTGTACCCTGGGTTGCCAAAAAAAGGGAAATTATTTTGGTGTGATTTTTTTTTTTCACTGAAGCACAAGCTATTGCTAGCACAGCATACCATGCATATATAGTATAACATGCAGTGGCATGGGAATGACTATGTACAGGCACACACAGTGCATGCATTTCTCTGCGGCTGTCCTCGAGTGGACGTGAGGTGGCGCTACACAATGTGGTACCCCGGGGTAACGCGTGATGCATCATTTGGTACTTTGTAACATTAACCATACACACTCAACTTCTTTCATGCAAGTCATTACTTCTATGCTGTACATATGCACACTTGAAAAACAAATTGCAGAAGATACACACATTCTATCCTATCCTATTTCCTAGTATTACATGTACATTTCACCATGAGCTAACATGAGGAAACAAAACAAAAGCCTGCAAGTTTCTATAAATCTAGTCTCTGTTTGATATTGTGGCATCTTCATTTGAACAAAGTTCGGAGCTTTGCAAACTCAGCTGTGTGTTAAATCTGATCATGCAAACGGATGAAGAAACCACAGAAGTGAGGACGACCACAGAAAATGTGGACAGGTGGACGAGGAGCTTGGTAAGGTTGGCATGAGATAGGAGTCGACCCAAAATTGGGCAAGAAAGTACAAGATAGAGTGATTGCAGTTAAAGTGAGGTAAATGCAGCCACCCCTGTTATTGGGGACCCCGGTAAAAACTGGAAGACGGTGAAACACTCGAGCTTAGCTTTACACAAGCTTTGAAAATCACGCTGACACTACTACTGCATTTATATGAACAAGTATTGTCACACCAGTAACACAATTTCCAATATGGTTTAGAGTAACACCATTGTCTATGATAAAAGTGACTATGGCAAATGTGGTCACTCAAAGCATTTCAAATCTGAATAAACATTTAACAACCCTTTCCAACAGCAATTTTCTTTTCTTTTTCTTCACCATCACTTCATTTTCAAACAATAGCACACAGAGGTAGCATGCAGTTCTGATACATGCCCTTTTTTGACACTTTTTATCTTGTCTCTATCACTGAGGTCATACTAAAATCTTTCTGCCAGGGAAACACCTTCTCACCTGGAAACATATTGAGCCTCAAGTGGGTCCATCTCTTCGCGCTGTTCACCCTGAAGTAGTTGTGGCAGGTTTCTGGGATGCCTGCCCTCAATGGATGCATTGACACCAGCTCTTCCCAATCCTGAGATGAGAAGTTGGGAGGGGAGGGGGGATAATAATGTGTCAATTTGAAGGGATATGCCACTTCATGGCGACTGTAATGACTTCAACAAGAAATATAAATGAGATGAATTTCACACGTGTTAGTGAAATTGCACATAATTTTAGCAAGTTACGGAATTTTTATTTTTTACGTGTTTTCTAGACACAGCCATACTGGTCAACAATTTAGTTGAAGCATCGCAAATTGTTGTGTTGCAGCCTTCTTACCCAGCAAATGACAGGACATGGATAAAACCAAAATATTGAAAAATTAATAACTGTTGAACAAACTGTCAATAATTACTCAAACTTCACTGATGTGTCCTTCTTTCTGCATCTACTAAAATCTTGCATATGTTTGGATAAATCACCCATTAAACAAACATCTGTGGCATTCAAGCATACTTGTACATTTGTATCTTAATTTCAATGTATAAGCAGTTAAAAAACATGTCCATACACATGCACGCCTGTGTCCGTGCATGGATACACACACACACATACATACGCATTGTCCATATCCCTCCAGAAAAAAAAAGGGTGAAGTTTGGCTGTTCAACTTCTCAAAATGGCTGTCTACTACCGACGACCACGACCATCTCCCAACTGAGGCGGCAAACAGGTGCTTCCAGAGTGGCAAACTGAGATTAAGTGAAACACCAGGTTACACCATTTTGGTTTTCTTTACACTTTGAAGCAAGGCAATCAGATCCACTGACCTCTGTATGCAGTTTCTTCATCTCCTCCAGTTCCTCCTCACTGGCCTTTGAGCCCATTTCACTGGATCGCTGAGGAAAGTCTTCATCTGCAGTACAGACGTGGAATGTAAGATACCATATTGTCTCACGTCAGTTTCGGGCTCTTCAGCATTCTCTTTCCCTGGCTCTTTTTCCTCCATATCTCTTTTCCTCTCATGATTGGATCCTTTTCTCCATGACTCATTCAATCACAAATGATACAATTATCAAAGTGTACACTTTAGATATAGAATGACTCCTGCATATCTTTAATACAACTAAAAAATCAGTAAAACCGACTGCCACATGTATTTCTTCTTTCTTTGAATTATGCCACAACCTAAGGTTTCTTTTTTTTTTTCACTTCTTACTAAGCCATGGTAAAGAATAGCTTGCCTAGTTGAAAATGATGTTTGCTCCTAGGCACAGTTAATAGCAGCTCTTGGTGCCCACAGTGCAGAAGCCAAGAATAAAATTGATTCAATATTTAAATGTTTTGGGTGTTCCTAGATCTAGTGTTTTGAATTAACCCATTGTGTCAACTTGTCTTTTATACACAGAAAAGTGTTATTCTTCTGGTGCCTGATGTTTCCACCATTTGTGTGGTTTTTTACGTTTGAGTAAATAGCTTAGAGCTTTAAAGGGGAAGGCTAGTAACTGATCAGTGGGAATCAGTGGAAATTCTGGGAGATGATTGTTCCAATCCTTATGGGATTCATTCAAGAGTTCATTGTATATCTATTGTTGTGTGAAAATGATTTGCTTCAGAACGGTCTCATATTCAAGTAATGTGCAGATTAATGCTCCGTCACTGACCAGGGACGCTAACCTGGAAGCATTAAACTGCACATTACTTGAATATGAAACCATTCTGAAGCAAATCATTTTCACACAACAATAGATATATGCAATGAACTCTTGAATGAATCCCATAAGGATTGGAACAATCATCTCCCAGCATTTCCACTGATTCCCACTGATCGGTTACTAGCCATCCCCTTTAAGAACTTCAAATATAAAAATCAAGAAATTTACACGTAGCAATTTGATTCAGGCTTTCAGGCGACAGATCACACACACACACACACACACACACACACACACACACACACACACAAAGATTGGTCACCTGACTCAAGGCATGCTGCTTGGATGGACATTCTGGGTGTGAAGTTTCCAGTGAAGAACCTGGTGTTGACGTCAAAGCCATGGATCACACCAGGGATACCAAGCTTAATGATGCACCAGTCGTGACCGGGAATGCGTTTGCGTCTTGTTTCCCATCCATCCATTCTCTTTCCAAAGAGTGTGAACTCCCCCTCCCACCATACAGGGTCATTGTCCTTTTTTGTCACAAGAGTAGAATTTGTGAAAAACATACCGTAATGCAACTTGACACTACTTTGCATAGTTCTCATAAAAAATTCTGACTCTACCATCATATCACCTACATTTTTGGTCATTGTCTTCTTGCAAACCATAGAAATTAGCAATCAAAGTTCTCTGCATTTGTACAAGTCTACTGTGGACAATTCTGGACAGAAGTCATACTTCTGCAGCTTTCTAAACATGATATGAAGTTATCCACTTCATCAGTTTTCCTCCTCATTTGTGTGCTCATATCAGGTGCCCCTCCAATGTCACTGTATTTGTCAATTGAGCTTAAGGCAAAACTTTTGGTGAAATATTCAGGTACCTTTTTGAGTATATCAGTAGTCTTTAAGAAAAGCGTGGAAAATGTGCTGTTAATAATGTGCTTTCTCAAACCATTTTTTTTTTGGTCTATTGTATACATTGACCAATTTCCATTGTAGTTGTCATATGACATCACACTCAATACAATGTATATAAGACTGATTTTCTCTGATGGACCTGGTACATCCAGTTAATGTTTAATATTTTTTATAGGGAACATGTGATGAAGTTTACAGAGGAGTTATGGGTGAATCTTTGACAGGGTATACTACACTCTTACCATTATCATTATCATTATCATTATTATTATTTATTATTATTATTATTATTATTATTATTATTATTATTACTATCATTATCATTATTATTATTATTATTATTATTGTTATTATTATTATTATTATTATCATTATTATCATTATTATTATTATCACTATTATCGTTACTACTACTGCTGCTACTACTACTACTACTACTATTTATTATCATTATCATTATAATTAGTGGTCATCATCTTGTTAAAATGGTTACAAAGGCTAGGATCAAAAGAACTACAAGGTACAGTGGCTAAACAGAAGGAATAAACACCTGTTTAAAAAAATATATATATAAAAATCTTACCTGAAGCAGATTCTCTGCTACAGCAAACCAGTCATCTGTGGCAAATAGAATCTCCCCACCAACCTGCACAGATCAAAAATGGTTGCAGCAATGTGAGAAAATGGTTTCCACAGCACTTTAAGGAATACTGACAAGCTTTATACAAAATGTAAACCATAAAATATCTCCAGTACAAAGATGTACAAATGCAATAAAGTCTAAGTATTGATTAGGAACTATTTCGCCACGACACACGACATATAACTAATTCTAAAATGATTTTTAATGCGAATGTGTCTCCAAAGGGGCTTGATACAAAGTTGGGGACTTTCTGAACGATTGCCTTACTACGTGTACACCATAGAAAGTACTAGTTCAAGCCCAATGTGTTGCTGTACATGTGTACTATTATGAGTCTTTCCTTCACAAAGTGTAAAACCTTGCAAGATACATTGTACAATACTTGTTTCCTCAAACAGTAATAATATATATTTTTGCCATGTTTACAATCATATAGTTTTCTCAGGAAAGAATTCAAGAAAAAAAAAGACAAAACCCCCTTGAAAAATACACACACACACAAACACTTCTAGTAGTAGAACTAGCCCTTCTGTACTACAAGAATGCATAGAATTATTTTTCCCATTTTTGAACACACACATACACACAAACACCCACAAAAAAAATATATAAAAATATTCATATGAGTCACCCACTGTATTTCACATGTTCCACATGTATGAAATCAGTAATCTAGCGAGAGAATTACCAAGGAGCAAATGGGGCTTGGCACTGAATATGATTACAAATGTATATTAGCCTACCTTCTTACAGGCAAGGTCATTGAGCTCCACAAAACTGGGTATATTTGTGCTTGCCATTACGACTGTTTCCCTCTCTTCCTTTCAACAGCCTGCAATAAAACATGACAGCAGTGACATACAAATTGTACAATCTATATGATAAATAGGGGTTCTATGTAGTACAAATAATGCACAATGGTAGTGATGACGATTGACAAGATAATGATGATGATAATGAGAGGAGGAAAGAGAAGATTGAAAACAACTTTCACTGATTTCATGGCACTCATAATGATAATCATCATCTTTAATTTCATGTTTGGGTGATATGTAATTCAAGACTGTTCCATGTTTGAATGATATGAATGATACTTAATCCGAGATTGTGAGACTCTGAGAGCTAATCCCAAGTAACAAATCAAAATCTTTTATCTGTTGTTTCTTTGCTCTCATAGCAATTTGATCTAGAGGGATGTAAATGTGTGATGTACATGTACCCTTCGATATCGCGATAATAAGCCAACGGCGGACTGTACCGTAAAACAGACAGGAAGAAGAAGAGGAAACCAGACACATCACACAAGACTCAAGAGTAGTTGTTTTTGTTGTTGTTGTTGTTTTATTAATACTAGCAATCTCCCATTTCAGTTAGGCCCCCCCCCCCTCCCAAAAAAAAATGGTTTGTTTGCCCTCCGCGACCGACCGAAAATCACAGAAATTTCGGGTCGGGTTTTTTATTTTTATTTTTTATTTTTTGCTCTTTCGAGTTTATTTTTTTTCTTCACAAATTACATCTTCTGCAAATTTATGAACGGTCTTAAACCTAAAATTATCCGTTTTAAGCTAAAGAAAGAATGAAAAAAAAGTCTAAAAATGTTTTTTCATCTCATCGACCCGTCGTAATCGTGTTCGGGCTGCGCGGGGCCGCAGGCTACGTTTTACAGCATGCATTGCATGCTAGCTAGCTAGCTACCGTACTAACCGCGACCAGCAGCCCTATACGCATAGCGTAATGGGGCTGCGTACTGTAGCATCCAGGATCATGACAGGGTAGTATCGCGTACAAATATCAACTTAAAATCGAAAAATTTCTTCAATTTGAAGACTTACCGGTGAAGTTGAAGTATTGATAACAGGGTTCGTGCAATGTTTGGTTCTGCCAATAGTCCCTTTCTGTTCAAATTGATGACTTAATGTGACTCGGTCGAGAGGAACCTGGGAGAGCTACACTGAATTGACGGCCAGCGCATGCGCACACAGACGTCTTATCCAGTTGATGGATTTGAAATTTGTGCGCATGTGATGTGTGCGCATGCGCTGGCTGTCAATTCTCTGTAGCTCTTCCAGGTTCCTCTCAACCGAGTCACATTAAGTCATCAATTCGAACTGAAAAGGACTATTGGCAGAACCAAAAGTTGCACGAACCCTGTTATCAATACTTCAACTTTACTGGTACATGTAAGTCTTCAAATTGAAGAAATTTTTCGATTTTAAGTTGATATTTGTCCCCGATACTACCCTGTCATGATCCTGAATGCTACAGTCCGCAGCCCATTACGCTATGCATATGGGGCTGCTGGTCGCAGTTAGCTATCCTACCGGCCGCGGCGCAGCGCAGCGCGACTGTCAAGATAGCTACTTTTGCAGCATCCGTTACCAGCTGTCATGGCTCCAAAACTGTTTGGAGTTCAGTTGCCAGCATCTCACTGGAAGGTACTGTTTTGGAGCTGTTTGCAAAATTTAACAAAGATGAACGTTATAAGTGTTTGTAAGTGAGAGTTTCTGCCTTGCCTACCGGGCCCTGGCAAGACGTAAATTTGAATGAATCCCTTGGGAGTTTCTTGCGCCACATCCTGTACAAAGTTGAACTAGAACTCAAAGTATTGCCAGAAGGATGAGTGTATTACGAGATGCCCTGCCAAAGTTACAAAATTACATGGGTAAAAAGGGTATTAAAAAAAAAGACACACAAAAAAAAACGACCTACCGACCCTCTTGGGTTTTGACAATTAAGGGCAAACAAACACTTTTTTTTTTTGGCCTTATGTCCAAGCATTTGACAAACATTTTAACAGGTGCAAAAGTACTCTAGTGCCTGGTTTTACATTCTTGACATTTATAATGTGATGTGGCTCCGTTGTACCTACAGCTGTAGTACACATGGACATTCATCGCTCGTTAATTAATTCATGCACCTGTTTCTGTCAAAAGTAGCACAAAAGCATTTTAAGCATGCTTTCCTGCTTTGATCTTATCATCATCGCCGACAGCCAGCCTGGATAAAATCAGGGAGGTGTAAGAAAAGGAGAGACAACTCCCTCGTAATTCATGCAAACACAATGTTTGGGTTCAAGCGGCGTTACAATGGGATGTCTTGCATTCCACTATACGCTTTGAAGTCATGCTCTGCACCGCTCTAGTTGCAAGGCGAAGTTCGGAGACGAAGAACGCATTTCACCTTTCGTTGAATTACAAGCTTTATTCCCCAGTCAAATTTTAAATGAAATACACGAATTGATTAAGAGTAGTTTAAGAAAGAATTCAATATTATAAACATGTATTTCTAGTCTCTCCGTAATGCGCAAATCGAAATTAAATGAAAATTAGGCCCTCTTAAAAACCTAATAATTTTCTATAATGCGCACATTTCCGCATGTTAGTTTTCTATCCTTTAATCTGGGATATTTTGATCTTTCAAATAAAGTACTCCGCTAAAGCGTGCACCAGCGTGCTTTTAGACTATTTGCTGTTAAAATTGTCAGTTTTACACTGCATTTTGATTCGCTGCTCCAATTAAAGGTACACAAATTCATTGTTGCCATCACATTAAAAGAGAGAGAGCGAAATGCAGTAGGGGCAAGTATTTCTAGACTGTGAGAGCGCTAGTCCCGATTATTGGTGCTCTCTTTTGTCAAGGCACCTGATTTCCACCTGTAGTTAAGCACATAACTTCTCGGCGGTGCCGCGCATCCTTCAAAGGAGAGCAGGAGTTGTCTCTCCTTTTCTTACACCTCCCTGATAAAATCAAGACGACACTTTGAAAAATCTAAAAAGTACATGCGCAGAAGATAGTACTTCTCTCAAATCAAGAAAAATGCATGTGCAGTTGTAGTGTACATTGGTAAATTGTCGCTCAAGTAATTAATTTCATTTGCAAAATGCGCATACTTTACAAGAGAAAGCAATTATTTTGGCAGGTAGGATGTGATTTGTAATCTAATTTTCATATTTTTTGCACATTGTTCCAGAATAAACATGGACAATAACTGTAGATGACATGTACTGTATGTCCCATGTTACATGCTTTTCCACAAGTGTCCACTTCAGTAATTTTCAATTTTGTGACAGGAAAACTGTCATGTTTTTGGGTTTGCTGCTCCCTTTTATCGGTATTTATTCAAAGGCAGTTGAGTCTGAAAAGGCACCTCAGCAAAATAAGACTGCACTGAGACTGCACGACACACGATTGCACAATCGTTATTATCCAAGCACCTGAATATACTGATTAAGGTGCACATAATCAGGTGGCAGCGGTGATGATAGGATCAAAGAAAGACATTCATTACTCATCCATGTGTGTATTAGGTCCATGGTCGTACATACAATCTGATGAGCATACCATGGCTAGAGTAGTAGTAGCAAGGAGGTTTTATACATGGAGTAACAGCAGTTTTATTCCCTTTGATCTCATGTTTGATGCCACCACTAAGAAATATTTTAAGTACAGTTGAACCTCTCGTATCCGGACAAGTCGGGACCGGGGCTCATCCGGATAAGGGATTTGGCTGGATACGGGAGACTCAATGCTTTACACATGTACTGATGTAGCCCATTGTACTTTTGTAGTACCACATGTAGTAATGTGTATACTGCAACCTTTTCATTGTTACACTCAGTAACAGACCCCAAAATAGAGGTGTATGTTAATGTTGGAAGTAATAGTAATTCATGTGTGTTTGTGTAGGAGTTCTCAAGGAGTTGGGAATCCCCCTTTCCTCCCGTAATTATTAAAAAAAAAAAAAAAAATCACGGCGAGATTGCGTCCGTATAATAGAGAGATCCGGATAAAGGGAGGCCGGATAAGAGAGGTTCAACTGTATGTGCTAAACTGGAGCTGCCTCACAGATAGGAAGACTATTGACTAGTGTCTCATTGCATAATCACTAGACACTTTCAAAGGAAGATATGTCTTTGTGATGGTAATTACTTTTCGCTACCCCTTCTTAATAAAAGGTAGGTGGTACAGACACGTGGATGCGCGAACAGATATTGAGCAAAAAATGCTGAAATAAAGCTGAAAATCACTCGACTGAGCATATGTGGGCACTAATCTGATATATCTATCAATAAAGAATTATACTTGAAGATTATTCCACATTACTTTTAATTGGGGAAATTAAGCTGAAAAGTGATAAAACCAGCTTTCCAGGATGGTACAAGCTCTGATTTACACTTTTGTGCAAATTTCTGGACAGAATTGACTTTTGTTTTACATGCTTTATCATTAAGTGAAATTTCATTTCATTTAATGAATAAATTATAGGCAAAATATGGCCAACATTACGATAACATTCAAAATAAATCTTCAGATTGCTCAGCAAGACGGCAGCGTCGAACATCGATTATCAAATGCACAAGTGCACCTGTGGAATTCTTTTGTACATCAGTAGAAATCTGACAACTGTTTGAATGATTACAGCCAGTTGGAACTCCATACAGATAAAACCTCCTTGGTAGTAGTACCGGGTAATGCATTTTAGGATCTAAATACAAGGAGGAAATCATTGCATTGTGATCATGATTACGTAACATGGCAAGCTTGCAAGGTCGGTCAGATCAAAAACTCTGTCCGGAGCACAACAGACGTAAGGTTAAACAACTAGGATCTAGATCTAGTGAACTAGAAACAGACCAATGTGGATGGACCAAAAGGCAGTGGATGCAATCAACTTGAAACATAAGGCCTGGAATATGTATTAAACTAGAAATGTCGCCATGGCGACTGATGCCTCCGCCATAATGCATGATTCTCCCAATAGGCGTATATATAGTACAATGTCACAATGTGTGATCCATGGCAGTTTCACATATCTGGCAAAATATTGAAATGACAGGTTTGTCAGAAATGTCTTCAACTTGGTTTGCTATAATTTTCTAAGAGTGCAGGTACACATACACTTGTATTTGGGGAATTTTGGGGAAGTTTATGCATTGAGTAATTTCTAAGGTACGAAGAAAGAGTGTGATGATGGTACGAAATAGATTTTTTTTTTTTTTGGGGGGGGGGGGGAGGGCATTGAAACCTAGCCTTTGACCCTTAACCTTTGACCTTTGACCTTCTGGCTGGAAATTTCCCAGAGAATCTCCATTTGGTAATGCATGTATTAAGTTTTGAAACTAATAATGCAAGCATTGCATATACTAGTTATATGAGGGATATAGTAAAATTTTGAGGAGTTGACCTTGACCTTTGACCCCTGAGTATTGACCCATAACCCCTAAATTCCTTAGATAATCCCTGCCAGACAGTTCATGCATATGTACCAAGTTCCACGAAGATACATTGAACCATTTGCGAGAAAAGTAATATTGCAACATTTTCACCTAGCCTTTGACCTTTTGACCTTTGACCTTATGACATGAAACTCTCTCTGGAGAATCTTTACGCAGTAGTACATGTCCACACCAAGTTTCAAGAAAATACCTTCGGGCATTGCATAGATATGGGGGAAATTGCAACATTTGTAGCATTTGACCTTGACCTTTTGACCTTTGACCTCTTGCCAATGTCACTAAAATCTACTCAACTAATTGTCCCATCATACATCATCCTTGGACCAAGTTTGGTGAAAGCTGCTTCATCCAGTTTTGAGTTATCATGTAAACAGATAAATTTTAGGATTTGACCTTGATCTTTGACCTTTGACCTCTGTCCCATTTCACTGAAAAACTAATCAAGTAATTGTCCTATCATACATCATCCTCCAACAAAGTTTGGTGAAATTTGCTCCATCCAGTCTTGAGTTATCGCGTAAACGGATACAATTTCATGATTTGACCTTGACCTTTGACCTTTAACTGATATTACCCAAAATCTAATCAAATAATTGCCCCATCATACTTCATACTTGGACCAAGTTTGGTAAAATTCCAGTAAATACTACTCAAGTTATCGCGTAAACGAAAGCGGACGGACGGACAACCCGAAAACATAATGCCTCCGGCACCACTTCATGGCGGAGGCATAAAAAGCAGAGCAAAGGAGGACTGGAAAATCTTTGTCACCTACAGAAACAGAGTGACAGCTGAAGTTAAGATGAGCCAAGGCAGCTTTGGAAAACAAAATTGCTGAGGAAGTAAAAGAGAATGCAAAGAGTTTCTGGAGTTATGTCAAAATTAAACCCCAAAAAAACTCAGGTATACCCGAACTGATAACTCAGGCAGGGCCGGCGCAGTGTTTTCAAAAGTGTGGGGGCCCGCTTCCGGGTTTCGTGAGCTAACAAGAAAAAAAAAAAAAAAAAAAAAAAAAAAAAAAAAAGGCTCATCTCTCCCCGTCCACTTCCGGGTTTCTTCAGCTGACAAGCAAAAAAAAAAAAAAAAAAAGGGCCTCAGCTCATTCTCTCCCCTCCCATTTCTGGGTGAAAAAAAAAAAAAAGGTCTTCAGAGAAAACACATAACTAGGTACCGCCGCCATACTTCAAGATCTCTATCTATTTCTATTTTAGTGCCACTTACGTACTTCCGGTTGAAAAAAGTGTGGGGGCCAAAAGTGATGACACCTTATGTATTCCTTTGTATGGTGCACAAAAAGTGTGGGGGCCTGAGCCTCCGTGGCCCCACGGCTGCGCCGGCCCTGTCAGGTATCCCCGAACTGATGACTCAGGATGGCACATGGGCCAAAACAGATCAAGAGAAAGCCGACATGCTTAATACTTTTTTCGGGAAGGTTTTCACAATTGAGGATCTCACATCACTGATGACTTTGACTAAAATTTCCAATGTTGACCTAACAGAGATGGACTAAAATTTCCAATGTTGACCTAACAGAGATGGAATTCAGTGCTAGAGACATACTGTACGAGCTGAAATTTTTGCGTACAGATATTTTCACGAATTGCTACTAGGAGAACATTTTCACCTGTTGTTAATTTCGCGGTTGCGAGGTCTAACTGTGCTTATCTGTTCGCACGTTGTTATTTTCGCGTGTTGTTATTTTCACGGTTCAAAGGCGATTCACGAAAATAAAACCACCGCGAAAATTTCAGCTCGTACAGTATACGAATTGCTTTGCAAGCTAGACATCAGCAAGTCACCAGGTCCAGATGGAATCCTCTCCAGAGTGCTAAGAGAGGTCCATGAGTTGATGAAAGACGGCACTGTCCCAGAATCTTGGAAGCAAGCTACAGTGGTACCACTCTTCAAAAAGGGGAAGAAAAGTGATCCTGCCAATTATAGGCCTGTGAGCTTGACGTCAGTAACATCTAAGATCATGGAAATATTGGTGAGGAAAGAAATGGAGAAACATCTACGTGAGCATAATCTACTGACCAATGATCAACATGGCTTCTGTTGAGGAAGATCCTGTGCAACACAACTCCTCGAGGTTTTAGATGAGTGGACTTGATGGGTAGATAATGGCCACAATGTAGACTGTTGGATTTTCAGAAAGCCTTTGACAGTGTTCCACACCAGCGACTCCTCCACAAACTAGAACTTAACTAGAAGGATACGGTTAGGTGGCTACCTTCTGAAATGGATTAAGGCATACCTCACTGGAAGATCTCAGAGAGTTAGAGTAAATGGGGAACTATCTACGTCACATCCAGTTATAAGTGGTATCCCCCAAGGAAGTGCGTTAGGTCCACTCTTCATCTGTTTCATAAATGATCTACCAGAGGTGGCCAAATCTTGAGTGAAATTGTTCGCCGATGACACCAAATTATACAGAATTGTCGATAACCAAGATGATGCAGATGTGCTGCAAGATGATGTTATGCTGTAACAAAGTGGGCAAGCACATGGCAGCTCAAGTTCAACGAGACCAATGTAAAGTTATGCACTATATGGTAGAAGTAACCCATGTCATCAATATACCATGTCAGGAGAGGATGGTGAGGAGATCACTCGGGACATCTCTGAAAAAGATCTTGGAGTCATCTGTGATACAATTGCTCACATTCAGTGCACAAAGAGCTGAGCTTGCCAAAAGAGCTAATGTCAAAATTGGAATCATCAAGAGATCTTTCTCGGCGCTGAATGAGAAGGGGTGGCTCAAGTTGTACAAAGCACTAATATTCAGACTGACACTTTTAAGTAACATTGCAATATGGTGTGGTCTCCTACTTTCAAAAAGGATGAACACTGATGAAGACCTACCGGGTACTTGAGAAAGTACAACAGAGGGCAACTAGATTGCTCTCCCATCTTCGTCATCTGGAATATGCAGAGCATCTGAAAATCCTCAAGCTACCCACCCTTGCATACAGATCGTAAAAGCATTCTAGACCATCTAGACTCTAATCTAGATCATCTTGACAGTAGGCACCCTACTCAATTCTTTGACATGGTTGAATGCAGCCAACACCAAGAGGCCACAGCTTGAAACTGAAGAAACCAAGAATTAAACTGCGGCTGAGACAAAATGCCTTTGCTGTAACATTAAGAAGCATGAATAACTGGAATGCTCTACCAGAAGCAGCAGTCTCAGCCACCACTGCACACCAGAGCATAACAATTCAAGTCGGCACTAGTAACAGTACTTTTAGAGAGACAATGGGAAAGCCACCCACTGAAGCTTGTGAAGTAGGCCTACGACCTAAATTGACTATGAAATTTCATGAAACCGTCAGATATGGTCCATCTTGACATTTCTGATAGCCACAAAGAGTTTTCAAGGAAGGAAATGGTAGGTGTGCATGGTGTGCATTTCTACATCAGTACATGATTACCAAATTTATCAGAGACAGACAGTGACGAGGGGCAGTTCAGTGGCAGTTGACCGAAAGATCGGTCTGTATCTGGTCGTCGGGGAAATGTTCCGCGGAGACTACGTCTGGCTTCATGGATCCCCTCCTTCGGAGGAGAGCGATAACGTAAAAAAAATAAAAGACTCCTCCGGACAGACGGATCTTTCTGTCTAGAGGGGCAGATGCTTTACGTCTCTACACCCAAGTAAATTTCAAACCCAAGTAAGCAAGTGAATCTAAAATTTTACTAACGTTAGAGATCTAGAATTTCTACAAATAATTAGACTCTAACGTTAACACATAGTTACAGAGTTCGGGAATGATAAACAGGCCCCATGGGCACAGGCTCACGTTTTAAACGTCGATTCGGTCGTCTCCTCCACAACTGATCGGCTCCGTTGTTGTGATGGCTCCACTGCACTCTACGTCTACGACATCTATAATCTATATCTCAAGATCTAACGTTAACGATCTTAGCTTCTTCTTCTTCTTTTGTTGACTTCCTCCAGTCCTGGCCTGGAGAACTGCGTTAGATTCGCAGATCCGGATATAAAGTAGGCCTATAGCCTGTCAGCTTTGAGTGATGAGCGAGCGAGCGCGAGCTTGACAGGATCTCAGGAGCTGCCATGCAGCCGTGGCGTACAGTCACCCTGGATTGCGGTGCGTGCAGGAACTCAACCCCAAGAAAAGCCGACCGTGTACAGTGCGACCTCAATCCTGGTCAGCTCGACCGGGTCGAGATGTTCAGGATGGGGTTCGCTATATTTGACAAATTACCGTTCAACGATGATATTTAGTGCATGAGGACATTTTATTTGAAGACTCTATTTTCTGTCCCTTTCAGGTGGACATTACATGGCAAGGAAAAGAAATAGTGACAATGTGTCTAAGCTATAGGCTACTACTCTAGCTCGGGGAAGCGATTTCTTCAGTTCTGCAATCCATTAATTCCACTTAAAAACTGAAATTGTTAAAAGTCATACATACTTATACGTAACAGAGTCATCAGGTTCCACACGTTGGATATACTAAACATATATATCTGCCAGGGCCGGGCGGATCTAGGAATAATTATTCTGTAAAGGTGTGTATGTGTGTGTGTGTGTGGGGGGGGGGGGGGTGGGCAAATAATATTTCTGGTGCCACTTCCGGGTTTCATTTCTTTTTTTTTTCTCTCTCTTTTTTTTTTTCTTTTGTTTTTAACGAAAAATAAAGGGGGGGGGGTGCGCCGATTGCACCCCCCTCTGCAAATCCGTCACTGTAATCTCTATGATTCCCATCTCCAAAATATTGGCCCATGCAGCTAATGGACAGCCGCGGCTGTCGGATGGGTATCTCCGAAGCAACACCATGGGCCTGCAGGGCCACTGATCTCTGTGCAACACTGTCAGGGCCCTCATCTTGGGCCCCATCTCCAGAAGTATATGATTTGACAGAAAGTCCCAAACCAATTGCGTCTGCGGGGTCACAGTCTCAGAAAATTGTCACAATGGTTTTATTTATGGATGGAAAATTCGTAAAACAAAATTTACCAAAATTGATTGAAATCTGTTGTCATAATGTATGAAAATACAATAGTTCAGAAAATGGCATAAGAAAAGAGGTACGTTTATTAAAATCGATGTCGCGTCAGTTCGGTTTGTACTGACTCCGGATAAACTCAAACCATGTCATCGGCGCTGTTACGGAATGAACATTAATGCAATCTCACTTACTACTTTTCACATTGGGAATGAAGTAAAGTAAAGACGTATCAGAGGGGTTAAAAAGAGTGTTATCAAAATTATGATGTTTCATAGAAACAACATAATATTATGTTTTCAATGTATAAAATGATCCGATTCGATAGCTTTCAGCCCCACTGTTTTACAAACATCGACAAAAATAGATGACATACAGTACGACTCGAGATTAAACATAATTATTGCTCATCTGTTACCTTTATGTTCACATTTTGAACGAGATAACAGAAGAAAAATGTAAGGCATATCCTAATTCGTAGATCCTATAAATATCATGATCAATATACTGGTTCAGCGATGTCATTTTCGCATCTCTTTCCACAGTGAGAGTTCCCGTTATTCTTCGTTACCGAAGTTAACAGAAATATATATAAATGCTTGAAAAGACCTCCGTTTTCTTTGTGATGTTTGTTTTTTTCTAAGGTTCCTTAATCCAAAAAGACATAATGGTCCATGAATCCGAACATTTTTGATTTTGTGGCACTATTTAATATTGTAATATCGAAGGTTCGTTATTCCGAAGGTTCGTAATTCCGAAAATGAAATCAGGTTCTTTATTCTGAAGGTTCATTAATCCATTTTTTTTTTTTTTTGGTTATTCCAAAATTTCATTATAAACAGGCAGCATTCCGAAACACGAAAAGTCCTTATACTTATGTCCATGCATTAATCCGAAAAAGAAAAAGGATTCCGTGCTGATCCGATTATTTTGTGGAGTTTTTAAATCCGGAAATGAAATACTCAAGCCTTGTTATTCCGATTCTATGTTCTTAAATCCGAAAATGAAATAATTTTTTTTTTTTTTATTCCGAATGTTGTTGTTTCTTGATTCCAAACATGAAATAACATTTCTCATTCCGAACTAACGGGTACATTAACCCGTATCACAAATTTCATATCTAGACGTTCATTCATCCGGAAATGAAAAGCTTCGATAAAAAATCCGAACATAAGTGGCATTATTTCGAAGGTTCATTATTCTAAAAGGCTCGTAGGACTTCAGACTGAAAATGAGATACTGAGTAAGGTTAACGTTATCCGAAAAGGTCAAGACCGTCCTTACAAGAACCTTCGGAATAACGAACCTCCTTTATTTTTGGAGTGTGAACATTCAGAATAACTGACGCTTCATTTTCATATTAACGAACCTTAATTCATTTTCAGACTATGGAACCTTTGGAATGACAAACTTTTTTTTTTCATTTTCCGATTAATGAACATTCGGAATTCAATTCAATTCAATTCAATTCAATATTGTATTTATTTCCATCATCAAAAAGAAAAGAAAAAGTTGACATAATCCAAAGTGATACAATTTTTTCATTTTTCTTACACTCGTCTGATAAAGGTTTTTTTTTAAATGCAATATAAAGTATATCCACTTAATGATATCATAAAAAAGAAACAATGTTTGCCATGACAACAAAAATAGTAAATAATCACAATGATGGAAAACAGTGTTCCACTAAGAAAGCCAAGCTTGTAAGATGTGGAACACTGGGACAAAACAACAACAGCACCAATTTGTTATACCAATAAAACAATAACAATAACAATAATAACAATAATAAAATAAAACAATAACAATAACAAATCTTTTTTAATTTTTCGTTTTTTATCTTTTTTTTTTAGATCAAGGAACCTTCAGAATAATGAATCATCAGAATATAGAACTGTCCGTCATTTTTTTTTTTCGAATAATGGTTGAGACACTGTTTTTTATGAATCGAAACTTTTTAGTTTTTTCCTTTATTTATTTAGAATGACCCTGTCACAGTCAAGGAAGTTCTGTCGTCTTGTTCCTCTACTACGGGCAATAAATTGCTCCCATGAAATATCTGCATGCTAAGGCTAGCCAGGCACAAATTCTACCCACAGACATTACCCGAACACTATTCCTAGTCCTCACATCAAACTAAATCTAAAACCCCTATCACAACCCTCACCCTCACCCTATGCCACTGGAGAAAATAAAACCGAAACAATATTGTCGCAGAAGCAAATGTGTCACCCCTCCGAATAGACAGGCTTAAAATTTTCGGTCTAACATGACAAATGCCATGAATATTACTCTGCAATGACAGAGGGTAAAAGGAAATCGGTTGAAAAAAGAAAAACATCTGTTAATCACTGTATTCATCTTATCTAAAAACAAGTATATTGTGATTATGTGGTTATATACGCAAAAAAAAAAAAGTGTTTCCTTCTCTAGAAATCTGTACCACATAGTTAATTTGGTCGACATGCCCAATCGCAAGGGTCGGGTTTTACTGAGGTCGATTTGTCTAGCTAGGAACAGCTGGTTTGTATGTTTTCCTATGAGCTGGCCTACTCTACACGTGGGGGAAGACGAAAGTAAAACTCAATGGAAGACAAAAAGAAAACCAGATTCAGAGATATGGGTCTCGACGACCGTATTCTCAAAGTAAGTAAACGTTTTTTTCATTCCGAAGTGATGTGGAGATTTGACTAGTGATTAAAACCCGTGATTTGGACGTAAAAAGACGAAAGCGGGTGGAGCTGGAGTCAACGATGGGAGGATGATGATGACATGTGTAGTGTAGTCCCACCCATACTAAACTGTGAAGCTGAAGTAAAGTTAACCCGTTCCTACCAAACTGTTTATAAGAATGCATTTAATTTAGCTGATATTGAGAGTCTAAATTTCAAACTTGACAGCTTGAACGTTGTTCATATAACCCAGACTGAATTGGATGGCATTGTTCAAGATGTGAATCAAATTTTTATTGCCCCTGCCAAGTCCCTTGCAATGTGTAAAGATGTTGTGTTTAAATCAAATAATTTAGCCAAAAGTGTTCGTGCTCGGAATAAGCCTTGGTTTGATAAGTCATGTGAAGTGCAGAGGAAACTGTATTTTAAAGAGAAACGTAGATTGAAAAGGGAGAATACCGATGTGGCTAGAGCTGAATTACAAAGTAAAGCTAAGTCATATCGAAGATTTATTCGGAAGGCTTTTAGAAGTTATAATAAAGATTTGTGTAATCGTATGCGAAATTTAAAAACTAGCAAACCAAAAGAGTACTGGGACATTTTAAATCAAGCAAGCAATTGTGGTGATAAGCTAGGTAAAATAACATTGGATATGTTTAAAGGGCACTTTGAAAAGTTAAGCACTAAGCCTAGTAGTCCAACTTCTGAGGCTGGTACAGATTTTGATCCCTCACTAATTACACACTCTAGTATTAATGAATATATTAATAGAGAATTTATAGAAGAGGAAGTTTTGAAACTCATTACTAGTCTGCGGAATAATAAAGCTTGTGGAATTGATAACATTTTGAATGAATATTTGAAGAATTGTCCAAGTGCATTGGTTTCATTTATAGTTAAGTTGTTTAATATCATTTTGATGTCTGGTGTAGTTCCGTCAGTATGGTGTTTAGGGATGATTAAACCTTTGTACAAGAAGAAAGGTTCGCTAGACGACCCTGACAATTATAGGGGAATCACCCTTCTTAGTTGTTTAGGGAAGTTGTTTACTGCTTGTATTAATGTGAGGCTTACAGAATATTTAGATTGTGCTGGAGTGATAGGTGATGAGCAAGCTGGATTTAGGGGGAGCTACAGTACTTTGGATCATATATTTACATTACATGGGCTGATTGATTTGTATTTACAACGAGGAAAGAGGATTTACTGTGCCTTTATTGATTACAGGAAAGCTTTTGATTTAATTGACCGGTCTTGTTTGTGGTCAAAATTGATTTCAAGTGGTTTAAATGGAAATGTTATTCGTGTTGTTTTTAACATGTATGAAAATGCCAAATCTTGCGTTAAGCTTGGGCACAGCATTTCAAACTTTTTTCCATGTAATATTGGGGTGAGGCAAGGTGAAAATCTATCTCCTTTATTATTTGCAGTGTATTTAAATGATTTTGAATATTTTGTTAGCAGCATTATAAGGGTCTTGATATGTGTGCATCTGAGATAAGGAAACATCTCAGTGATGATGATGTTGAAATTTTTCTACGCCTTTACGTGTTATTATATGCTGATGACACAATAGTCATGGCCGAGTCAGCTGATGAATTGCAATCTGCTTTGTCTGCTGTTCAGCAGTATTGTGACCTTTGGAAACTATCAGTTAATACAAGTAAGACTAAAGTGGTTATTTTTTCAAGAGGTAAAGTTCGTAAATACCCTGTTTTTTCTTTTGGTGAAAGTCAGCTTGATGTTGTGGATGATTATGTTTATCTTGGAACAGTGTTCAACTATAATGGATCATTTAATAAGGCTATTAAAAGACAAGTGAATCAAGCTAGGAGGGCCATGTTTAATTTGATCTGTAAGGCTAAGAAGTTATGCTTACCCGTAGATATACAATGTGCTCTTTTTGACCAGCTTGTTCCAATTTTATTGTATGGTTGTGAGATTTGGGGTTTTTGTAAGCTGGATTACATTGAAATGTTTCATAAGAAGTTTTTAAAAAGTATCCTTAGGCTTCAGCGTGGTACTGCAAATTGTATGGTGTATGGGGAATTGGGCAGGTTCTCTTTAACAAGTACGGTAGAGAAGCGTTTGGTTAATTTTTGGGCGAGGATTAGTCAAGGTAAAAAGTCTAAGCTTTCATACATTATTTATAAATTGTTACGCCAGCTACATGATTGTGGTGAGATTGAATCAGAGTGGATCAAGAACGTTAGAGGTGTTTTAGACAAGTGTGGTATGTCAAATTTATGGTTAGAGGATGTCCCATTGAATCTTAAATGGGTCAAATCATCTTTGAATCTTAGGTTGGATGATATGGACAAGCAAAATTGGATTGCTGAAGTGAACAGAAACCGTTTATGTTTTAATTATAGAATCTTTAAACAGGAGGTTGGCTTAGAAAATTACTTATTACAGCTGGATGTTGTGGAAAGAATAACTCTGTGTAAATTTCGTTGTGGGAACCACAAGCTGCCTATTGCTACTTGTCGATATTTACCTGATCAAGTATCCCAATTATGTACTCTATGTAACTTGCAGGTTCAAGGGGATGAATTTCATTACTTGTTGGTTTGTCCTTTCTTCAGTGAAACACGTAGGCATTATATTAAGAGATATTTCTCACGCCGTCCTAACGTTATTAAATTTCATCAATTATTTAGTAGTAAGAGTATTAAAACGTTGAAGAATTTGTCTAGATTTTGTAAGATAATTATGTTGAAGTTTGTCTAGAATCATTTTTAGTAGTGCCAAAACTGTGAGGTGTGCAAGTTGGCACAGTGTGCTCTATTTGTTGTTAAATCTTGCCGATATTATATTACATGTATTTATGTGTTGTGACTGCCAAAGATTTAATTTTTCTTTTATTGTGTGTTTTATACCATTGTATTTCTTCCATGCCCCGGGAGGGGCCGTTTTAAGAAATAAAATTCATTGTCATTGTCATTGTCATTGTCATTGTCATTGTCATTGTCACCAACCTATACACAGCCCAGTCGCTGTACATGGTACGTCGCGACAGGGCTGTACGCGCGCGACCACCAACCACTAGGAGAGCGACGTAATCGTATTACGATAGCTTTGAATTTTGATACTTAACATCATTTTTGTCACCTCAAACTCAACGAGTATACTTTTCAATATTTACTCTACATCTGATGCTATCAGTATTCAAATGTACGCAGTGAAACTTAACGAAATTGATCATCATATCCACACTGATCCAGCATGTCCACACGGTACACAATCTTTCACGCCAGGCCTAACTATACACAGCCCAGTCGCTGTCGCGACGTACCATGTACAGCGACTGGGCTGTGTATAGTTAGGCCTGGCGTGAAAGATTGTGTACCGTGTGGACATGCTGGATCAGTGTGGATATGATGATCAATTTCGTTAAATTTCATTGCGTACATTTGAATACTGATAGCATCAGATGTAGAGTAAATATTGAAAAGTATACTCGTTGAGTTTGAGGTGACAAAAATGATGTTAAGTATCAAAATTCAAAGCTATCGTAATACGATTACGTCGCTCTCCTAGTGGTTGGTGGTCGCGCGCGTACAGCCCTGTCGCGACGTACCATGTAAATTACAGCGACTGGGCTGTGTATAGTTACCCGTTCCATACAAATGAATGTAGAAAATCTAACGTTATAGTAATCTAATTTACTTAACCTGGTACTGTAGTGGTAGTGGTAGGATTTTTGGCAATTGTGCACTTTACGGCCCTATATTATCGGTACCTTATTCGTCGTATGCCAAGTAAGGTGATATCCCATGAACCACCACGCACTAAGCAGCTGGCGAGCTTTTGCCTTTTCTTGCTGTATGGAACGCCGTTTGACAAGTGATGATAGGGTCACTAAAAGCCCACCTCACTGCGCTTCTGCGGAGCCGACACATCGAACACTTTGTGATTGCGCGAAGCAGGGAGGTGGCATGGTGAGGCTCGTGTGTTTTTTTTTTTGTGTGTGTGTGTGTGTGTCCATGTAATGGCTGCCCGTAAATCGGTAGCTAGAATATTTCTATACACACTTCGCGCGGCGTCTGGTTGGGCTTGACGAAATAAACACTAACAGACGGACGAATTGGGAAAAGATTTTGAGGGTTTTTTTAATTATAATTTCACATAATAATTTCGCCAAGGCCACGAGTGGACATATGTCCTCTGAAATAGGTTAATTTAGTGATCCCCTGCTTAAGATATAACGCAGAATTAAAATCATGATTGAAGCACGGAAGTTTACCGTTGCGTTCCGTTGTGTACCAATGCATAGCATCCTGTTTGTCTGGGGTCTGCTCGCGCTCGATCACGCTGCGCCTCGCAGCGAAAGGCGTTTATAGAGCAACCGTGTGGTGTATCGTAAGTGCTTTCCTCTAGATTCTATAGGTTCTAGAGTGAAAACCCCAGTTTTCGGCTGGCCTCCAGAATCCAGACACTTCTATCACTTATCACAAGCCAGCAAATTCTACTGTCTCAACACATGCATATCACATTGTTTCACATACTGGCACACTCATTCACCACAGGAAAGTGCCTGAGTCACTTCCAAAAATCCATCTAAAATCCCAAATTTCGCTTTCAAAAACACAGAATTGGCGTAACTTTTCCAAAGCACGCGCAAATTAGGTCCTGTGCCTTGTTAAGAACTGGGGTCGCCAAAAAATGGCTAAAAATTGAAAAATTATGCCGTTTTGTTGTGAGCTTTTTCATTTATTGCAAGCTCAGAGTGTGATGGTATCCTCAAAAACATAAAAGAAAAACAAAATCTCTGTAGGTGCCGATGCAGTGAATAAGTGTACAGGGCTGAATGCAAGTGCCGAGTCACCAGAATTTGGACACAAACGCCAACAAGGTATGGCGCACGCTCATTTTCAGCGGCCTTGTATGCGTATGTCTGAATTTTGGAGAGGCTGTCTGAATTCTAGGGAATTATCAAGATGATGATAATATTTGGGGATTTTGTGAAATTTTATGATGTATTTAACAAGATCAATATTGAGAAAAAGTAGTTTGATATATTTAACATACATTGTTATAGATATAATTTTGTATGTATTATATGAGTTGAACAAATATTGCAGAAAAGCTTAAGTGTCCGAAAACTGGTGGTTTTACTCTAGTCAGTACAACGGTAGTCTAGTCGCGAGAACGGAGTGCTTGCATTCGTGGCCAAAATTCATATCAAAATAATTTATGTTGTGTTGCCCAGAAAATGACTTTACTAGAGAGATTAGAGTTTCATCTTGAAAGTGTATGAGATTCTAATAAAATTTATATTTTATGCTTTCTTTCTGAATGAAAACTGTGTGTATAAAAGTAGGTCCTATTTGCCTTTTCTCCAATGTAGTGTGCAATTGTCATAACCGTTTTACTGTCCACTCTCCATGATGAAAAGAAAAAAAAATTACACATAATTCTGTCTGTTCGTTTTCAGAGGGGGAGAGAACTTTTTGAACAGGAACCTCCCTCATGAGCGGATTTCCCAGACTGATGTATCCCCAACCACTGAAGTCATTTCAAATTCACTACATTCCTTTACACTCTTAGCACTGGTTAAATAGATCTAGTATTGTAGTAATAGTACTTAATACTAGATGCTATGCCTGGATGGGAAGGCATCCTTTAGACTTTGGCACAACACTTAATTCTGTGTATTATGTCATCCATCATGTGTCGGCTCCTCTCCTTGTACCTTGATCTAATTTTTATTCGCTGGTGTGCCTGTCTAGACAAACTACTGTATATAGTCTAATGTCTAGTCTGTAGTCATGTCTTCTGCTTTTGGCGCCCTTTTGACTGAAACTTGAATTTTGACAATACTGTAAAACCAGAAACATTGTGGCATGAAACTTTGCGAATTGGAACTGATGGCCTTTCTCACAGCATGAACTTTCAACTTTCAATTGCAAACAATGATGGTGTACAGCATTGTACTGGAATTCTTAATTTCATGCTTTATGTAGACAAAAATTTTCTTGTAATTTCAAATTTTACTTTTGTAAATCATGGCTCTCGGTGAAGTTCAGGAAAGTTTCATGCATGCAAAAATTTTTGGTTTTATAGTAGATCCGTAGAGGGCTGATACTTTTTTCCTGCACTAATTGTAGTACTATTTTGTAGGTACCTAGCACTAGTCTACACTGTTAGTGTTAACTGTTCATTAAAATAGAAACTAACAGAAAAGTTGTCTTCCTTCCTGCCCTTTATTCCTGCAAAGACATTCTGTCCAGCAGTATCTGTATAACATGGTCATAGTGTTGCTTGATTTGGCAAGACTTCCTTAACCCATTGGGGACCAGTCCCAAGTATACTCGGGCAGGTGTATGGGAAATGCGTGTTGTAGCAAAATCAGTCCATCCTCAGTGGGGTTAACCACCCCCACCCCCATGAATACCCAACCACTTGCCAAATGCATGCATCTGTGTGTAAGTTAACGAGGGCAGGGTAGTGCAGAGTGACATCAAATTTTGGGGGGAAGTGGGGAACAAACACTTGAAGTCTTTCCATATATCCTTCATTTTCAGTTATCCCAATTTTTGTCCCCGCCGAACGAGTTCGAGCAGGGGACTATGAAACGGGCTCCGTACGTGTGTGTGTCTGTGCGTCCGTGCGTCCGTGCGTCCGTGCGTCCGTCCGTCCGTGCGTCCGTCCGTGTGTGCGTCCGTGTGTGATCAAAATGTTCAATTTGCTACTTCTCTGTCATTTATGAGCCAATTTTGATTCTGTTTGCTTTATATGATAGCACTACATGGGAGCTTTAAAACTTCTACACAGAATTTCAGTTGTGACCTTTGACCTTGACCTTTGACCTATATTGTACATTTTGCTACAAAATGCTACTCCTTCGCCATTTCTAACCCGATTTCGATTCCGTTTGCTTTATGTGATGGCACTAGGTGAGGGCTTCAAAACTTCTACACAGAATTTTGACCTTTGACTTCTTTGACCTTTGACCTTGATTTTTGACCTATATTGTACATTTTGCTACAAAATGCTACTCCTTCGCCATTTCTAACCCGATTTCGATTCCGTTTGCTTTATATGATGGCACTAGTTGAGGGCTTCAAAACTTCTACACAGAATTTTGACCTTTGACTTCTTTGACCTTTGACCTTGATTTTTGACCTATATTGTACATTTTGCTACAAAATGCTACTCCTTCGCCATTTCTAACCCGATTTCGATTCCGTTTGCTTTATGTGATAGCACTAGGTGAGGGCTTCAAAACTTCTACACAGAATTTTGACCTTTGTCTTCTTTGACCTTTGACCTTGATTTTTGACCTATATTGTACATTGGCTACAAAATGCTACTCCTTCGCCATTTCTAACCCAATTTCGATTCCATTTGCTTTATGTGATGGCACTAGGTGAGGGCTTCAAAACTTCTACACAGAATTTTGACCTTTGACTTCTTTGACCTTTGACCTTGATTTTTTACCTATATTGCACATTTTGTTACAAAATGCTACTTCCGGCGGGGACATATATTATGCACCGCGTAATTTCTACTTTTCCTTGTTCTCTTTGTCATTGATACAATGCCCATTCCTTGTGCTGCAGGCTGTGGCGAGGCTTGGTTGGTCAGAACCCACACTTATTCAGGAGAAAGCCATCCCCCTTGCCCTGGAAGGAAAAGACATCCTTGCAAGAGCCAGGACCGGCTCAGGGAAGACGGCTGCATATGCAATTCCTCTAATCCAGAAGATTCTCAGTACCAGACAAGTAAGTCCTGATAAGACATTCACAAAAGCTCTCAAAATGTGTCTGTAAATGTTTTCCATCTAACATTAAGCTTTGCCTCTGGCTGTGCAGTGTCTTTCAATATCAAAGTTCCCAGTAGTGTAGCATTCTAGTTTATCATTATTATCATATTATTATTTTTACAAGACTCACCTTACTGGTTTTTCTATGCTCATGTTTGAAATGTTGGTGTCTACATGATGTAGTCTGAAGGATAACATACTCTATAGAGAGTTTCTGTCTGTTTGTGTAGTAATATTACTAATAATCGATAACCTACATGTACTTGCTGTCCTGATTGTATTGTGGCAGATCAGTGAAATTCACTGTTAAATCTAATGAATAACTGAGAAGATAGATATGCCCATCAGTGAGTTTCAGAATGATGGATCCATTGGCCCTTTCCCATTGAATATCTGCAGTCATATTCTTGAGGCATCTCGTATGTGCTGCTCCTTCTTTTTTGTCCAAACTGATCATGAAGTGATTATCATATTTCAACACAACTTGATGATGTGTTATCATAAAGTGATTTTATGTTTGTTATTGTAGTTCATTATGATGAAATGTGTGATTTTGTCAGCATATGAACAAAGGGGAGATAAGAGGAAATGTTTTCTCTTGTTGTCAAGTGGAACACCCGAGTTGATGTCTGTCTACCATAAATCTCTAATTACCCAAAGAACTAACTTACCGGGGCCCAGGGTTTGAAAATTTTCCTATTCAGAGGTATTTGCGCCCTGGATATGGCAAGATTTCAAAAGTGACAAGATCATGGTGGTTTCGCTGGGCCCAAGGAGTTTATTGTAACGAAAGCTGACTGTATCTTTAGGATATTGTTCAGTTGTTGAAGAGTTTGATACCCATCTTTTATTGTTGTTGTTGTTAATTTGTTAAACAAAACATGATTTGTAATATGATTTTGTATGTTATGTTGTATAATGAGGAGGAAATAAATAAAAAAAAAAAAAAAGAACTAACTTACCATACCATTTAGCATTGAACACTTGTGTGTGCAGTGCAGTTTCTTATTTATCCATCATAGAAGGTTAACTCATTGTTCTTTAGGTTTCACTCATTTTGTGGAAATTTGGGGATTAGGGAAGGTTTTGCTGAAGTTCCACTTTACTTATTTTTGTATGCCACAAGAAATGACAGTGAAGCTACCTAACACTTGTATGTATGCAAGTACAGTGTACATACAAACAGTACCTGTCATATCATTTGACCTGTTCATATCACAGACTGCAAGGGAGCAGGCAACGAGGGCGCTAATCTTAGTCCCATCCAGAGAATTGTGCTCGCAGGCCTACAAGAACATTCAGGTATTGAACAGGTGTTTATCCTGTGTTTGCAAGTACGCTATGCTGCTATTTGACAGGATTGCTAAACAGGTACATCTGTCGTTGCCAGCTGGTAGCTTTGGATACCTGTGATATACACTGCATGTTATGCGATATATGGTTTGTATCTTCCCACTGATAGATGTGCCCATTATTTCCCGATTGTGTTATTTTCAATCTTTTAGATTCTGAGCTTTCATATGGCATATAGGTTTTCCAAATGTATTTCCAGTTAACCTAGTGTATGTTTCTAATAGGTAAGACCAATAAAGCTGCCCATTTTTTCTGTTTTTTGCCAATTCTTATGGCATATACATACGTACATGTACGTTTCCAAATGTACTTCCAGTTAGCCTAGTGTAGAGATAGCAAATGCAAGCCACCATATAAACATAACTTTTTTTTGGGGGGGGGAGGGTGGGGGGTTGGGATGAACTTTGAGCAGCAGGCAGTTATTCAAGCACTCTGTCCTATGCATTCATGTTCTAGGAGTTGACAGGATGAGCATATACATTTATGCTTATGAAGAAGGGTTCCTTTCAGTTTGAGCAGGCGTGATACTCTGTAGATTCAGTTATTTCCTACTTTTTTTTTCCTTCTCAAGTCTATACACATTTTACTAGTCTATGTATTAAAATCACCAGATAATTTGAGTTCCGTAAAAACACACATAAAACAATACACCTCTCAATATCTTTCCTGTTTAAGGAAATCTGTATTACTTTTGTGTTGTATTTTGCAGGATATTAGCAAATGCTGCTCCAAGGAAATCCAGTGTGCTGATGTTTCAGGCCAGGTTGACCTGTCGGCACAGAGGTATGTGGCCAAACAACAGCTGTTTGGGATTACCGTCTGTGCTACAAGCATATTTTCTGTAGAACATCTCCTGTCATCTCACTGTCTAGTATGATGACAAGTCTGATTTCTGTTGGGTGATTTAAGTTGAAGAAAAAAAAAAATTAATGCATAATGATTTCTCGCTAATCTCTCTTATTTGATATACTATGTGTTTATGTGATAGAGGTACATGTTGTAGGGTGTTCAGAAGCTAGACAAACTCTCAGTTTGATTTAGTTTAAGGTTCATTTTGTATAGTAAATGCCTGTGGTTTGATTGTATACACATTGGTTCGTGCCTTTCCTGCATAGTGAGGGGAGAATATGAGAATTCACAGTTAAGTTTTAATGGATTAATTCTCACCAACTGTTGTTGGCAAATGGTAAAATATATTCTTGTGTTATGGTTTTGTTTTAGTTTGTCATTACACTCTTACATGTGCATTTGCTGGTAAAACTTGCCTATTGATAAGAATTTAAGCATCCTAAAGCTAGGTGCCGATGAATGCAGTGAAGAAAAAAGTTGGACACACACATACATGTGCAATAAATGCTTTCATGCTTCTACAAGAGGTGTGAATTCTGGTGTGTCAGCATGCCACAGACCCCATATTTCTTGTGGGTTCACATTCTGAAATGAGACTGAAATTGACGAGGAACATACATCGTGATGATACCACCTCATTCAGCTGAAATGTTTGCACCACTGCTTTTTACAGGCCCCTGCTGATGGAGAGGCCAGACATCGTGCTGGGCACTCCGAGTCGGATCCTGGCCCACATCCAGGCCAAGAATCTCTCCCTCCGAGACTCCCTTGAGATCCTGGTCATCGACGAGGCCGACCTGGTATTCTCCTTTGGCCACGAGGCAGACATGAGGGCACTCCTGGCCCACCTGCCCAAAATCTACCAGGCCATTTTGATGTCCGCCACTCTAACAGAGGATGTCAAGGCTTTGAAGAAGCTGGTGTTACATAACCCTGTGAGTCATCTACCAGCCTGTCAGAATGAACAGTAACAGTTTTTTTTTTTTCTTAACTTTTATGAGAAAAAAAAAAAGTTCACTGTGTGGTTCACTGTGCTTTTGCATGTTGCATTTCAATCATTTCAGAAATCAGTTGATTCAATGATTAAATGTGGGAAGGATTGCAGTGTAGTTTTATCTCAACTGTGTGAAGGAACAGGGCAAAAGAAGAAAAAAATAACCCATGTCAGTGCATTCTTTTGTTTGTTGTTTCAGTGCTAAAAACGTAACAAAATATTGTTTATACTATGCCACTTTTACTTCTCATTCCAACGATGTTTGTTATTGTATGCCAGCCCTTTGATATATTGTCAAATTGGTTGTTTATCTTTCAATCAAAGTGTGGATGCATACCTCTGAGTTCCAAATACTTACAATGTGTGTGTTTTTCAATTGGCATTGCAGATCACGCTCAAGTTAGCAGAGTCCCAGTTACCCGATGCAGACCGCCTAGCACAGTATCAAATTAGGTGCCTGGAGGAGGACAAATTTCTACTCATCTACACGCTACTCAAGCTGAAGCTAATACGAGGGAAGACCATTATCTTTGTCAACTCCATTGACAGGTCATACAGGTGTGTGCAGGGAATGCAATTCAGTGTTAGGTCCTGTGTGTGAAACCATGTCTTGAAGAAGGCAAAATGACAAATAGGCAGGGAAAGCAATCTCACATGAGGAGCCAAGCACAGTCAAGGGAGGGCTAGGGACGCAGAACAAAGAAAACAAAAGGGAAGGGCTGGAAGTGAAGGGCAAGGAGCCCAACAAGTATGGGAGGGGATTAAAGCAGGAGGGTGGACAGACAAAGGGCAGAGGTGGGTGAGTGAAGACCCAAAGGATCATAGGGGCAACCTGTGAAGGATAAGGATGAATAGGGAGGCAACATCAAACAAGATTAGGAACACCAGAGGGATAAAGAATAGAAAGAGAGTGAAATAGCAACAGCATGAGTGAAGAGGTGGGGGTGGGTGTAGTTGATTTAAGTCTATGTTTGATATGCATTTGAGGTCCATGGTAACATGTTTGTCGATTTTGACAGGTTAAAGCTCTTCCTTGAGCAGTTCTCGGTGCCAGCGTGTGTTCTCAACTCCGAGCTCCCCGTCAACTCCAGGTGTCACATCATCCACCAGTTCAACACCGGCCTCTATGACATCATCATCGCCTCAGAGGAGTCATCATTGTTTGAGACTGGGGTTGCAGTGGATGTGGAGAAAAAAGTCAAAGGCGGGAAAGGTCAAAAGTGAGCCAGTTTTGAATTACAAGTGGAAATGATAAATAGAAATAAAACTGATGAAATATAAACAGAAAGACATGCTGTACTTGTACATTATTTCATTTGAGTAGATATATAATGTGGCAATGAAGACGATGGACGTCGCACAGTGCTAGCTGGGTGCTAGGAGCTTTCCACCTTTGGTCTTCCTCGGCTTTATTGTCTATTTTTATAAACATGGATTGAATGGAAGTCTTGAGCATAACAAACCGTATGGAGTAATGAACATAATGAATTTAGTGTGATTTCAGCGTAACTATTGACTTCAGGACATATTTGGCAACATGTTTGGCAACTACAAGACATAACACTATGAATGATAGTTACTGTCAATGAACATGAATATAATGGAATGTATAATATACAGACATATATAATGGAAAATGATTAAAAGATAAACACAAAATTATAATATATATATATATATATATATCAAATATATACATACATATATATATATATATATATATATATATATATATATATATATATATATATATATATATATATGTTCATATGTCATCATATGTCACCAAAAAGAGCCTGATGATGAGAGAGATCTAAAATAACTAATGATTATATTTTTGTCTTTCCCAGGGGGAAGCAGAAGAAAGACAAAGAGTATGGGGTATCGAGAGGGATCGACTTCCAGAATGTCTCGAATGTCATTAACTTTGACTTCCCAGAGTCTGTCAAGGCCTATATTCATCGAGTGGGCAGGTACGCTGTGCCACAAAACTGTTTTGCTAACTTTGGCTTAATGCATTCACTACCACCATTTCTAAAGATTTTCTATCAAATTGTCCCAAACTTATGACTTGTGAGCTCTGGATGAATCTCTCTATTGTTTAGTCTGCTGTAATTCACCTTTCTTGACATTATTTGTATGGAAGTATTTTTTTTTCTGCCTCTCCTGCTGAATTTATTTGGTTTTTGTTGCTTGAGCATTTTCATATCTCTCATTGTGTGTGGTGTGTGTATGTATGAGGTTTAGCATACAAAAAGGGATTTAGGGTAAAACAAATTTAATGTTCTTGGACAATAGCATGCTGGTACTTGCAATACAATGTGACATTTTGTTACTTATCAAATTATTGGTTCCCATCTTGTCAAAGGTAGCAATGTCCTGATACTTGAGTGTGTGTATATTATGTATGTTTGTGTGCATGTATGTGTGTATGTATGCTGTAGTTATATGTATCTTAATGTGTGATCTCTGTAATTATGTTATAATTTATTCTCTTCCCCTGTTCCTATTTCTAGGACTGCTAGAGGAGAAAAGAGTGGAACTGCCCTGTCATTTGTCAGTGAAAAAGAACAAGATATTCTGGAAGAAGTCCAAGAACAGCTAATAGGGGGTAGGTAGAGAATCCAAAAGTCATTTCCATTCTGAACACATGTTGGAATTCATGGATACAATGAGTGTAGCTCAGACCCATGCCAGTATAGCCAAAATCTATTTTGCAAAATTTCCATTCTTCATTGCCAAATCCCTTGTTAAGTTTGAGGGCAATCATTGTCAATGTCAGAGTGAGAACTTTGAAAGATCTCATGTTTGGTGTACTTATGGATCATGTATCACTTATACAGCTGAGTCTTTAAAACCGGGAACTCTGATTTCTATGAGAAAAAGTAGTGAGGATATATAGTGTGTAATAAACAACAAAGAACTGGGGAAAATATCTGATAAAAGAAATAGTGGTGTATGCTAATGGTTTTACTGATTTCCTTAAACAGTTGGAAAGATCACCAAATTCAAGAGGTTGCAAATTGTTGAACCAAGAAGGTTTGATCATTTACTGTTAAAACCATTTGTAGTTATCCTTTAGTAGAACAGGATAAATCTGACAGCAGCATCAAGTATTAAATGCATCTTGGTGTATCCATACATTACCACATTAAGATAAACTGAGTAGATGAAAGTTCAAGCAGTAAAAGGTTCCAGGAGTCAAACTATCACATCCTATTATACAATAGTCTCCATATAGTCGAGTAGTCTTGTACAGAGCATTTCTTACCCAATTAAGCTGTGTACCTGACTAAATTGAGCGCATGTTTTATTCTTGTCACAGATAACAAATTCTAATTATGCACCGATCTGTATCACTCACACAAAGCAAAGTACATGTATATCCCCACAGCTTAATATACCCACAGTTCATCTGTCTGACACTTGTAAAGATGGAAGTCACACAACAGCCTTCACATAAACCTCAATTTCCCATGTGCAAGAATTAGTTACCAGCCAGGTAGAGTAAAGTCATGGATAAAAAGGACCAAACATCATTGCAAGCTCAGTCACTGATCTTTCAAAGTATCCTTTGCCAGTGAAGATAGAACTGCTGTTAGTTTAAACATGATCATGGTGGAGACAACATTACATATGTATGTCATAGTCTTGTCAAATTCAGTCTTGATTATTGTTTCTTTTCTTAAGATGATGGCTCTCCACTCATCAGACCCTACCAGTTCAAGATGTCAGAAATTGAAGGGTTCAGATATCGTGCTAAGGTGAGAACTCTAATGTATATATAAGCACCTATCCTGGTATATCTGCAGTGTAATGCATTAATGTTTGATATTACTACTGTATACGCTATAATTTTCGCTTACATACATTTTCGCGAATTGCCGCTGTCACACATTTTCGCGAGTGGTTAAATACGCGATTGGGGGACCAGAGAAATATGAAGTAGCAAAGAAAGTGTGAATTTTCAACTTACTAGCATATAAGAATGATACTAGTTATACACTGCATGAAAAAGACTTGCCAAACTCTGCGAACTAGTAAGTTAGAATTCAACATTTTTGAAGTGGTTAAGTCCATCGCGCTAGATTTCTGACGATCGAGTGGTCCCCTTGCGATAATGGATTGGCTCTCTACAGTATTCGTAAGTAGACGTGGACGTGCGTAAACAAGCTTAGCCAGTATGGTCTGTTCGGTAAGCCACATGGTATTCTATAGTACTGAAATGTTCGTATCATCAAGGCAAGGGATTCATTTTGGAAGGTAATATTTTCGCGTGTTGTTAATTTCGCGAATAGCTCCCGACTCGCAAAATTCGCGAAAATAAAACCCCCGCGAAATATATAGCGTATACAGTATGTTATGGGGGGGGGGGGAGGGGTTTCATGTCTGTAGGATGTAGAACATATTGATGCAGATATGATGATCTTATGGTGATCCAGTGTGGGTCTTGTGTCCTGGGGTGGTATTCTGAGACCGTTTTATCTCTGGTGTAAGTCTGTCGTAACAAATCGGTATTCTGAACACCGTTTTATCTCTGTTGTAACTTCTGTTGTAACTTGTGTTTTATCTCGCGCTCTCTTTGCCTGCGCATTCCATTGTCTTGGGGTATGCTCACGCGCGTAACTTTGGGCGCAAATCTATGCACCTATTAGATTATACGGTATTCTGAAAACTGTTTTATCTTCTGTTATAACTCATACCACGCGCAAATTTATGCTTCTAAGATAAAATAGCGTGGAAGGTGTTTTAACTCTGTTGTAACTTTCATTTTCATTTCTGTTTTCATATTGAGATAATTTATTAACTCACTATTGTGGTATGCGAGTTCAAAATAAAACAAAAATATACAAAATATCAAAACAATGTATGTACAGAATGGCAAAAGATAAAGCAATTTGACAAAATGTAAACTCATTCCACAATACAAAATTTGGTAACAGCAATTACCTTGCAAATATACGCGTAGCATAGTATGCACATAGGTACAAACACAAACACACGAACAGAAAGGTTACCGGCACAGCCGGCAGTTAGTTTTAAGCACTAAAACACAAACTCATAAATACAAAATTTCCCATACCATCCCAGAGACCTTACCTTCTTTTAAAATGTTTCCTCTGAATTATACTTAATTGTTTTAAAAAAAGTAAAAGTCATTTAACTCTATTCATGGTATGATACCGTTTATGATTATTCATCTTTCAAAATATTAAACTTTTATGACTTCACTCTCTTCACCAATAAGAATTCATTTTGTGTACCTTTGGGTGTTTCAAAAGATATTTCTTAAGTGCTTGTTCTCAGAGAAATTTCAAAGAGCAGACATTGGATATTAAATTTTCCCCAAATATCAGGAAGTCAATTAGAGCTAATCTTCCGAATGCCGTGAGTGCCGTTAACAAACAATAATAGTTAACAAAACACAATAAGCGTGATAATTTCCCATCCCTCTAATGGGCCATCCTGTGCAAATAATAATAATGATAATATTAGTAATAATAATAATAATTATGATAATAATAATAATAATAATAATAATAATAACAATAATAATAATAATGATAATAATGAAGATCATAATAATGATAATAATAATAGTAATAATAATAATAATAATAATAATAATAATAATAATAATAATAGTAATAATAATAATAATAATAATGATAACATGGTATTGCAAGGGCCTATCTTAATTTAGATTAAGCGTCTAGTTCCCCATAAGCCATGAAATTTGGATTCCTCTCATGAACGACAAAATATCTTATTGATTCTTACACGAAATTTCAAATAAAAAGACTCAATTTGAGATAGCTTTTTTAAATCCTCCTACCGCACCAATACATCAAAACCTGTGAGAAGGCATAAATGATCAAGCTTCTGTTGTAACTTTATTTGATCTCAGGCTCTCTTCACCTGCACACATTGTCCTATTTGTGCACACGCCAGAGAATGAGCGCTTGTTATAACGCGCAAAGTTAAACAAGGCACATTTGCCTGAGGGGAGCGATCTTATTGATTAAAATGTCTTAGATGCTACTTCTAACATATTTCTTATTGGATATAATTGTTGCGATGGGTGTGGTTTTCATGACATACAACACTGTTAAAACAGTTTTCAGAATACCGATTTACAACTGTTTTAGTGGTGTTGTAACTCACAGACTTACAACAGAAGTTAAAGCACAAGTTACAACAGAGATAAACAGTGTTCTGAATACCACCCCTGATTTTCTTCTTTTCTACATTCAGTAATACTTTTTGACAAACTCTCCCATTTGGGGATGGATATGTCTCACATTCGTCTGACATGCCACATTTAAGTAGATGCTTCTTGTAGAGCTACGTAGGTAATATTGTTTAGGTTGCAACATGTGAAACAAATTATTGTTTATTGTATGGCAAGTATGCATTATAGGATCCATGATGTGCTAATCATCCACAGAATGTGTCATTTCGAATACATGCAAGCAATATCAGTGACAAAAAGTTGTAGTACAGTTGAACTTTATATGACTATTTTTAAGCTCAGGATTACGAGTGTTCACAGGTGTAGTGCAGTACTGATTACATGGAGCAGTTCTTGAATTTCCAATATTTGGCTTCATTTTTTTCACATTTTGCAATCTTTGCAATATCAATAGCTCACCACAGTCATGAAGTGTATATCATCTGTTGAATGGGAAATCACAAACTTTGCTTCATGAATAGGGATAATACTCATTTTTCATACTGCCACTGTGGTCCTCAACCACAAATATTGCGTGACTCACAAGTCTCAATTGCAAAATGACTTGCTCAAGTTCATGAGTGAAATAAAAAAGACGAACTTTGCATTCCAAGTTTAGTCTGACATGAGTCTTCTTCTTGACCAGGATGCGATGCGTGCAGTCACCCAGGTAGCGGTGCGAGAGGCCCGCGTCAAGGAAATAAAGCACGAAATCTTCAACTCCAAGAAGCTGAAGGCCTACTTTGAGGACAACCCACGGGATCTGCAGCTGCTCCGCCATGACAAGGTGCTCCACCCAGCAAAGGTCCACTCAGACCTCAAGAATGTTCCGGATTACCTCGGTGAGTGGGACATTGCCATCACTTTGCACCATAATACACTATAATACAGTGATTACATTTCCATAGCATGCCTACAAACTGGAAGTCATTTCATAGTGCTTTACTTCACATTGTCATCCATTGTGCTGCTGCAATATGTGACCCTGCATCACAAAACCACCCAAAGTCGCCAGACATTTATTTTTTTCTCTCTTGTACATTCCTCCCAGTCCCGAAAGCGCTGAGGGGAACGATCCCGACTACAGTTAGGAGGAGAGGCTCCAAGAGATCAGCTGATGGGGCGAGCAGTGAGGGCCGGAGGAGAGAGACAAGAGTCGCCAAAATCAAGGTTAGGATAAGTGCTACATGCCTGTGGTGCCATGTATTAATATCCATCTGTGATTGTTCTTTGTACTTACAGTATGTACCGGTATGTGTGTACATATGTATGTATGTGTTGTGTGTGCATGTGTATAGCTTTGTATGTGTGTATGTATGTGTGTATTTACACATATATATGTACCTGGGTATATAATACATGGATGCATGCAACAATGAATGGATGGACATTTGTATATTTCATATGTTCTGAAAACGTCTGGGATCAAGACACATTTCATGGATTCTTTTGTCAGTCTTGCATGAAATTCTCTGTGACCTATCACTATAGAAAATAAAAATAGAACGATGATAGAAGTCACCAAACACTGAAATTTGGAGGGCATTTTATGAAGCGTTTTGTCAGATATTTTTTCTGATAAACTGCTATGAGCTACTGAACTCCTTGCATCTGATTGGCTGAGAGCAAATATGTCAGAAAACTATATCTGACAAAACTTTTCATGAAATGCCCCCTTATTGTGGAATATGCACCTTGATGCCACAGCTTTCAAATTGTCTTTGATTTGTTCTGCTTCATTTAAAAACAAACAACAAACACAAAACAAACCAAAGCAAAATATAATGACCTACCGCAGTAGCAATAAGAGAGCTGGCCACAGCCATACTGAACAAATCTGCTGTGATGATTAGCTGAAGTGGGCATTTGAACACAAAATGCTAGCAAGTCATTAGAGTTGAATGGTACGTAACATCTGCAAAGTTTCAAAATTTCAAAATATTTTTAGATGACAGGGCACATACATATTATGAGTATGTGAAGATGTCTGACAATTTACTGTCAGTTTGTTTTTCAATAGAGTCTTTATTTTGTAGATATTTGTGAATCCTTTTCTTTATCCATGTTATTAGAATATTACTAAATATTTATTCTTCAGGAGTTCTTTCACTAATTTAGTCATTTTTAAAATGTTTTAGTCTCTGATCACAATCTATTATACTTGAAAAAGTTACTTAATGTAGTGATGGCATCGTAAGTGAATATACACGTACCATAAGCCATCACACAGAACAGACAAGTGTTCATCACCATTGGTATGGCAGGCTTCTTAAATAGTGGTTCAGAATTTCTCTGAAACCCAACTACATGGATGTTTTCAAGTGAGAGACTGAATACACCAAATATTTCGCAAGGCTTTTGTTTTTGCCAATTTTTGGAGTTGGTTGCAAGAATTGAGAAATGTTCCAAAATATTAACCCTGATTGCAACGTGAATGTGACGTACATCATACATTTTTCCGTTCAGTCCTGTACTCCACAGTCAGAAATTTTACCACTTGCAAAATTGTTGGGAACTCTGGATTCACAAAAAATTAGACTCGCTAAATTTATGGCTTATACAGTACAACAAAACTGATAAGAATTTTCAATCAGTTAACATTTTTTGTTGATCCGTTCGATGCTTAGTTTTCTGTGCAAGGTGTAGATTTATTTCTTGTTCTTTGGCTTTCTCTGTTAATTGTCAGTTGGTCCCAACATGAAGTCCCCATATGTTGTCAACATAATTATGCTGTGTTGTGAATGTAGATGTGGTAACATCATGAGTTGATTGTACTGATATTTCTTTTTATGTTGTCTTCTCCATGTCTGCAGAGGAAACATGAAGAAGACCCACTGAAAAGCTTCAAGTACAAGGGCAAGAAATAATGGAAGATTGGATTCATGTGATGCCGTCTCTCAGAAGCATTGGACACTTGTTAGCAACAGCACACTCTGGATGTATAAAGTCACCAGAAAGGACAACCATTCAACAGACAGAGCGCACTTAATAGATGAAGCCACATTGAACAGTTTGACCACATAGTACTTTCTGACCTCTGCATTAGTTGAGAACATAGTCGTGAGTACTGCATTCTGTGAAGTGCCATGGAATCCCCACCCCCAAAAAGAAGAAATGTCTGGAATGAAGATGTGCTGTTTGCAAGGGTATTTAGGACGGAGGTCCAATGCTGTAAAAAAATTTGAGTGAAGGGTTTGAACCTCAACTACAGAAAAACTATGATATTTCCCGTACATGGTGAAATATGACTGCAATAATGTGGTGATGTTTGTGTCAAAAGAATGGAGAGCTTCTGTTCGTCGCTGTCTGTGAAGAACTTTTGCTGTGTTGAGACACAAGTTAATGTTGTGTTGGCTAACTTTGAAAACTTGTGACATTTCGCCGACTGACCTGCGAAGGACATGATGCCTTTAACCCGTTGAGGACAAGCCCTGAGTATACTTGGGCAAGGGTCTATGGGAAATGCATGTTGTAGCAAAATCAGCCCGTCCTCATTTGGTTAAAGAGGTTGTTGCACCGAGATGAAGGCAACTGATAATTGTAATAATGGCAAAAAGAAACAAATGATAAGAAAAATTATGTGAATGGACATATATATGTCTCTCAATGTGGTAAGATTAATGTTTGTTGCTCCCCTTTGAATGCTGGTGATATGACATCCTAAAAGGGCACTGATTGTCATTTCTTGTCAGACCTCATGTTTGCTATAAGACTATACCTACAGCTGTACAAGGTTTACTGCAACTGATTGGCAAATTGCCCTTCATTGATGTAAATAAACACTGATTATTAAATGTTTGAGTGGTAGCCATGATGAAAAATCATGGGCATACACACCCAAGTACCTCAAGTATATACCAAAATATGTATGCCCTTGATTTTTTTTTTTTTTTTTTTTTTTGGGGGGGGGCATATAATGGGTGTTTATTTACATTGATGAAGGGCAATTTGTCAGTCAGTTCCATTACAAACAACTTGATGCAAAAAATTCTAATTCAACCTGAACTACACGGTTTCCAGCAAAGACTATTAGACCCCGTTTACCGTGTGAGGCTGGGCCGAGCTGCGGCCGAGCCCAACCTCAGTTGCGAGGCCGAGCCCCGCAATTTTGTCTGTTGACACTGCCGGGCTCGGCCGCGCTTTTGATTCAAACCTTTCGATATTTTGTCGTAGTGGCGCTCTACTTGTAAACAAAAGCAATTTGGTATTGTCTGGTTTTCAGACCCTTTGCCAACTGAATTCCGTGGCGACGAAGTCACCGTTCAGGCAAAGGCCTTTGCCGAAGGAAAATTCCTTTGCAGGACAAAACTACCTTAAATTATACAAGTTTTTGACGTTGAGGGGGTTAATATCCTGAATAGCGAAATAGTACAGGTAGAAGGTTTGGAAGCCAAACTAAAACATTTGGCCCAGTTTGCGTTTACACTGAGAAAAGGCCGGGCTCGGCCGCGGCTCGGCCACAGGCGAGACCACCTCCAGAGCGAGGCCAAATGCGTGGCCAATTTTGGCCTCGCATTTGGCCTCGCATTTGGCCTTTTGCGCGTTCACACTGAAGCGGGGCTGGGCCGAGCTGCGGCCGAGCCACGGCCGAGCCTCACACTGTAAACGGGATCTTAGAGTCTGCTACAATTAAGAATTTCTTTCATTTTCAGCAGTGTTTAAATTTCCATATATATGACACGGTCATGTCTTCCAGAAACAGTAAAGTACATGTTGTATTTAAATGCATTTTACCCTTTCTATCCGATACACTGCATATGCAGCGTCGTTCATATGCAGTAATTATAAGAAGATATTTAAGGCTCTACCAGAAGTACTTTCGGTGTTTTGTTGTCTTTTTTTGGTCATCGATTTGGTTAAAAGAAGCTGTATTACTACTTGGGGAGATTATCAAGAGTGAATTAATGAAGTCAGACACACACGCACACACACAAAATAGTACACTGTACGTAATTTACTTTTTATGTAAGGTCTGTTGTGGATAGTATAAACCTACAGTGAGAATATAGCAAATGACTGCTACACAAGCATTATGCACACGGCACTTACCACAGACCAACAGAGAACATACATGTACTTCTCTTACAACCAAATGATTCACAAACACAATGTGTCATTTGTTTTGAATTTCATATCTTTTATAACATATCTATTTAATGCAATGAACAATGGGACAGTTTTCTCATCAATTTTATACAGTACAGCTGACATATGGCTATAATACGTATCTCGCAAGAGTAATTGTATATGTCACTACTGGTTGAAAAGAGAAAAATAAAAAATGAACTACTTTATAATATATCCCTTGCTAGCTGACTTTGACAAGATTAGTTAAATGTACACATAGTACATACATAGAATACCTAGTCTTAACAATGTCGTGGTGAAAGAGATTACAGTTGAATCATGTCAAGACTTCAGACTTGTGAGACTGCACATATCAATCTGGAAATACATAGGCATTGGACTTCACTTGTGTCTTTCCTTCCAAGCAATATTCATTTAGACAGAACCATTCAATTCTGAGACAACATCGGGTGAGAAGAACATACACAAACTTTGAAAAAGACTGGAGTAGTGGGGTACTGTACTGGGGTAAATTGAAGCTCAACACTTGCAACATAAGTCATGATGTTTCAAATTTGTTGGGTATCATCCATGTGAAGGTGCACATGAAGGGGATATGTGATTGATTCTTACACAAAAACGTTGAATCCCTGGTAAAAGCCATGTTTTCTGTTTTCAATGAATACCCCCATATTCAAACTCTGAAATTCAGACTATGGTCTACAACCGCCAGCTCACTTACCAAATGCATCAATGGTGTTCATTGCGGTCATGACAGAGAGATCCACCCATATGTAACTAAGAGGAATCATGATTGGTAGCTTTTCACACACTATCGAGAACTGCACTCCATAGAGATTCATGTGAGAAGTGATGGGTGGGTGAGGGACAACACTCCAAAGGCCACACACATAGTATTAATGTGCTCTTCTGTTGGATGACAGCAACTGCCATTTGCCAAACGCACACTATGCACGATACCCTTTCCCCTTTACTAGTGGTCACAAAGATTTGAGTGAATATAACTCCACTTCTAAAAAAAATCTCATACACACTGTACCACTTGGTGGGTGACAGGTGACGTACAGATACAATACCATACATGTACACTTCCCTCTGTGTTGTTTTCTACATGGTTGATAAATCCCTGCCTTCCTCTCATAGATGAGATAATTTCACACTCTACACGAACCAAACAAACCATGAATGCGAGTTCAGGCAGTGAATATGCAGACCACAATCATCTAGAAATATATTTGTATGACCCCACATTTGGCTGGAGTAAACTGCAGTTCTTTCAGGATGACTGCTGCCTCTGCAACAGTGCCGTTTCAAATGTATCACTTGGCACATTTTATGCTGACAAAATGCAGAGCAGCCTCACCTTCATTTACTTCTTTACATTTTCTGAGTAAAATTATGGCCTTGTTGACAGCAAAATTTGGATCTCTGTGGCTCAGTAGCCCCTGGAGGTGCAGCTGGTATTGCTCTTCTGGTTTTGAGAATTGATAATCTTGCACTAAGAAAGGTTACACGATAACATGCAAGACACCAGAAGAGCAAGAAGGGCCCAAGTATTAAAGCAATCCTGAGATCTTTCAACTACTGAGAGCAACATACGCTGTCCTGCAGTTCAGTAATGCTATATGTCTCCCCACACATAAAGAGGCTGAACTGCTTTTTAAGTACGTATGTCACAATAGGGGTCATGTTGGAGGTGGTATTACACTGTCTCTTTAATGCATAAATTGGAATTGTTTGTACTGTTGCTTCTTTATTCTTTCTGTACAGTCTTCCTTATAATATTCTGGCATACATCTCTGATTGACATTAACATCGGTACAAAATTTTCCCTTTATCTAAGTGCACACTTGTGACTATCCCATTAACTCCAGTGCCTCTTGCATCAAATACATGAACCAGTCTCCAGAATGATTATTTTAAAAAAATAACAAGAATATGACAAAATTTGTGGACAAGATACGTTGTATGCTCATTGAAGTGTATCGAATGAAAAACAACTGTCTTATGTGTGAATATCGATTGGCAAAGTCTGTTCTTTCATTCATTTCAGACATTCTTTGCAGCACTGAAACTGAATTGTAATACAACACACGGGCAGGATACTGTAAAAGTGGTTTCTTTCGCGGTGGTTTTATTTTTGCGCTTTGAGGTTGAACCGCGAATTTAACATCACATGAAAATGTTTTGAAAAGTCACGCAAAATTAACCACAGAAGGAAATGTTTTGAACTCGCCACTTGTTACAACGCTATTGCGCACATGCACACACGAAGATTCCGCGCATTGAGTATATTGATGGTCAACACACACACAGCGATACCGCACAATGTAGGTCAAGCATGTTATAAAGTACTCAAGAGATGGGATTTCAGGTAAGCCTGCATTTAATTTCAATTTCTATTTAATAAATAAAAGAATAATTGGATTATAGTTTGGGTTTTCACGTGCAAAATAAAACAGTTTTTGCCGACTGGGAATTCACAGATTTTGCCGACCGCGAATTTAAACACATGCGAAAAAGTCAGCACCGATGGAAACCGCGAAAGTAGATCTGTACGCGAAAGAAACCACTTTTACTGTAGTCAGATTGGTGTTCATAACTGTCACAAGAGCATTCTCTTGAATGTGTCATATTTCTTTTCAATATCCACTGCCAACACAAGTCTCATGTGAGAAGAAATACAATCCATCTCATGAACTTTACAGAAAGAGAATTAGTCATTTTTTTTTTCACTCTGAACAAAACTTGGTAAAAATACATTTGTTCAAGGAAAGAAAGTGACAAATCAGCTTTTTTTTTTCAATTCTGAACATTTATGAGATTGTACTTGTTGTGTGACTGCAAAGTTTTTTAGTAATTAGCACTAACAGTAAAATTTGTCCTAGTACCAACCAAAAGGTATTTACATCAAAATCACAACATTGCATTGATGTTAATGCAAATGACCAGACACAGGTTACTTGTATGCATGAAATGTCACTATTGCCACCTTCTTCTTCTGCCACAGGTGGCTACCAATTCATGGCATATTAATCATTTCTTGACCCTTGCTCTCACAGCAAACTGGCGAATGGTAACTACACCCCATCTGGAAATCTATATCCATAAAGGATAAGTCAAGACATAATTTGCCCTATAAAACATTATGTGGGTACATGTAAATGGGACCTGTATCTGCTAGACAAGTGAATGTGTGGCCAGAGTGGCTAGAGTGGCCATTAAGGCCAGAAAATCTGACAAAACAACTGGAAGAGCAGCCCATTGAGGAACATTTCCCAAAGTGACTATATGCCTCTTTTCCACAAAATAGCATATTCCGATAAAATGTTCACAAAGTACGAATTGAGTGGCTAGGATAATAATGTATGTTATCATGGAAATAATGCATGTTTGTTTGAATCTAAATTCTTAGGTTAAAAAAGAGACTCAGTGATTTGGGCCATGCAGTACATCCTTTCACACAAATGGATTTGATGCGCATAGTTAATGATGATGATATCACTGTTCTCCTGCAGCGCATTCACAACCATGGGAGATGTCCATAGGCTCTAGAGACAGAATGATACAACCAACAAAGCAATCACTTATTCACAAAATCGTACAACACTTCTACAAGGGAAAGAGAGATCAACCTGCCAACCAGCCTGAATGGGACCGAGTCCCAATGCATCGACATTAGGGAGCTTTCAATTCGGGAAGGTATGGCATATGGGACAGAGAGTTAACCCATTGTGCCCCTCTTGCTCTGTCCTGGGTTGTTGGCCATTTTGATTTCTGGGGATGGGGATGCTTGCATCCATTGTACTATGTAAGCTGTTACAGGTGCGCACGCCGTACCTAAACATACGACAGCTTGCCACTCCTTCCTTGTTATAGACCGAATGCTATTTCCACCGTGAACCATCCTAAAAATTAACATGAAAGATATTCAATGTTGTGCATGCACAAATCGATTTTATGCTCTACCTACTGTCCTCTTTCCCTACCATTCTGAAATTGAAAGCTCCCTACTGCCTTGGATGACACGATACTCAAAGGGAGAGGGAACAGTGCAAGAGAACACCCTTGTTGTCCCAAATGATTCTGCCATTGTTCATTTCTCCCATCTAGGAGATTTTGCCACAGAGAATGAAGGGATACCCAGGGGGGCATGGTGCAAGAGGAAGTCCCACACATAATGAGGATGTGTTCAATGGATTGCTTGAAATATCACAAGATTAACTCAAGTAACTGGCAGTCACTGTACGTTCTTGAGAGGGTGTATTGGTGGGGGGGGGGGGGGGGGGAGGGGGGGTTGTTAACGGAAAACTCACTGAGTATGCTCTACACTGACGTGAAGGACGAAAACTTTAGATGGGATGAGAACACGACGCCACTATATTTCACAAAGCCTTGTACACACTGAAGTTTGCATTGGAATATATACATAAATCAAACATCACACTTCTTAGTCTGTGCTTGTTCACAGTGTTTATAGCAAGATTGTTTTTCCCTATTGAATCAATTATGCACATAGTATTTGTTTAAATACACATGATGACATCAATTGCCATCATATTTCTTTTACAGCAGCAGTCAGCTCAAAGGCCTGGGCAGTTTTCAAATGCCGTAAGGAATGTCATCAATTTAGTTTCTATCACACGACATGTGAGGAGAAAAAGAAGGAGTATTCTTGTCGTCGACACTCCTTGATTTGCGGTATACTCGTAACCTACCCTGGTCAATTAGACTTTGCTGACATTCCAATCTGAACAGGCATTTAAAAAACAAAATAACCCTCAAGTCTTTGAGCTAACTGAGCCTCGATCTAATTTAAAAAGTACTTTACTGAATGTTATGGTGCATAAAACACACCTTCAATCAATTTAGCATACTCATCTGCACATTAGACAACTCTTGTAAATTTCCATAATTTTCTCATCTTCTTTTTTCCTCGTAAACATCACATCTCCATTCAAACAATTTCAAGGCATTTCCGTAATGTCAATATACAATACACAGGTAAACATGTATAACATTAGAAATGGTATCCTTTGTCAGGGAGACTTCATAGTTGTGAAACACTGTATGCACAGTGCAGCACAAGTATATGCTAACTAAAGGACTATTGCAAGCAAAGGGAAATCCGGTCCGATACGTTGGTAAGGGGAAAAAAAAAGAAGTCAAATTTGTTGCTATTAATGTTGCACTTGCAAAAAATGGATGAAACCTCAGTATTTCAGGCTACAGGACATGGAAATCAGGTATGGAAAATTGAGGTTACTAACATTAGGACATTCTCTACCAGTTTTGAAATGCATTGTTTTCTAATTACAGCCATCATTTGCAAAGAATATTCCCATTTTCTTTCATGGGTCATCGTGTGTGTGTGTGCTACGATACAAAACTGAAAAATGTAAGCTACACATTGTGGAATTAGTTAAATATCTAGCTCAACCTGTATTCTCTTTTTTATATCTCTATTTGATTATTATTATTTGTTTTTTTGGTAAACAAATATCACTATTTTCATCCGGAGAAAGAGAGAGAGCACTCTTTATTGACAATGAACTAACACAATTGCCTCTTGCCCTGCCCTACCCCTCACTAAAAAACAGATAAAAACTGCGTCAGTGATACAGTCTTCACTGCTTTGTGACAGCAAAGACGTCGGCTCGTTCACAAGCTTTGACGGCTGTGCCAGTACTATTTGCTCAAAATGACAAGTAAAAATAAGACAGAGATGATGGGATTGATATTCATCATCGGTTTTGATTCAGTCTGTGTGAAAGGAGTCGGCTGAGAGAGCGGGAATGCATTCTTCTCATAATGATGGAGATACCTCATTTATCCCAACAGGGGGCATAAACTTACTTGATTGTCTCAGATCCATACAGAGAATGTGTTATGGAGTGCAACATGAACCCAACATATTTTCTTTGAGAAAGTACTAATCTCTTTGCCCCCCCCCCCCCCCCCCCCCCACCCCACAAATTTCCATTGTGGTCAAATATCATGGGTATATTCTGGCCTAGACTGAGATATACAGAGATTGCAATTGGGCTGTTTGTGGGCCCGGATCAGCAAAAACATTTCCCTTGCAGCAGGTCTGCCAAGGATGGCTAAAAGATAAATGTACAGGGTTGGAATATGCATCTGCAGAAACAGAGTAAACTGTTACTATTCAGACCTACATGAATGCTCCTTGACTAATTTTGAGCTAGTCTCACTTATGCCCATGTCTCGGAAATGCGATTACAAAGTCATGTAGCAGACTTGAGATGAACAACATTTCTTGTGGCTGCTCTCTCTCTCTCTCTCTCTACATATCTTACTGTTGTCTGAGCTCTGTTTTCCCCTTGTTCTAGCAGCCAGTCAAAACATTCTGCAAATATTGATAGCTTCATTTATTTTTTTATTTTTTTTACAGCTTTGTTGCAAATCTCACCTTGATGTGGGCATGCACAAAATCACAAGAGGAAAGAGTCTACAGAGGAAATCATTTGGATTCTGCATAAAAAAGATACAAAATAAAACATAACTATATCATTGCAACCTGTCAAAGTGCCACGCATCGCAGATTTCGCCTGTCTGTTTTCCCCTGTTAAGACTATGTAGTATTTCTACGATCAGATATGCTGTTTGTAAGTCATTAATATCAATATCATATACAAGAATGCACTGGTAATTGGTTTCTCATCTCCTTGTTTGCCTACTATTTATTCACAAAACACACAAGACCTTTCACTATGTGCTATGCTGGCCCCTCCTTCTCTTTCAAATTTAAAGATCCTAACTTTAGAAGGGTCTGCGATGCTATCGTGGCGCCGTCCACTGGACTGCTACTGGCCAGGCTGCCCTCAACGTTTTCTAAGGAAGTGTCGGATTCCTTGTCAGATTCGTTGAGCGTGGAGAGGATCAGGTCCTGGATGAAGAAGCTGCGGTCGGCATTCTCTATCTCGGTGACTTGGAGGTCTGTTTCAGACAGGGAAGGCTCATTTATCCTGGAAGCAAAACCATCAAGAGTCACAAAGAGAAAGCAAGGATTTAATTTGCTGTATGAATCTAACAAGCAGAATACTAAACAACATCAAGACAGCACACACAAACAAAAACAAGAAACAAACTTCTCTGGTGTAAAATTGATGAAATACAATCAACCATCTGGAATTAAACCAAAATGTATAGCATAATTGATGACCTAAATTCCACTGCATTTGTAGAATGACATCTCTAATAATTCCTAAAGACACAAGCATGTCCTGTATGTTTGATCATTTAAACTTTCAGCATTATCAATGAACATTCACTATCAACTCTTACCGACTACAAAAGGATTTGCTGTTTGAGAACAAAACTCACCTACAATGACCTCATTCAGTTCCCAAGTTCTAAACATGCTCAGCTGACTAACTCCTAAACACTGTCACCATAGTTGATCTACTGGTGGATTTCAACATCAATGAGCACTTCCACATCAAAATAAAAGGTGTACATCTTTTTTTTTCATTACATACTCTGAATTTGTAGTATATGAAGTACACTGGGAGTTCTTTCACAGAAGTAGAATATATATCTGTATTTATAACTGGCCTGGTAGCTTCTGCCCTTTGAAAATTTGTGTGTCAATGCATTATCACAATTTCACAGCAAATGAAAACATCGCTGGTGTTGAATTTCTTCTGATAGTCTCCTTCCTACAAGAAGCCATTGCCGCTGTTACCTTGATAATAGGTACTGGGACTCGGGTTGGTTGGTGCTGGTGGATAGTAACGTGGACTCCACAACACTGCTGTAGTTTGGGGCCCCATGCCCTGGGTTACTGTTCGCAGACGCAGATGTTCCCGTGGGTCTCCTTGGGGGCGGTACTGTCAGACTTTCCACTTGCCTTCTGCTTCCCTGTAAACACAAATAAGAGATACAGACAGTGCGTTGAGTATGCAAAGCAAGCAAACAAACAAGCAAGGTCAAAACAATTTCTCAATTGCCCCCAAATACATGCCAACACATATAGACACAAGCATACACATAGTCACTCATCTATACACACACACACATGCACACACAGCCATTCATGGCTTTCATGGCACAAGCCCATGATAATATTGAGCTGTGACCTGGGACACAAATGTTGGTCTAAAGCTTGATCACTAGAGCACAGTTACAGCAAATAGAAACAGAAATTAACAAAAATATTGAGGTGATAATGTCATCCCTTTTTCTTTTCCATCGAAGAATAATAAATTCTACGAGAAGAACTCATAACCGTAGAATGAGAGAGAGAGAACTTAAAAAAAAAAAAAAGAAGAGAGAGAGAGAGAGAGAACTGGTGAGCGTGTAGGAGGTGGTCTGTCCCCTCCCCCAAAGCGGGCACTTTCTGCTCTCCCTGCCCCTTCAGCTTTCTGTATTGTATCGCTTAAATGAATTCTACAAGGGGAACAACATACTACTAGTAACAGGTGCAGGTCCTGATGAAGTCAACTGACTCAAAGTTGGAAGATCAAATACAAATGTAGGCACATGGCAATATTATCAAAAGTAGTCTTGAAGTCAGTACATGTACATATCACGCATTACTGATCGATCAAACATGTATGCAAGCATGTACACGCATTGTGCCACTGTACTGTGCAGTGTGTGCACTATAATTTGCACATCATGTATATACACAGCATAGCTGCTCACTGGAAACACCCTCATTACCTTTCACATGCATGCACACACTGCCAATCTCTTAACGCACAAGCATTATCCATCAGTTGATACAGTACTGTGGGATATGATGGCTGCAAAACAAAACAAATCCCCCCATGTGTTTTTGCTTGTTTTTGTTTTTAATTCAAAATCTGCAGAAGTCCAGAGATCCAGGGAAAAATATCTTGCCTGCATCGCTCTCAAAAAATCATTTCACAGTTGTAATGATTCAAGATCAAGTTATTTCCTTTTTTTATTGATAAAGACCTTAGGTTACCTACATCATGGACCAAATGGCTCTATGAAATGTTCATGCACAAACCAATGTAGGTCTTGTTTTGATGATTACAGTTATACATGCCTCATGTACAATACATACAATGTACAAGATGAAAGGATGAAAGGAAGAGATTAGTAATGCATTATCAACGTCCATCAAATTTTGATGGTTGCATCAAATCTTCAAAGCATCATGTATCTTCGTCAGGGTTTCAAATCCTCATCACCAGGTTTTATAAAGTACTGTACCTCAAGCCAACATTTTCACTAAGTTGAGGATATCAATCAGATTTGTAAGGTAATTGATTCCATGATGGATATGCAGTATAATTTGCAAACTCTCACATGTGTGGCAATATGTTGTATTTTGTTGACTTCACAAATACTTTACACCAAACAACATTTAAAACCTTTGTGAAAATAGCCTTTAACCCTATTCTAACTGGGATATTTGAGACCAAGTTTTTTACTGGGGGGGGGGGGGTCAAATTGACCCCCCCCCCCCCCCTTCAGATCTCCGCCCCTTATTGCGTGTTCGCTGCAAAATTTTGCCCGAACATACAGCCGGATGTCAACTACAAGATTATATGGTTATACAAGAGAAAAATATTGATTTTCTATTTTCAGTTTATTTATTATGCAAATTTTGCATGAAATCATATTTTAGCCTGTAACTCCATTAAAAATGCTGAAGGATTGTTTATTTTTTGTGTCAGAATTCCTCAAGACATATTCCTCAACACATATCCTCCAATAATTTTCTTGCAAAGAAATGGCCCAATTCAAATTAATTTTTTTTTGTTTCTTATTGTTCTAATTTTTTTATGTATTTTATTGTTTTTTTACCCTTTTGTTTTCTATTGTTTTTTGCCAAAATTTATTGCATACACTTTTTCAAGCTTATCTGCAATAGAATTGATTAATTTCAATGATTAAAAGTTGAACTAATCTATTTCATATGAATTTAACATAAAAACACATTTTGCTGTTTTCGGGCTGACATGCATATATGCCAAACATTACATAACTTAGAACAGTGTACCTGGACGTCACAAATTTAGTCTCAAAATATGCAGCAGACTTCAAAGAAAAAGTCATGAAATGGCGCCGCAAAATCTTTGCGTGTTGCGGAATCATCGCGCAAAATGTCGAGGGGGGGGGGGGGGGGGGAGTCAATTTGACCCCCCACCCCAGTCAAGATAGGGTTAAAGTTATGGGTATAAATTCACGTGTGTATACATGGAAAACAATGCATCCTGTTAGATGTATTCAATGGTAGCAACTTGAAAAATTCACGAAAAGGATTTCATGAAAACAAAGGTGCAAGAATGTGGATCACATGTACACATATGTATGATATGGAACACAAGGCGACCACTCCTGCCAGCATCGCCTGCCCGGCCCTCTGCCGATGTTTCACTCACCATGCTCCTCACCTGGGCATTCTGCGACTGCTGCTGCTGCTGCTGCTGCTGGCGTTCCAGCTGCAGCTGCATCATCTGCAGCTGGTGCAGCTGGGAGGCCGTGGAGGAGTGGCTGCCGAGACCGCCGGCTGACCGCCGGGCCCCCGACAGCTGGGACAAGAGTTCTGGGATCGAAGGGAGAAAGGTAAAATACACGAGAACAGGTAAGCAGTGCATCTAAATGGGTATTCCAGACATTCACATATAGTATGGTATTACATAAATCAATAGCCCAATGTACAGACTGGTGCAATTCATTGTGGTCCTTGAGCAGAGCAACCAATACTCTGAAAAATCCAAATTACAATACACTGAAGAAGGATGATAACATGGGAGACTCATACATTACAGTAATGTAGCACTGTAATTCAACTACAATACCACTTGCTTAGCAAGTTTACCTGTGCAGAACTTATGCATGCTGTCTCTTCTTGTTCTGCTTCCTTGAGTACCCACATGCATTCTTACGTGAAGTTGCCATGTCTTCATCTTTGTTCATTGTGATTTGTTACAAATCTTGAAAACATTCTTATTCCCCATCCCAATTGTAGATAAATACTGAAACTCTGCACCCTGGATAATCAATTCATAAATTTTCAAGTGCAAAATGCTAAAATCATCTGGAGGTCTCTTTTAGGCTGATATGTGCTTTCTGTGTATTATTCAAATGCATGTCTAATTTCAATCATTTCTGTGTATATTGTTGAAAATAAAAAGAAAATGAAATTTGAATGGAAATTCAATTGAATTGATGAAAAAAAAGTTTAATATAATTACACTGATTGCTACTGATGGAAACCAAGCTATGTCTTAAAGTGGAGGACAATGCGCAAACAAAAATTGGAAATTTTGGAGAGATTGTTGCTCATAATTTCTCATGTGCATAATGCAATCGAACAGCAAACTTATGTGGTGTGAAAGATTGCAAGAGGTTAGGAAACATGAAGCAGCACATACCGGCTATGGGGTCCATGGCCTCCCTGTTGCCCGGTGAGCCTGAACTTTGACCGGCAGAGAGTCCACCGCCACTAAAGTGCATGTTGGTTCTCCTTGGGCGCGGACCGATGCCCCGCCCTGGGTGGAACATTCGCCTTAGATGCCTAACATTACCAGCTTCATCGTGAGAACTCAGAAAATTAAGGAAATCACAAATCTACCCATGATAATACAAAAAATAATTACAAAAAAAAAAAAAAAAAACGAGAAGTTTTTCATCAATATAATTTAAACAGTAAACACAGGGCAAAGGAAATATGAAAGGAATGTCCTGTCAAGGATCACTATATATTTGGCTTTAATTATGAAAAATTTACAAAGTCTGTGCACACACATATCATGTGTGAGGTGCATTCATTTACTCCATACTGTGCATGATGGAACTAGTAGACTAGCAAGAAAAACAATTTGCAAATATCATGATCCTGAAATCAAAGAAGGAAATGTTCACTCAGCCAAAGGTCCTCTAATGACATCACTTCCTGACTTTGTAAATGCTGAAAAAGGATATTATTTCTCGCGACGATCTGTGTTCTAACGTAAGGTGAGCCGCAAAGTCATCTGTCACGTGATTAGGATCACCGCCGGGTGACGCTGCACACACTGGGCATACCTATTGAAAGAACAAAACATGTGTGTCAGGCAGTTTGTGTCAACAGAAAGATTGGGGGATATCATTACGACACTACATGCGAATTGCATTTAGTTCTTTTCCAGAGTGGTCGGTCTGTGCCCAAGTTTGGTACAGTACCATCATATATTCTTTGGGTGCATCAGTCTCGAGGGATATTGTTGTTCAGTCTAATCTATTTTCAGCAAAGAAATGATGTTTGTAAACATGTCAGTGTTCTAATGCTGCTCTAATGTGGCAGAAGTTAGATTTGAGTAAATGGACAATACAAGTGTTTGAGGATCTGACAAAGGTAAATTACCACTTTAATTTACCCGAAAAACATGAACCTGAACCACAACTGAGCACAGCCTGGCTGAATACTACATAGATCTGTTATCAGTCTATCCACATAATCTTTGTTCTACAGGCAATGGCTGCACTGGTGTTGTAAATCTGTGGTTTCTTTGATACAAGTATTGAATCACTGCTGCCTACATACTACATGTATATGTAAATGAGAAAATAATGGTACAAACTTGTATTTAATAGAGTTTTAAAACATAATAGTGCAACATACGATTTACGGTACCATCATTTTCATTTTCAGTTGTAGTGTTAAAACATAGCATGTGCTTGAGGGGTTTTATGAACAACAGAATGACATGTTTGGTAAACTCAAGGGCCCCTCATACAAAAACCCAGCTTCCTCTTCCTCCAACATGAAATGATAAAGAATTAGACAATGTACTGGCCATCACATGTAACTGTGCATAAAAAGGATGACACAGTTAGTTTCCATCTTCTACACGAGTAGATTAATTTCTGGGCAAATCGTGTTATCAATTACGAAGTTCTTCATGCAGTCTTTTGTTCATTCTAATACGTATAAATGCGCCCAATGCAAGAATTAAAAACAAATAAACAATATAATTAAAAAAAAAAAAACAAATGCAAGTCTAGCACTTCTCTAAGCATTGCAAGTTCAACTTTCAAACATTCTTGCATGCTATTACTCAAGAACATAGCAAACTTGGAGTGGGGCTTTGGACATCCAAGGGAGCATGGTGATCATACAGTACGTACAATTTGTTGTATGTACAAATTGTATGTAAATTCTATCACACTGGCAATGATACCTGCCAAATTTGGTTAAACTTTGTCCATATACAACTGCATTTTCAAGAACATGATGAAAATAAGAAAGTTGAGCCCCCATTTGGTTTACATAGTATGACAATGTAGTAGATATGACACAAAAGACTGAAATGCAGCGCAATTCAGAAACAACCAACAAAAGAGCTACAGCTGGTAAAGGGATGATCTGAGCTCATCTTTCCCGCTTACATCTGTAAGTTCATTGCAAGGATTATCATTGTTGTCAACATCACTGTCATCATCAAAATCGTAATTTAGTGTCATCAACATTTGGTACTCCCCCATCATTGGCACTATAAATCCAAACATTAAAATCCCCATCACCTGCATCATCATCATCATCCTCATCATTCTCATCAACATCATCTTCATCACAATCACCATCATTACTATCAATCTTATAGACAGCATTACTGCCCTAACCAACATCAATGTCGGCATTGACTCTCATCTTCTGCCTCAAGAAACTCACCACTTCAGCGTTTGAGTCTGAGTGCTCTGAAGTGACATGCTCCTGGAGGGTTGCCTCTGTGAAGCCCATCTTTCCGCAGTAGGTGCACGTGAATGATTGGGCTTGGTCCAAACTCACCGCTTCTCCACCATAATATAAATCTGTTAATGGGATTCCAGGAAGATAATATATTTACATACAGTTTGCACACACAATGAAAACAAAGCAAAGCATGTTATAAACTGTAATATTGTGTCCACACACACAAACACAAAAACAGAGAAATTAACATACATTGTATGATTGGAAATGCTAGTTGTACATACTGAAGGAATATTGCATATTGTGTATTCTGTGCACACAAAAAAAAGAAATTTAACCAAAATTATAGCTTCACTATGTACAATAAAAAAGTACCAAGCACTAATGTACTGGACATGATCACGCACTGTCCAAGATTTCAGGACATGACGGATGTTCTGATAACATTTCATGACTGCTCCAAATGGTGCTCCAAATGGTTAATCAGGCAAATGTCTGATTCTACAGGCTACATACTACACTTGTGTTCAGTCTACATTGTCATTTTAAGTGGTTAACAGACAGTGTTTTGGATGCACCACGCAAGCTGGCACATGGGGTCAGGGCACCCTGATTTACATAAAGTCACTTCATCATTCTTAAGATATTGACCTTCTATCATAGTGGTGCCACGTTGATAGTCTTTCCCGACTTCTACCGGCCATCTGTATGAACCACCTACGGTCAACATCATTTGCCCTTTCTCTAGCTGTGGGTTATGAGACAAGGCCACCACATTGGGTTTGCAGCTTGCTCTTTGAAAAGGTACTTTCAATGGATTTTTGTTCATGTGCACTGAGACTCAGTCACACAGAGGACCTCCATTTTATGTCATATCCAAGGGAGAGAACAATCTTTGCCTCTTGCTAGAAGGCACAGCAAGGTAACACAAAATATTGTTAAAGTTGGACTGGAATCCAAGTATCTCAAGAGCAGTGCAAACACACTATTGACTAAGCCATCTTGCCACCCTCAAAGATGAACCAACTACAGCACACATTGACATATCAGGTATTCTTCAGTTAACAATACAGCTGACATTCATATGATACTGATTAATATTGTTAATTCATATTTGGTCTAGATGCATGCCTCTACTAAGGTAGGGAATAGAACTCCACCAACCATAAATTGCACTCTGCCAATGGATACTTTGGTGCTCCATAATCATGTGTAACCAGAAATGTCAATACAGTGTACACATCGTATGGCAGCTGGTATGCCTCTGCCATAACGCATGATTCTCCTAATAGGTCTATAGTACATGTGGACGATGTGTGATGACAGTTTCACATACTTGGCAAAATATTAAAATAACATTTTCGTCACAAATGTGTTATATGTTCACCTTCTTTGACCTACAAATTTGTAGGTTTAATTGGACGAATGGGAGAGCATGTATTTGGGGATTTGGGGACTTTTAATTGACTTTGACACTTTTATAAGTTTGTGCATTGAGTAATCTTCAAGGTTTGGACAAAAAGTGCAATTTCTGTATCAATTGAATAGTAAATTGTTACCATTTTCACCTGGCCTTTGATCCTTGACCTTTGACGCTATGACCCTAGAATTCATAAGAGAATCACTGTCAGGCAGCGTATGCATAAATATGTACTAAGTTTCAGAGAGAACTTGAGCCACTTCCGAGATATGGAGGAAAAAGTAAAGTTCAGCACCTTCACTAGATCTTTGACCTTTTGACCTTTGACTTTTTTGGCAAAAAAGAAAAAAAAAAAGAACTTCCCAGAGAATCTCTATTGTGTAATACATGTATACAAAAAAAAAAAAAAAAAAAAAAAAAAATCCTGCAGGCATTGCATAAATATGAGGGAAATAGTAGAATTTTGAAGAGTGGACCTTGACCTTTGACCCCCTAACCCCAAAATTCCCTAGATAATCACTGCCAGGCAGTACATGCATTATGTTCCATGAAAATACCTTGAACCATTTCCAATATATATATGGAGAAAAAAAAGAAGCAAATTTCACTTGACCTTTGACCTTATAACCCGAAACTCTCACCAGCAAATCTTAATTGGATAGTACAGTGTACATGTATACACTAACTCATATTGATTGTCATCTTACTCGGAAACCTCACATTTAATTGGTAAATAAATGTGTTCGAAGGAAAGTAGGTGTATTGTATAAATTAAGACAGTATGTTCCGCAGCGCATTCTTGTGCTTTTGTATAAATCTTTTATACAGCCACACATATCATTGAGGTATGGGGCAGTACTTATAAATCTCACTTAAATTGTAAAAATATTTCTCTAAAATTGGCTCTGAAAGCTATAACATTTTCGTCGTTATGAACACATTAAGAACCATTGTTCCAACTATTCAAACTTCTAGATGTTGTTAGGTTGCATAAGTTCTCAGTTCTTACATTTATGTAAGATCTCTGCAATGGAACTATTCTGTACCCTCTGTATCACTATTGCCAAATTGCGCATCACACTTACAGGACAAGAACAAATGAAAAAAGAATGTTGTACTTACCAAAACTTAAAACCACACAGGGACAATTTTCGATTTCTTACTTAGGACCAAAACTTTGGAACACATTGCCACGAGAAATGCGTGAACAAAGCAAAAGATCAACATTTCGTAAATGCCTTGCAGATTTCCTACTCTAATAGATATCATACTGTATCAGGTATTATCAGTTTTTAGAAAATGAATGACGTATAGATATTCACAGTCATTTCAACTAACCATGTAATAATTTTTCTTTTGTATTTAGCTCTTAGTATGAAGATCAAGGTGACCAATCTAGACTAGCACTTGTGCTAACTTTTGGTTTCCTTGTTAAAGGCATGATTTACCATTTGCAGATGAAACAAAAACCAAGCATTAGTGCTTCAAAATAGTTATAAAATGTGAGTTAAGGATAGAAACCAATGTAAAAATTTGAACCACTGTAATCGATGTTACGTATTGCTGCTTATACAAAATGCGAACAATAGTTATAATAAAAGTGTTTCCAGACTAAACCGTCTAGTGATGTTTTAATGAGAAAAATAGTGATATTTCCTTATATTTTAGGCTTTATTGAAAGAATTTGTATATACTGTAGTAGGATGTTTTGTGATACAACTGACCTACACATATGCATCAAAAGTGATATCTTGAACATTTTTTAAATCACTGCTCCCAAAGGTAAACAGGACCTTTCACAACAGCAACTTTGTAGAATTACGCTACATGTACGTATATATTTAACTCTCAAATATCCTCATTTAATCATGTTATTGTAAAGGAGTAACAGATAAGTATATTTTTTCACATATGTATGTAGATACAATTGTGTTATGATTCTTATATAGGGTGTACATGTTCAAAATGTTTTTGCTAATAAAAAACTTCAAACATCAAACATACGCTGTCCACAAAATTGATTACCAACTGACGGACGGAAGGACGGACAACTCGAGAACATACATTAATGCCTCCGGCACCACATCGAGGCGGAGGCATAAAAACTAGGGCTGGGTAAAGTGTTGTTTGTCAGTTTGTGGACCATAAGCTTGGAATATCTTGCCAAAGGAACTTCTCTCATCACCCTCAGTGTCAATTTCCAAAAAGAATCTCAAATAGTTCTTGTACTCTTTTTGACCTCATCACTGAGATGATTTTACCATGTGAAGCTCATCGATCAATATACAATGTAACTGAAAATGCTCTGGGTACAAAATACAGATTTTTGTTTAATAATCATAATTATTATGACGAGCACAAGAAGTGGGGCTTGTTTACACTGTATGACATTTCAAGTAGCTATCATTACGACAACTTTTACTTTTAATGTGACCACTGATTACATTGTACAATATAAACGACATTACACACAATCAGTGACAACCATCTCAAGGAAAGAGGCTCTTGGAACAATTGCTTTTACCTATTCTCCAGTCAACCTGCATTTCAACAATCTGAGTAGTTTAAGAGATGATGCAGAGAATCCATCTTACCAAAATCTGATCGTGTAAGTATGCACTGCATCGGATGCTCTGCTGTGTGACGAGTTGTGGTTGCTCCGTTTTCGTAGCAGGTTGCACAAAGGTCATAGTCGTAGCAGATGAGACACTTGTACCTCCTGCCTCGGAAATTACTTTTCAGACAGCAGTCACAGCTTACACCTACATTGGGGGGGGGGGGGGGGGGGGGGACACAAATGTTGGGAGTAATGAAATCATCACTATCAGAAAAACATTCTGGAGCCTTGAATTTATAAGCAATCACTGTCACACAGGCTTACAAGTTGTACAAAATGTTACAAATGTTTGTTTGGTTTTTGTGCACCAGAAACTCACAGACAGCATTTGATTGCCTTCATTTTTAGAGGATGAGAAGAAGCCACATGCTTGCATAGATCTCAGTGGCTGCAATCTGAGAAGACACACCCACACTCTAGGTGCTCATTAATATGCATCACTTCATGCATGTATGACTTGTGCCAATAGCTAGCGCGCACTGCCTAAAGTTTATTAGGGCAGTGTGCGTCTTTTCACTCTTGTGCTCTGCAGAAAACATCTAATAGCATCACACTCACTGTTTTCAATATAATACATGTAAACTCCTCAAAAAAAGTCCTGCAATTCCAATTTGATGTATCATATTTCTTTATTCAAATGTGACATCATAAGAAAGCCTATTAATTTTCTTTACAACAACTACTAACTTGTTTACATTATGCATTCCTGGAAAACACAGTATGACTGAGTATGAGGAAAGGTCAAATGTGAAATGTTGCAAAACAGAGCAAACAAGTTATGTCAAACAGTATAATTCCCATTTGCTTTGTCGTTTCAAGGAAGGAAAGTGCTTGAAAAGAATGCATTGTGACATTATCATAAGATCCCAGGCTTCATCCATGCAATTAAAAACTGCAGTAGTACATGTATCAGCAGATTAAAATTAAACATAAAGGTTGACCAAACAGTCATCTATTGTCTAGGAAATGGGAGTTTTTGAAAGTGCTCTCATTTCAGCATTGCTTATTCCAGTGGTCTTTTTTCATAAAAACTGCACATTATCAATAGCAGAATTGTTGCAACTTTTCACTTTTGATCTGTCCCCATACTCGGTTGTTTTGCACTTTCCAAGAACACCCAATCATAGCAAGTGAGGTGTCATTTTAAAGATAATTAATCAGGCTTTCTTATGATGTCATATTTAATGAAGATAATGCAGGTATAAGAGAAATATGACATATCAAACTTTAATTGCAAAACTTATTTTGAGGAGTTCATTATTCTTAATATCAGGGTATATTCATTCTTTACAGAATGTTATTATAATTTCATAGTAAGCAGGGATAAAGCTCACATCAATGAGACTGCTGGATACCTTTTCTATTTTCTTTAATGCTATCTAGACTGCTGCATGAGCACAATTTATCACAAAATTTGATTATTATTGTTAATGCTACAGAATGCACTTCAAGCTATACATTTGTATCACTGGGCATTCCATGTTGTTCAATGGATGACAATAAAGTTTGTAGAGTGATTTGTCCACTTAACGAAAATGTGGGCAGTTTTCACTACACTGTTAATAAATGTTTACTACTACTTGACATAATACTACAGTAAAATACAGTGGTACGTATTCTTGTGAATGCCTGTCTGAGTCACACACAAAAAACAAAAACAACAACAAAACCAAACATCAGGAAAAATATCATTTTACATTCTTTGAAAGTTACTCATACGCAGGGAGAATGCAATGCCTGTATCACTTTATTTTGAAAGGTGATTATCAGCGCATTTCTTTCACTACCTACATATACAGGGTATACAAAAATGGTGGTCCATAAAGTGTCCCATACACTGTGAAGCTCACAAGTTTGCAAGAAACTTCAGCATACAATTGTACAACTTTGGCTGCTAAATTTAACTTATAACCTTAGGGCAACTCTAAAAGCTATCAAATAGAAGAAAGGGGGAGGGAAATTATCTGATCTTTAGGTTTGATATATGAAATGATGCCCTGTCTTTCAGAATCAGAGGTCACTGATCAAAGTGAAATTTTGTTAATGCCAAGGACTAAACAGAGAGTTACACTGTACATGCACCAATTGTACATAGATGTACCTCCTATGTTCAATTTTTTTGTAAGTGCAGGACACAGATGGTCTTCAAAATGGTGAATAAGTTAGTAACTGGTATCAGTTTCAAATTAGATGGAGATGGAAGGGGACTGGAATAGTGAGCCCAGCAACTATGATTGATGATTACATGTCCAAGTGTACCAGGAAATGACCATGCTAACTTGCGAGGGAAGCTCATTCTGGATCTGAATACAGAGGCATGTACAGTTATACGTAAGTGTAAACCTTAGTACAGTGTATGTATAAGAGGACTTGTACAGTTCTTGTAATGTTCAAAACTAATACACTGTAGAACCATACAAGGTACAAAGTGTAGGTGTTCAAAAGGGTACTGATTACTAATTTGTTGAATGTAGAAGAAATCTCCCATGCCAATATTAAATGTGGTTGACACATCTGCGAGTTTGTGTCAGTGTTGGGTACACAGATTAAAGATTCTATCTTTAAAACTACACTGTACATGTATGAGTAAAGGGCACTCAGAACTGTTACAACAAACACAGTTGTAATGAATTTCACACACTTATTAATATTCAGGTACAAATTCAGGTCCCAAAATTATCATAATTACCGGTACAGTCTACAGTGTATGCTGAAATTCTCTTCAGTTTGATATACAGTCTTACTGAATGAAATTTTGATATGTTAACATAACAGAAAACTGTCAGTCCCAAGGATTTTGTTACAAGAATTTTGTTAAAACACTACATATAGATAATCAATCCTTAAATTATGCATTGTTAGAGTTGGCCATCAGGGGCCATGGGAATGATTTGGGTTCTGAGGCATTTACATGTATCTATAATGTAGTCTTGGCTTGTTCCTATAATATATTCAAGTCGAAGTCTTTCAGATATCAGTCTGACTGGTAAAGTTTATACTCAATCACATGATTTTAAACGGTAAAAACTTGGTTCCACACACCAAATCTACTTCTACATGCATGTTCTACAATGTAAAGTTAAACTTTAGACGGGAAGTAGCTCTTAAAGCAAGCTGCCCATCATAATTTGACCATAATGCGTAACACCGTCCAAAATTTGACTTTTGCCAGTTTGGCACGGCCGTGGGAGGTTGAACCTTGGTGCAGGTTTTTTACCGTGTTCGGATTTGAGCATCATCTTGATCATTCTTTATGGCCTTCTTTGGCTCAACTGGGTGTGAGGTTCTCCCCAATCTACAAAACAGCCCAGTCGCTGTAAAAACGCTTCGCACAGCATCTGGTCAGTCTATCCACAATCGTAACAAGATTCACTCGATTGTTTTGGTTCTGCATTTTGACTTTGAGAGACGTTTCATGAATTACACTTCAGTGTACCCATGCAGATACAAGATGAGGGCACCAACAAACAATAACATATTATTTGCACATCAATGTCAATGACAATAATCAAAAATAAACATCACAAGACTTCTCAAGTCAAGGATCAACTTCCACCAAGGTGCAATTTGTTGCCCAACATTCACAAGCAATTCTAGAGTCTACATTAAAATGGGGATGGACAAGATGCATGCTCCTACATTCCCCTTTTACTAATTAACATAGTGCACACACAGAAAGATGGACAATCTAAACCGGGATAGTGTCTAGACCTACTACAATTTGCAAATCGTGCCCCGTCATGTCAGAGAAACCCCTACTCTTTTATGTGTGCAGCATTACCGAGCTGGAGTCAATCCCTCATTTGTGCAAACCGTGATGCATGCATGTCGTGTCTCGTTGCTGCCTGTACGATGATGTGTGCGAATCAGCGTATCTAGTGTAGTGCCGACATGTTCCGGTTTCGGCAATATGCTTACCTTCATGTCGGGACATCCTAGGCGACAATTCAGCCCCACCTTGCACACAAAATCCATGCACCACTTCAACTGACGTTTGTGAGTTATCTGTACCATTTACTTGAAATTTTAGTTCTTCCAATGCAAATAAAATGATAGTTTTAGATTAACTTGTCAATAGCATATTACACCAAGTGCAGAAGTACTCAGCCCCATGAACGTGATGTCACAGTCTCGTAGGTACCGATATTTCAAAGAGTGTCAAAATAAATAAAAAAATTTAAATTAAGAAAATGTTTTGATAGCAAAATATTAAATAGACATCGATTTAATTTTTTGCATATAGTTTTAAAGGTAATTATATCAATCCTAAAGAAATAGCAAAATAATTTCTGAACTTTCGACATCAAGATGGCTGCTACTGCTCGTGTTCTCGTGTACGGTGGAAAAGGAGCCCTTGGTTCACAATTAGTGAACTTTTTCAAAGCAAAGAATTGGGTAATAACTTCTATGTACAATTCCTAACATAGTGGTGTGACATGTGCTCCATCCGAGTCGTGGATGATACCCAAAAACTATAATTTATATGTGCCAGTTTTAACCCGTTGTATAGTAGTCCCAACTATTGCTATTTTTGCTGTACTTGTTGTGGTTATTATTTTTTTTGTTGTTGAATCTATTTTGTTTCCTCAGGATACTGACTTGACTCGAGGATTACATGACAGGAAAAGCAAGAATGGAGGACAAATAACGTTGATAACTCGTACCGAGGGGCAGTGATGTTAGATGGACAGGAATTTGATATGAATTACAGGCCTCAAATATCAAATTTGGGTCAAGTTCCAGCTTGGGGCAGTCAGTCGTAACTTACAAGTCAAGACTATCTGATGAGGGGGCACTAATCCACTCAGTCTCAAAGGGGCACTGAGGCTAAATTGGAAAGTGTGCACAAAATTCACCTAGCTCCATTTTCATAGTGTGCATTGTTCACATACTTTAAATTAAATCAGCACCTGCACCAAAGTTTGAGCACGAGCGCGAGCGTGCGCAAAAGCGTGTCAAATCTAGGACTAGGTTTCTACATTAAATTTACATGTAGCCGGTGGTCAAAAATTTTGGACAGCGTTGCCATTGTGGTCGAATCATGGGCAGCTTACATTACTTGTCAACCATAACTTTTTGCTTGATCATGCATGGACTTATCTTTATTTGATGTCTAGCCATATCATGTGTTGTACGTCAAACATTATGTGAATTCAGTATCTCCAACAGTAGGTGCCGTGCACAGAGCAGCATTTTTAGATGCATTATATGGGATAGCTCACCTCTGGCTCAGGGGACAAATTTTCCCCAATTTTGGTGGCATATGCACTCAGAATCACATTCTGTTTTTATCCCAGGATATGTTTTGTTGAAATTTTCTTCGGTTTTCATGATGTGACCAGCACATTGAAGCCTTGCAGTCGTGAACCATGACTAGTGACTACATATCAGTAAAATTTTGAAATTTAAAACTCTTTTTTAGTTGAGTTCTAAGCAAAGAAAAAAGCAGCAATGAAAGAAAAGCAGATGGAAATTGCATTGAATTGCATGGGAACTAACCGGAAGCGACAATGGCTCTGAGGAATCCCACAGTGCATCTGTGACGGCTTTTTAGTGTATGTGCTGAATTTTTCTGTGAATTGGCGATACCGTGAATTACATATTAAGCTCCCTAAAGGGGAGGGTTCAGGGAGCTGGGAGGATGGAGTTTCCCCCATCCCCAGTTAAGCACAGACACTCTGAGTCTGATGTTCCTTTGTCATTGTTCCTTGTCTCCTCTCACTCTTCCTACGTTTTCATACTTTTTTTATTTTTTTTTTAACAGGAGGGCAAGGGTTACTGCCTCCTGGCTACAAGGCTGTGCACTAGATTTGAAAAATTATTTTTCAATGTGAGAGAATTATTTGAGAGATGCTGTACTTTGTTGCAGTATTTAGGGGGAAGATTTATTCCCGGTCTCATCACTGCACTGTGCTTTTAAATGTCCCGAGAAAAATACAAAGTGTGCCTAGACAGTCAGGCCAGTAACAAAATATTGTGGCTGTGAACGGTTTGATTTTGAGAGGGGCATGGCAGCAAATTACTGATGGCCAATGGGTATTTTGGGCGCTTAAATTAGCAAGGAAGGATGCAGTAGAAATAGACTCTGTGAGATTCTAATATTATACATCTAAACAGATCTAGGCCATTTTACATTCTGATGAATTAGATTTGAATTTTTTTGGAGCCTATCATGTCTATATAGAACTGGGTGTATATATAAAGAGATTAATTATCCCTGTTTGTGACAGGGTGCCTATTTGTGGAACGGACCATTTAATTCATTGATGAAAAGGTCCAATCAGGTGCAAGAGTACCCTTACTTCCCAAAACAGTTGAAAGTAACTACCACTTTATCTATAGATAGGGGATATGCACACATACACACACACATGCAACTATCAGCAAGATTGGTTGACAGCATTTGTTATAATGATACGTTGTATATGTCTACAGGCTCTTCTCTTATACTTACCATGAATGATTGAGTGGTTTTGAATTATGTGTTACTAGTAGATCTCAACAATTTGAATCTATATAGATTTAACATTCTGTGTCTGTGCTAACAACATTTTTATCTCTTGACACATAATTATTCCTCTCAAAACCTGCACATATTTCTTCCTCTTGTTCAGTAGCACTGCCCAACACCCCTGGGCACTGGCCAACTGGACAGGGGGTGCGCTAATGTTGATGGTACGGAGAGAGAAGTCATAATTTTTATTGCTTTGTTCTTCAATGCAGTGGATTTCTGCTGTTGTAAAATATTTGAATATTAATGTCATGAAAAGTCATATCAGAAAAAGAAAAACTGATGTTCACAATCTTTATAGCAACCTAGCTCCTGCAAATATTTAGGTGATGTTTGAAGAGGTTACAATGTTTGTTTAGTATTACTGCCTATAAATGAGGCAATATTAGATTCTATTGAGTTTGTTTTCTTGAATCTCTGCTGATACAGTGGGTTCTCTCAGCTGACCTGGCACCAAACGAGCAGGCAGATGCCAACATTATCATATCAGAGCTGAATGCATGGACGCAACAGTCGGAAGAGGTTTACTCCAAAGTGGAGGATGCCCTTGCTGGAGAAAAACTGAATGCCATCCTGTGCGTGGCAGGTGGCTGGGCTGGAGGCAGTGCAAAATCAAAAGGTGCAAAATTACCCCTTTTAGGGAACAAGATAGAGTTGCACAGTTGATTGCTTTCCTTCATATGAATGTGGCACACTGAGTATGTTTGCATATAATTTAAATCCCAAACAAGTCAATACAGTGTAATTTGTGTGATGTAGGCTTTATTTCCTCTTCCTTTGCTTAGACTTTGTGATCTCTTATGGTAGTCTAGTAGTTCGATAGAATCATCTCCCCAGTGTGTGTGTGTGTTTGTGTGTGTTTTTTTTTTCTTTCTTTTTTAGGTCTTAATCTAGTCTCTGTTGTGAAAAAAGTCATTAATGCCTCTCATATACTGTAGTAGCACACAGACATAAATAACAGTTAAATTCGTCTTTCTTCATACTGAGGTTGTGCACAGTGCAAATAGACAATGTTTTGTGGTCTACCAATTTGCATTGAAGAGGAGATATTTTGAAACCATTGTATAGCAATGTTACACCTATTCTAATTGGCACAGTATGAACAGTATAGTTCTGATCAGATCAGTATGTAACCAATGACAGGAATGATGATGATAGGGATGATGATGATGATGATGATGATGATGATGATGATGATGATGATGATGATGATGAGAAGAAGAAGGAAGAGGGAGAAGGAGATTAAAAAAAGGAAGAGGAAGAAAAATATGAACTGGGTGTACCTGTAAGTATGAATAATAATGCTAATTATTGTTAAAGGGATGGTACAGTTTTGGTTGAGATGGGGATTCAGGTTTCCAACATTTTATGATGATGACCATTTTTTTTTTTTTTTTTTGGAGATATTGAAAAACCTCTTGAAATAATGACAGGGCATATGATTTCAAGGGGAATTCAAAGTATATTTGGTGAAAATTGGTTTTGAAATGGCTGAGATAAACAAAACGATAAAGTGATTCTTAGACTAATAAATGGTGGGACCCACCTTTCATTAGAATAATTGTGATTTACTTTGTTTTTTGATATCTCACCCATTTCAGAATGGATTTTCATCAAATAAACTTTGAATTCCTCTTGAAATTGTATGCTCTTTAACACTTCTTGAAGTGGTTTTTAAAGTATCTTGTGAAAAATTAAAAGCTGAATCCTCACCTCAACCAATACTATAACCATCTCTTTGACCTTTTGAATAAAGTGTAAGGTATAACTTACAGACATATAGTGAATGACCAAAGATTCTCTGTGTCATATTGTGTAGACCTTGTGAAAAATGCTGACCTCATGTTCAAGCAGAGCTGCTGGACTTCCACCATCTCAGCTGGCCTGGCTGCACGCCACCTGAAAGAGGGTGGGCTGCTACAGCTGACTGGAGCTTCACCTGCTCTGGAGGGCACACCAGGTATTGAGAAGCAATAACTCCTGGGTCAAGTCCATTGATAGTTCAACCCTTCCGAGCCATTACACCATGCTATGCCTGTCACATGTTTCTGTTATAAAAAAAACATTTACTTTAATCTGGCCTATCATATGGAATATTTGCTGTTTGTAATGTAAATAATGTTTTGTTGCACAGTTACTTGGTAGTTTTCATTATAGACACTATGAGTGACTGTTGTCTAACTCTTTGCGCCGTTGAGCTCTGAACTGATCTAGTTGTGTGATAAAGCCCTCTCATGACACACAGGAAATTAGATAAACAAGAACTATGAATGAAAAAAAAAAAGAATTTCCACCTCAGAAAGTGTAAGCCTCTCATACAAATTGGCTATTGTTCTACAACAACTACAACAATGACAATACAGTAGCATCTATCAAACCGTAAAATGCACAAAGAATGTTTTTGAGATGGAATTTAGGAGCCACATTTGGGCATTTAATCTGATGCCTTGGGATGGACTAATGTAGCGTACAATAACTACCACTAGAGCAGTTATATACATTGTGAGCTGTAATGTTTGAGGTCTGTCAGGTGTATAAGACTTGGTGTTTTAGGACAGAGAGTACTCATACTCACTGAAATGCCACAGAAAGAATAGGTGTAGCTATAAGATTACCTGTACCCCATAGAAAAAAAAATTGAATTACAATAATGAACAAATACATGAACTGATGAATTCAGTTAATAGGCAAACACAAAAATAACCCCAAATAAAAATGGTGTACAGATGCAATGTTGGTGACATGATTCTTCAATCTGCACTTTGATTTAATACTCTTATGATGTCCACTCCCAATACACAAGTCTTTGTTGTCAGACATTGGTTGCTGTCCTTTGGCAGAATGGCAAAATGTGTCTGTGTTATCAAACACTGAGAACTGCCCACCTAGTTACTAGTATTAGAGTATACATGTATCTAAACTGGAGCCTTTACACTTATACCTCTTGCAAAACAATGGATGGTGTTTCCTTCCTTAGCTTATCCTTGGGACATATAATTGGCAACATAATGGAAGATGAAATATGTAAATTTGTCTTGAAAGCATATAGAATTGGCTGTGATTTTAGTGATACTTTGTGTCAAAGATAAAAGGTTAGGGAACCTGAAATAATCTTTCATTCTCTGGTTCTCAAACAGGTATGATGGGTTATGGAATGGCCAAAGCAGCTGTCCACCAACTGACCAAAGGTCTTGGGATGGAGAATAGTGGACTTCCAGCTGGCTCAACTGCTGTTGCAATTTTGCCGTGAGTTGAATAGGAGGAATTTGAAAAGATTAGGGGAAATTATTCACACAGCAGACTCTAGCAGGTGTGAACAGATATGAACACCCATGCATGTGATATATGGCCCATTCTCAGTAAAAGCGTTCAAATACGGAATTTTGGTGTCGCCGACATTCCATGACAGTTTGCGGTTCCCTGAAACCTTTTAGATACTATTTAAATGTTTATGATATATCACGAGGAGTTTATTTGTTAAAAATAAACACGATCAAATGCGGTTGTCTGCCTTTTTGTATAAAAATTTTGCCGTTAAACTTTGTTAAGACCCCCAAAACGCAGTGTCGCCGGCTATTTCAGAATTATGTTTTATGGCTCCTCTTCGTCCACAAACATACTTTCCAAATATCATTTTCATGGACGATGAGCATATCATATGTGCTAATCACAATACTCAAAAAGTTCCAAAATTTTTATTGACTTCTTTTTTTATAGCCTTTTGAAACCTGTCGCCAAATTCACCGCCAGATACGTTACCAGTTTCTTTAGTGTTACAGCATTGCGAAAATAACAAGACTATGCAATGACCCCGTGTATATGAAACCCTGAGGATATACTTCATACACTGCAAGTACTTAGATTTTTTTGTGCAACAGCTCTTTATTGAGAATACGCTCTTTATTGAGAATACGGTACAATGTTTGAAATATCGGTTTTCTACACTTTTATTTGGACAGATACGTTACATACTTTTCACGCCACCCACGGCGACAGACATTGCAATGTCAGACAAATTGTATATTATACATTACTCCTCGGAATGACGCATCGATTCAACATTAAAGTTTAGTACAAGTGAGAAATATTTGGTAGATATCGCTCTCATAATAATATGATCGACCATATACGTTACCACAGATACGTTACCCCAGATACGTGACCGAATTTTGCTCATTGGTCTTGTGCTTTCTGGGGATCAAATCTGGTCAAAATTCATCCCTACACATTACATGCTTCGTTTTGTTGGACCTCAGGATTATATTCTTACACCAAAAGGACAGAGAGGTGAAAAAGAGCAACACTTCCACATGATTTTTCTTTGTGCGTCAGTGTCTCACAACTTACTGCCAAGTTTTCCGACAGATACATTACCACATAATCAAAATGCTGAAAAGAAATTGTAAATGTTTGTACAAACAAATCGTTGTGTGCTCATAAACTCCAAAGTTCTATTCTATAAAACCCAGCCACTTTCATATTCTATGCAACAACTTTGAACGTTTATTTTACTAGACGAAGCTAAGATTCAGCATATCAGTTTTTTGCTTTTCAGATTTAGCAGATACGTTACGTATAATTCAGGGCACCCACGGTGACAAATAATGTTATGTAAAACAAAGTGTTCATAAAACAATTCTGCATAGAATGACGCTTCCATAAAAAATTAAAGTTATGTTCAAATGAAGAATATTCAGTAGAAATTGCTCTGTAACTTCACCGACAGATTCATTTACGGTACGCCAGATACGTTACCAAACTTTGAAAGAGTAAAAAGTAGTTTATGAAACGCTTCCGAGAAAAGTTTCAGTGTTCTGTTGCATATTTATTCTAGTGTTTTTCAACATATGAAGAACTACTCAAGATTCATTGAAAAGTTGAACAATTATTTATTCATTTTCATTAAAAGGGATGAGCCAAATACGTTACCATAGGTCAAACAACTGTTTAGCATATCAATTTCATAGAGACTGTACCTACTTCCTTCTAAGTGCCTGCAAAAATATATTTTTTAAACCTTGTTTGCATTATCCATCAAAACTTAATGAATATTTATAGTCAGATGGATAAATACATTCAGACGTAAGATGAGAATATTCTGTGAAAGAAGAACTCAGCTTTCACATTTAGGGCTCTTTTCCACTACATTTCATAGTTTAAATATTACGTACAATGTTTAAAATGGTTAATTTGGGCTTACATCATTCATTTTTACATCAATTCATGAGGTAAATAATTAAACAGGTGATATTTATTTATTCATACACAACTAAAATTATTACTTATATTTTACCAGATACGTTACCAAAGGTGATTCGATGTTTTTCAATAGTTATTTCCCCAGGAAAGCAATTCATATTTGTTTCCTGTGGAAATTCCAGATCGGATCGTTCCCTTTGCATGATTTGTGGGATTCGAAACTTTATTTGTAAGCGAAATTTACAAAAAATACAAAGTGAATCTTTAGGTTATATTTCATTTCAGCAAAAAGCATATTTCAACCTACCACACAGAAATAATTTCTACCAATTAGCAAGGGATGACAACATCTTTACCTCTTGAAAAACCCCAATATCTTTAGGAGGGACAGATGTCTTTTCCTGAACAGAAATTGGATCAAAACAATAAATTTAATTCAGTGTTAGGAGTCCATTACAACATGTAAATTTGCGGTAACGTATCTGATTGGTGATCAAAAATCATATATGATGCTCTATTTCAATTCATTTTTACTCAATGAATGGCCATCATTTAGAATGTTCCACTTTTTGTTTCGTATTTGACCGGTTTTGAAGTTTCCGAAAACACATCTTTGAATGTATTACTTTGTGGTTGATTTTTCGGTTTTACTCACATGGAATTTGAACACTTAATCTGAGAATGGCCCATATATTTGATTCTAGATCTTGGGTGAGCATTGCATTTCCTTTTTTGAATCTTCTCTTTGCATTAGAATATGCAGGCACAATAATTCCCCCAAGTGGACTGGCATTATGATATGTTATCACTGTTGAGGAGAATATGCATCTGCCTTGTGGCAGTTGTGTCATTGCAATATTGCCTTTCCCTTTCTTCATAAAAGTCACAGCCTTTAAAAAGAAATATTGTCACTGCAGCTCGAAATTGCCACTCATTCATTTTATATGCCATGTATTTTGCAAGCATGATATTTCATAAATTGGAACTTGTGTAAAGGCAATTCCATGCAGAGTTGACTTTGTGAGTGAGCCACACAGTTGCCAAGCATGTCCTGCCTTCTATATGAAACGAGAGATATTCAAACAATTATTTGTAGACTTTCTCCCCTTTCTTCCACAGTGTCACTCTGGATACTCCCATGAACAGGAAATTCATGGCCAATGCCGACTTCTCCTCATGGACAACCCTGGAGTATGTTGCGGAGTAAGTAACATCAGTACAAGGACAGACAGAATCTTTAGTGGGGGCCCTCAATACTTGCCTGATTTTCCTCAGTTCTGAGATTTCTCCAGTGTTTAGTTTTAGATTGTGGTCTTCAGTCACTAAGTATTTATGTGAGACACATTGGAATGCTCTATATCCTTTTTATCAGCCAAAGGATCATGGAGCAAAGCTCCCCAAACAGTATTGATTCAGTGGACCTAATAATTTGGAAGATTTGAGCATTGGAACTATCATATTATCAAAAATATACTCAAACAAAACAAATTGACCACAGAATTGATGGATTTGATCATTTCCAAAAATGCCACCATCAATTGTTCACTGTTTTTTTTTTTTTTCTTCACAGAAATTGTAGCCATGCAACAGCTATATCATTAGCATGTGTTTTTAAAGAAAAAATAGACAAACAAAAGTCTTCCTTAGTATAGAGGTCCCCGGTAAACTGGAATTTCTCTTCTAAAAAAGTATGTTGCCCTCACATGTGAATTCTGACATATTCTGCATCAAAATTTTATGGATGATGATTTCATACACACACGCACAGATACACACAAGCATGCATATGATGCTCATATGCTCTCTCTTTCTCTTTGTAGACTCCTCTTCAAGTGGTCACAGGGTGAGGAACGTCCAGCGTCTGGCTCTCTTGTCCAGCTCATTACCAAAGCAGGGAACACTGAACTGGTCGTCTCCTAAGAAGTGACCCCAAGCTGTGCGTCCGGTGTGTCTGCCACCTCCAATCCATGCAACTGAGTGTATCTCTCTTCCAAGTACCATCGTTACCTCTGACGTTCAACTTGTACGTCTGTCGGTAATAATCATGCCACTATTTTCATAATGGAGAGTCTACATTTTGGTTTCATCTGTGCAAATGAGGGTGTTTTTCTTTTCAAGTACTACTATTAGCTGTGATGGTCAACTGGTGCGATGTTTGTGGGTGATTGTCAGTTTGGTATTGTCAAAGTTAGAATCCACATTTGTTTTTTAAGACACAGTAGACGTCTTGAACCTTATGTGTAGAAAGTATGATATTATAATCCACCTTTGGGAGAGTCTCTCATCTGTTGATGTGCAAATGCACAAGTGCTGATTATAAGAATGTAGTTCATGACCCAGTCAACTTAGAAAAGATTTGACATACGTGTTTACCGGGTAAAGTGGGCAGAGAATATGAATTGTAAATGTAGCAGTTGCTATTACGTGTGTTGTATTAACCCCTGTGAAACATTAGGTCTTTAAAGGTTACTTGTGTTGTACGTATAAATACTTGTGTGTATGTTTTTGGATGTAACATGGCTAATCAAATTTTGTTGGATTGGTTTTTGATGCATTATATGATTTGATTTTAAATCATTTTCAATTACGAGTCGAGATGCATGAGCACAAGCTATAATTTGTGTCAGTGGGGAGGACTGTCAAATTTGACCACAAAGATGGGTATCAAATAACATTATCACTATGTGATAGAAGTCTGAAGATGCTGCTATCTGTTCAAATATTTTTATGTACAGATTGTTCATTCCAGAGGTACACATGATTTTTCATTGATGAACTTTTATTTTTTCAGCATATGTACTTTTGAGTGTTGTGGTTGCTACATATATGATTGCAGTGGAGAACAGATTTTGTAGAAGTTTATCTACAGACTGTATGCTCTGCAAGGTGGAGCTTATTTAGTGACACAAAGTAATCAGTTGTTACAAACTTGAAAAAAGAAAATGCTAATTTTTTAGCCAGGGCTATGTTTTATCCAAAGATGTAATCGATTTTAAATTTCCTGAACACACAGGCTGCCATAGACTTATGATAGAAATCAACTTTTTAATCAATTTTAACTCTTCATAAAACAGGGTCCAGATCTCACGATGTCTGATTGCATCGCCAAATTTCCATGCAAATCATTACCTTCCCTTTAAAAAAAAATCAGATAAGATGGAAAATTTCTTGCAGTTATTGTGACTTCTCAGGCTCCTCATACTTTCAAGTTTAATATGAGATGTAGGACCCCACAGAGGTCAAAGAGCCATTCAGTGTTGTGAAATTCAAACAGAAATCTTCAGTAAAAGATGTGTCCTGTTTGGAGGGATAAATACAGACATTGGGTTAGAGGTCCTGCAAAACTCACTGTACAGTTTTCATTTGATGTACAGATTGCAAATTTGCAACAGAAGAGTGCATAATTTCCAGTTGTTACCGAATTGTACATTTACAATGTCCCTATTTAAAATGCTTAACTTATCAAGTATTCAGTATCAAAAGGATTTTTAATTAGTCGAGGACGAGTCGATTATGCCACAACATGCACTGACAATTGACACTTGCGCAAGTATGCTCAGGACTACGCCTGTAGTCTTTGCTGGGTTAGCAAAGTAGCACTAGAACACGTCTGATTAACAATAAAATCAAGAAGTGTAGACAATCATGCCCAAGTGTCTCTTACCAGGCATGTTGATGTGAAGGTTCAAATCTGCTTGCCATTTCCATGTATTCTTGTTCACGTTATAACTGCAATGCATGTTACATGTCCTGTGTATTCAATCTCTCTACTAGAGCCAGCTTCACTTGCATTCCATTTTTGTTCAATATCTTGTGCACCTCTGAAATGACATGTTTCTTTTCGTAATAATTTTTGTTCTGTATTATGTTTTATTTGAATACCCCGTAATCATTTGATGGCAGTACTGTATTCGATTGCACGTCTTACTGTGTCCTTTGCAGCCATTGGAAACTGTCAATCATGGAATCTTGACCCTTGTAGATTGCCCTGTGTTGGAGAGATTCATGTTGTATGAATGCTATTCATATCTTTATCCCCTTATTATATGAAATCATGTCGCCAAATGAAAATCATTAATAAACCATGCATTTTCAATGCCGAATGTGTGTTTCAGTTACCAGTCATCTACAGTAAAATTCCATTACCTTGGTACTCTGATATTTACAAATACATAAACACACACACATGTACATGTATATATATCTGTATCTATCTATGATCTGTCTATCTATCTATATATACATGTATCATCAAAAACAAAACTGAAACCAAGTTCACACTGTATTCCCCAACAGTTTATTTCGGCACACAAATTGTTATGTTCTCTCAGTATCAACACTTGAGAAAGAACGAATCGCTCAAAAATTTGTGTGCCGAAATATACTGTTGGCGAATACAGCATGAACTTGGTTAAATTCTTTTTCTTTTTAATGATACTATCATGCCAACATGGACAACTAACTCTCTCTCTCTCTCTCTCTCTCTCTCTCTCTCTAGATATATGTATATAATAGTGACACTTTGAGCTAAGAAAATGGGTCAGTTTTCCCTTTCTTTGTTTCAATATATATAAATATATATTTATACAGTATATATATATATTGAAACAAGAAAGAGAAAACTGACTAGAAACAAATAGAAAATGTGTGTGTGTGTGTGGGTATGAGCATGTATATGTCTCTGTCGTAATGTGCTTGACTGCACTGAGTAGATGTACAACTAATGAGATTGCCATCCAAACAATATTTCTATTTACAGCAATAACCAATCTCAACCTTTCAGAAATTTACATTGTATCTCTAGCATCTCCTTTGTCAAACATGTATTATTATTATTTTTTTTTTTTTGTGGGGGGGGGGGGGGGGAGGGGGGAGGTTACTTTCACAAATGTGCATCTGCATGCCCATCAAGTGCTGCACTGCTCTGTGGGCAAGGAAGCCTGTGAAAATGTCCAGCCAATCCCTGATGGCTGTTACGGATATCACCCAGACAGATGGAGGGTTGTGCAAATGTGTGGAAGGACAAGGAAATGAAAGACACAGCAATACTGATAAATACCAATAGATCAATGTTTTTACAGATGGGAGGAGAAACAGACGAACAACCTGCAAACAATCGACCTTGCTTTAGTCGACCTCGCATAAGTCGAATAATCGTCTAAGTCGAAGGTCTTTTCAGGTCCTCTCCTATTAAAATTCTTCTGATTTTAATCCCTCATAAGTCAATTTTCTCGAAGTTGAAGCTATTTCTTCAGTCCAAATAGATTCGACTTACGCAAGGTTGACTGTATGATATCTCCTGCACCCTTTTGGGCAGGACGAATAAACAATCCTGTTACATAATGTGGTTACATCAAGAAGTCATCATTTATTGCACATCATACAAAAAGATAGACATAGCCCTGTTGCAATGCCTACAATTATTTCAGTCACCATGGCAACAAGTAGAAATCCCACGTTATCATTGGTTGTTGCAGTGATAACAGTAGATACCATTACATGTATCTTAAATTCTCATGGTATAGTATATCTTTTTCACAATCAGGATCAAAATGAAAATGCTTGCATTGCATGAAATGTTACAGATTTACAAACTGTCTGCACAACCTGCATATATAGTTTACAGTACTTCATATTTATAAATACATGTATGTACACTAATAAAACTTCATGTCACTTACAATTGTATGTTTTAAATCTATGTCATGTACATAATTATGTAGTATTATATGTAAAATAATGATTTATAAAATAGCTCAGGACTATTTCATCTCTCTCTCTAGGGAGAGAGATCATTGTACTCTGTGTTATATCCAAATAATTGTACAAGGAGTATCATTTGTCAAGTGATACAATGTATTCACATAATCACTAACATTCCCCCAAAATGCTTCCTGTAACACAAAAATATACTTCTATCATCTCCAGTGGGGGAGAATTCTAGCTTTGCTGTGGATAATACTTATTCTAATATCACATTTGCCCAATGTGCTCACAAAATCTGCACTCACAAAATATCTAAAGATATTAGGCATTTGATAACAGTCTGCTGCACTAGCTGCAGTATAATTATGCTGAGGTAGAGATTGAGTCAGAGAGAGATAGACAGACAGAAGGAGGAAGACGATAATTCAACAGCCTTATATCCAGAGTAACAGAGAAATACTAGTACTCGATCAGAACAATCAAAGTCTGTTTGTGATTCACATAAACTAAGCAACAAATTTGTTTCAAATGCAAACTACTCATACGATACTCACAAATTTCTCTCATTCTGTTCATACTGTGTACACACAAAGAGTAACGTGTTACTTTATGTGAAGGACTTTCAGATACATTGTACTTCCCTTTTTTTTTCTCCCTTGTCTGCTGGAGCAGGGTGGTTCCAAAATTATGTTCCTGATAGTGGTTATGGAGGAGGCACATGAATCATTTTTTTACAAAGAAAATCATGTACAGACTGACATTTCATATACAAATTCCCTACAGTAGATAGGCAAGAAACTATCCTGCCAACATTTCTGAATATACATTTCACAAACAGGAGCATCCAATGTCATAAAAAAAGAGTACATTGGACATCCTACTTAGAAAATTTGACATAGGGAAATATGACAAAATGTAAATGACATAATTTTTTTTCCTCTTGCAGTCTATTTTGTGAGAAACGTAAGACTTTAAAAGGAAATCATGCTCAAAACAAACAAAACATTTATGAGTCTAGGCGCTTCCATTGTGATCAAAACCCAAAGTATCAATTCGAAAAACACCTTGTATACGAATTTCATGGAGTATAGAAGACTAGAAAAATGTGGAGTAAAAACAAGCCCTGCACTCTCATGGCAACCAAGTTCAATTATTGTCAGTAAAGGGGATGTAAGACAGGTGCTTACACCAGCTGTTGGTGGGTCACTGTTTAATGGAGTAGTTGAAGTTGTTACCAAACTTGTCCATGTACCTCCGCTGATCTACCCGGTTCATGGCCGCAGCGACTCTCTTCATGGCTTGCCTGACAATTAAAAAAAAATACAAAAGCAAAATGAGAAAATGAGAAAAGGAATACATGGAACCTACTTCACAGCAGTCATTTCTATTCATAAGCATTGTCAACAAAAGCATTCATTGGTCTCAGTTTGGAAATGTGGCAAATAACACATTCAAACAGAATGTGCACACAGCGCACTACCAATGTTGGTATCACATTATCCACATTTCCTCAGATTCAAGAACCAAATTCTGAATACGTCAAATAAAAAGTAATCCTGGCAACATTGCTAAGTGATTCACTGCAATAATACTGAAAAGGTTTAGCACTACTAATTCAATGTCTCCACATTTTGTTAATAATTTAAAATGAGAATGTGTCTCTTCTTGGCAGAAATGCATAGTCACTCCAGGGGCAGGGGGAGTAAAGCCCCAAACACTGAGCCCTCTGGCACTCAGAAGTAGAAGTGTTACTGAGGTAGGCCATACTACTACTTCATTTTCACTCTATAAGAACAACTGGGGGGGGGGGGGGGGGAGGCGGGGGAGGCAGGGAGGTGTCAAACAGACACTTGTCACATCACTGCACGGATGCCTCTGGAGAACCTGACACATTGTGACACGTCAAGGTGCGGCTTTACCTGCTCAGAACACGCTTTTCCAGCCGATTTCTGGATGTGTTCTCAATCTTCCTGATGTCGGTCAGGCCCGGGTACTTCTTGGCCTTTCCTTTGCCTTTCTTGCCGGAGCCTTTCCCTTTCCCTCCTTTCCCGGCACCCCCAGCTTTTCCCGAGGAGGAGGACGATGAACCAAGGTCCAGTCCCGTGGCACCCTCGATGTCTCGTAGCAGTTCTGGATCCTGCCATGCTGCTGGATGTTCTAAATTTGACAGCGAGTTATCAGAACCAATATCTTTTTGAAAAGTGCTAGTAGCACACAAGCTCTGGTAATTCTGTCTGTGTGTCTGCTCTACAATACACTGCACTCTCACATTTTACTGATACAGTCCACTATACATTATGTTCACATAATAATCCATGCATACATGCATAGACTCCAACTCTTCCGCCGAAAGCCCATTTTCGCAGAATCTCCCGTTCTCCCGCTTGAGATTTGATTTCTCCCGCCCTGGCTCTGTGTCTCCCGGTGGAAAGGATTTCTTACTTATTGCTATCGTATGTTGAAAAAATAAGCCTTAGATAGCACCAGAGAATATCTAGAACCCTAGGAACTTCACGTTTCGCACTCATCAACTTGAGGTCTCCCGCTTGCTAGGGGTTTCGGGCGGGAGAATCTCCAGATCAGAAGGTGCTTGGGGTTGGAGTCTCTGTAAAAGGTGTATTGAATTTCAGACCAGCAAAGACCACTTTCATATTTGTTGTCTACAAGCAAGACATCACTAAACATTAAAAAAAAAAAAAATTGTAGTTGATCATCTAACTTCTTGGCAATCACACTTTATGAAACAGGATTCAACAGGGCCATCAAAATTGCTCAACAGCACAATATAAATATTGTCTTTCTCTTCTGAGTATACATTATAAGTTGAATTCAAGTTTGAAATATATTTCCACATCAGAAAAGAGTAAATTTGGTGTCTTTCATTTCCAATCATTGCATTGGTACTCCATAATAATGTGACACCTACTTGTCCTTTCATTAATGGGAGTTCTTCAGATATGACCATTCAAGACTTAGTGACTAAGTAGCCACTAACTCACAGCAGAAAGCCTTTGCCTTTTAGAAGGCAAATGGGAGTTGCCCACTGTATTCATGAAAACAGAAAGAAAGTACATTTCCAGTCATCTACAGGATACTGACTTGATCTAAAATGCCATACTTCATGTTGTTCTTAAATGCAAATGTGAGAAAATTGTGCATGGAAATTGAGAAAAAGTGCCAAAAGAGCTACTGCCATTCACATTAATACAATATACACTAAAAATAATATACATTATATAACAAAATGATTATCATTTGTACCTTGTGCAGTTGATTCTGACTTGGGTGTGTCTGATGGCCTGGAGTCTTGAGGATTCCCAAGCTCATCTCGCGGTATTATTTTCCCATGGAAAGGACACTTGACAAAAAACACAAACAAGCAAACAAACAAAGAAACAAATTACTAGTTTATGTGCAATTTTGATTTGCTTTGGTGTGTTGACTTTGGCATTTTAACATAAAACAGAAGGAGAAAGTCATATTCCATGATATAAAGAATCTAGTGGTACTGGGTGCATACCGCTGGTTGCCAGGGGAGGAAAAGGCAAACTTAATCACCGAGGCTCAAGGCCTTCCTCCCCGATTTTACCACTGTATTTGTTTTCATCTCTACACAAAGCTCACCTAAAAATGATTTCAGCTTATTGATCAACAGTTCTCCACACTCACTAAATATTGGGTATTGGATTAGGGGTTAGGGGTTGGTAGTGGTGTTTAATATCCAGCAATTGGTCAGCATCCAACCCAGATAAAGCCATGCACATGCCACAAAATTTCACAAACACACACACACCTCAGCACAAATAAAATAATAATAACAATAATAATAACAAGTTCTTATATAGCGCATTTCAGACTTGAAAAGAATTTCAATGCGCTTTACAAACAAACAAATTATACCATAATACAAAATATAACAACAAAAATTACAATTTACCAAGCACAATATATTACTCTACAATCATTATTTCTTAAATATACATACATTGAAGGTCAGAGCTGCCAGTACTACTGAGAAATGACTTAACAATCATAAGCTATTTCGTAAAGATAGGTCTTGAGTTTTTGTTTGAAATTGTCTATTGGCATCTGACTTCTTAGTGGGTCTGGCAGAGAATTCCATAAAGTAGGTGCAGCAAAAGAAAAAACCCTCTCCCCATAAGACTTCGTTCGAATGGTAGGTACAACAAGCAAGTTTCGAGTAGAAAATGCACTTTATATGAATGTATGCATTACGTAAATGTTATTTTAGCTTTGTTTTGCTTCTTTTATTAACCTTTGGGCCTAGAATTGACTCTTTAGGGAACTCCTACTCATGGTAGTTTGCCTAACCCTTAATGGCCTCTTCTTTTTTCTTTTCTTTTTTTGTGGAGGCCATCACAAGCACACTTCGGAGGGTCCCAAGGTGGTATTTCTCCCACACCAACCTTGTGTCTGTCCATCCTCTCGCACAGCGAACCATTGGGGAGGGGGGCTCTGCACTTCCACTTGACAGGTTTGAAGGAGCCGGTGAAGTTCATGACTCGGGTCTTCAGGTCATCCTTAATGGACTGTGTGTTCATGCCAACAAATGAATGAAATGCAAACAGAGATGACATCAAGATTGATGTCACTAAATATTCTTCTGTTGCTGACATCTTGGAAGACATTATTTCACCTTTCCATTCAGAATCCAACCACCCAAAATAAATCAACAGTTATCTTTAAATCAGTTATACTCATTTTGGAGAAATAGGCTCCTTACCAACATTGTACCTTTTTTCGATTTTTTTTTTCTTTCTCATCTTCCTCATAGTTTTGATTGTTTTAACCCGTTAAGGACAGACTGATTTTGCTACAGCACGCATTTCCCATAGACACTTGCCTGAGTATGCTCGGGACTCGTCCTCAATGGGTCCAATTCATCAATCATTTGCTACTGCTGCACTTAGCATTTTATTTAACTCTTTATTGTTTGTTGTGCTGTGTTTGTTTTAAGAATGTCTTTCTTGCCCTTGGCAATCTTTACCCACATTTTTATTATTTGACTTGTTTTCTTCATTTTAACATTGTAAATGGCATCTATGAAAATACGCTTCACCTGAGTGATAGTGACAAGCAATCTATGAATGTAAAACTCATGAACAATGAAATGATAATAAGTCTACAAAGAAAATTACAGTTGAACCTCTCGTATCCGGACAAGTCGGGACCGGGGCTCATCCGGATAAGGGATTTGGCCAGATACGGGAGACTCAATGCTTTATACATGTACATATACATACACATGTACTGATGTAGCCCATTGTAGTACCACATGTAGTAATGTGTATACTGCAACCTTTTCATTGTTACACTCAGTAACAGACCCCAAAATAGAGGTTCGTGTTTGCAAGAATGAAATCATTTTCTTTTATAAATTCTTGGGATGATTTACCTAAATAATTATTAAGAAATGTATCAAGTATATGTAATTCATGTGTGTTTGTTCTCAAGGAGTTGGGAATCCCCCTTTCCTCCCGTAATTATTAAAAAAAGATAAAAAAAATCACGGCGAGATTGCGTCCGGATAATAGAGAGATCCGGATAAAGGGAGGCCGGATAATAGAGGTTCAACTGTATGTCTAATAGCATACCCCCACAGTACCTTCATTGTGACAGCAGCATACACTACCTCAAAGAAACAGTAGCAAATGAAATCTTGTTTTCCCCTTATTTCTGTTACTTTACTTCTCTTTGAAAGCTGTAGTCAAGGTTTCATTTTTTTTTTTTACTCTACCTTATGAAATGCCCACAATGAATAGTAGAAGTCAAAATAAACATCAAATCACAGAAATATGGGTCTCTTGGAGTAATAACATTTTACATCCAGGAGAAATCATGCCAAAAGAAGTGCTAATCAGGGAAACAACATGGTAAGGAACAAGCACAATAAGGCTTTCTTTATTTCCTGCCCAAAGCTGCATAAGTCACTCTGTAAATCTTGCTGGAATGCAGATATTTTGGACATACCTCGATAACAACCTCCTCATTGTCAACGTGAGATATCCACGTTCTTGCATCTGTGTCAGGTCTGGAGAAGGGGGAAAGGCATTCTGTTAATCAAAAATACAGACACACAGACAAACAAACAAACAGACACACACACACACACAAATATAATCATTCATCTTTAACTGATTTTCTACTAACTTGTTAGACATCCTTAGTAGCTACAATACTTCAAAATATGTTACACACAAATTAATTTCACCTACTCAATTACTCGAATTAATTTCACCTACTCAATTACTGATACGTGGTTGAATTGAGCTGTTACATTTATTCAATGAAATGTAACCTTTGTTTTGATGACAAAATAAAGTGCAAAGCCTTGCTAACAGCACATTCTTTCTGCCATTTCCAAAATCTCATTCACTTTTGGCCCGTGGGATGATCACTTCTGTGAATACTGCTGGAAATAAGAAAGAGGTGGCAGCAAAGGTGGATGACAATGCAGTTAGACTTGACTGACCTCAGGATGACCGGGGCCTTAATGTCCTCCGGGTTTGACCAATAGGCAAGGTCAGTTCCAAAGGACACCACAGGAGCCCTCTTCAGGAGCTCCGCCCGTTCCTGTTCCTCTGCCGTTAGCTTCTTCTTCCCCTTTGGAGGAATGACGTAGGTCCTTTGATGGATGGATGGATGAAAATTGAGTAAGCTAACATCAGAACAAAGAACATCACAATTGCTACCCATAGATTCAATGCATATGAATGATGCACGCATTGATTTACATCCATTATGGTTTCACAGGAGCTTACTTCATAACCACGGCTAAAATGAAGAGAATGTGTCATCTTCGTTCACTGCTTATGTTAACTTTCCATGAATGGACTTGGAAAAAGATATCATATGGAGCTATATTTGCAATCAAGAACAAAAGTCATGGGTATGAATGTAATTGAGTTGCTGACTCATTACTGTGTTTGGTGCAGGCAGTAGGGCCTACTTGATTCTAATCAATGATGATAAAACCACAGTGAACAATATGGTAATACACAATGTAACAAAGTAATAAAATTTCATTTAGTTATACATACTGTATAATTACTTCTCATACCTTTGTTAACACTTCAGATTCTCATTTTTAACAATCCAACTATTAGACAAACTTATTATTCTGTTCACACAAATGTTCCAATTTGCTTCTTTCCATTGTGCATGAACAATTAAAGAAATGAAAATGATCAATTCACAATGACTCTTGGGTATTAGAAAAAGTGTTACATGGTACTAGGATACATATTTTTGCAGCTTATCTGTATACATATCCATATTACATTGATTAATGAGCTGTCAGTGACACTGTAACAGGTGATCAATGCATTTGACATTGATTCTTCTTCTTCTCTTATGGCACAATGTGACAGGTTGATACCATTCGTTGATTATTGCAAGTCACTTGGGGCAAACTCCAGGTAGGATCAGTATCATTTATCCCTCGCTGGTGTGGGTCTGTAGGGCGAACCATTTCACAAAGGTTTACACCCTACTCTTTACTAAGAGGTGAAGTGGGATTTACCAGTATCACGTGTTATAGTTATGATTCCCTAATACACAGGACCTGCATTTAATATCTGACCCCAGGGAAAGTATGCTTTTGCCTCTTACTAGATTGGATGTAATGATTGCACATGAATATTGCTCGGTTAGACTTAATAGGACTTCAACCTGAGCTTTTGCACAGCAGACACTCTGCCAACCGAGTCCCCTCATCGCCCCTGACGCTGAGTGATGATCCCAGGAATGCTCTATGGAGGACTCACCCAGGAGGAGGCTGCCTCTCATCCCGAATCTTCTTCAGTCGCTCCTTCATGGCCGCCACGCTTCCCGCCTGGGAGGTGGGATCGAGGAGATTGATGTCCGCATCCCTGTACGGATGCCAGCTGGCACTGGTCCCCGCCTCTCCCTCTTCCGTCTGCTCCTCCTTCTCCTTCTCTGCAGGCCTCAGGTCTGAGCGGATTGTAGTTACATCACGATCAGTCAAATTCATTCTCAAACGTTTTGAAACAGAAGCAAAACAAATGAACAAACAAACAAACAAACCTCACAAAAATAAATACTGCAATGTATTCACTGCCAATGGTAGCTGTTACTTTAACATCACATTGGTGTGTGGTGAGGTTTACTTAATAAATTGCGGCCCTCATGACATGCTCATGTGCAAAAATTACAATACATTGTAATGAAATCTATTCTGTACTCTACAGTTTGCATTGAGCATAATTTGAACTAGAAATGTCGCTACAGCGACTGGTTATATCCCCGCCAAACAACATTTCATAAGCTTTGGTCAAAACAACATTTCATAAGCTTTGGTCAAAAAACTGAGGAAGTAGTTAAATCCGCAAGATCTTTCCTTGATCTTCTGCCATTAATATGCTGTTACCATGGCAACGTACTTTCAGGTACTGTCGAAAAATGCGTCTTGCACATTTACAACCAAAGGCACACATCTGTACCAAGTTTCATGGAAATTGGGCAAAAACTGAGGAAGTAGTTTGCAACACAAAATTTTCCATCATTTTGGCTCGTAATATTTGAGCTGTTACCATGGCAACATACTTTTTGTCACTGTCAAGAAATGTGTCATGCTGACCTATATCCTAAGACAAACATTCAATATGAATTCCATGAGAATTGGAAGAACACTGATGAAGCAGTTTTGCCATGAAGCATTTTGCCCTATATTTTACCAATAACATGCCGTTACCATGGCAACGCACTTTTTGCCACTGTGGAAATATGTGTCTTGCACATTAACATATTCAGATGAACATCTGTACCTAATTTCATAAAAATTGATCAAAAACTGTGGGAGGAGTTGGCGACGCAAGATTTGTACCCATTTTTGCCCATAATATGCCGTTACCATGGCAACGTACTTTTGGGTACTGTCAAAAAATACGTCTTGCACATCTACAACCCAAGGCACACATCTGTGCCAAGTTTTATGGGAATCAGTTGAAAACTGAGGAAGTAGTTCGCGACGCAAGATTTGCAACGGACCAACCGCCCGACCGACCGCCCGACCGTCCGCTGATTCCTATATACCCCCTTCAAACTTCGTTTGGCGGGGGTATAATGAAGGATAAAGCTCTGTTCAGTATACTAAAGGATCAAGCAAAGTTGAACAAAACATGAACACAAGATCCCAGAGAGTTACTGAAGAAAGCAGGTCTAAAAGCTTTCCACACAATTTCAGATAGCTGGACTAGTTATTGCAAGCAAGATTTATCATTGTTTATGTTTTTGCTTTCCTGTGTGTTTAAAACAGTAGTTATAGCAGATAACTGGTTTCTCCTCTAAAGCTTAACCGTATACACAATACATGCCTTCTACTTTCGTTTGTTTGCACAACAAATGTAGTACACAGTGATTTGTCTTTAAAAAAAAAGGAATTTCCCATTTCAGTCACAGGTAATGAAATACACTCACCAAATTCCTGTTTTAATTCCTCTGGGATGTCCGCCTCATATCCCTCTTTCTCAGGGACGGCTTCAAACCCCTCGTCATCATCGTCATCGTCCACCGCTTCCTTCTTCTCTCCAATCTTCCCTGCAGTGCCTTTCCTCTGAGGCCTTGACCACTGCACACTCAGCGTCTTAAATTTCTCCTGACTGGCCAACACCTCCCTCTTGAGGTCAATCAATTGCTTGACCTTATCAGACTGACCCATTTTGGTGAGTGACTGGAAGGAAAGAACGGAACTGTCAATATTCAAGGTTGCTCACTTTTTACATTTGTACAATGTTCACCCTTCATCTCTTTCTTGTTCTTGATTGTCCATCTCCACAAATAAGAAAAACACCACAGATATACTATGCACCCCAAGGTACATAATAAGTATGAATACAATTTCAACTGCTCTTGAACCATTACTGCTGTTTTTGTTTTTTGCTGTTTTTTTATTATTGGGGAGTACTTGATGTTATGTGTGGGCATTCAAAGATGACCATAAATCAAAAATAAACATTGTAGAAAAGAAAAACCTATAGATGCAATTGGTTACATAAATGAAAGCAGGAATTTTTTTGAAAGTTGTAAGTTTCATATGGAGATCTATATTTAGTTTCTAAATCACACCTCGAACAATTTACTAAAGAAACATTCACACTTTAGTAAATAGCATCTTCCAGTACTCACCAATGAATGCAGCATTGTTATATCACAGAAGAAAAATCACATTCCCTTACAGTTATCAGTTAATAGCCAGTGGTTAATGTGTATTTTAGTAAGAATCTTCTGCTAACCTCCATCCAGGCATTGATGTTGGTCAGGTATCTGGTGCCCAAGAGAAGTTGCTGGTCAGTTAGGTTGGTCAAAACATCAGTATTGTCGACATCCTCTCTGATACTTAATCCACCTTGCCAAATGAGAAATACAAGAAATCCACAGTTCTACAACATTCTTACTGTTTTGTTAGCAGTGACTGCATTACTCAGATTTGGCCAAATGCTTCATCGATCAGATCTGGTACTGTCTGAATCTCTAGAGGAGTAGAGTGTGAATGATCAAAGAAAAAGGAGGAAGATTCCAGGATACCTTGATTTCATCAACAAGATCACATCTGGATATTATGTCAGGTATTTGGCAATGAATCTAATCTCAAAGCTGGATGCAGTTCTGAAATATTCTCATATACAGCTAAATTCAATTATTTTCCTTTTGCATCAATTTTCTATCAGATAAAATCTAGGGCATAAAAGACAATACTCAACATGGAAAGATCACTCAAGTTAAATCTCGCTCAAAGCAAACCTTGGAAAACTGCAAGAAGTAGGCATCTTCTCACCTGCATCCACGTTGATGTTGATGTTAATGCTAGTCCATGAAGGCAAGCCATGATGCTTCAGGTTACTGCTTCCACCTTCAGTGTCATCCTCATACCCCTCTGTCATCTCAACATCCTCCCTAGCCTCCTCTTCCTCTTCTCGTTCCTCCTCCTCCTCTTCCTCCTCTTCTGGTTCATCCTTGCTACTATCACCATCATCTGTTCCTTGAAAGTTATCAGTGTTGTCTTTTGTACAAAGCTTGGCACTGTTGTCTCCTCCCGTTCCAGTCTCACTATGGCCGCTACAGGTACCCCCTTGGGTCTTTCCCTCATCATCTTTCCCTTCTCTCCTCCCTGGGGCTGGATCCTCCTTGCTCTCCAAGGTTTGTTCACCATCTCCTTTGTTTCTATTGTCCCTTTTTGCCTCACTATGCCCAGTGACATCTCCAGAGGACTTCCCCTCTGCTGTCATTTCCTCATCCAAGTCAAATATGCTTGTTCTTGCAGAGTCTGCAGGGCTGATCTTAGACGTGGTGTTGCTGTGGCTCATTTTTGTCGGTGGGTCCACTTGTTCTTCTTTCCTTTGGTCTGCACTGCCACTGGTTTTCCTTCTTTTCCTTTTAGTGGTAGATGGCTGTAGTGATTGAGTTCTTTCATCTCGTTTGAAATTTTTCTCCTGCCTTGCCTTGGGAGAATCAGGGGAGTGTTCTGGTTGTGCCATGTTTGGCAGCAAAAGCTGGAAACAGTTTTCACACTGCGTGAGACACTCTTGGATCTCTGGAATGAGTTCTGCAAGAGAGACAATCACATGAAGCAGTTTAAATAGAGCAATATCTCAAATTAACAGTTACACTACATTGAACTTGGTTCTTCAATATAGAGTAAGATGAAACAAACAGAATAGTTGAAGATTCATTGAGGATGGACATGGAGTACGATAGCTGTGGAGTTTCACAGTTTTAAAAATGTTTTCCGAGCAAAGCTGCATTCCTCACATTCATATCCAAACTAGATAATATCACAAGTCCTGGCCTCACAAGTATCCCTTTCCCATATACTCGCACATAAATCTTCATCCAATTTCCTCGTTTTGACAAGAAATCAAAAGGAAGAAATCATATTGTTCACATCAAGTTTTTATTGAGTTGTAAAGTGTAGTAATGTTAATTTCGTACACGGAACAGTTGTTGAATTATTGACAAAGAAAAAATAAAATGGCCATATTTTCATGTACATACAAGTGAGAGAGTAATGAGGTGTCAACATCATTACATTATCAAATTGCACAACTTTGTCTGTTTTTATTTTCCATCTATCAAGATGGCTGGACAACCCTTATTCAGCTGCTCTAGCTGGTCTTCCATGGGGTCCAGTTGTTTGCACTTGGGGCAAACCATTACAACAGGTTATGCATCCTGCTCTTCACGGTGAATGAATGAAGCAGGATACATGTGTGAGTCGTGACTCTCTCACACGAGACCTCCACTTTTTGTCCTATCTGACGGACAGAGTGGTTCGCCTCTACGCATAGGAGAGAGCATGATAACACAAATTCTAATAAAACTTCCACTGTTACCACTGTTCCAAAGTCACCCAGGGCTGAGAGTGGTCTTTCCCTACAAAAAGACACAAGTACTGGCTCCATTTCCACTCACATGACGTTTGGACACAATTTTTCTTAACATGACCAGACAAAGAGTGCTCAGTATCTGGGGATTTGGGGCATCATTGAAGAGGGTTTGAGATACTCGCTTACCACTCATCTCTTCTGTGATTTTGTTGAGTTTCTGGGTGCGGGCCAGCTGCAGACGCCGCTGCCTCTCTTCTTCCCTTTGCCTGGCAGCATCCGACCTGGCCTGGATGTTGACAAAGTCAACCTGGAGCAGAGACAACGCAAGCGAAGAAATCTCTTTCAGGTTTAATAAACAACTTTCTACCTTACATACATTACATTAGCCAGTTTTGATCCGGATGTGGCAAGATTTACCTTGCTCTAAAAGCAACTGCTCTCACACCTTCTTGTCATCTAACCAAATTTTGGGTATCCTCCTTTCTAAAGCCAACCTTCTCAATCTCCTCCTCTACCCATCTCTTCCACATTTAACTTTGCTCTACAGGCTTCTACCAGCCCACTACAATGTATATGTCCCTACTGACAGTGTATGCTAGACATTTCAAGAAACACATAAAATATTGGCTCCCACATCACTATTGAAATGTATATCATCTCCAGGATGGATAAATCATTAAGTTTGCTTCTTGGGAAGAGACAATACTTCATTCAAAATCCATAGCTATGGTTTTTATCTTGATGATATTGCAAATTTAAGCACTTATGATACTTCAAGTCCTGATTCACAAAAGACATGGCATAAAGAGTTTCTATCTGTGTATGTAAAATCCCTTGTTTTCTCTCTCTCTCTGCCTACCTATCTATCTATCTAGCTATCTATCTATCTATCTATCTCTCCATCGATCCGTCTATCTATTTGGTGTGTTTATCTAATCTCTGCAAGTCATCTTCAGCTACACATTCACTATACCAAATCACTGGATACACTCTGCAAGATGCCTAACTCCTCTTTCCCTCCCTCACCTCTCAGTTTGGCCTATCTATTAACATGAAATTACAAAAAGAAATTGATAAAAAAAAAAACAACTAACACCAATACTCACTTCCTTTTCTAGTGAGTATTTTGTTATATATCTCTTTATTCCAATCTCTCCTGTCACAGCAGAAAACACGGGCGATGGGTGGATAAGGGAAAGAGAATTCTGTACTTGCAAACACTAACTGACATGCATGAATTCCACCAGGCCAACGGTGGTGCTTGCAGGAATTCACTCACCTTTTTGCAGTTCTTCAGGAAGGTGTACCCCAGACCCAGCTTCTTGTACGCCTTGCCAAACTTGTTGTGCCACTCCTGCATGGCATGCAGGGCCTGCTCCTTGAGGAGCTTGGCAGCAGGCTTGGGCGGAGGCAGGGGAAAGTCCACGTTGGTCTCCACCGTCAGCTCCAGATACTCCTGCATGTCAGCCACCAGGAGTTCGCGGAAGCGATGCGATCGGCTGAAGAGCTCATTGATCACCTGATCAGCATTTACAGGGAATGGCATGTTGTGCATTCATAGTGAAAACATGATCAGTGCGATTAATGGAATGCCTATCGATCCTTTGATAACAGAGAATGGTATAAGCCAGTTCAGAGATAGCTCATGTGCACATGGGTACAAATGACCTTTCATTTTTCTCAGTTGGTAAGGCACTTCATTCAATTCAAAGCATCATAATGCAGCATCTTGTCCAAAATAGCAATTTATGGAACTCGTATTCTAACAAAGAATGAACCTGTGTAGATGGAGTGACCAGAATGGTTCGTCAATCAACACTTTGGGAAGCATCTATTTCATTGTGCTGTTTTGAATACATTAACAAACTTTTTCTGTTAACAATGCCAAATACCAGGTTTGCTGTCAGGTGGATGTGCTGGCAGGCACCATTTATAAGGATTCCATGAATAATCAAAGCATTACAGATGCTTATCTCAGTGAAATTAAAGCCCAACCTGTCTCTCGGTACAAATGACCTTTTTCTGCTCATGCTCAAACTGGAATCCTGAACTGGCTTATTGGTATACCATCTATTCATAGTAAAAACAGTCATGATTATACCATCTAGCCTAGTCTCCATAGTCGGCACTAATCTGGATATAGGAATTTATCATTATTAGTATTATTGTAATTATTATCTTTATTATTATCATTCTCTTCTGCAGGGCTCTGTCCTGCAATCACTACTACCTGAAGACTGCACCATACTTATCTTTTTGTTTCTTTTTTCTTAAATCTTTGCAGAAACAGTCTGCATGAATTTAACGTTATGTTTTTGGTTTAAATGTTGTTAGCAAAAATTGAAAACCTTCCCCCTAAAAAATCATCATACCTAGGGTTTTACAGTACAACAATCTGAGGCAATGCACAAAAGTTTTTCTTTTTAATTTGTATTTAAAGACGGATATATGGGAGATTGATGTGCAGATTGATAAGAGAAAAAAAAGTAACTGGCAATATGAGTTCATCACATTTACACATGTGGTTGATATCAATATCACAGTCTTTGCAAAACATGTAAAAGCCTACAAATTCTATCCTTTTCTATCGTGTGTCTGATTTTTCATAAAACTTTATTTACCAAGTTATCTTGAAAATGGATTGTCATTGCAATTGATTTCCTGATATTTCATCAATAGGCTATGTCATGACTTACTTTCATTACATCTATTACATTATATTTTAATGACTTTTTAACATATGGGACTTGAAAAAGGATTTAACTTACCTGAAAGGCTGAAAGGCGAATTTCTGCATGATCTTCTTCCAGTTGAGTGATTATCAAATGGAAACAGTGCTCAACATAAGCATCTGACATTCTAGAAATGAGTGGATGAAAATGTAACAACAGAGTTAATGCCAACTTGCATCTCGGTGATTGGGTAGCATTTATAACAAATGTGACATGAAAGGTTGTTTATTCACTTTCAAAGTTTCATAAATCTACTGTTGCACATTATGAGTAATTATGAAAGAAGAAATAAATGTACCATCAAAAAAGTAGGTACTCAATTAGCTAATGTCACAAGTATTCAAATACAAATGCTCATGCACATCAGGGGGGTGGCTCCCTGTGCACATCGTCATTTAAGTCGCGAACAGACAACACTCCAAATGACTTAAGGCTGCAGCAGCAAAAGACACTGCAAGATCTTGGATATTAAGGTAATATGACGTGGGCCTCTAATGAACAGGACAGAAGAAAGCAATTCTACAGTCTGCCAAGAAGAATAGTATGGGTAGTGAAAGATGAAGATTAATGATAAAAAGTGATCAAAGACAGTGAGTAAACAAACTTACCCAACTACTGAGGGTAGAAATAACATTTAACTATCATCCTCAGCAACTATAACAAACAAGTACAGGGGAAAAAAGATAGGAAAGAGAAAATCCCAGAATTAAATTGTACTTAATAAGTACTTAATGACTGTAAGAGCTCGGCAAAATCTGCAGAAGATTTGGGAATTAAAAAGAAAAGTAGAATTTCCCTCCTCTAAACTCACTTGCATATCTTCTTGAGCTGTTTCATATTGTCTTGGTCAAGGGCAGGTTTCCCTGTAGTTGTCAGAGTCTCCACCAGGTTGGCCATCTGCTGGCACAGGCCATGGTCAAGAGAGGCTTTACTCTCTTCAGTAGCCATGACCCACAAATTTCAGAACTTCTGTACCATGAATGAAGAGCACTTCGGTGAACTACAATGAGAAAACAAAAGTAAACAAGCAAAACTAATGTCATTTTGATTTTCATATATTCAGACAGTGTCATCAGCTGGGTTAACCGGGCACACTTGTGGGATGACACAGTGTAACTATCAATACATTGGGTGCGTTCGAGCGCTCTCCTAAAGTGAACTGTACCGTACCGTACCCGCGCCAGAGGAGCGCTCTCGAACGCTCCTAAAGTGTACCGTACCGTACTGTACCGAGCCAAAAGTGGATCACTTCCCGATGTGCTCCAAAAGCGTACCAAAGCGTACCAAAAGTTCGTTGTAAAGCATGCGCGTATCATGCGCATACGTCACAGTGCAAAAAACATAATTCTCTTTGTTCGGGACAGCTGTAAGTAGGTCAAGCGCAAGGTGAATGACCTTCTTGCTACAAACAAGCGTGACCTTTTCTAAAAATAACTCGAGAGGTACGCTTTCTCAACAGAGCATTCGAACGCTCCCAAACTGGCACAGTACGGTACGGTACGCTTTAGTTCAGTTCACTTTGGTTCGCTTTAGAGCGCTCGAACGCACCCATTGTCTTCCTGGTTAGAATGTGCTTTTAGAATAAGACTGCCGGTATGCAAAAATGACGACAATAGAAGCACCCAGCACAATGACGTATGAGTAAACCCCAGGAAGAGAGTATTGTGTGCGTATTTGTGTTGTGTGTGTAACAACCTCTACTAAATTGAACTTGGCTAGTACAATGTGATGTTAAATTTGACCCAATACTTGATTAATAGCCATGAAACTAAAATGATGAAAAGTACATTGTAAATTTTGGATGTGTGATGATGAGCTGTCTACATGCAGAAATGACATGAAAATCACAAATGACCAAATTGACTGTGATCACATCAACATTAACAACCATGCTGATTTATATTTTCACTAGTAAAATCCCTAGAATATCAAATGACCTCTACACTGCACTTGTTCTACAGTATTTCAACATTCTCACACTCAAGATCACTGCCTCAAGATGCCCTTGGTATTGTGCAGAAACAAGTCACCCTCTAGGTCACAGACTCTAATAAGATGGACAAGTCTTGTTGCTCTTAACGCTCGCTGTGAAATTTTATTCTTAAGCAATAGCTTTAAATCAACCAAAAAAGCAACACTTTGCCTTAAAGGACAAGTTCACCTTCATTAACACAAGGATTGAGAGAATGTAGCAATATTAGTAGAACACATCATTGAAAGTTTTAGGAAAATCGGACAATCCGTTCAAAAGTTATGAATTTTTGAAGTTTTTGTGCAGTCACTGCTGGATGAGAAGACTACTGCAGTGTATGATGTCACATGCATACAACAATAAAGGAAAATATAAAGAGAATTTCATAAAATTTCATCTTTTGAAAGAAGTGCACATTCCCTTGACTCGTTACTGACATATGTTATAGGTAATATTATTCCCATTGCCTTTAGAAAGAGGCAAGTCAAGTGCTCTTTTATTATGCGAAAAAAGTGAATATATGTTGAATTTTCTTTACATTTTCTTTATACGTGTACTGTTGTACTCATATGACATCATGAGCCTTAGTAGTCTCCTCATCCAGTGGTTCCAACACAAAAATGTTAAGAATTCATAACTTTTGCATCGATTGTCCAATTTTCCTCAAACTTTCACTGATGTGTTCTACTATTAAATATTGCTGCATTCTCTCAATCCTTATGTTTATGAAGGTGAACTTGTCCTTTAATTTCAACAATACACCATCACTACATGTATATCATAGGCTGTGGAATCAGTGAAAGGTACAAGAACTTTTTACAAGGCGGAGAGAGGGAGCAACTCTCCTCAGTCTTCTACCCCACTTCCTTTTTATCCCTTTTTAAATATCCCTTTAATACTACACGTAGCTCTTTCTAGGTTTAGATCTAGTAATAGTATCCTACTTCCTTTTTATCCCAATTTTTTACAATCACGGAGGAATCAAAATTGTTGGATTGGAAAACAAAAAACAAACAGTTGTGGAATTAAATCTAGGCCCTACGTCTCGTTGATTTTATCAGATGTGCACCAACCCATGGCCGTGCATCTCTCCGAGAAAATGCATTACAGAATCTAAAAGTCTAGTAGACCCGTCTAGTAGACAGACACTATAAAATTTACGTCAACAACGTGCATAGCCGATACAGACCTAACTATACACAGCCCAGTCACTGTATAATTTTCAATACACAGCCCATAATCCCAGTCGCTATAGGCCTATACAGGCTACAGCGTCTGGCCACTGGTCGGGCTAATACTAGTTAATACAGACCGAGCCAAGGCCTAACCCTGGGGCGCTGTAACCAGACATAAGGCAGCAGTTTAATGCCAATGGGGTTGCTGATACGGTTAAGGGCTTTTTACACTTGTAAATTTTTGCTTAGTCCCGTACCAACGGTGGGGCTAAGGGGGGGCATTAGCCCCACCGTTGGTTCGGGACTATCCTTAGCCCACTTTCTGTTTACACTCGTTTTTGCCAAAGTGGGCTAGCCCCACCGATAATCCCGTACTATCTGGCCCTGCAAAATAGCAGGGTTAGCACCGCAATTGCGGTGGCCGGTGCTAGCAGTAAGTAGCACCGCAATTGCGATGCCAAGCAAGTGAGTGTAAACAGAACGAAAAAATAATCCGGGGCTAAGCGACGGAGGCGAATTCCGACCCCCACTGACCAATCAGAAAACAAGGTAATCAAGTGCTGCCGGTGTGTGCGTGTACGTGTACAGTGCACAGCGTAATCATGAATATTCATGTGGTTTTGAAAGTCCGGGGCTAAGAAATATGAGTGTAAAATTAAAGCCATACATAAAGGTCAGTTTTCTCCTTAGCCCCGGACAAGAGATAGTACGGGACTAACTAGCCAGTGTAAAAAGCTGAAAAAATTGGTACGGGACTAACGATAGTCCTGGGTCAGAGAAAGTCCGGGGTTAAGAAACACAAGTGTAAAAAGGGCTTTAGTAGGTGACCGGCGAGGCGAGGCCGAGCTTTGACGTTGCGTTGTAACACTAACAGTTAAACGTCCACATGTTTTCCGGTTACTGGGACTATTGGCACTTCTAATATAATAATCTGAGGACGCCACTCAAAATCTTTTGTCTGTGACCATAAATCACTCCCACAAATCAAAACAAGTCACCTAGGCCGGCCTACTACATCTTGCAGATGACCTTTACACAGAACGGATAAAAAACGAACGAACATACAAACAAAGAACGAGTGTTCAAAGTAAAGACGTCTCACCTGTACCACTACCAGCATAGATCGAGTGGTGGTATCATGGTATGGGGCCGCACTCGGGCCGCACACTGCTGCTATACCGCTAACCGCCCGCCGCGCCCATAGCCCACGGCCGGAAAGACAAGCAATCCTGCCAGCTGCAATAACGGGTACGCAATCAGGATGAATTGCGCCATCGTAGGTCAAGAGTTTTCTACCAGAACAGTAAAAGCTCCGCACTATTTAACTGCAGATTTACAGATTTATTGTTTTAAAGAAATTATTATCATCGAGGGTCGTATCAGGGAAATTACCCCCGGATTAATATTAGTTAGCTGATATGGTTAGAGTAAAGTAGGATTTTAGGTTCAAGATTAGGATTAGGGTCTGGGGAAGGGTTCGGGGTCATGCCCAGGGGTAATTGCCCTACACCCTCGAGGGTATCAGCCTATGTTTTATGTTTGTTGATTTGTTTTTCAGCTATAATATCATGCACCTTTTGAGCTTTTCAAGTGTCAGATGTCAATGATGAAGTCTACGAGTCTTTGACTTTTTGAAAGAATTAAACAGATTTTTTGTCTTTTTGTCAGAATTCTCTGTCTTTGGCACAATATATTTATGGATTCTTACCAGTATTATGTATTTCTGACATTGATATTGCATTACTTTATATCTCTTGAATGTAATTGTCATGTATATGTTTCTATAATCTGTTTTGTATGCATTCTATCATGTACCAATATGCATGCAAACAAAACAAATTTCCAGAAATGGACAAATAGAATCAAATCAAATTGAACTGAGTTAGATTGAATTGAATTATTTATTATCATTAATATTCGAGGACCGCCCTTGTTTATTATGTTTGTTATGCTAATAAGTAAAACGTTCAAAAAGTATAGGAGATCCCTCAATGCTAAAAACAAACAACAAACAAACAAACAAACAACACATCTGAATATAAATGAATATATATATATATATATATATATATATATGTGTGTGTGTGTGTGTGTGTGTGTGTAGGCCTATATATATGTATATACATACACGTATAGGCCTATAGGCCTATCAAAGCCAGTGGAATGCTTAGAATCTAATTGCGATGCTGTAGAATCTAGTAACCTTCATATATGTGTACATATTGCCTCGGATTCCACTCCTTTTCTAATATAACACCTCCCTGACGGTTTCATCTTTTCTTTTCTTTGGCATCTTGGACATGACTATTGTGTTAGTTCGTAGTTATCAATTTCAAGCTGTATATCAGAAAAAAAAAAACATTTGAAATCCTGTATGGAACTTTGTGGTTAATGGCGTGGAACAATCAATTTAAAACTTCAAATCTTAATTCTTGATCGTTACCTCAGGTCTGAAGAAAAAATCAAATATTAGTTTGTATCTCACAGAGAGATTTTTCTCCTCTATGAGCTCTTTTGTATCTCACAAAAAGTTAGCATCTGACCATCTGGCGCACATTAATTTTGTGCATTGTATTCATCAGGTTTGCACTTCATGCAACAAGACCCTCACCATTGGCAGTTTTTCTGATGGGAAACTACTGCTCCTGAAAGCAGCTAAATTTTTTCTGTGTTCTGCAACTTTTTGTGAGTAGTTCATCATGTAAACATTGTTGGGACTATTGTAATCCACCAGGAGACATATCATGATATTGTTTTGCTGTGACTGGCCCTAGTTGGGCAGTAACTTCTTGTACCATTTTGGACCACAAGTATCAGAAACTGTGCCTCAGTCCCACATGCTCACTTTTTACGCTGTTTGTTGGAGTGTTCTTTGACCGGTTGGGATTTTACTTAAATTGCTCCACGCTTGGCTTTTGAGGTGTCAATACAAGCAACCTCTTGTGGCATCTCATATTGCCTGCTAATCCCCAGACAATAGACAACCATCCTCATTCAGGACAGTCTTTGTGTCTTCCCACCATGTCATCTGGGGCCTCCTCTGTAAGTTAAGACCAGTCAATAGACCGGAGTGACTCCGCCCTTGTGCAAGAAGTCATACTCGAAGACATAGTTCAAAGCAAGAGTTTCCTCTCTTTGGTGGAAGGAACAATCGCCAAGCGGGTCAAAGCCATGGAGGAAACTCTGGAAAAACAGCAGGCACTGATCATGGAGCTGGAAGTCAGCAATAATGAGAAATCCAGGCAGATCAGCGACCTCCAAAGGGACCTTGATCAGCAAGCACAATGACAGGCTTCATGCCATCGACTTGAAAATAGATGCCCAGGAACAATACTCGCGGAGAAATTGTGTCAGGCTCTTTGGTTGCCCGGAAAAACCAGGGGAAATACCGACATCACTGTGCTGAAAGTGGCTAGCGAGCATCTTCAAGTTGATCTGAAGTTGGACGACATCGAGCGCTCCCACAGGGTTGGCAACAGAAAGGAACATCCCAACAAGGACAGTCCAAGAGGCATTATCATCAAATTCAAGTCATACAGAAAGCGACCAGAGTTCATCTCAAAGCGACGTAAACTGAAAGGTCAGAAAATGGCAATTGTCGAAGACCTCACCTCTAGAAATCAAAAGCTGTTGAATGACACTCGGTCAAACGCAAAAGTGGACAAGGCGTGGAGCAAGGACGGACGCGTGTATGCACCGCTGAAAGGAAGAGACAATCAAACAAAAGTGATCCATAACAATGATGACCTCAAAAAGTTGTAGTGGTTATGATGTCGCTAATATATAGGGCAAGTCCAAAATGCGGTGACGATCATGTAAGGTCCCCTCAGAAGGCAAAATTTCATCTTTGCTCAATACTGACATGTTTGGTATCATTTTGAAGCTTATGAGTTGAAGTTTTGATTTCCATGGAGGAAAAAAATGATGTAATGATAAAGTGATGTAAATTTATGCAAATTTCAAGGGCTTCATTTGCATAAATGTGAAATACAGCGTTACGTATGGGCACTGGCGTAGCCAGGGGGGGGGGGGGGGGGCGATGGGGGCGGTCGCCCCCCCCCCCCCCCCCCTAAGATTTGGACCGGGGATTTGGGAGGCGGAAAAAAAAATGCGTGTATACTGTATGCATGCACATGAAGCGGGTCTCCTTTGCAACCTTTCATCAAATAAGATATTTTTTTGAATAGTTCACTCAAAGTGTGCACCAGATCGTTGAATTTCAGTTCAAAATATGCAAAATTTCTCGTGCTTGGGAGGGGGTATCCCCCTCCCAAACCCTCCCCCTCTGTGCCTCTTTCCCTATAGCTAAGTACTTTTTAGATTTACAAAAAAATTCTGAATAATTCCGAGTCCACAAGACTTATATTCCGAAAACTGAAGGTTCCCTCATAAGGGGAATTTCCCCTCTTAATCGACCCTTTCCTCCCTCAGTCCCCCCCCCCATCATTTTTTTTTTTTTTTTTTTTTTTTTTTAGTGATTTCCCAAATGTTGATTCCATAAAATATGCGTATACGAGATATCTCAATTTCAACCTTAAAAAGATAAAAGCTCCATCGGAAGGGAAGGGTGGAGATAACACTCGCCCTTGCCTTCTCCCTGCTCCCCCCCCCCCCCCCCCCCGCCATGCAAAGAAGTAGACTGTGGCTATACCCAGATCGCTTTATTTCAATTCTAAAAACGCAAAAGCTCCGCGAGCGGGAGGGGGAATCCCCCTTCCCCTAAGCTCTAGACTTTATACATACGCACAGATGGTGCACATTCGGAATAAAAGTTAAATTCACACTTTTAACACTTCGATGAAAAAGTATTGCACCAAAAATGTGCACCAGATCGCTGAATTTCAGGTCTGAAAACGCAAAATCACCTTCGTGTGGGAGGGGATATGCCCCTATCTACACCCTCGTGTGCATGCATGCTCTTTCTGTTTTATTGCTGAACAGACAGTGTTCATGATATTCAGTGCAAGAATTAATACAAGAAGACTAGTGTATTTAAATGGTACCATTTTATAGGCAAATTGTTCAATAATAATCTACACTAAAATATATATACTGCTACCTTCAACAAGTGGGCCTGTTTCACGTCAATAAAACGCGCAAAAACATGCATCAAATTGCACCATTTGCAACATCAAAATGCAAAAGGTTCTTACCGTGGGAGGGGGACACCCCCTCCCACACCCTCCCCTCCCCCCTCGCTTGTTCCGCTCGCTCGGGTTCAGTCGCGTTCATGATATTCAGTGAACAATATTAATACAAGAAGTGTATGTAAATTATACCATTTTATAGGCAAATTGTTTAATAACAGTCTACACTAAAATATACTGCTACCTTAAACAAGTGGGACTGTTTCACGTCGATAAAACGCGCAAAAACATGTATCAAATTGCACCATTTGCAACATCAAAATGCAAAAAGTTCTTACCGTGGGAGGGGGACACCCTCCTCCCACACCCTCTCCTCCCCCCTCGCTCGCTCCGCTCGCTCGGGTTCAGTCGTGTTCATGATATTCAGTGAACAGAATTAATACAAGAAGTGTATTTAAATTATACCATTTTATAGGCACATTGTTCAATAGTAATCTACATCAAAATAAACTGCTACCATAAACAAGTGAGACTGTTTCACGTCGATAAAACGCACAAAAACATGCATCAAATTGCACCATTTACAACATCAAAATGCAAAAAGTTCTTACTGTGGGAGGGGGGACACCCCCTCCCACACTCTCCCTACCCCCTCGCTCGCTCCGCTCGCTCGGGTTCAGTCGTGTTCATGATATTCAGTGAACAGAATTAATACAAGAAGTGTATTTAAATTACACCATTTTATAAGCAAATTGTTCAGTAATAATCTACACTAAAATATACTGGTACCTTAAACAAGTGGGACTATTTCACGTCGATAAAACGCGCAAAAACATGCATCAAATTGCACCATTTGCAACATCAAAATGCAAAAAGTTCTTACCGTGGGAGGGGGACACCCCCCTCCCACACCCTCCCCTCCCCCCTCGCTCGCTCCGCTCGCTCGGGTTCAGTCGTGTTCATGATATTCAGTGAACAGAATTAATGCAAGAAGTGTATTTAAATAACACCATTTTATAAGCAAATTGTTCAGTAATAATCTACACTAAAATATACTGCTACCTTAAACAAGTGGGACTATTTCACGTCGATAAAACGCGCCAAAACATGTATCAAATTGCGCCATTTGCAACATCAAAATGCAAAAAGTTCTTACCGTGGGAGGGGGACACCCCCCTCCCACACCCTCCCCTCCCCCCTCGCTCGCTCCGCTCGCTCGGGTTCAGTCGCGTTCATGATATTCAGTGAACAGAATTAATACAAGAAGGGTATTTAAATTATACCATTTTATAGGCATATTGTTCAATAGTAATCTACATCAAAATAAACTGCTACCATAAACAAGTGAGACTGTTTCACGTCGATAAAACGCACAAAAACATGCATCAAATTGCACCATTTACAACATCAAAATGCAAAAAGTTCTTACTGTGGGAGGGGGGACACAAGTGGGACTATTTCACGTCGATAAAACGCGCAAAAACATGCATCAAATTGCACCATTTGCAACATCAAAATGCAAAAAGTTCTTACCGTGGGAGGGGGACACCCCCTCCCACACCCTCCCCTCCCCCCTCGCTCGCTCCGCTCGCTCGGGTTCAGTCGTGTTCATGATATTCAGTGAACAGAAATTAATACAAGAAGTGTATTTAAATTACACCATTTTATAAGCAAATTGTTCAGTAATAATCTACACTAAAATATACTGCTACCTTAAACAAGTGGGACTATTTCACGTCGATAAAACGCGCAAAAACATGCATCAAATTGCACCATTTGCAACATCAAAATGCAAAAAGTTCTTACCGTGGGAGGGGGACACCCCCCTCCCACACCCTCCCCTCCCCCCTCGCTCGCTCCGCTCGCTCGGGTTCAGTCGCGTTCATGATATTCAGTGAACAGAATTAATATAAACAAGTGAGACTGTTTCACGTCGATAAAACGCACAAAAACATGCATCAAATTGCACCATTTACAACATCAAAATGCAAAAAGTTCTTACTGTGGGAGGGGGGACACCCCCTCCCACATCCTCCCCTACCCCCTCGCTCGCTCCGCTCGCTCGGGTTCAGTCGTGAAAAGAATTAATACAAGAAGTGTATCTAAATTACACCATTTTATAAGCAAGTTGTTCAATAATAATCTACATCAAAATAAACTGCTACCACAAACAAGTGGGACTGTTCGACGTCGATAAAACGCGCAAAAACATGCATCAAATTGCACCATTTACAACATCCAAATGCAAAAAGTTCTTCCCGTGGGAGGGGGGACACCCCCCTCCCACACCCTCCCCCCCTCGCTCGCTCCGCTCGCTCGGGCTCCGTCGCTTCGCTCCCTCGCAGACTAACCGCCCCCCCCCCCTAAGATAAAATCCTGGCTACGCCGTTGCGTATGGGACATTTATAAGAATTCCTATTTATTCAAAGGAAAGCAAATGATATTTGATTAATATGTGGACATAAGAAGTTCATCAAATAGTTTAACTTAACAATTGGTATGAAAATTTAGGGATTATACAAATGATTATGCAAATTAGCTCGTGTTCTATATCATGAGATGTCCCATACGTAACAAATTGAGGTCATTTTTTTAGGTTTTCTCTGAAATTTCTAACGTTATTTGAATGCCCTTTTGGAAAGTTCTAATATATTGTTTAGAGAAGTTAAATACCATAGAAAAAAGAAAAAACAGTCAAAGAAATATTTTTATTGGGCAATTAAATAATGTTACGTATGGGACAAATGCGTTACGTATGGGACATCCTCATACATATTGCATGTGAATGCATGTAGCTAGCTGGGAAGATCTCTCAGTATACACAAATGCCCATCCTGAAGAAAGCATCTCAACTTTGCAGCTACTTTTGAGTTATAGACACTTGAAACAATACACGTACTTTACTGAACAATTTTCAAAAAGGGGGAGGGGTAGATGGCAAAATACAAAATGAAATTCAGCATCAAAGGGATGGTATAGTTTTTGTAGAAATGGGGATTCAGTTTTCAACATTTTACGAAATGATTGGAAACCAATTATATGAATTATTAAAGAGTATGCAATTCTAAGACTAGAGGAATTCAAAGTTTTTTTATGGAGATCCAATTTGAAATGGCTGAGATATAAAAAAAAAAAAAACCAAATAAAAAGTAAAATGAAGTGGTCCTAATAAAAAAATGTGACCAACCTATATGTTAGGACACATGTTTTTGGATATCTCAGCCATTTCAAAACAGATTTTTGTCATGTTAACTTTGAATTCATCTTAGAATTGTATGCTATTTGAATATTTCATAAAAGAAGTGCTAATTATCTTGTAAAAGTTGAAATCAGAATTCCCATCTGAACCAGAACTGTACACTCCCTTTAAGTAGAGACCTCTGATTTAAATGGTACTGAAACCAAATACACAAGTAGATTGAAGAATTGCAGTTCAACTACAAGTATATTGGGTACTGTTCACCACACAATGTAGAGCTCTAGCCACATTGTAGCTGCATTGTATAACACATATGTGATGATAATGAAGATGTTACTTAAAATTAGTGTTTTTTGTATCATTTTTTTTTATTGCAAGTGATAAACAAATTGTCCTTACTAAGTTTTCCGTAAGTAGCCATGACAAAAATCATGGGTATACATACCGAGGTGTGACTCGAATCAATGATCTGATTGCTAGACAGACTTCATATATCCACTCGATTACTGGAGTTTCACGCAGCAGGTATTGCATATGAACTATATTTATTAAAAATTAATATTTCTTGTGTCAAGTTGTTTTTCATTGAAACTGAATGGCAAACTGTCCTTCATCAATGGAAGTAAACACTTTACTATTCGATTTTTTAGTAGTAACTATCCTGATAAAAATACAGAACATACATATTCGGGTTGGTCATAAAAATATAGAATATGATTAAAAACATTATAATGGTAAATATTTGGGGAATATTGTTCCCTTGACAATCTGGATCAGTATTTGAGTAATTTCAACTGATTCTACCTCAATAATTATGCAAAAATTTGTTAATGGGTATTTTGCAAAATTATTTTGCAAAATACTCATAAACGTGGTTCTCCACACACTAAATGAATGGGGGACAAAGGGCATGCATACTCAGGTTGGTCATAAAAATATAAAAATATGATTGAATATGATTATGATGGTAAATATTTGGGGAATATTGTTTTCTTGACAATCTGGATCAGTATTGAGTAGTTTCAACTGATTTTACTTCAATACTTATGCAAAATACCCATAAACATGGTTCTCCACACACTAAACGAATGGGGGACAAAATGTCCCATACGTAACTGTCCCATACGTAACACGTCATGTCTGTCTTTAATTAGAACCTGTAATTAGAGCTTTTTGCCTCATGACATGAAACTTACCTCTGATAATCTTGAGTGTTGTGACTTTCGTCACAGTGAGTTACAAGTTGTAGAATTAAACACTTTTAGAGAGTTTTGAGGTTGAAAAAAATGTTCAAAAAAACAAAATTTTTCTGGTCTCATACGTAACGGCACATATTTTCTCTTCTAGAATATAATTGTGAAAGTCATTTTTCTCCATTTTTTACATGATTATACTTCTCCTAGATATCAATCACCATGATAAAGTTCAATATGATCAAAGGCCATTAACACTATTTTTCGGGTCATAAAAGTCTCTGAATGTCCCATACGTAACGCGCGCGTTATCTTGGACTTGCCCAATATCTCAAAATTAATGTGAAATTTCTGGTTGATTTTGTCCCCCACCAAGGTTAAAGAAAACAGGTTGATTCACGTGACCCACTTTTTACCTGTTCTTTCATTTTTCTTTCATTTTTTTATACGTACTTTCTTTTTTGGTTTATCTAAAAGCCTGCTTATGTTCTTTACTCTGTGAATACAATTGTTTATCTGTTTTTTCACAGTTTGTATTGATCTTTGTGTAGCCAAAGTTTTTACTATGTTGTGTTTGTGTATCATTAATATGAATGTAATGTTTTGTGTATCTGGAAGGAGATCAACATATGTTTTACTATCTCAGGCATGTTGGTACCATGTGACAACATTTCTATATTGTAATAATTGCACAGATTTAGGAATTCCATCAATTGAATCGTACTTTTTGTATATTTCTAATGAGTGAAACTACAGAAGATATAGATCCTGATGTGAACATTCTGAATTCTTGCTACTCTTACAATTGTTACACCCCAAATGAGTTCAATGCTCATTTTAAAAATACTGCTGCTTTTAGTTTGATACATTTTAATGCTCGAAGTCTCCAAAGAAATTTTGAGGAAATTACAAGTTTTTTTTTTTTGTGTTCACTGAAGCATTCCTTCTCCATAATTGCCATATCAGAAACTTGGATTTCCGGCGCTCCATGTATTCCTTTTGATTTAGAAGGATACACTTTTGTCAATTCTAATAGGCATTCTGGGCGAGGGGTGGGGTTGGTTTTTTCATATCAGATGGCAGCAGATTTAAGATAAATGATTATGTTGTTCAGACAGAAGAAGAAGAATATTGTTGTGAATATTTATTCATCGATTTTTGTGTAAATGATGTAAAACATACTGTCGGGGTTATGTATAAAAAGCCTGGTTGCAATAATGATGTGTTTCTTAATTTTTATGATAAAGTACTTGCTGCAGTTCTGCATGAGCGTAAAAATGTGTATATTTTAGGGGATTTTAGAGATTCTGTACTTAAAGAGTCTTTAGATTATTCCCTGTCATTGATTCTCCAAGTCGTATCACTACTGATAGCGCATCACTCATTGACAATATTTTTACAAATGTTATAGAAGCCCAACTTGATTGTGGTTCTTTTGAGGGTGATATAACCGACCATTTATTTATATTCTTACTTAGTCCTACTAGCATGTCATTATCAAAAAACAAGCAAAACGTGACGAAAATTATACGTGAGATATCAACTGAAAGTCTTAATATCCTTAATTATGAATTTAGTGTAGACTGGTCTTCTGTTTATACATCTGATGACGCAAATGAGGCTTATAATAATTTTTCATTTTTGTTTAGAAGTTTGTTAGATAAGTATATACCAGTTAAGAAAATTGATTTACGGAAGAAAAATATAAGGAAGCCATCGGTTACTCCAAAACTTTTGAAATGTATTAAGCGTAAGAATAAATTGTATAAAATGTTTCTTAATGAAAAAAACTCCTGTGAGTGAAATGAAATATATAAGGTATCGGAATAAGTTGAACAATTATTTGCGTTATGCTAAGAAAACATATTATTTAGATAAAATAAGTCAAAATAGAAGTAACATTAAAGGTACATGGTCAGTTATAAATGATATTCTTAGGAAATGAAAGAAAAGTATTCCAGAATATTTTGTTTGTGATGAGAAAGAAGAGGATGATCCGCAAACTATTGCTGATAAATTCAATTTTTATTTTGAGAATTATTGTTCAACTTTATTAGAATCAATGACTCCTGTCAACGACAATCATAATGTAACCATTCAAACTTATCTTTCCGACAGTTGTCAAAAGTCAATTTTTTAAAGTCCATAACAGAATTTGAAATATTAGAAGTTTGTAAATCATTAAAGAACAATTATTCAATTGATTTTAATTATATAAATGTGAATATTATGAAGCAAGTTATAAATTCTATAGTTAAACCATTGGTTTTTATTTTTAATAAATCATTAAAAACGGGTAACGTTCCAACCAAACTTAAAGTTACAAAATTAATTCCTGTTTTGAAGAAAGGGGATTGTCATATCCTTAAGAATTATCGTCCAATTTCTATTCTCCCATGTTTCTAAAAGGTGACTGAAAAATATTTATTCAATCGAGTGTATACTTTCTTGTGTAATAATGATATCATTTGTAATAGTCAATATGGTTTCAGAAAACATCATTCCACTCATGCATTTATGGATTTACAAGACAAAATAATTTCATCTATTAATAAGAACAATTTTGGATTAGGAAAATTTATGGATTTGTCAAAAGCGTTTGATATTGTTGATCAGATTTTATTGCATAAATTGAGTCATTATGGTATTCGAGGAATTGCTTTAGAGTGTTTTTTTTAATTATTATTTAGATAATCGGTCTCAATATACATTTTTTGCTAATTGCCACTCATATCACAGTCCAATCAAGCGTGGTGTACCGCAAAGGCTCGATTTTGGAACCCCTTTTGTTTTTGTTATATATCAACGATTTAACTAGATCTAGTCAAAATTTGGAATTTGTGTTATATGCGGATGATACAACTTTATTTTACACTCAGTCAGACACTTTAAGTTTAAAAGAAAATCTAGAATGTGAACTGAATAAAGTTGTAACATGGTTTAAAGTAAATAAACTGATTGTTAATTTTGAGAAAACATATTATGTTCCTTTTTATAATAGATCAAATGAAGTGAGTAATATAGTAGAAAATATTACTCTTATTGATTCGCACAGTATTTGTAAATCTGATAGTGTTAATTTTTAATCACTCCAAAATCTTCGAGTGATCTCTGAGGTCACTCCAAAATGAGTGAATATGAACATTTTTACTCGAAATTCACTCCAATTTCACTCTAAATTCATTCTTTTTTGTATTCACTCCTTTAAGAGTGAATATTTTCACTCGATTTTTTTAGAGAGTATATCATTCATACCGCAAAACTTGGGTTTTCTTACTTCCAAAACTTATTACCTGTTAATATATCAGAGATGTTTAGTATAAACAGTAGTATTCATCATTATAACACCCGCATATGTAATTATTTTCATTTGTTCAAAGTTGATTCGGCTTACACATAAAGATCTCTTCGCTTTACCTTTCCCATTGTTTGGAATTCCATACCAAGTGAGATACTTTCATGCTCAAATTTACGGTTATTCAAAAAGTCTCTCAAAAATTTTCTCCTGCTTAAATACTGATCATTTAATGTCTCCATTATTTCCTCCAGTTGTTCGTGATATGATCTGTGTTCTGTATTGTGCATGTGTTAATGTAATTTGTTGATTGTGCCTATATTATGTTGTATATAGGACTTTTCCCCCACAAGGCCTCTGAGCCTTTTTTCAAGTTCTCTGTTTATTTCACATTTCACTTCGACTTTAATCAAAGGCGTCATTTCAGATTGTAAGAAAGAGTTGATTACAGTAAGTGTATTGTATGCATTATATTTGATGTATTTTTTATTTGAAATGGAAATAAATAAGCGAAACGAAATGAAACAACCATTTTTTTTTTCTGTAGGATTAAGTCATTGACTAATAATGCTCGTTTAATACCGGAGTTTAATAGGCCTACTGTGTTTTAAATAGAATTAAAAAGTTTCTGCAGCTGATATACTAAGCAGGGAGGTGAGACACCTCCCTGTACTAAGTAAGCAAAAAGGTCTTCACCGCAAAAACTATTTTTCTGTAGTCCCTCTTCCAGAGCAAAAAAGTGGGCCGTTCCACCGGCCCTGGAGATATCCACACCCGTGATGTCGAGCGCAGCCTACCCGCGACCCCCTCCCCGCCCGCGTGTTTTTTTTAGACGGCACAGATTGGGGAAACTAAAAATCTATCGGGGACCCTATCCCTAAACCTAACCGTAATCCTAATCCTAACCCTAACCATCAAACCCTAACCCTAACCCTAACCCTAACCATAACCATAACCATAACCAAAAACCCTAACCCAACGTTTTTCCCATAAACATAGGTTTAACACGCGCCATGCCCCAATCTGTGCCGTCTTTAAAAAAAATGCTCCCCGCCCCCTACCCCCCCCCCCCCCCCCCCCAACTCACGTTCCTAGTATGTGTACTAGGCCTGCCTAGCTGCCTGGGAGCAGCTAGCAAGAAGCAAGAAACCGCGGCGATGATGATGAATATCGATAATGCTAATTGTTCGATTCAAATTATAGACGAGCACAAGGTAAATGCAATGACCAGAATGTGTTTGAATTCGTGAAAGGAGATAGATTATCAAGATACATATTTCTTTGCGCCCTAAAATTTCTCAATTATAGTCCCACATATTAATGACTATGTTGGTTATTTCTTTGCGCCCTAAAATTTCTCGTGTGGCTGGATGCCCACACGCGTGTGGTTGTATACACTTTGAGTTTTTTTACCTTGTATCTTAGAAAATGTTCCTCGGTTTCACCTTAATTTCATTTACCATTTACCAGGCCTCAAATTGTTTACTCATAATAACAGTCATATCGTACGCGCGGAATTCTCGGCGACAAACGTAATTGTGACAAATTTTAATCTTTACTTTGCGCTGGTGCAAGCTCATCATTTTAATTGACCACCAGCTCTCCTCCTTGGAAAAAATGGAAAAACTGGGTCCTACTGGTCCAACAGACATGTCGGACAAGTAGAAAAATGGGATGGCATGTAGCCCTGATTTCTGTTCAAATATTCCAGCTTACTACACCCCGTCCCACGCTTACTTTTGATTTTATATGCAAGAAAGCCATTGCGCGTAGGTGGTCGATCTAAAAATAGATGGCCGATGAGTAGTAGACTTACTATAGTTGTAGATAAAAACTTTCATTTGAGTGTTTTACTGGGGGTTTACTACAGACCTCATCCAGACATCACTGTACAGCATCATCGTCCAGAGATGGTGCTGCTTCTTTGTGATGTGGCTATGCCATTTTTTTAGTGCTGTTTGAGATTTAGATATTTGATTTCATTTTTGTTGCCATTCACTTTGCTGTATAGACCACACCTATATATCATGTTTGTCTGCTCTCCTTTTGTTGTCTGTTTAGACCTAAAGTTGTAATTTGCATTAGTTTTCTTTTCAGTGCTGCCTTGCAGTCTGGCATTAATTCAGTTACATTAATGATATTCAGTTGTCATCTCCATCACCACTGCTCCAGATACATTTACATGTATCTTTTCTCATGTTCTGTTTTGTCACCTTCACTCTTTCTCTATTCAGGTGTGTTCACTTATTTCATTTCACACCTAATTCTTTAATTGAGCCCAGACAGCTCCCATTATTATATGTGATCATCCCCACCTACTTATGTCACCTCATGTCGTCCTTTGCCTATCATATTGGATAATTCAATGAATCAGATTGCTGCACTTCATTCAAGAGTTCTCCATTTCTTTTATTTTTATGAATTCTTGTTTATGATTTGAATAATATGTAAATATTGTTTTTGTAAATCATGTTCATGTGTTAATTTTGCCGAGGACAAGCAGCCTCAGAATAAAATCAAAGTACTACCACACCTCTTCCTGATGAGTTGATCTTTAATCGTGTCTTCCCTAAGATGTCCCTTCTTCAAATAGACTTCAGTTAGAGGATTGACTACATTGCCTTTAGAAGCATATTTTACAACATTAATTTGGACACACTATAATAGTACAATAGTAACAAGATAGCTAGTAGTTATTTATATAGCTTAGATAATTTATTGATGTAGCTTTCATTGAACAAGTTAGTTAATGCATAGCTGTCAAACATTATCAATGTGATCATATGAATCTGCTTAAAATTTTGCTTGTCTGTCACATTGGAATCAACAGTGGAGATTCAAAATTTCCTCATGGGCTCTTGCTTCAGCTCTGGTCATCATTCCTGGCCTTGCTGCTGCTATTGTTGTTTCATTGTTGATAATCTTGTTTTGTTTTTTGTTTTTGCTCAGGGGCGAGGTTTAGTTGCTGCATGTGCCCTCAAGGTCAATGATGTCATCTTTGAAGAGTCCCCCCTGGTGTGTGCCCAGTTTCTCTGGAACGAGTTTTATCACTATGAGGCTTGTGAATTCTGCATGCGGTCACTGGAGAGTGCAGTGGAGATGGCACGGAGATTGTCTGGAGATGCTGCACTGGTTCTGCCTCACCAAGAATGCTGCACTGTGGAGAAGCAAAGTCATGTTGAATGTCCTCAGTGTAGGGTATGAAAATATCATGTATTATATAATTATAATTATGTATATTGTGTTAGTACATTGTACATACAAATGCCAGGGCTGGGTAGGGTATAGACAGTATAATAGCCAACTTTCACATTACAACGTTCCTACTTGACTTAGAAATGTGCAAAAAGCTTTCAAATTTTGGGACAGGTCACATTGTCATCTTGAGAGGTGATCAGAAGACTAAATCATGAAGGAATTGTATCAGCCTTTTATTAAGAAAATATGATAGGTCTAACAACATAATCTGTACAGCATACAATGTTTTTGCCAAATGATTTATGCTGAATGTTTGTAATTTGATGATAATTGAAAATACATGTACATGGAGTTCTTGAAATCCTTCACAGGTGCAAAGAAGTTTGCAGAACTTTGTTCATAGCAAAACAGAAAATTCCAATATAAAATTTTTTTGAAAGAACCAAGCAATTTGCATTTGAAATGTGCTGGAGAGAAGGAGGGAGGGGGGAGGGGGACCACCAAAATAATTACACTTTTACACCAAGCGTGGAGATATCTAACTATACCAAGCCCTGTAGCTATTCACAAGTCACAACAGGGCTGTACCAACCGTGGTCGAAACACCAGTCTACTCGGTATGATGACACAGATTTTGAATTCATCACAATATAATAATAATAATAATACATTACATTTGTAATGCGCTTAATACAATGTTTCTAAGCGCACAGGGAAAAGACGAAAGGAAAGATGAAAAATGAGGGAAAACAGACAAGTCAAAACATAAGTAAGAATAATGTGACATAAATCAAATGTGTACCAGTAATGAAACACATACAATAATTGAATTACACTCAACACATTAACTTAGGGAAGGAATCAATACGGGAAAAGATAAGTTTTAAGTAGTGCCTTAAATGATTCTACTGATGGGGCTTGTCGTATATGAATGGGAAAATTGTTCCAAAGCTTGAGTGCAATAACTGCGAATGAGCGTTCTCCGTAGCGTGTCTTAGTGCGAGGTCTGGGTAACAGTTGAAGATGGGCAGTAGCATGGGAGCGCAGACATCTAGATGCAGAAGAAGTTGATGAGGATCGGAGAGAGATTAGGTTCTGTAGGAATCAAGGGGCTTGGTTATGGATAGCTTTGTATACAAAGAGGAGAACTTTGAAGATAACACGTTCCTTTATTGGCAACCAATGAAGTGACTGGATGATTGGGGTAATTACGTTTGATACCTCAGACCAATATATCTATCTTGAGCAATTTAGCTACATATTGGTGTTATCGATATTGATGTACACAATTTACAACTTACCAGAAACGAAGATTTAATGCTTCATCTGCGCACTGCAGATCACATTTCTCCGCACAGTAATTGCTTGTCATGCCATCGGGACTGTCATCACAAATGGCGGCAGTGTGCACGGTGGTATGCGCGGTAAAAGGTGTGCAACACTTTCAGCACATGCTGCATTTGTTACAGTTATACGGAGTACTGGCCATTCATGTCAAAACTGTTATTTTGAATTAGTGCAGCGATGGTCAGGCTTTGCGGTTAGAAATTGAAATTTTGCTCCATGGACATCGCGCAAGGGCACACTATGGATTGATACTCTAGTCCAAACATTTAATTCCATGTGAGCATATATAACGTAAAATTTGTGGTAGAATGTAGACATTTTCAGTAGTTTTATAGCTGTGTTGAGTCTTCCTATAAGAGTGGGGTGCATGTCAGACACATCTGGTCGGGCTAGGAGATATCATGACTTGCAATGACGCACTGGACTTCCTGTTTTTCTTTTCTGCACCTTTTTCCCTAGAATTTGATTTACAATTTGAATCTTTATGCTCGCACAGATGCACGTAAATTTTGTGAAACAGGCAGGCACCCTTTATTCAAATACATTAAAGGGTGTGTACAGTTCTGGTCGAGGTGAGGATGTAGCTTTTAACGTTTTGCGAGATATTGTATTCAGAAACCACTCTATGAGATGTCAAAGAGCATGCAGTTCTAAGGGGTATCAAAAGTTTATTCGATGAAAATCGGTTTTGAAATGGCTGAGATATCCAAAAATAAGGTGAAACAAAGAGATCCTAATAAGGTTGTGGCATGTCGCCTTTTATTAATAGCACTTTTTTTGATATCTCAGCCATTTGAAAACCAATTTTCATCAAATAAACATTGAATCCTTCTTAAAATTACATGCTCTTTCATATTTCATAAGAGGCTTTTCATTGTCTCACTTAGGAATGTTCAAAACATGAATCCCCACCTCAACCAGTACTGTACAGTGCCTTTAAGTTTTAGGCCACCTGTACCAAGTAGCAAAGACAGCAAACCTTCATATGTGCCAAATATGTTATCCAAGCACAGAAGTGTTTTTAAGGACAAAAAAAAAAAAAAAAGAGGGAAGGCTTGTCCTGCGAGGAACATGTAACCTTTGAAAGTCTTTTGTTTTTAAAATATGTCTGTTTTCTCCCAGGCTCCATACTGCAGCACAGAGTGCCGGGACCATGCACTGGCCCAGTATCATCAAGTCCTGTGCCCTGGTCAGCATCCACCCGACCCAGACCACCCCCTGTTCATCCTTCAAGAGGCCTGGAAGTGAGTTAGCTGCTCTGTGGACACTGCCATTATTGCAGCAGTAATGCCTGGTGGCCCAGGGCTACTAAAAATTGATATTAGGCCACCTAACTTCCTAAAAGGTTATTTTTGGGTGGCCCAATCAGGCAACTAAGATTCAAAATTGATTACTATGTTCCCTTTTATTTAGAGTCACCACATTTCTTTTTTGATTCACTAAGATTTTCAAATTACTTTAAAGATTTTAGTGGCCTGAATGGGCTACCAGAGAAACAAAGTTAATGTTGAGTCCTGAATAATAGGAATTATATTTTGCACGATGTGTCAGGTTAACAGTCTACTATGTGTATGCAGTGCACATTGTGAACTTTTGGTAGATTGCAAAGTTGCAAAAACTGCTACCTTGCAGGAGTGGTAGAACATTATGTGTGTGTGTGTGTGGGGGGGGGGGGGTAGTCTTTGTGGTTGCATAAGGTTGGGTCAAGGGTCAAGATGTAAAATAAGTTTTGCTTATTTTTTTTTTAATTCTTGACAAGGACTTCACAAAGTTTCTTTCAATAAGATATCCAAAAGGCATCATGTTGTAAGGTGATTTTTATAACACCATTGTGAATTATTGCAACATTTTGATGATTCTTTCTCCCACAAGCTGACTTCAGCAAACACATTTTCAAACTTCTTCCCGTCGATATCAGGACAATGCACTACCCACCCGAAACAGCAAGCATCATGTTGATTGCCAAGATGATTGCCACCATTAAACAGGTAAGACTGGTGAACTGGGAAAATGATGTTTGCATGTAGTCACAATTGCATGACCAACAAAGTAATTATAGAGATATCATGGTACTTTCAGATGACTTTTATGTTTGTTTTTTAGGCCTCACTTTGTATACTTCGATGATTTTGTGGCATCCAATATGTTGCCTTCTACACATCCATCAGTCTACCTTTGTGTGTGTGTGTGTGTGTGTGTGTGTGTGCGTGAATGCAAACCTTGTGGCACTTCACTGCAGGAGAATTAGAGGATTAGACAGAGTAAACAGATCTAGTTAAGCTACAAATGTAATCGTGATGCTATGTAAATGTGCGGTACATATTGAACCAAGAGGTGTATCTTATGTTTACCTATGTGTTTGATATGTCTGTAGAGCCTATAGATCACCTCAGCATCCCTGTGCTCTACATTCTCACATGATACCATCCAGGCAGTAGAGATTTTACAAACCTATTCACTAAAGAAAGTGGAAATTCTCAGTATGATGTGTGTATATCCATATTAAGAAGATGCAGTTTAGAAAATAAAAGAATGAAGTGTAAATCAACGCTTAAAATAGTAATGAGGAAAGAAAAAGCAATGTTCTTCCTGTGTCCCATTCTCTCTTTCCCTGTTATTTGGCTGTGAATTATTGTCCCCGCCGAACGAGTTCGAGCAGTGGACTATGAAACGGGCTCCGTACGTGTGTGTGTCTGTGTGTCCGTCTGTGCGTCCGTCTGTGCGTCCGTCCGTCTGTGCGTCCGTGCGTGATCAAAATGTTCAATTTGCTACTTCTCTGTCATTTATGAGCCAATTTTGATTCTGTTTGCTTTATATGATAGCACTACACGGGAGCTTTGAAACTGCTACACAGAATTTCAGTTGTGACCTTTGACCTTGACCTTTGACCTATATTGTACATTTTGCTTCAAAATGCTACTGCTTCGCCATTTCTAACCCGATTTTGATTCCGTTTGCTTTATGTGATGGCACTAGGTGAGGACTTCAAAACTTCTACACAGAATTTTGACCTTTGACTTCTTTGACCTTTGACCTTGATTTTTGACCTATATTGTACATTGGCTACAAAATGCTACTCCTTCGCCATTTCTAACCTGATTTCAATTCCGTTTGCTTTATGTGATGGCACTAGGTGAGGGCTTCAAAACTTCAACACAGAATTTTGACCTTTGACTTCTTTGACCTTTGACCTTGATTTTTGACCTATAATGTACATTTTGCTACAAAATGCTACTCCTTCGCCAATTGTAACCCGATTTCAATTCCGTTTGCTTTAAGTGATGGCACTAGGTGAGGGCTTCAAAGCTTCTACACAGAATTTTGACCTTTGACTTCTTTGACCTCTGACCTCTGACCTTGATTTTTGACCTGTATTGTACATTTTGCTACCAAATGCTACTCCTTCGCCATTTCTAACCCGATTTCGATTCTATTTGCTTTATGTGATGGCACTAGGTGAGGGCTTCAAAACTTTACACAGAATTTTGACCTTTGACTTCTTTGACCTTGATTTTTGACCTGTATTGTACATTTTGCTACCAAATGCTACTCCTTCGCCATTTCTAACCCGATTTCGATTCCGTTTGCTTTATGTGATGGCACTAGGTGAGGGCTTCAAAACTTCTACACAGAATTTTGACCTTTGATCTTGATCTTTTTACCTACTTTGTGCATTTTGCTACTAAATGCTACTTCCGGCGGGGACATATATTACGCACCGCGTAATTTCTACTTTTCCATGTTTACTTTTAGGCCAAATGCAAGGAGGAGGTTATTGCAACGTTTCAGCAGTTTTGTCATGCACCGAGGAATGAGGAACGAGAGCTGTCTCACAAACTGCTGGGAAAACAATTTAAGGTAATGCCACAAAAAAAATTGTGTTTGAAGTGCAAAATAGTTATCAGTGTCCATTGTATGTCCATCAATAACGGCTGACTTTATTTGCCACTGGAGTCCTTTCTTTGCTAAATGGCAGGTACATTATTGTATCTTGTAAATAAATGCTGATGATTAAAGATTACCTAATTGCCTTAAATCTTTATTTTGTTATCATTGCATTCCTCTAGGACTGAGGCGCATTGTTATAACTTAGTGGGCTGGGTAACCTATAATTATGTCAAGTTTGGAGGAATTAGCTGAATGCTATTGAGAGATGTCTGGGTGTTTATTTATGCAGATTTTAATAGGTATATGAAGTGTACTGATATTTTGTAATTACCAGACTTTTATTGTTGTGGTAATATAAGTTGCCTAATTTGCTAATAACTCAAGGTATCATATTTCCTTCCTCTGCATACAGGGACAGTTTGAGACACTCCAGTCCATCTTACTCAATGCATTGTATGAGGAAACAGTATCACAGGTAGTTACTTGTACTTGGAGTCACTTTTTCCTAAAACAGCATGTTTAGTAGAGAAATTTCAATTTTTTTTCTCTCAGTTTCAGGTGGATTTATCTCTGCAAATTTCCATATCAACCCATCAAGTACAAAACAATGATAATAACAATAATCTGCTAACATTTCCACTATCATTTATTGCTAATATTTCATAAGATCCATGTAGGAAAAATTATTGTTTTTCACCTGTACCCTACTTTGGGTATAATTACATTAGTTGTCCTGATTGCAGAATTATCTAAAGCAACCTAATCACTGAATTCACAGCTGATCAAGAATGTATAAACACAATTCAGAAGATTGGGGCTATGGTTATGTCTCATATTGGCAAATTGTCATAAATTTCTTATCCATTTTGTGCAGAGTGAATTATTTTAGCCTGTGCCATGTTATCTCTCTTCAATAAGTGTAACATATGCTGGAAGTCCAATTGTTGAAATGAACATTTTCTTCTCTTTGCTTGTTCTGATATACTGTCTTATGCTGAATCACGTGAAGAAGACATATGTATATTGCTAATTTGTGGGGAATATATTGTTTTCAGTGCATTGACTGTGTGTAGTAAGTGGATATATAACATAAGATATTTGGTGGATATACTTATTTGTTTCCCTTTAAAAAAAATGTAGTGGTTTACTAAAGATGGTCTGGAGTCTCTTTTTGCCCTAATTGGCATGAATGGACAAGGTGTTGGGTCAAGGTAAGTCTTAAGGTTATCTACTGCAAGGCATAATAAATCGCTTTGGTTTCATATGTCTCATTTTAATGCAAGTGTATGTTTGCATCATCTATTTCTCATAGACTTTCTTTTGAGCACTAAAATGTACTCTATGGTAGAATATGCTATACCCTGTCATTAAATGTGCTTGTTTGTTTGTTTGTTTGTCATTTTTTGTTGGTTTAATGGGTTTGCATGTTGCTGTTATTCAGTTTATAAGATGCCTAATAATTTCTCACTGACAGGAAGTGCTAAACCCGTTGAGGACGAGTCCCAAGTATACTCATGCAAGGGTCTATTGGAGATGCATGTTGTAGCAAAATCAGGCCATCCTCAACTGGTTAACTTATTCTCAAAGATGTGAATATTGCAAAGAAAAGATATTGATGCTGATAACTTGATTTCTCAGATGGGAGTTACATTACAAGGGTTCAATGTAGGTTTCTAATACTCTCTGTGACTTCACCATTCATGATGTATTTTTACTTTAACCCTAACTAGGCCAGGGACGGGGGGCCTCCGAGGCCCCCCTAGACGTTCCACGCCATGTATCGCTATTGCGAAAAGCTATCGCCCCGACGTTTCAGGACTTTTTTCTTTCGAGTCTCCCGCATCTTTTGACACCAAATTTGCGATGCCCGGGCATGCGGTTCCGAAGTTGCGCATAAATATGTACGTGCATGTCAGACCAAAAACTGCTCAAAAACGTGAATTCGTGTACAATTTCAATGCAAACTGTGAGTGTGCTTACAAGCAAATTTCATAAAAGCATGATTATTTTGGGGTTTTATTGATTAAAATCAATTAATAATATATTTTCTTGTTCGGAACAATGTCGTGGACAAATTTCATCGAAAAAACAATGAAAAACACAAAGTCGAAAAAACATAAAAAACACAAAGTCGAAAAACACAAAGTCGAAAAAACAAAGAAATAAATAAGAAATTAAAACAATAAAATACTTCAGAAATTTTTTCTGATGGCACAATTTTTTTCTCTTACATTTGCTAAGGACACTGAAAAGTATATTTACACAAAAAATGTGCCTGTTTTGAGCTTTATTTAGTGATTTATACCAAATTGTCTGATTTCATACATCATTATGCATAAATTAGCATAATTTAACATAAATGATAATTTTTTGATAAATTAACTTCACGGTACTCTAGAGTACATCATAGGCAATGTTTGTGCCAATTTTCGCCACGATCGCGTGGTCGACGGCCGAGATCTGGAGGGGGGGCCTGGGAGGCCCCACCCCCCGGCTCTATCATCTACCTAACTAGCCCGGCCTAGTTAGGGTTAATATTCATGTGCTCTTCAAACAAGTTAGGCATGTGCAAATACTTTAACTCCACAATGCACTATATGAGTTGGTCTTGTTTGGCTTGTCACCAGTACTATGAACTGGGATTCCCTTGAACTAAGACTACTTATGATAACCTCTACCCACCCCCTCCCCACCCCCTCCCCACATCTGAGATGGATACATCATGCATTCCTCTGATGTTTTATGCTCCAGCTCTCTGAGTGTGTATGTACACAACTGTGATGCTCTGGATCTGCCAGAAGAGGAGAGGGGAAAGCTTGACCAGTTCATTGACCAGCTCTACGTCGCCATGGAAAAAGGTATTGGCTGTCCATTATAATGTTGTGCTAACCTCTGAGCTCGGGAAATGTGAGGTTGCTGTGTGGCGATCATTTAGGCCTACCGATATTCCTGATGTAATTTGAACTTTGTTGTCGTTTTGGCTTTTTAATATCTTATGATGACCAACAAATCTTTTTTGGGGAGGATGAATTAGTTCAGAATCTTCCTCACCACATTTTAAATGAGATCAATGATGTGATGAACTGTTGAATAATATAACTAAGCACAGTGATGTTAATCAAGGTCACTCATGAGATATTAGAAAGGGCTACAATGTGAAATACCATTTTATGTATAATTGTATCCCCCGAACAGAGTTCGGAGGATACTATGGATTTGGCCTCGTCGCGCCGCGTCCGCCGCCGCCGCCGCCGCCGCCGCCGCAGAGGTTTCCTTGTGAGCGCTCTACCAGCTGCTTTTCTTTTCCGATCATCTTCAAAGTTGGCATGAAGGTGTATTATGGTTAGACGAAGAAGCCTATTGTTTTTGGTGATGGCGCCCTCGCTTGTTCCGTCTGTATACATGAAAAGGTAAATCCAATAGGGTCTGCTTGTGAGCGCTCTACCGGCTGCGTTTCTTTTCCGATCATCTTCAAAGTTGGCATGAAGGTGTATTATGGTTAGACAAAGAAGCCTATTGTTTTTGGTGATGGCGCCCTCGCTTGTTCCGTCTGTATACATGAAAAGGTAAATCCAATAGGGTCTGTTTGTGAGCGCTCTACTGGCTGCGTTTCTTTTCCGATCATCTTCAAAGTTGGCATGAAGGTGTATTATGGTTAGACGAAGACGCCTATTGTTTTTGGTGATGGCGCCCTCGCTTGTTCCGTCTGTATACATGAAAAGGTAAATCCAATAGGGTCTGCTTGTGAGCGCTCTACCGGCTGCAGTTCTTCTTCGATCATCTTCAAAGTTGGCATGAAGGTGTATTATGGTTAGACGAAGACGCCTATTGTTTTTGGTGATGGCGCCCTCGCTTGTTCCGTCTTTATACATGAAAAGGTAAATCCAATAGGGTCTGCTTGTGAGCGCTCTACTGGCTGCAGTTCTTCTTCGATCATCTTCAAACTTGGCATTAAGGTGTATTATGAATAGACGAAGACGCCTATTGTTTTTGGTGATGGCGCCCTCGCTTGTTCCGTCTTTATACATGAAAAGGTAAACCCAATAGGGTCTGCTTGTGAGCGCTCTACAGGCTGCAGTTCTTCTTCGATCATCTTCAAACTTGGCATGAAGGTGTATTATGGTTAGACGAAGATGCCTATTGTTTTGGAGATGGCGCCCTCGCTTGTTCCGTCTTTATACATGAAAAGGTAAATTCAATAGGGTCAGCTTGTGAGCGCTCTGCTGGCTGCAGTTCTTCGATCATCTTCAAACTTGGCATTAAGGTGTATTATGAATAGACGAAGACGCTTATTATTTTTGGTGATGGCACCCTCGCTTGTTCCGTCTTTATACATGAAAAGGTAGATCCAATAGGGTCTGCTTGTGAGCGCTCTACTGGCTGCAGTTCTTCGATCATTTTCAAATTTTGACATGAAGGTGTAATATGGTAAGATGAAGAGGATTATTGTTTTTGGTGATGGCGCCCTCGCTTGTTCCGTCTTTATACATGAAAAGGTAAATTCAATAGGGTCTGCTTGTGAGCGCTCTACTGGCTGCAGTTCTTCTTCGATCATCTTCAAATTTGGCATGAAGGTGTATTATGGTAAGATGAAGAGGATTATTGTCTTTGGTGATGGTGCCCTCTCTTGTTCCGTCTTTATACATGAAAAGGTAGATCCAATAGGGTCTGCTTGTGAGCGCTCTGCTGGCTGCAGTTCTTCGATCATCTTCAAACTTGGCATTAAGGTGTATTATGAATAGACGAAGACGCTTATTGTTTTTGGTGATGGCGCCCTCGTTTGTTCCGTCTTTATACATGAAAAGGTAGATCCAATAGGGTCTGCTTGTGAGCGCTCTACTGGCTGCAGTTCTTCTTCGATCATTTTCAAATTTTGACATGAAGGTGTAATATGGTAAGATGAAGAGGATTATTGTTTTTGGTGATGGCGCCCTCGCTTGTTCCGTCTTTATACATGAAAAGGTAAATTCAATAGGGTCTGTTTGTGAGCGCTCTACTGGCTGCAGTTCTTCTTCGATCATCTTCAAACTTGGCATTAAGGTGTATTATGAATAGACGAAGACGCCTATTGTTTTTGGTGATGGCGCCCTCGCTTGTTCCATCTGTATTCATGAAAAGGTAAATCCAATAGGGTATGCTTCTTGATGCTGTGGGTTCGGGGGATACATGTGCTCGGCTGCGCGACCCGCTGAGCACGAAATTTCTAGTTAAGTGAAGATTTCACTATAGCCATGGTTACAATAAGTAAGTGGCTGTAATTCTCCATTACAGTTGGCTTTGGGGCAAGAATTTGATTTTATTGCTACTCTTCTGCCTTTTCTCCTACATCATCACATTCAGAATCTGGTAGCTTTCTGAACTGCGAGGGCTCTGCACTTTATCGACTGCAAAGTTGCTGTAAGTACATGTAGCTACCAGATGCAATTGTAGACTCCTGTGTCACAGTCATTGGTGATGAATATAATAGAGGAACAAAATATATAGGCCCGTAACTAGGATTTTTAGGGGGGGGGGGGGGTCAGAATTAGAAAAAATAGACCGCTTCCGGGTTTAATCAACTGACAAGCAAAAAAAGGCTCCCCCGTGCAATTTTTTGTTATGCCTCTGCCACGAAGTGGTGCCGGAGGCATTATGTTTTCGGGTTGTCCGTCCGTCCGTCCTTCCGTCCGTCCGTAATGAATTTTGTGGACAAGGTAACTATCGAAAGCTGTTGAGGTATCCGAATGAAACTTGGCATGTATGTGTATTAGGGGGTGAAGTTGTGCCTATCAACTTTTGGGTGCACATGCTCAAGGTCAAAGGTCAAAAGGTCAAGGTCAAATACATAAAATTTCACTATTTCCACCATATCTATTGAATGCCTGAAGATATTTTCTTGAAACTTAGTGTATACATGTATTACCCAATTAAGATTCTCTGGTGAAAGTTTGGGTCATTAGGTCAAAGGTCAAAGGTCAAAAGGTCAGGGTAACATACATAAAATTTCACTATTTCCACCATATCTATTGAATGCCTGAAGAGATTTTCTTGAAACTTAGTGTATACATGTATTACCTAATTAAGATTCTCTAGTGAAAGTTTGGGTCATGAGGTCAAAGGTCAAAGGTCAAAAGGTCAGGGTCAAATACATAAAATTTTACTATTTCCACCATATCTATTGAATGCCTGAAGATATTTTCTTGAAACTTAGTGTATACATGTATTACCCAATTAAGATTCTCTGGTGAAAGTTTGGGTCATGAGGTCAAAGGTCAAATGTCAAAAGGTCAAGTAAAAATATTAAAACTTCTTTTCTTTCTCCGTACCTTGGAAAATTGTTCAAGGTATCTTCATGGAACATACTATACTGACTGAAAGTGATTATCTAGAGAATGTAGGGTTCATGGGGTCAAAGGTCAGGGGTCAAAGATCAAGTGCAAGACTTCAAAATTTTACTATTACCCTCATATTTATGCAATGCCATCAGGGTTATTTTTTTACACTTGGTGTATGCGTGTGTAACCTAATAAAAATTCTCTGGAAAGTTTTTTTTTTCTCTTTTTGCCTCAAAGGTCAAAAGGTCAAAGATCAAGTGAAAGTGCTGAACTAACTTTTTCCTCCATATCTCGGAAGTGGCTCAAGTTCCCTTGAAACTTAGTACATATTATGCATGTTCTACCTGAAAGTAATTATGTTATGAATTTTAGGGTCAAGGGCCAGATGAAAATGGTAACATTCAATTCAGAAATTGCACTTTTTCTCCACACCTGTACCTTGAAAATTACTCAATGCCTAAATGTATGAATGGGTCAAAGTCAAGTTAAAGTCCTTAAATCCCTAGATACATGATCTCCTATTCATCCAATTAAACCTTCGTCAAGGAAGGTGAACATTCAACACATTTGTGACAAACTTGTCATTCCAATATTTTGCCAATTTTGTGAAAATGTAATCACACAGTGTCCACATGTACTATCTAGACCTATTGGGAAAATCATGCATTATGGCGGAGGCATACCAGTCGCCAAAGCGACATTTCTAGTTTCTTGTGCCACTTCCTGGTTTCATCTGCTGACTAGCAAAAAAAAAAAAAAAACCCCAATAAGGCTTTAACGCAATTTTCTGGTGCCACTACAAGCCTCTTTATGCCTCCGCCACGAAGTGGTGCCGGAGGCATTATGTTTTCGGGTTGTCCGTCCGTCCGTCCGTCCGTCCTTCCGTCCGTCCTTCCGTCCGTCCGTAATGAATTTTGTGGACAAGGTAACTATCGAAACCTGTTGAGGTATCCTAATGAAACTTGGCATGTATGTGTATTAGGGGGTGAAGTTGTGCCTATCAACTTTTGGGTGCACATGCTCAAGGTCAAAGGTCAAAAGGTCAAGGTCAAATACATAAAATTTCACTATTTCCACCATATCTATTGAATGCCTGAAGATATTTTCTTGAAACTTAGTGTATACATGTTTTACCCAATTAAGATTCTCTGGTGAAAGTTTGGGTCATGAGGTCAAAGGTCAAAGGTCAAAAGGTCAGGGTCAAATACATAAAATTTCACTATTTCCACCATATCTATTGAATGCCTGAAGATATTTTCTTGAAACTTAGTGTATACATGTATTACCCAATTAAGATTCTCTGATGAAAGTTTGGGCCATGAGGTGAAAGGTCAAAGGTCAAAAGGTCAAGTAAAAATATTAAAACTTCTTTTTTTTCTCCGTGCCTTGAAAAATTGTTCAAGGTATCTTCATGGAACATAGTATATACATGTACTGACTGGAAGTGATTATCTAGAGAATGTAGGGTTCATGGGGTCAAAGGTCAGGGGTCAAAGGTCAAGTGCAAGACTTTAAAATGTTACTATTACCCTCATATTTATGCAATGCCAGCAGGGTTATTTTTATGCCTCCGCTACGAAGTGGCCGGAGGCATTATGTTTTCGGGTCGTCCGTCCGTCCGTCCGTCCGTACGTCCGTCCGTCCGTCCGTCCCGTTTTGTTTTTGTCAATATCTCAAGAACCGTGCGGTGGTTTTACATCAAACTTGGTATGAGGGTATATCCTTGGGGGATAATACTTTGTGTGGATTTTAGGGTCACAGGGTCAAAGGTCAAAGGTCACAGATTATTTTGTGAAAAAAAAATTGAAATTTCATGTTTTTCTCCATATCTCGCAAATGGTTCAAGGTATCTTCATGGAACTTAGTATATATGCTTGTACCGATGGGCAGTGATTATCTAGGGAAGTTGGGGGTCATGGGTGAAAGGTCAGGGGTCAAAGGTCAGGGGTCAAAGGTCAAGGTCAACTCCTCAAAATATTACTACTTTCCTTAAAATGCAGTATGCCTGAAGGTTTTTTTATGCCTCCGCAACGAAGTGGCCGGAGGCATTATGTTTTCGGGTCGTCCGTCCGTCCGTCCGTCCGTCCGTCCGTACGTCCGTCCGTCCCGTTTTGTTTTTGTCGATATCTCAAGAACCGTGTGGTGGTTTTACATCAAACTTGGTATGAGGGTATATCCTTGGGGGATAATACTTTGTGTGGATTTTAGGGTCACAGGGTCAAAGGTCAAAGGTCACAGGTTATTTTGTGAAAAAAAATTGAAATTCCACATATTTCTCCATATCTCGCAGATGGTTCAAGGTATCTTCATAGAACTTAGTATATATGCTTGTACCGATGGGCAGTGATTATCTAGGGAAGTTGGGGGTCATAGGTCAAAGGTCAGGGGGGTCAAAGGTCAAGGTCAACTCCTCAAAATATCACTACTTTCCTTAAAATGCAATATGCCTGAAGTTTTTTTTTTTTTTTTTTTTTTTAAACTGGATGTATGGCATGTATTACCCAATATATATTTTTTGGGAAGTTTCTTGCCAAAAGGTCAAAGGTCAAGTGAAAGTGCTAAATTGCACTTTTTCCTCCATATCTCGAAAGTAACTCAAGGTATCATCATGAAACTTACATATTTATGCATGTTCTACCTAACAGTGATTCTCTGTGGAACTGTGAGGTCAACGGTCAAAGACCAGGTTTAGATAATGCTATTTTCCCATTTGATACTGAAATTATACTTTTTCTCAATACCTTGAAAATTACTCAAAGCATAAACTTATAAAAGGGTCAAAAGTCAAGTAGAAATCATTAGTTCCCCAAATACCTGCACTCTGACATTTGAATAATTCATCCAATTGAACCTAGTTCTAGGAAAGTGAACATTCAGCACATTTGTGGCAAACCTGTCATTTTAATATTTTGCCAATTGTGTGAAACTGTCATCACACATTGTCAAGACATTGTACTATAGACCTATTAGGAGAACCATGCATGATGGCGGAGGCATATCAGTCGCCGTAGCGATATATCTAGTTTTACACTTGGTGTATGCGTGTGTAACCTAATAGAAATTCTCTGGAAAGTTTTTTTTTTTCTCTTTTTGCCTCAAAGGTCAAAAGGTCAAAGATCAAGTGAAAGTGCTGAACTAACTTTTTCCTCCATATCTCGGAAGTGGCTCAAGTTACCTTGAAACTTGGTACATATTATGCATGTTCTACCTGAAAGTAATTATCTTATGAATTTTAGGGTCAAGGGCCAGATGAAAATGGTAACATTCAATTCAGAAATTGCACTTTTTCTCCACACCTGTACCTTGAAAATTACTCAATGCCTAAATGTATGAATGGGTCAAAGTCAAGTTAAAGTCCTTAAATCCCTAGATACATGCTCTCCTATTCATCCAATTAAACCTACGTCAAGGAAGGTGAACATTCAACACATTTGTGACAAACTTGTCATTCCAATATTTTGCCAATTTTGTGAAAATGTAATCACACAGTGTCCACATGTACTATCTAGACCTATTGGGAAAATCATGCATTATGGCGGAGGCATACCAGTCGCCAAAGCGACATTTCTAGTTTCATTTTGTTTTCTTCAGGGGGGGGGGGGGGGTCCACAACTCATTTTTTTCTTTTCATTTCTTTTATTTTTTGGCTGCTGGCAAACATGGGGGGGGGGTTCATGGTATCTAAACATATGTAATCACAAGAGCAGTTGTATGGAGAGAATGGGAAGGGGAAGATGGTGGTCTTCGTTCAACTTTGTTTGGCAAAGGTGGTGTTCAAACACAACCCCAATTCCACAACTACCATGTCAGGATATGGTTCACTATAAGTGAGTGAATGAACCCTTGCCCTTGCGATTCATGAGATGCAAAATAATTTCCTCTACTTTCACCCAGTAGCAATGGTATCTGCTCTGAAAATCGCTTTGTGCGTCCGTTCTGAGATGGTAATGTTGCATGGTTTTCCCTTTTATCTTCTCTTTTTCCCCCTTCCTCCTTCATCATTGCCACATACTCCTCCTTTTCCCATTTATCTCCTTGTCTACCTTCTTCTTCTTCCTTGCAGGTAATCACAGTTGCACACCAAATGCAGAAATAAGATTTCTTCACAACAATTCCACGTTGAGCCTGGTTGCAGTAGCAGACATAGCTGAAGGGGAGGTAGGCACTCGTCAAAGTCTAACTCTTGTACATGATGATTTAATGAAGCTTCTGTTTTTCGTAAACACATACATTATGGGTCATAACTTTTGATCCATAACTCCATTTGTGACTAAACTTGGATGGTAGATGTCCCTTGGGGAGTGGATGATCACCACAAGGTCAAAGGTCACAAACAGGGTTCAATGAACTTTTAGAGTCCAATGTTAAGTTTTTATGGCACGTTTCTATTATGGGTCATAACTTTTGATCCATTAACTCCATTTGTGATTAAACTTGGATGGTAGATGTCCCTTGGGGAGTGGATGATCACCACAAGGTCAATGGTCACAAGCATGGGTCAACGAGCTTTTAGAGCCCAATGTTAAGTTTTTATGGCGCGTTTGTATTATGGGTCATAACTTTTGATCCATAGGTCCATTTGTGACCAAACTTGGATGGTAGATGTCCCTTGGGGAGTGGATGGTCACCACAAGGTCAAAGGTCACAGGCAGGGGTCAACAAACTTAAAGGGCCCAATGTTAAGTTTTTATGGGACGCTTCTTTTTTGCCATAAATTTTTACCCTTTTATATCTCTTTTTATCTGTAATATCTCTTTTTTTTAATCTGTTATATCCCATTCGTGTACAATTTCTTGTACGCTAACAGGCGAGACACATTATGGCACTTGCCTTGTTCTAAAACCTGTTTGTAGTTATACATATAGGTATCACTTGGAGGTCCCTTTTCATTTCTTAAAAAACCTTGTACATCCTCTTCACTTTCAACTCGAATAATTTTTGAAAGGATGATGCTATTGCTTTGAAAACTAGTATTAATCATGGATAGTATGTGTTGATAGAGTGTGCAAAATTTCAGCTTAATCTTGTGATCCCTTTGTTGTGGTTACTAAGGGGTTTTACATTCTGTTCTTTTTTTGCCCCATTCATTACACAGAGCCCTGCGTGACGAGATTAACCCATTGAAGACTAGTCCCCAGAGTATTCTCGGGCTGGGGTGAATGGGAAATGTGTGTTATAGGAAAATCATTTAACGTTCAAAGAGTTAAGCACTTAAATAGACCCTGAACTTCAAAGCCTCTTTTCTCAGTACCACATTTCCAGAGTGTGTACTTTCTTTCCATTATTTTGATATGTGAGAAAAGTCCATTTGTATTGAGTTATACATTATTTTGAAGCTTAGGGTCTGCATTTTTAGAATCTGCCTTGAACTGAAAATCCCTGTCTAAGACTTTTTGATGGTTTTGTGATGCAGGGTCATTTAAAAAGAGGAATGCATTGTAGAAATGCACAAAGTTAAGCTTGGCATTTATACTCATTCAGATTTGATTGCTTTTATATTTTTCTCTTTGTGTGTGTGTGTGTGTGTGTGTGTGTGTGTGTGTGTGTCTTCTTCTTCCTCTCCGTACAGGAAATCCTGATAAGCTACCTAGACGAGTGTAGTAGGGAAAGAAGTAGACATTCCAGGCAAAAAGAACTCAGGTATAAACTATGTGTTGGAAAACAAAGAAAGTTGATATTACTGACCATATTGTTATAAAGGGTAACTACCATGTAGAACACAATTGAGCTTCCACTCAATGGGGGGGGGGGGGGGGGGTTCAAATTGAATAGGTTGATATGGGTAGAGCAGCTACATGATTAGTTAATTTTTCAAAATGTGTCACTTCTCAACCTAATGGACATTACATAAACCATTTTTTGAATATTTTTTTTTTCTCATGTGTGTAACAGCATAAAGTAACTTAATTTGTTACATGTATTTTTTAGACATGTTTGCATGTTTTTCATCATTTATTGAGTTATCTTTCATTTGACTTATTTGGTTTAGAGATCTAGGAAGGGAATTTTCATTGTTACATTGTCACAAAGCAATTAATTGTTAATGCACACAAAACAAATTTGATCAATCAGTCCAACCCGTTTGACTTTTTGTTGTTATTGTTGTTGCTGTGAGATACGTGAGGAAACAGCTCTATCCCTAGATGTGTTTGATCGTGCTCTCATTGCAGGGAAAACTACTTATTCACATGCAACTGTTCAAAGTGCCTCCAGCAGTGCGATGACCCTGACATCACATCCAGTGAAGAAGAGGACGATGATGATGAGGATGATGATGGTGGAGGAGATGACGGTGGGCAAGAGAAAGATTGAGAGGAGGAGCGAATAGGAGATAAAGTTGGAATGGACACAATGGACTGGAAGGAAGGGAGAACATGAGAAAAAACTGGATTAGATGGATGATGTGCCTTTTTGAATGTGATTTTGCCAGTCAGTTTCTCACATTTCCTGGAGGTAAACTCAGGCAGACTTGTGACAAAGACACTCTGTGAATCAAATCGTTACATGGAGGAGAGGGGATGCTCTATGACCTCGGCTTTCTGCCAAATCTAGTGTTCAGGCACCTTGTTAGTCAAGTTATCTCACCTAAACTTCTTGAGTACACCAAACATTGTTAGACAACCACACCAAAAAATAATGATAGGCTGTTTTCATTTTTAATCAAGGCAGATTTTGCTTTCATTATGGCATCATGAAATTATGATATAAATCCTCAGTTTTCCCAATTTTTGTCTCACCTGCATAGCAGAAGCGAGACATACTGTAGTTGTCACTTTTCCGTCAGCAGTGCCAGCACTCATTGTCAACAATAACTTTTCACAGCTTTGAACTATGACTGCTAAGCTCTCACCACAGTTATATAGCCTAAAAATGCTGGTCAAGTTCGAATATGGCTTGAATTAGAGGTCAAAGGTCAAAAGGTCAATGAGCTTTTCCCTGATGATCACTGTTCTCATAGTGCTGTTCTCTACTCTGAATAAATTTCCACAGCTTTGAGCTATAACCACCAAATTCACACCACAGGTACATCACCAAAAGATGCCAGTCAAGTGTGAATATTGGTGAGGCCAACAAGGTCAAAGGTCAAAAGGTCAATAAACATTACCAGATAAGCACTATAGTCATAGGATTGTGTACTTTTAATAACTTTCCACAGCTTTGAGCTACATTTGTATGACCATCAAATTCACACGAGAGATGCTGGTCAAGATTGAATGCTACTCCAGTTAAGTTCAACAAGGTCAGAGATCAAAAGGTCAATGTGCTTTTCCTGATAAGCACTGTACTAGCAATATTGAGGTGTGCTCTCAGTAACTTTCTACAGCTTTAAGCTGTGACCATGAAACTTGCATCAATGGTACATTACCTGAAGATGCTAGTCAAATTTGAATATTGGTGCAGTCCCACAAGGTCAACAGGTCTAAGAACTGACATTTATAAAACACTTTTATCGCAAATTGCGATGTGCAGGCGAGACATTGCTTAGCTTTTGCCTTGTACTACATGCCAAACATATATTTGAGGTAATGCTGGGTTTTAGAAGTACCAAGTAATGACATTTGTTGATGTCTTTGTTTTTGAGCATAGGCACTAGCCCTTGGTCAGAAACAAAGGGGGATCATACAAGTTGTGGTGTTCCCCCCTTGTGATTTGAATGGGTGTTTAAATAATGCCCCAGGTCTAACAAATCAGAAATGTGCACTTCTACAAATTCTTTGTGCATATTCCTGAATTCGTGAATGAAGAGCATTTACAGCAAAACCTAGCAACTGCTATTTTGGAATTTTTCACTGAATAATTGCAGATAACCACAAAAAGGTGATATTGTAGTTGATCATGCAAATGTTTTCATCAAAGATGTTGTTAAAGGTCAAAAGTAAACAAAATTTGACCCTGCCTACATTGTGTAGCACTTTGTTACATGTGGGGGGTTACATGAAATGTATCATGTTAATTTGATATTGAAAACAGTGCAGACATGTGTACTGATTTATGCCTGTTATCTTTATTTAAACATCCATTTCAAGTGTTAGGCCTTTTTTTCCTGATAGGTATATACAGAATTATAACAGTGAACTTGATTATAATTTACTATTAATTTGACCTCCAAATCTCAGCAGAGCACCTTTTGGATCTTTCAAATTTTAATGAACACATTTCAAGTAAGCATTTATGATAATATTTAGCTGTGTGTATGCTGTAAGTTCTCAGTGTGACTAACTTTGTGATGCATTGAGACTTCAAATTGTCCCATCCACATTTGCCATTTATGTTTCTCTCTGTTGGTGACATCAACAAAGCTGACATTTTTTTTTTTTTTAATGATAAATCTATTACATTCATGATTGATGTTGAGTCACTTTCAGTGTCACTGTCCAACTGTAATCTGTTAAGGAAATGTTTTTCACAAACTTCACCGTCACTATATGAGGATCAGAATTTGACATGCAAGTTTCATCTCCTTTGCTGGGAGATGTGGTGAGTCTGGCGATGCGATTCCTGACATCTTTGATGGCGTCCCAGGAAGTGTGGTACTTCAACCTGATTTCCTCGCAAACAAGCCAACACCATTCACCCAAGGGCTTCCATGAGAAGTTTGTTTCAGTTGTGGTCTCATCAGATTTCTGGGGGATAAAAGCTCTCTTTGAGGTTGTAATGGCATTTCTTAATCCCCTGTTCCACTATGCCTTTCTTCCCATGATTTGATAATTTTTTTCAGATCGGGAAGAATTGGGTTAAAAATGTGCCTGTCTGGACACAGTATGATGTTAGAACGCTCTAAGAACAATGTATTTAAGACCAACATGTGCTTGATATGCTCTTACTATCTAATGATGAGACGCTGTAGTTATGCTCTAGAACGATGTAACTATGCTGTAAGTGTGATGTTGCCAATGTTATCCAATCTGTGTATGCTGTATTTACGCTCTGAATGATCTACACGATGTTATCACCCTGTTCCCCTGTCCAGAGAGCTGAAAAGTACCGATCTGCCCATAAATACCCTGATTCGGTTGCCGATCCTTGGTCAATCTACTCAAGAGACGTCCCAGTCTGGTGCGGATGGAGTCGTACCAGATCTTTATTTCTTACACTGATTTGCCCAATTTCTTTGCCTGATCTTCCCAAAGCTTGTTCTTTATGTCTTTGCTTTTGTAGTCAGTCTTCTTCCTGTTGAAGAGGATGTCAATTCCTCTTAAAAATTCCATCATGTCCTCTTCTTCTTCCTCTGTCAACATCACATGCAGCCTCTCTTTCTTTGCCCTCTCGGGCGGCTGCTTTGCTGTTTCCCTCTCACTCCCTTTTTTCTCTCCATTCTCTACTATCTCTTCATTCTCTGCTTTCTTTTCATTCTGTTCTTCTTCATTGTCTTCAAGGACTTAGGCTACTTCTTTGTTTCCTATCTTAACAACTACACTGACGTAGACAACATCCTCCTCAATATTTTTGCTTCTCGACCTCTTTGATCTCCTTCTGGTAGACATTTTGACAGCAAACTGTCCAGCATATTGGCTGTGTCAATTTTATATTATTGGCGAGAGTGGAAGATGTGTGTTATTGAGTCTGGGAAAGTGTAGGACAGCATAGCTAAAGCAGAAACAGCATGACTAAAGCGGGAATAAAGTGTTCTGAGAACGAAGTAGGAACAATCCTTGATTCTATACGATCTATCGATTTAGGGGTCTAGTTTATTTCCCATTCTTGTGCCAATGTTACTATGCTCAGAAAGACCTTGTTACGCTCATCCCGCAGTGTTTACACTAACTGCCACTATGCTCTCCCTGTTTGCTTTACAATTAAAAATACATGTAGGTCAGTTTTGATCGGGGAGATCGAGAAGAAATTTTGAACAGGTTCAAAATTTCTTCCTGATCTGAAAAAATGCGTGCTCCAACTCCATCCTCGAAATGCTGCTGCTATGATGCTTCCGATCCTTCTACCCTTTTGCCACTCTCTCCCGATCTGCTAGATCGGGATAGGTCGAGGTCCAGATCGTGATAGTGGAACGGGGGCTTTAGTAGAAGTTGGAAACTGGACTCTTTATCCTAATTTGGGTATACTGAATCAGACAAATCCAATTCACATAATTTATCACTTTCCAGTATTGATTCAAAGTCTTTATATTGTACATTGAATGGCATTTATAGTTTGATGAATAAACATTTCTAAGGTTGTGAATCGTTCACATGTTACAATAGTATGCTGAGACACTGAGACAAGCAAATTACAGCATACACCATATTCAGTATCTTTTCAGGGTTAGCAGAAATCCAGTTATCATTGTTGTTAAAAGATATGATATTCTAATGTGTATGTGTTAGGACCTGTTAGGAGTGCAGGCTTTACCCTTTCAAGACAATAACTTGGATATTTCCACTAATGTGCCTTGCAGTATTCATCACTATTAGTAGGTACACACAGAGTCCTCATTCTCTTTAAATTTCCTGTATCAGTAGAAATGTGTGCTCAGACACAAGGCCACTGCCCCACTCCTCTGCAGTAGGCAGGAATGTAATGAATGGACAGTTCATAATGTGCCTCTTGTTTTGCAATTCACGATTTGGCTGCATTTTGGGATGAACTGCTTGTAGTATCAAGTCAAACCAAAAACAATTTAAGCTCTTTAGCTTTTGTGAGCTTAACATTGGGCCACTGCTTAACAGCAGACACTTTGGGGGGGGGGGGGGGGGCTTGTACTAACCCCATCTCTAGAGACCACATGACTAAGGCAGCTGACTGATGTCCTGAAGCAGTGTTTTTTCCAAATGGAGTTTAAGCCCAAACTCCTTTAGCTGAGTAAGAACTTTGTTCAGGCTCACAAAATGTTCTTTGAAGGAGGGGGAGAGACCAGGAATTCATCGACATACACCAAGACATCCATCATTGCCATGTCGCACACAATACATTTCTCTGGTTGGTGTTGAAAGATGGATGGTGCATTGGTGTTGCCTTGTGGCATCTTGTTAAATTTGCAGAGGCCAAGGGGACACCAGTAGGTAGTCTTGGGCTTGTCCTCCTCTTCCATCTCAGCTTGGTGATAGCCAGATTTTAGGTCCAGGTTGGAGAACCACCAGACTCCAGATAGGATGTTGAGTGTGTCTTCGATCTTAGGATGTTGTACTGGTCCCGTATGGTGTGCTGGCTGACCCTATGTTAGTCTACACAGAGCCTCAGATTGTCATTCTTCTTGCATACTTGGAAGAAGGGGAATGCAAATGGACTGTGTGAATCATGGATGGTTCCATTGTCCTTCAACTCCTGCAAATGGCGACAGGTATCAGCATAGTCAGCAGGTGGGATTTTTCTCCTACAATCAAATGCGGTGCTTGATTGATTGATTGATTGATTGATTTTATTTTCTGTATAAAAACAACAACGGCTGGCTGGCCCATATTCAGCGATGCCAATATGGCATCGCTGGTCTTCCATGGGGTCCAGAACATTGAAGTTATGAAAATACAAAATGAAATTATGAAATACATAACTTGTAAACAGGGAGGTATTTGAAATACATAGATTGAGAGAAAAAAAAAAAACCCCAACAACAACATCACATATTACAGCTGATACAAGCAAATAACAAAAGAAAAGGATACAAGGGAAAGAGAAGGGAAAAAATAATAAATCATAAGTTATGATAACCTGTACTAATTATAACCAATTCAAATAATTTAGTAATAGCTCTTTCTCATTAAAAAAAAAAGAATAATTAATGGGGCAGTGACCTTAAAACATGCTTATTCTAGATTTAAATAAATGAACACCGGGGGAAATCTTTGGAAGTTCATTATATTCCTCAGTATATCTATATTTAAATGATTTCTTCAAATATTCAGTTCTAGGTTTGGGAAGTCTTAATTTTTGTCCAAAACAGGAGGGATAGGAATGAGTTACAAATTCAAATTCATCTGTTAAATAAGAAGGGAGTTAAATTAATCATTACCTTATACATAAAAGTAAGGGAGTGAGGATATCTTCTTTGGTCAAGAAGTTGCTAGTTTAAAGCATTGCGCATTTCGAGAGCAGAAACATGAGAATCAGGTTGTAATCTTAATTTGACCGGCCCTATTCTGTAATTTTTGTAATTTATCTAGGTGTTTCTTAAATGATGACCCATATATAATGTCTCCACAATTAAAATGAGGAAGAATCAATGACTTATGAATTAATTTCAAAATCAATTCACTTACAGAGTGTCTTAATCTACTTAGAAAACCTACCATCTTTCCCATTCTTATCAACGTACTTTCAATATGAAATTTCCAGTTTAAATTTTCATCACACCACAGACCTTATATGACGAACTTGATTCACAGGGGTGTTGAGTAACGAGAGTCGTAAAACATTTTGTTTGGACATCATGTGGTTGCTTCCAATTAGCAGGCATACAGTCTTCTGACAGTTCACACTTAACTTATTTTGACACATCCAGTTATACACATTTTTTAAATCCAAATTAAGAGCAAGTTCAATGTTCGATACTGAAGAATGAGAAAAATATAAAACGGTATCATCAGCATATGATTGCACTTTACAGACTTTGACATGTTGTACCAAATCGTTGATATAAATTCTAAAGAGCAGTGTCCCAGAAGGGAGCCATGAGGGACACCGCACGTTATAATGGATTCGGAGGAAAGTTTGGAGTTGACCACTGTTTGGCAGACTCTGTTCATCATATAACTTCTCAGCCGAGCACCGTGAGTACCGTTAATGCCTACTTCCCTAAACTTCTTCATTAGAATATCACAGTTCACTGTGTCGAAAGCTTTTCTGAGCTTTCATAACTGTGCTTGACATAACTGTCTCCCACCATCACAGTAATCTTTACTGTGGACTCATTGGAATCACTGACATGCATCCACATATCAACGGTCATGGAACACTTGCATTCTTCATCAGGGTAATCTTTTTAAACAGCTTGTAGTAGTATCTACCTGCAGAGACCTTATCCATCGATCAAAAGCAACCTCTTTCCTTTTTGCAAACTCCACATGGGTGTCCCCTTCATGCCATCTGATATTGCGAAACTGTTGCCAATATGCTTCCGGCACCTGTTCATACGACTGGAGAACAGCATCTCTCATTGCCTCATATAGTCAAATGCCTGCTCGAAACTCAAAGAAGAGAAGGCAGCCTAGGCCTTTTGTGTTAGCACCTGTTGTACCAACAATACCCACTCATCCCTTGGCAACTCTTAGTTGCTACCCTCTCAAACATGACGAAAAACAAGTCCGAGTCATTCTCATCAAAGTTTGGCATTAGTTTGACTCTACTTGACAAATCAAATTCACTTGACATCTGACTTCTATTCTGCACGGAATCTCTGGCGGCCTGCAAATTCATCTCTTCAAATCACATCATTTTGAATTTAAGTCTTTTCCTTTCCATCTCATGATCATGTTCTGCCGCTGTGAGCTTATCTCTCCGCTCTTCAATCTTTAACTTCTCCTTCTCACTCAAGTCATCTCTCTGTGATTTGATATCACCATCATTGTCTGAAAGTTCAACAGTAGGAGCAGTGCTGAACATCTCATGCTTTACTTTAGCATTAAATGTTTCTGCCTTGCTAGTGGAACCAGTCAGATGTACTCCTAGCCTATTACCTACATTCCTCAAATTGGTCTTGACCAGCCTTTTAAATGCGGTCACTGTCAAATCCTGACTAAGGAATTCTTCAACATCAAAATCGACTATAATAACTACTGTGTAATGCCATGGCTATGTAAGTATGACCGTACGAAATGCACATTACTGAATCGAATGCCAAAGCAAACGAAAGGCAAAATGAAACGACCACAAATGGGTCAGGGAGAATGAACAAATAGACTTGGTCACCAAACGTCAACCGCAAAATCTTTGCAGAAAGCATGCATACAACCAACTCCAGGTCATAAAGGCTTCACTTTACTCGAGAAATGGAGGCAACAGGTGTGTGCATAGTCGGCAGGAAGGATGCGTCTGCAACTCTCATGGAATGGCGTGTTGTCCTACAACCAAATGGGGTGCTTGACAGCATCATGTTAGCTGTCATCTTGTCCTGTGAACAACCTTTTGATGCTGATTAGTCTTTGCATTGTGAAGATCTGCTTCCAGAATCCCTTTTCATTGGTGACAATGAGAATGGTATGCAGAGCACTGTGTAGGTCTGTGCATTGTACCACAGTTCTTGCATACTTGACCCATGTGCATAGCGTGCGCAGAAGTCTTATGCAAACAGCTTAGTTGGCTTATGTGTGCTGTACTTTCTTTATGAGTTGGGGTAATGTTCAGGGCTTCTTCCAGTGTCAGCTTTTCATCTCTACTGAGAAGTATCTTCTGGACCTCTGGATGTCTTATGCCTGCAATCAGGACCTCGATCATGCATTCTTCTATGATAGCTTCTGTCTGGAACTTGCACTTCACAGCTTTTGTCCTGTATCTCAGCATGAAGTCATCTATTTGCGTATTTAACCCTTGTCGATAATGCTGAAGTTCAAGACGAGGGATCTTGAAGTTTTCTTGTGGTTCTATTTGATTAGAGAAGACATTCCAAACATTTACTTGATTCATCAGTTCATCACCTGTCAATTTCCATGTATTAAACATCCACAACCCTTCTTTTCCAGGCAACTTGATGATGTAGGTATGCTGCTCTACATCCCGGATTTTCTTGATTTTGAACCTCATATCATCCATGGTAGAAATTCACAAAGTGCTTGAGCCCTGTCTGGGTTTGATCAATCCATGGTTGGTGTAGGTGATGATGCTGATGCCATGGTGTCTACACTGCTATTCCAGGAAAATCAACAAAATCTTTATCTGCAATCAAAGTACACTGTACACTGTACATATATATATTACACTCTATACCTACATGGACATGTGTATGCAGTCAGGTGACAAATACAGTGCAAGCGTAACCCAAATGTGTATAGTGCTATACACTTGCAGATATTGCTTAACCTACACACTGTTGTACATGTAAGTTGTATGAACTGGTACTGTCTGCAGTCAATATGAAGATGTGTACTAAAAATACACAATTCACATGTACATTCATAACATGCAGTAGCAGGACATTTCCATGTTCATATCCAACCATGACCATATGCATGCACCCAACACATCATAAATACATCATATTATAAATGTTACACAGACTTGGTGCCAACAAAGGGCTTGAACAGGGCCTTGATGGGTCGGGCCTTGGTTATAGATGGGTAAGATTCCATGTGCACTACTGCCACCAGCCTATTGGGGGCTCTCCTTGAGAGTGGCCACTGGTTAGTGATCATGAATGAACAAAGTGGCAATGGACTGTTCTCCACTAGCATCCTCAGGCAGGCTCTCACACAATCAGCTCCGGAAAAAGAGATATGTGTTGGGTTGCCGGGACGTCTAGAGATGTGTGCAGATGTCTATCTCTCTCCATTTGCCCATGGCCATTTCCCTATGAATACCTTTCAGCCATGTGTTTTTGGACCAGAGTTGCATTGGTCTCTTAGAAAAGTCTCTGGGTCTGGGCTTCTTCTTGCGGGTTGATTTTGAGTTGCTGTTGTAGGTTGTTCACAACATCTTGAACTTGTTTCAACTGCTCAGACATTGGGGACTCTTCGTCCTTGACAGTGTGGGTGTACACTGGGGTTGTTTGTTTGCTCAGCTTCTGAGCTGCTTGGTACCTGTCCTCTGTCTGCTGCTGCTTCTCTGGGAGGGGCTTTGGCTATATGCAGGTCTAATGCAACGGGTAAAGGTACAGTGTACACCCTTTGTTGAACTGGTTGGGCCAAATGGTGTCTACCCTCTGTTTTCCTATTTCCACCTTTTTATGCCTCCGCCACGAAGTGGTGCCGGAGGCATTATGTTTTCGGGTTGTCCGTCCGTCCGTACGTCCGTCCGTCCGTCCGTCCGTCCGCTTTCGTTTACGCGATAACTTGAGTAATATTTATTGGAATTTTACCAAACTTGAACCAAGTATAAAGTATGATGGGGCAATTATTTGATTAGATTTTGGGTGAAATCGGCTGAAGGTCAAAGGTCAAAGGTCAAGGTCAAATCATGAAATTGTATCCGTTTACGCGATAACTCAAGACAGGATGGAGCAAATTTCACCAAACTTTGTAGGAGGATGATGTATGATGGGACAATTACTTGATTAGTTTTTCAGTGAAATCGGACAGAGGTCAAAGGTCAAAGATCAAGGTCAAATCCTAAAATTTATCTGTTTACGTGATAACTCAAAACTGGATGAAGCAGCTTACACCAAACTTGGTCCAAGGATGATGTATGATGGGACAATTAGTTGAGTAGATTTTAGTGACATTGGCAAGAGGTCAAAGGTCAAAAGGTCAAGGTCAAATGCTACAAATGTTGCAATTTCCGCCATATCTATGCAATGCCCGAAGGTATTTTCTTGAAACTTGGTGTGAACATGTACTACTGCGTAAAGATTCTCCAGAGAGAGTTTCATGTCATAAGGTCAAAGTTCAAAAGGTCAAAGGTTAGGTGAAAATGTTGCAATATCACTTTTCTCACAAATGGTTCAATGTATCTTCGTGGAACTTGGTACACACGCATGTACTGACTGGCAGGGATTATCTAGGGAATTTAGGGGTCATGGGTCAATAGTGAAGGGTCAAAGGTCAAGGTCAACTCTCAAAATTTTACTATTTCCCTCATATACTAGTATATGCAATGCTTGCATTATTAGTTTCAAAACTTAATACGTGCATTACCTAATGGAGATTCTCTGGGAAATTTCCAGCCAGAAGGTCAAAGGTCAAAGGTTAAGGGTCAAAGGCCAGGTTTCAATGCCCCCCCCCAAAAAAAAAAAAAAAAAAAAAAAAAAGATTAAAAAAAATAATAAAAAAAATAAATAAATAAAAAATTAAAAATTTAAAAAATTAAAAAATTAAAAATCTATTTTGTACTGTCATTACACTCTTTCTTCATACCTTGGAAATTAATCAATGCATAAACTTATAAAAAGGTCTGTCAGAATTCAAGTAAAAATTCTCAATTCCCCAAATATGTGTACCTGCACTCTTAGAAAATTATAGCAAACCCAGTTCAAGACATTTCTGACAAACCTGTCATTTCAGTATTTTGCCAGTTATGTGAAACTGTCATGGATCACACATTGTGAAGACATTGTACTATACGCCTATTGGGAGAATCATGCATTATGGCGGAGGCATCAGTCGCCATAGCGACATTTCTAGTTTTCTCTGCTTTCAATAGAAAATCCTGTAGCTGAAGGAGGAAGTCTAAGACCACTTTGCCATTATGCTGAAAACAGGAGCACACCTAGAGATAGAGGCCCTCCACAACTGTGGTGCTTCCATACGCCATTTCAAGTCCATCTAGACTCTCCCTTGCAGCAATATAGCTGGGCCCAGTCCCCAGATGACCTTACTGACCAGGTGAGGAGTGCTTCACTGAGCAGCAAGCATTTCTCAGATTCAAATCAATCTCAGTGAACAAGTACCTGTCGCGCAGGTCGTCTCCAGCTCTCAAAATCTAGTTCACTACTGGGCACCAGGATTCCTCCAGAAAACAATTCTAGCTCTTTAGAGTTAGAATTGGCATCATATGATGTGAAATTCTCTCACCTTTGTTCCAACTGTCAGATCTCCATCCTTCTGCTGATTTTCACCACTTGATTGAAGTCATGCTTGGCTGAGATTGTAGCATCCAGAAGCATCTTTATCAGTGCCGTCAAGCTAGAACCTATTGACAGAATAGGCAACTGATGAGTACGTAATGTCTACTCTTTTTGTTGGGTTGGCCACCCTTACATTTTTCAGGGCATCATCTTCTTGGGAACTTTGTAATTCTATACTTACAAGAGGTAACAAAGTATTTCCTCACTGAAGAATAAAACTCTGTTTTTCCTCATCACTGAGCTATCCACTACTAAGAAATTCTCTCACTATTGTCCCCTCCATCAGATCTCCATCCTCACACTGATTTTTACAGCTTTTGAAGTCACACTTTTGTGGCATTGTAGCTTCCGGAATCATTTCTTGCTTCAGAAATCAAAGATGAAGCTGACAAAGTAACTCCTGAAGAATATGAAGCATCACATGCATTTTTTTTAATGTTTTATTGAAAAATTATTCAGAATCACAATATTTACAACAATCAACTTAATTAGAATTACGCAGTCACTGAACAACGTAGAGGAATTGTAAAAAAGAACAAAAAAAGGCAGAACATTAAGTTACCATATACAAATGAGATCTTGTTTAAGAGCGATATTCCGAGATGGGGAAGGAGAATATAACAAACAAACAAGTAAACAAACTAATGAGTGACCAATTAGCAGTTTCATCCTCCCTTCCAACTGAAAAAAGGTGTATGCACTGCAGAGACTGGAACAAGCCAAATCAGGGGGCGAGAAGATCCACCTTAACTTGAACTTCCACACAAACTACACCTCCCTCCCCCCCCCCCCCTCCTCCACACACACACCCCACACATCCTCATCCCAACACATATACACTCACACCCCACACACATACCCTGTACATATAAATATAGATGTAGATCATCCCACCACCCGACCCGGCCCAATCCAGCCACAATGCACTCTGTAAGATGTCATGCAAACCCTACATCCGATAGTAAAGTTTAAAAACACTCATCAATTCACTGGAGGTCAGGTCACGTCAATGCCAAAGAAGGCTACCATCTCAGAAATCGCCCCTGAAGAGCCAAAATCGACAACAAATGGCAGCGTTACTAGTACATTACAATGTATATTGTACTACATGCACTACATGTGACTACAAATAAATAACGCAATATGGCTTTCTATATACAAAAACACACAAACAAACAAACAAAATATGGCACCAATAAGCATTCAATGTACTTGGTCTATTACAATGGCCTGAGGATTGCATGGAGGAGTTAAGTCTCAAAACGCCATTTCTTGAAATGGGAAGTTAATTTGTTTTTCTTTTTTGCTATATAATATCCAATTTCCTTCTGTTTTTTAACAAAAGATTTGAATGCTACTGTATTGGGGAGTCTATTACCAAACTTGCAACTGTAGATATGATATTTCATTAACAGAAATAAATATGAAACGAATTTATCATTACAAAATCCAAAAAGTTTCTCGAAATTGGTTACATTATTGATTGAACTGTTATACAGTGAAATTATGTCAAAGAGGTCCTGCCAAATTGGGGTGACCTTTTCACATTCACAGAATAAATGAACAATTGTTTCCTCCTTTTTATCACATAGGGAGCAGTTAGGAGATTCCTTCCGTTTAATCTTAAAAAGAAAATCATTCAATGCAATAGCTTTGTGGAAAATCTTAAAATAAAAAGATCTTAGTTTGGTATCAATAGTACAAAAAAAAATAGTATTGTGTACCTTTTCCCAATCCGTAGCTACTGGCACTGACAAAATTTCACTCCAAAATGCATATCTTTTGTTCGGGATGTGGGATTTAATAAGTTGTACGTACTTTTGGGGACTTTTTTAGTGTTCACTAGTTTATGAACAATTGCTTCATGAACTCCCTCTATATCAGGATCGAAATTCTTCATCCATTCTTCTGGTATATTCTTAATCAAAAAATTATATTTCCTCCTGTCTGTAACAGGGATACCAAAATCCAAAACAATTTCTTCAAAAAGTTTATGGCCAGAAAGGGGTGGATTCAATAAATCAGATAAAGTAAATTTTTTTTTTTTTACGGTACCAAGATGGATAAAAAAAGAAAGGTTTAGATTTCGAACGAATGGATCTGTTATACCACAGACCTTGACATGCACTTAACTCTGAAAATTTATTACCATAAAATTCAATAGTAGCTTCTTCTCTAAATAAGTACCAACTTCGTAATGCTTCAGCTAATTGAGTATTACCAAGAGAATTTAAAACACTCTCGGGAGCATGGGATTTCCACAAAAATTGAACGTCTTGATTAAAGCTTTCAAAAAAGGATAGCTCAATACATTTCCATGAAGCATCAAAATCATCATCCAATAACCATCTTACCCACATCATCTTTTGGGCAATTGCAAAAGAAAAGGGGTCCACCATTTTAAGACCTGCCTGAATATAACTATTACACATTACTTTTCTCTTTACTCTGTCTATACCTCCGTTCCAAATAAATTTAAAGAACAATTTATTCAAAATTTTAAAGAAGGAAGAAGGTAATTTAATGGAAAGAACAGAGAAGAGATATATTAGTTGGGGCAACACAAGGGTTTTGATTACACAAACTCTGCCAATTAATGAAAGATTTCATATTTTCCAGCAGTTTATAGTTTGTTCTATTTTTTTCAATTTCGCTTTATAATTCAAATCATAAATTAAAGCAACATTCAAAGAAAAAACAACTACCAGACACTTGAATTGAGATTTTTTCCATGAAACACCACGATTCATATATGGAAAAACCTCGTTTCCTTTCTTTGAGCCAATCCAAATGGCTTCAGTTTTACTGAAATTGATTTTACACCCAGAAAACTGACCAAATATGAGTAAAGTTTTAAAAAGTTGGGAAAAAGAATTATTTGTACCATCTAGAAAACACACAGAATCGTCCGCAAACATAGAGATCTTAACTTCTTGATTTTTAACTGGGATACCTTTAATTAAGTTGTTTTGTCTTATGGAAAGGGCCATTATCTCTATTACAAGTAAGAACATATAAGGGGAGATTGGACATCCCTGAAAAATGCCTCTTTTCATTGGAATGCGGTCTGTAAGAAAACCATTGTTCAACACATATGACTGTCGATCAGTATATAAGGTCTTGATTGAATCAATAAAATCTTTACTAAAATTAAATATTTCTAGGGTTAGGAATAAAAAGTTGTGGGAGAGGTTCTAGGAACAGTACCCCCTGGAAAACCACCCTCCGGATAACCACCACCCGGATAATTACCCCCCAGGACAATTCCCCCCTAGGGCAACTACCCCCCGGACAACTACCCTCCAAGGGCAATTACCCTCCAGGGTAATTACCCCCTAGGACAACTACCCCCCGGACAACTACCCTCCTAGGGCAATCACCCCCCAGGGCAATTCCCCCTTGGGAAAACTACCCCCTTGATAACTACCCCTCGGATAACTACCCCTGGATAACTACCCCTGGATAACTACCCCCTCGGATAACTACCCCCTGGATAACTACCCCCCGGAAAAGTACCCCCTGGGTAACTACCCCCCGGAGAACTACCCCCTGGATAACTACCCCCCGGAGAACTACCCCCTGGGTAACTACCCCCCGGAGAACTACCCCCTGGGTAACTACCCCCCGGAGAACTACCCCCTGGGTAACTACCCCCCGGATAACTACCCCCGGATAACTACCCCCGGATAATTACCCCTCGAATAATTACCCCCCGGATAATTACCCCCCGGATAATCACCCCCCCCCCCCCCGATAATTACCACCAGGATAATTATCCCCAGGTTAATTACCCCTCCTCCGATAACTAGACCCCAGATAACTTCCACCCGATAACTACACCCTCCGATAACTTCCCGAGGATGATTACCCCGGATAAGCAAGCCTACAACTCCCCCTCCCCTATAACTATCAAGACGGAAATTACCCCCAGGACAGTGCACCACGCCAATTACCCCCTGGGTAACTACCTCCCGGGTCATTGCCCCCCCCCCCCCCATCTTACCTTTAATAAAAAGAATATCATTACTACAGGAAACGAAGTTCTTTGTATTATTTGCCAGGAATCACGGAGATGCCATACTGATACATCATTTTATGAAAACAACATCTTAAAGATTTACGATTTGTATCGTTTGCACTTTGGACAATTTATGTAAAAGCTTAATTTCTCCCTCTCTATTTTGACTCTATGTTCATAAAAAACGAAGCTGTCCCTTCATATCCTACCCGGTAATCCAGTAAATGTCAATGCCTTTAACCAAACTATTTTCGCTAAATCTGTATTTTCTTTTACTGTTCCGAAATTTCGGATTTCTCTTGATAGTATAGTATAAAAGAAGTTTTAAGTTTGAATGCCTTTACCATTGAACTAAAGACATTTTGAAGAAATGTTACACTTCAGAATGAGTTAAACTTTTTGCAATATTTTTAACCACAATTGTCTATCGTTTACCACAACTCCATGTAACACTTCTTTATTTTGAGGAGCTTATATCTCATGCCTCACGTGCCCTGGTTTTGACCCATCATCTTCCTCTTAATCCCTCTCGCTTTTCTCTGTCCACCGTGAAGGTAGTCTATTCCTGTCATTCATAACTCACCTTTCCTCTTTCTCTCATTACAAGGGATTTATCTCGTGTGTGTTCATGTGCAGTGCACTCCCGTTAAAACGAAATGCTCAGGACCGGCAGTTTTTTTTTGTTTTTTTTTTTTCGTTTTAACGAAATTTCGTTGTAACCAAACAAATATAATATGCAATGTATAACGAAAAGAAGGAAACCACGCATAAAAAAATTCTGTTTGTTGAATCCTCATCATACGCTGGAAAGCTATGTAAAATAGAAGAATACCTTTTTAATTTCGTTTAAATATTACATCTTAAAAAGAGCATAAAGTTGTTTGTGTTGTCACACATGTGTAGAAAATGACGGTGTAGGATTTGGTTACAGTTCGCTATTCCAAAGGTTCTTTTCTTACTAAAGTGCGTTACTCCGAAGACTCCTTATTCCGAAGTTTCGCCATTCCCGGGATTCCAATGGTTTGTTTATGTGAAGGTTCGCATTTCCGCAGAATCATTATTCCGAAAGTTCATAATTTAGATCAAAATAATATATTGTTCATTTTCCGAAGGTTCGTTGATCTGAAAATGAAATGAGGTTCGTCATTCTGAAGGTTTATAAATCAAAAAAATAAAAAGGTTCACTAGTCAGAAAGTCCGTTGTTCCGAAGGCTTTTTCATCCGAAAATGAAATAAGGTTCGTTATTCCGAAGAAATTTTGTTAATGAAAAAAAAAAATGAGAAAGGTTATAGTTATTTCGAAGATTTATTTATCTTAAGACGATTATAAAGATTGCAATTCTTAAGTTTTGTTAGTGTACTCTCCTTTTTCCACCATGGATTAACGATACTTTTTGTAATGTTCCGATTAACGAACGTTTTGAATTCCTATCATTTTCGGACTAACGAACCGTATAAGAATAAGAATAAGGACCATATTTTATTATCGAATTAACGAACCTTCGGAATAACGCCAAAATGTGTTTAATAACAAACCCTCTTTCATTTCCGAACTAACGGACATTTAGTTGTATCAGAATCTGTGTGTTTTGTATTAAAGGACTTCGGAACAATGAAACAAACCTTATCTGAATTCAAATTATTTTATTAAAACAACGCAAGTTCCCCTCGGAAACTGTGCGTGATACACGGAGTGAACATTCAATGATGCGTTCGCTCATGCAGAGACGCTTTAATAATGCTTGTTCCTCTATGCATTTTCGAATGCGATCCGCATTTCGTTATAACGGAGCGCATTTCTTTTGTTTTTTCTTTGTCAGTGGCCCTCAGAAAAGACTTCGTGATAACGAAAATTTTGTTATAACCGTCTTCGTTATAAGCGAATTTTGTACCATCCAAATGGCGATAATTTTGGGACCAGAACTTTTGCTTCGTTATAACGAAATTTTGTTATAACCGTGTTCGTTGTAACGGGAGTGCACTGTATCTTTATTTGTGTACTTCGTCTCTGTCTTAATTTGCTTTCTTTGCATTGTTTCATCAATTTTATAACTATTTTACTATTATACCGTTAACGCTCATTTCAGAATTGCCCTACTGCATTATTGGGCATATTAACAACTAGTATATCAAGGATGTGGGAAGAGATTGTCACCTCCTTGGTATGATCACTGCAGAACATTACCTCCCTTGACAATTACTCCTTATTAAAATTAGGCTCCAAACAATCACCCCTCTTACAATAACTCTCCCCCAGAAAATTACGTCTCTCATTGTTATTTTCGAACACGTTAGCTATTTGAATTGAAAAAAAAAAACAACAACATTTTTTCATAGCGTCTGGTTTTGGTCGAAACCTAACTTCAGGTTTTAAACATCTTTTTAGGTGAGATAATTAGAAACCCCTTACGAAATATTAAAGAGCATGTTATTCCAAGAAGGATTCAATTTTTTGAGAAAAAAAAATACTCTTGAAATGGCCGGGATAAAACAGAGCAGCCCTATAATGTAAAAAGGATTCTGTCAACTACAACTCTCCCTAGATCTATTCAAAAAGAGGGCGCAGGGCAAAAGACTTCGTTAACAACTAGAGGTGTTTTGTAAAAAATTAAAAAAAAATTAAAAAAAATAAATAAATACCGTTAAACTCGTAATATTTTACTCTTTCTAATGAGACTAACTTATATTTGAACTGGATTTCCTCTTAAAGTGTCGAGAACATTTAATTTGAAAACTAGCACAATTCTACTTGTATGTAAAACAAGCTGTAATTTTACTCTCATGACAGATTAGGGCACCTTTTGATAAAAGTTGCCAGTTATGACATCTTGTTAGTATCTAATAATTTCAATAAAACCATGGGTTCTGCTTGATTGATAAGCTCGAGTCACTGACTTGTTACCATGGACCTGCTTTGATCGACCTACAACGATTGGTAATTGTGTGGAACTGACAGCTTGTCAGGACTGATAACTTTCATAAAACCGTGCCCGGATCCTATCAGAAATTATGGCTTTATATCGAAGAGTCCCTCGCTAATGTTAAGGGAATATGAATTGCAGTGAAATCAACTCTCCTTTTCTTATGTTTATCGTCTATCATGTGTTATAACGGTAGAAAATAAATGACAAGCCAAAAGAGTGATGACAGTGTAAGAGAAAGGTGCATCTTCTGATATGGTGTTATGAACTTATGGAAAATATACGACGGGTGGTAACTTTCGGGGGCGGGGAGGGAGGGTTGTCCAGTAGGTAAGTATCAGGAGGGGGCGGGGGGGGGGTTCGGGGTATTGTTAATGGGGGGGGGGGTAGTAATCCGGGCGGTAGTTATCCTGGGGGTAGTTATCCGGGGAGTAATTATCCGGGTGGTAGTTATCCTGGGGGTAGTTATCCGGGGGGTACTTATCCGGGGGGTAGTTATCCGGGGGGTAGTTATCCGGGGGTAGTTCTCCGGGGGGTAGTTACCCAGGGGGTAGTTCTCCGGGGGGTAGTTATCCAGGGGGTAGTTATCCGGGGGGTAGTTATCCAGGGGGTAGTTATCCGGGTGGTAGTTATCTGGGGGTTGGTTATCCGGGGGGTAGTCATCCAGGGGGTAATTACCCAGGGGGTAGTTATCCGGGGGGTAGATGTCCTAGGGGTAATTGCCCTTGGGGGTAGTTGCCCTAGGAGGGTAGATGACCGGGTGGTAGTTTTCCTAGGGGGTAATGGCCCTGGAGGGTGATTGCCCTAGGAGGGTAGTTGTCCGGGCTGTAGATGTCCTAGGGGTAATTGCCCTTGGGGGTAGTTGCCCTAGGAGGGTAGATGACCGGGTGGTAGTTTTCCTAGGGGGTAATGGCCCTGGAGGGTGATTGCCCTAGGAGGGTAGTTGTCCGGGCGGTAGTTGCCCTAAGGGGGAATAGACCTGGGGGGTAATTATCCGGGTGGTAGTTATCCGGAGGGTAGTTGCCCAGGGGGTAAGTGCCCGGATACGGTGGGAGACACTATCGAAAGCTTTTTCAATGTCAAGCAACAAAATAGATCCTGGAAGATCATTTTTTCAGTGTATTCAATGATGTCCAAAACTAAACGAATGTTGTGGCTAATGCTCCTACCTTTCATAAAACCAGATTGATCAGGATGAATGATATCATGTAAACAGCGCTTAAGACGGTTCGCATAACACTTGGCCACAATTTTATAATCGGTTGTCAATAGTGTAATAGGACGGTAATTTTTAATAAAAAGAGGGTCTTTGTCTTTCTTAGGGAGAAGAGTAATTATGCCATTCCTTTGTGAGGGGGACAAAACTCCATTTTGTAGGGAGAAATTTAAAGAATTTATCAACATGTCACTTATGTCAAGCCAAAATACTATGTAAAACTCTACCGGTAAACCATCAAAGCCAAGGGTTTTGTTCGTATTCATGGATTTAATGACATTAAACAGTTCTTGTTTTGTAAGAGGAGAGTCTAAAGATTGTCTTTGATCTTCAGATAATTGTGGAATATCAATTTTATCAAAAAGAGATTCATTAATATCATTTTCATTAATTATTTCGTGGACATTATCTCTTAAGGAGTATAATTCACCATAAAAGGATTGAATTTCTCTTAAAATTCCAACTGGGTCTGTTATCAAGTTACCTTCATGGTTTTTCAATCTAGAAATATTTTTCTTTTGCCAGCCCCTATTCTCTAAATTGCAAAAATATTTCGTACTTTTCTCCCCTTCTTCTACCCATCTTATCCTGGATCAAGTAATCAAACCTTTTGTCTCAAAGTCATAAATTGTATTAAGTTTTTCTTCAAATTCTTCTAACTTTGTAAAAAGGGAATTGTCATCCGGAGTCGGGCCCGTATTAGCCATCTGTAAATTTATTTCATCAATATCAAATAATAAGTTTTTTTTTTTCATTATTTCTTTCTTTTTTCTTCCTGGAGGAATATTCCATACTCACACCTGTAATAACACACTTCAAAGAATCCCATAATATGTTAGGATTGCAGTCGGAATTTTTATGGTTTTCCTTAAAATCACTGATTGTACCTTTGATAAGATTAACAAAATCTGAATCATGATGAAGATAGTGACAATTCATTTTCCAAAAACCTCTTCCCCTTTTGGGTTGATTGTCATTTAATGAAATTTGTACAATATAATGATCTGATCGAATTCTAGGTAATATTTTAGAGCTTACACAGTTATCTATAAAATTACTAGACACTAAAATAAAATCGAGTCTGGATAAGGCCCTTGGGTTTTTCTGGTGACGAGTATACTGTCTTAAGTTAAGTCCAATTTCTTCCAGTAAATTACACAGCATTTCACTTGAATTTTTATTTGAATGTTGAGGTTTTATACCTTGATAATCAAGAGGACTGATTACTAAATTAAAATCTCCACCTATAAATAAGATGGGACTGCTTAATTTATCAACTTCAGCAAAGACTTTTAACAAAAAATCAGGTTCATCTCTGTTTGGGGCATATATGTTCACCAAAGTCATTTGTAATTCATTTAAAATTACCTTTAATATAATAAATCTACCTTCAGGGTCATTAAATAATGAGAGTATCTGAACAGAAACAATTTTTCTAATAAGGATGGCTACTCCCCTGCTAGCAGAATTAAAGCTTGGAAAAAAAGCTAGTTCACCCCACTGAGTTTTCCATAACATATCATCTTTTTTATCTGAATGTGTTTCTAGCAGGAAAATAATATCAGTACCAGTGCTTTTCAAATAATGAAAAATCTTCTTTCTTTTAAAAAAGTTTTGCAATCCACGACAGTTTAAAGTATTCAGTTTTAAAGCCATAATGAAGGAGTATCACAGTCTAGTGCTAACATTAAACACCAAATTATTTGATCTCCATCATAAAATCCGTCTGACATGTTGGATGTATAAAGTAGACTACGCATGAAACAAAAACAAAATTATTTTGCCAAAAAAAAAAGGTAATTGAGATAACTTTACAACAAAAAGGCGACAAACGTGCAAGGTGAAAAACAAGGTTTCAAATCAGAAACAACCTTGTCGTAACACGTATTGACTGTGACCTTGCATACATACACACACAGGCAGTGCAGTTTTATGCAATACTGCCTGACAGGGTAATAGACTACTGACTTGAACTCTAACACAAACTAAGCAGCTCTCAAAATACTGACTGAATCCCTGCAGTCTTTTGTTGAAACTATACAATTATACCCGGTACTTAATCCACAGTGGAATGTGGTGTTGCAAATCATACACTTCCAGCAGCCTTCAGCTTAACACTCAGTGTCAAAGTCTTTCAGGGTTTTTAGCGGGCCTGCAGAATCCTTCCCTCCATCGTTGTATTTGATGACTCTGGGTACACTCCAAGGGATAAAGGCAAACTTGCCTTCCTTTCTCATTTACATCACTTTCTGGACCATGCGACGATGTTGCTCACTTGTGGTTTTGTGTATGTCGTCAGAAATGAAGATGCGTTGACCTTGGACCTCCAGGTTCTTTGTCTGTGTGGCTTTCTTCAGTACTGACTCACGATCCCGGTAACGAATGAATCTAGCATGGACTGGTCGAGGCTTTCCGTTGGTGTTGCGGTGTTGGGTGGAAGGTCTAGCCATCGGGGTTCTGTGGGCTCTTTCTATCTCCATACTGGCCTGGATTCCTAGCTTGTCCCGGAGGATGCTGTGTACAAGCCCACAGCAATCTGGTGTACTACCCTCAGCACCTTCAGGAATGTTGTGAATCACAATGTTGTTTCGCTTGTTCCTATTCACTAGATCTACAATCTGCTCATTGACCTTCTTCAACTCTACAGATGATGCCTTCGTGACAAGTACCTCTCGTATCTCCTGCAACTCAGTTTCAATATGCCCAACCCCCTCTTCAAAATCTCTGTTTTGGTTTTCGAGATCTTTGACCTTTGTCTCCAGTGTGTCCATACGGCTACACAGACTATCCAATTGCTTTGAAAGCTTATCGAGAGTAGGCATGCGAAGCCACATGTCTCTGATCATTTCAGTTTCACTCGGTATTTTGTCTTTCGTATCCTTACGACACTTTTTCGGATCTGGGGATCCTGTGGGCGATGGTGCGGGGCTGTCGGCACCAGTTTCATCACCCCGGCACACTCGGGGCTGGGGGCAGGACGGTCTCGTTTCTTCATCATATTCCCGCACACACTTTAACGAACTGAGCCAATAAGCAAGACGGTAATCGGTCACAGGAATAACGAGAAACTTAGCGAAGATAAAACGCTCTGGAATATGAATGAAAGTCCCAAAGAGTCAAAATGTCATTTTGAATTCATAGTAGCAAGTTCATAATCCACCGGGATTTAAAATGAGTAAAACTCAACAAAAAACTGCAGGAATGGGATTTCACACAGCCATATCCGGCAAAGCCGAACAGCGCCCTCCTCCATCACATGCATTTTTGGTCCTTCTTCTTGGAGTTCCAAATTTACACTGTTAAACAGTGGAATTGTGTGCTGCAGAAAAAGGCAATGAGACAATTTGTTCCTGTCTTGCTCTAGTTTATCATAGATGGAGACTGCTTTCAAAACAGTGTATTCAGAGGCCATCTTGGAACTTTCAGACCTCCTTTCCACAACAGATTTAGTTTATAATGCATCTGCGAGGGTGTTGAATCTTGTTGTTTTCTTCATGTTGAAGTTGTTTTTGTTTTTCCTGTTGAAGTACTGCCCTGGAGGTGACTGGCTCTTGTTTGCTGATGTCTTGCTTTTCAACTTTGTTGCACGTATATCAGTTTGTGTAGAAGTACAGGAAACTCCAATTTGGGCAGGAATAATCTTCTTTCCGACCATGCTTTCATTGGTTGGCTTATGCCTCTTGTCTGTAGAAGGAGTCTTCAAGCAATCCTTGGATCCGGTGTTTTACCTAACTTGCAGCTGGAGCAGACTTAGAACCACTAAACAATGGAGGTGTCGTTTGTCTTTGACACTGTCCTCAATCTGATAAAGAACCAGAGAATAGACTGGCATGTATTCCTGGAGTGCATCCCACTGCTCCAAAAACCTGTCCAGAGACTTCTGTATAGAAAGCCACCGGGTGCAAACATGCTTCAGGATGGCATTATCTTGGATGTAACATAGTTTCTGCACTTCTTTGATCTCTGTATGTCTTTTACATGACTTTTCCTAATTGTAGTAAATTGCTGTTAGGGTGTCAGCCTGCGATACAAGGAACTCGGCAGCTCCCTTCTCTGCTGCCAAATGAAGCAAGTGGCATTAGCATCCAAGTACAAAAAAAAAAATGTTTGGATTTTCTTTTATTCGGGAGAGCTGCAACCCCATTACGGTTGCCCATTATGACAGATGCATTGTCAGCACTGAAGCAGATTTTCTTTTTTCCTGGGATTGAGCATGGCATGAGCAATTATTTAGCAGTTGAAAGATGTTCCTACCAATGCAGTTGAAAGATGTCCTTGAAGTTGAAAGATGTTCCTGCCAAAAATGCCAGCACCAACAGGTGCAGGCATTTTTGTCTTTGGTACCTTTAGGATTTTGGACCTGTGAGGTAGGACAGCACATGTCAATTTGCGATTCTCTTCATATTTCCTGCAATATTCCTCAAGATAAGCCCTTGCTTCAACTTCAGAGAGAGCAGTATTGAAGTTGAAATTGCCTCTTCACTGGTCTGCCAGAGTTATCTTGATATTGTCTTTGAGATGTTTTATTTTACCAAGTAGATTCTGGGATTGGTAGGAGCAGATATCTCTTCTCCACAAATATTCATCATTGATATGAGAAATGAAAGTGGCAAAGGCCTTCTTGTGAGATGGCATATTTGAACCATTTTCAGAGGGATGTCGCTCATCAGTCTCTTTGAGAAATGCATCATGACAGGATTTAGATATTCTGCCTCCTTTGAGATTAGGTCATCTGAGTGAGATTTTTGATACACTCATTGTTTGAGATTCTGACTAGATCAGATATTGTTTCGCAGCCGCCAACTATTGGGATCTTTAACATTGGTTCTTGTAGTCCAGACTTCGTTTTACAGCTCTTGCATCAAAATATGGATAGTCCTTTCAGCAAACCCTGTTGATCAGAGTGAAGAATGATGGTTCAATGCCTGGTTTTGATGCATTGACGTTTGGTTGGTTTTTCTTCATCTGATTGATGGCCAACTTTCGAACATTTCACGGTGGTGAATTGCTTGTGAAAAGAAGTGTAATAGAAAAAGGCGAAGTCTTGGTAAGTGGTTTCAAAAATTTTGTGTGTAGTTTCAAAGTATTTGTCAGATTTCAAAAGTTTATGCTGACTGCAGCATTTTTTCAGTGTTGCTCATGTCTTGTGTTTGAACTGTAAGAACTTGCTTCCCTCGTTCTGTAGGCGGTCGGCCAGTCGGCGCATACATATATTGCAGCGGCTTATGGTCGGTGCACAATTCGAACTCCGTACCGATCAGGTACATGTGAAAGCGCTCGCATCCCCAGACGACAGGCAGGGCTTCTTTCTCAGTCTGGCTGTAGCGTCGCTCGACGTCTGAAAGCGTTCTACTGGCATAAGCGACGGGCCGCGTTACACCATCTACTGTTTGCGTCAAAATGGCGCCCAACCTCTCTCGGTCCATCTCCATGGGGTCTTTTCTCTGGTGAGCTCGCGTAAGGGCTCAGCGATCGTAGCCAGATTTTTGATCAGGCGTGCGCAATAGTTTACAAGTCCAAGAAACGAGCGGACTTCTTGCACGTTCGTCGGCGTTTTCGCGTTCCTGATCGCGGTCACTTTGGCGTCGTCAGCCGATACTCCGTCCTTCGAGATCGTAAATCCAAAGAAGGTGAGGGTGCTTTGGCGAAACATACACTTTTCTGCGTTCAGTGTGAGGTTGCGGTCGCAAAGACGTTCAATGACCGCCCGTAGTCGCAGGTCGTGCTCATTATCATCTTTCCCAAAGACGATAATATCGTCCGAAATGTTTCGGACTCCCTCGATGCCGCTCAGCGCTTGCTGGATGGTGTACTGGTAGACTTCGCTAGCAGATGACAGTCCAAAGATAAGGCGCTTGTACCGCATTACGCCTTTGTGGGTAACAAACGTTGTGATGTCGCGAGACTTGTCATCGAGTTCGACCTGATGGTAACCCCACTTTAAATCTAGCTTGGAGAAAACGGCCGCCCCGTTTAGCGCTTCCAGGGTCTCTTCCAATGTCGGTATTGGATGTCGTTCGCGAATGACCGCCTCGTTCACTCTTCTCATGTCCACGCAGACACGCACTTCTCCGTTCGTCTTAGGCACGATGACTAATGGACTGACCCACGTCGTCGGACCATTCACGTGTTCGATGATGTCGAGTTGAAGTAACTCCTCTAACTTCCTATCCACCTTTTCACGCAAGTGGAATGGAATTCTCCTGGGGGGTTGCGCGACCGATTTGACGGTGTTATCGATGTGGACCTTGATTTGCTGGTCGGAAAGCTTACCGACGCCGCAAAAAACTGCTGGATATTCCCTCTGTAGGTTGTCAGCAACAGCCGTAGGGGAGCTGTCAGTCAACACTGTAGAAACAGGAGCAGCAAGGAGCGTTAGAAGCCCAAGTTCAGTGGCAGTTTGTTTTCCGAGTAGGCATCCACCATCGCTGTCGACGACGACAATCCTGGCATCGGAAGTAATATTTGTCTGCGGCGATCTGATCTGCCTTTGAAATTCACCACGCACTGGCAAGGGCGTACGCGAGTTGTATGTGAAGAGGCGTACATGTGTAGGGGTCAGACGAGGTAGATGAGCTCGGTTACGATCTTGCATCAATTCCAAGGTGCGATTGTCAATGATATTCGTCGAAGCTCCAGAATCGACGATCATGGATACAGGGTGCCCATCAATTTCAACCTGAGCTGTCGTCAAACCCGATTTTGTATTCACGTGGAAAGTCCATTCATCGTCAGAATGTAGCAACTGCGCGTCAGAATGCAGCGACTGCGCGACGTCCTCGTCCATGTTGTGTAGGTCAGCGGTCGGCGGTGGTTGAGCACGGGGAGCTCGACCCGAACTCCGACACACTCACCCGAAATGTCCAATTTTCCTACACCTGTTGCAAGTTTTTCCATTAGCTGGACATCGTTGATCACGAGCCCGATGTCCAGAGTGGCCACAGTTTGAACACTCATCATTTGTGTGAGGTCGTCTGCCATAATCGGGCTGTCCAGTCTTTTTTTTGTTACTGCGAAGGATATCGCCAACTACCGTCCTGTGGTCGTCCGCGAGGAATTTTTCGCTGATTACCGTCCTGTGGTCGTCCACGATGAATCTCATGCACCTGCGTCGCGGGAGAGGAATTCGACGCCTCGATCGCCGATGCCTGTCGATCGGCTGCCTCTGCTGCTCGGGCAATCGAGAGAAGATCTTTAAGGCTAAGATCTGTTTCCCTTAGTAATCGACGACGTAACTGGCTAGAAGAACACTTGTCGATGAACTGATCTCTGATATTGTCACTCACTTGACCGCCAAAATCACACGTTACGGCCAAGACCTTTAGCCGTCGATAAAACTCATCAACGGGTTCACCACTCTGTTGTGTGCACTGGCGAAAAACATGGCGCTCAAATGCCAAATTCAGTTGGGGCTCGAAATAAGAACTGAGAGCAGTAAGAGCTGCATCGTACGTCGTTCCCCCTTCCAACGTCGAAAAGAGTTGCTGTACATCGGGGCCAACACAATGAAGTAGAGTTGCTCGTTTTGCTGCATCATCCGTGATGCCTGATGCAACGAGAAAATAGTCAAAAGATGTCTTCCACACAGCCCATGAATTCGAGGCATTGGCTGAGTGCATGTCAAATGGTGCAGGCTGGGTGAAAATCCTCGTCGCCATTTTTGTATACTATCTACTTGAGAGTGAGACTGGATAAAAACGATCATGACTGCCCTGTTTGGAGTCTAAGGTGCAATTACTTTATTCTCCGCTAGCTACAACACATATACACTGTACAACGATTGGTTACATAATCAAAACCTTGGATGGCATGAGGAGGGAATGTGGAATGGGGATGGAATGACCATATGGAGGATGTTTATGTCGAGAGTAATGAAGCATGGTAGTGGTCAGAAAAAGGAATGTCAGGTTGACCGTGAGAAAGACAGGATAGAGTGACCAAAGCAGTGATGGTGGAATGAAAACATGTGATGGTACAATAGTCTCATAGTTCAACGATATGTACAAAATTTACAACACAATATCCAAACACAATAGCTGCGACAGTGAGGGTGGCGAGTAGTTCTTGTACGTCTGGCCCCACGATATGTAGGAGGAGAGATTTCTTCTTGGCGGGCTGTGTTATGCCGGCTGCACCCAGGTAGAATGCAAAGCCTCTTATCCACTTCGTCCAGGCTGATGAAGACCTCGATGAAGACATCGAAAAGGGAGGGGGCGGAGGGACATCGAGATGTTGGGCCGTGGTTCTGCCTCTGGTTCGATGAACTTTAACTTTAACAATTTTATATACTTAAACTTTGCTAGTACTCTTGCAAGACAGAGAGAGTACTGACTTCACTGGACTGGAGTCACAAACAGAAGTATTTATTTCTCCGCTAACTACAGGAACATGTAGTACACTTTACATCCGGCGATTACATAACACAATCGGGGTGATGGGAAGGGATGGCCATGCGAGAGAGTAATGGAATCATGGACCTAGCCATGCTTTCAGTCCCGCACTTTCTAGCGCAATTATAGTTTTGAAGACGCAATCATAAATCTCCTCACTTCTCAAGGCTGAAGAGGGAAACAATGCAACTGCTTGTTTTTTGGAAGAAAAAAAATCCCCGCGCCATTATCATAAACGCATATGAGATGCTAGGTCATCCCGATCCTCTTCCACAAGTTTCTCAATCGCTCGTAATTCATTGTTCACGCTCCCTACGTCGACAAATCCAAGAAGAAGACGATGACGAGTATACCATTCCAGATTTAATTTTCATTTCATCACATAAGATAGATATATGTATTCGCTGATAGTCATTTTCGATATTCATTTCAAGTACCATTTGTTCGATTATATCATGGTGCACTCCTGTCCTGACTTCTGTAAAGTGTGTGTATTTTGAGATGGTTGAAATGTCTGGCAAAATAAAAAAGCCGCTGTCCTTAATGAGTTTATACGCTGCTGGTGACTTGCTATGTACAGCGATTGCCCAACGAATGACAAATGGGTGGCACTGCATCTGTCTTTTGTCTTTTGTCTGACAAGCTTTCAGCTGTTCCTCCTACAGGAGTTTTTGTGGTGTATTGTCCTTCATGTTACTGCATACGTCGGCTGAAGCTCTGTCCACAATGTCTGAAATTTCTTTGAAGTTCTCTTCATTTGTTACCAACACACTTTCCTCCCTGAACATTTTTTTTTTACTTTCTTTCTCAAGATTCGAACATGACTTTTCACATTTTTCCTATCTTTCTGAATGTTTCTGGCCCTAGAAACAAGTTGCTTTTTTGTCAGTGACAATAGCTTTGTTCTAGATGATACGCGAGATTTCATGGGAGAACTCCGTGTCTCTCTATTTTTAGTGAGAACAAATCAGTCCTTTTGATCCTGCACACACTGCATCTTTCCATATCGCTTTCTTCCCTTCCAACTAAAAATCTACAGTTTGTTCCCCTGACAGTGTCCTCTGTCTGAGTTCTGTATATATACATTTGTAGTATGCTTTAAGTTCTCTTTTTTCCACAAAGTCCACAAAGTCCTGGTTCCCACAACATAACCTAAATTCAGCGACACACTGAACAAGATATTGCGCAGTTTCAGTGTCATGTAATGTCTTCATGGACCAACTAGGTCCATGGACAGAATGACCATAGAGTGACCAAAGGATAATGGGTGGAACAATGAGATGGTTGTTGATATCATACAGTACGTCTCAATATATATAGACTACGACACAAAAAGGAGCCTATCGCACTCATGCATATTTCAAATGTCAGCTGGCTTCATACATCAGATGTCAACTTCCAACCGCCGACATTTCAAAACGATGATTTTTGATGGCCTATTCTGAACTGTTGACAGACCTGGTTCATCAACAGTCATTGTAGATGTTATTTGGTGCAAAGTGATGTTTGTCCTTGAGGTCTTCCAGCAGGTCGAAGAATGTGTTGACCACAGGCTTGTTGAGGCCTCTAACTCTTGCTGCAGATGTTGCTTCTGGACTCCTGAGTGACAAGTCTGGGTGTTGCTTCATTAATCGTGCTCACCAATCCCTACTGGCCATTTGGTGGCACTTGGAAGATAATCTGTGAAATATATTTCTTGGCTTTGAAGGTTTTTGTTTTTGTTTTGTTTTTGTTTTTGTTTTTTTGTTTTTTTTTTGGGGGGGGGGGAATTTTTGAAGACGCGTTTGTTCATCATGTACAATCATCGCATAATGTCGATTGGCCGCGCACGTCAGTAATCAAATAGATAGAAGGTGTGGTTTGTCTTACCCACTAGATTCAGATTGACGAATCTTATTTCATTTTCAAATTAACGGGTGGGGCCCTAAGACCTCAAAATGAAGGAAACTTTTTAGAAGTCCTCTTCTCTAGAAGCAGTAGTGAAAGTGTGTAGTCGACTATACTCCAAACATGGCAGGTATTATTGCGATAGGTGATAGATTATACGAATGGCCATTATGTCCCACTTGCCCCTCCCCCCACGGAAAAGCCAGAGTGATTCATCAAACTTGGCAGGTATCATTGCTAGGTTGATAGAATATTTCTGAAATGTATGTGGTTATATGAATGTGTATATACATGTACATTAATTGATCTGGTAAGACTAATATCGATATCGAGAGGTTTCTATCACCCCCTCCTTTCTCTCTCAATATTTGCTTAACGTTCTCTTTAACGAACATCATTTTACCCCTCCCCCCCCCCCCACCTCCCTTTTGTAAAAATGTCATTGTAAAATGTCATGCATTATCAGCTGCCAAACAGTCAAGCTTGTGTGCCTATTCTTGGCAATCGTCTGTATGAAAATAAGATGTCACATGCCTAATCATGTTACTCTTGTTCTATTTTCATTTCCATTATCAAGGACTTTTCAACTGAATAAACCATCTTTATTTTCACCAATACCATCAAGAGACAACTTGACTGCTTAAGTTTGTGTACTTTTGGGGAAAAAGTTTTGAGTGTAAGGAGTTCAATAGATGTGATCATATTTTTGTATGGTGTCACACATGGAGACAGATCAGGATGTAAGCCATCAAACTATACAACAACTTGCATTGTATACACTTCAATCTGAATTTATATGGATTTGTGAAAATATAAGTGGGGCGCATATTTCTACTTTTGTTGGATGGAGGGCATTGCATTGAAACGATGTGACATACATGTATGTGCAAACATGCTGAATAGCGCCATCGCGTGGCAGTCCACTCTTGTCCTTGGAATATAAAAGGATGTAGCTCTTTTCTCACTTCGTTTCCTGAGCTCCGTACCATATTAACAAAGAATAGTTTTCCACGTTATCTGTCCACCGGTTTAAACCAGTGACAGCCCAAAATGTCCATAGCTGAATGAAAATGCTCACAATTGAATACGGGTATCTAAAACAGATCAAATGTCCATGTAGGTATTAATGTTCATATAAATCACATGTAAAGCATCTGACCAGGCAGTTCAAACGTCGCATAGCCAAATATTTCTCGGTATCGCCAATGCGCAAAAAACTTTTGCCCACGCTGCAGAGCCCTATCACAGATGCCCTGTGGAATTCCTCGGCGGGAGCATTGTCGCTTCCGGTTTGTTTGCGCGTGTCTCAGTTTCCATTACAATGTAGTCTGTTTTTCTTGCTGTATTTTTTTTTTTCGTTTAGAATTAAGCTAAAAAAGTTTACAACTTCTCAATTTTACTGATTTGCGGTCACTTGAGTCATGGTTTACTATTGCAAGGCTTCAATGTGCTGGTCACATGATGAGAAGCGAAGAAATCTTCCACAGAAAATACCCTTGAGAAAAGACAGAACGTGACCTGAGTGCATATGGAGCCAAAACCGGGTGCAAGGTTGTCCCTAGTCTAGCGGGCGACGTATTTTTAGCCTAAATCAGTGATTGGCAATCAATAGAGGGCGCGACGATGTGGAAGTCAAGTTGACTAAAAATACGTCTAGTAAGAAACCTCCGAATAGAGGCGTGGAACCGGGTGTGGCATGACAGTTGTCAGTCGTCAACTCTCGAAGTTTTATTGGCTGAGCATCGGATGTCAATCAAAACACGTCGCAGAGCCCGAAGAAATGCTAGTCTACTCTCCTAGGTATACTACAGATAATCTTTCAATAAAAATACAGTTTGCCTGTCTCTTTCAGCTTACTACAGTATTTTTTCACTCTTCTCCATTCTATTTGAGGTGTATTACATCTTACCTTACTTCAAATAGAAAAGAATGATGGCAATCAGTGCAACTGACTTCAGTTGTACATCTATGAGGGTTTTACACGTGGAAACTACGCCCAAATTACTGCCGAATGCAAACCTTCAATTATTTGAGTAAAGTATACTTGATATTTTCTTTAATTGTACGTTTCGGAAATGTATTTGATATCACCACTCCACTTTATTATTTCTAACCTTGAGTTACCATATATTTTTGTATTAAACTTTGCATGATATTTGCTTAACATCAATAAAGCTGCCGTCAAGATATCAATCTCTATATCGGAGCACAATAGACTTTAAACAGGCATTTTCTGTCGTGTTCACGCGTGATCACACTGTCACGGAAGAACTCGTCCGCGGTAACATGGGCGTCCAAGGGGAAAACAAAGAGGAGCTGCGACACAAAAAGATTCCTGCAAAGCCAAAGGCACAGGTGAAATATGGTGCATTCTTTGCAATCATGAAAATCCGAGATGCCATCTATGTGGTCCTGGCAACAAGTAATGACAAACCGATTCAATCTGATTCACGTTTCATTACAAATGCATATATGAGGACATCTTTGTGGCCATTCTGTATGCATATGTATGGCTAACTTGAGTATCATCAACAAGCGAACAACTGTGGTAAAATACACATACAAACACGCACGCACACACACACCAACACACACAAACACACACGAGACGTATTACGCAACTGAGGCACAACACGCAACAGAAGTGTCCATGTCCAAATCGCTAGAAAAGACACGTGGCTCTGCTAAATAGTCTTGTACCATTTTCGCCTGGAACATCTCGTTTAGAGGTTAGGCGTGGTTGTTGAAATAACATTCGCTTGATTCGACCTGTCAGAAATGATTATACTCGTATTTTCTGACAAGATTTCAGAAATGATTAATATGTTCCTTCATGTCCTTTCTGGGATTCATCATTCGTTAATCAGATAATAAAATCAGGTTCGTTATTCCGAAAACGAAATATTCTTTTTTTAGTTACAAAATACGTTGATGTGACAGCAATAATACAAAGGTTGAATATTATTTTATGCAGTAAAAATTGAATGAAAACACGCACACGTATTCATGCCTACACACGTGCACACACACGCATTGACACACACAAAGACAAGTATAATGACAAACATACACAAACTAAAAACGTCAAAAATAAAGCATTCGTGTATGTGCTGATAATCCCCTTTGAAATACGGCCCAATTCATAGATCAGCCCCTTCCCACTCTCATAACTCAAATGCATCAGACAGGCAGTTGTAAACCATGGATGACAGAAAAGGGCAGCAACGGTGACGAAATGAAATCAGCCCACAATGTGCTTAGCTAATACCTCAACTTATTTTCCACTTTGCTTAGAGTAGCACGCTTCTGAATGTGCTTTATCAAGACGTTTTGTCCAAGACACACTTGCTTTGGATTGCAAGGGTCAAATACCTCAGACAGTTGTAAATAAGGAGTGACGAAAGAAGGCGGCAACGGTAACGAAATCAATTCAGCCATAATATTCTTAAATAATCCATCAACTCGTAACATGCAACATTGCTGAGAGTTGCATGCTTCTCAACGCCAAATCAAGACATTTTATCCAAGAGACGTGCCCTTTGGATTAGAGGCTCATATACTTGATGACGTTGTAAATACAGGATGACGAAATAAGGCAGTATAGGGTGACAAAATCGATTCAGCCAACAATATGCTTAGCGAAGACATGAAAATATTCTGCCACTTTGATTAGAATTGCATGCTTGTCAATGTGCTATATCAAGAATTTCTCTCCAAGTGGCATGAGCTTTGAATTAGAGGGCTGAAATGCATCAGACAAATGTACAGAAAGGGTGACGAAAAAAGGCAGCAACGGTGACAAAATCGAATCAACCTACAATGTGCTATGGTAATACAGTATCATACCACTTTCCTAAGGGTTACATGCCTCTCAATGTACTATATCAAAACGATTCTTCATTTTTTCCAGGACTCATGTGATTTGGATTAGAGGGCTAATATACATGATGAGGTTGTAGATAAAGGGCGAAGAAAAGAGAAAAGGAGAACGCTGACGAAATCGATTCAGGCAACAATACGCTTGAATAATACATCAAATCGTTTTACTACTATGATCGGAGTTGCATGCTTCTCAGTGTGCTTTACAGTGCATCAAGAAATTTTCCCCCAGTGACGTGTGCTTTGCATTCTAGGGCTCAAATACATGAAACTATTGTACATGAAGGGTGGTGAAATAAGGCAGCAACGGTGTCTAAATCGATTCAGACCACGATATGATTAGCTAATACGTCGAATTGTTCATTTTGTTCGGAGTTGCATGTATCCCAATGAGCTTTTGATATGGGGACTCAAATGCATCAGAAAGTTGTACATGAAGGATGAAGATAAAGGCAGCAACTGTGAGGAAATTTATCTAATCCTAAATGTGACCGTGCAGCACAAAACGAACAAAAAGTCGCACACAGTGATTTTGTGTGAGGACTGAAAACAGGTGAAATGGGTCAACCTAACCAATGTTGAGTTTTTCATATTGTCTGAAAGAGCAAGTCTTTTTCTATTTTATATTAAAATTTGGGATCATAAAACAAACAGAAACTTGTGTTTTCAGCAGTTTTTTCTCGAACACTTTTTGGTGGAATAGTGTGATTAGTTGTTTCTCATAGAACCCTCGTCCCATTTCTCAAAAACCCTGTCCATACACTTCACTTTCAACTCCAATAACTTTAGAAAGAATAATGCTACTTCATTGAAAATTGGCATTAATCATGCACAGAATGTGTTAATGAAGCATGCTTAATAATCTGATAATCCCTTCATTGTTGTTGCTCCGGTGGTCAACATCCTGTTTTTGTTCCATTCATCCCACAGCTAGCATAACTTGGTAAAGATTAAGCGCTTGAATACACCCTGTACTTCAGAGCCTGTTTTCTCAGTTCACACTTTCCAGACTGTGTCCTTTCTTTCCAATATTTAGATAGGTTAGAAGAGTCCATTTGAATTGAGTTCTACATCATTTTAAAGCTTAGAGTCTGCTCTCTTTCAGAATCTTTTTAACTAAAAATCCTTGTCTGGCGACTTGTTGTTTGTTTTGTGATGCAGGGTCAAAAACGTGGTTAGGCAATATATCAACTCGTCATACCACTTTGATGAGAGTTGCACGGTTCTCATTGTGCAACAGCAAGACGTTTTCTCCAAGGGGTATGTGCTTTAGATTAGAGGGCTCAATTGTATCAGGGAGATGTAAATAAAGAGTGACGAAAACAGACAGCAACGGTGACGAAATCGATTTGGACCAAAATTTACTCAAGTACTACTCCACTCTTCATACCTTTCTACAGAGAGACGAATGGTTCGTATTGTGCTTTATCAAGGCGTTTTTATCCAAGAAGAATGTACTTTGAATTACAAGGCTGCATGCTTCTCGATGTGCTATATCAAGAAATTTATAAAAGAGACATGTGTTTATACCAGAGGGGTCGAAAATACATGATGAGGTTGTAAATAAAGGGTGACGAAAAAGGCAATCAGGGTGACGGCAGCAAACAATGTGTCTAAATGATGCTTCAAATTGTTATACCAAATTAGTTAGTGTTCTATGCTTCTCAATGTGCTACATCAAGACATTTTCTCCCAGAGACATGCTCTTTGCATTCGAGGGCTGAAATACATGATGCCGTTGTACACGAAGGGTTACGAAAAAGGCGACAACGGTGACGAAATCTATTTAGTCCAGGATATGATTAGCTAATTCATCAAATTGTTATACCATTTTTTCACAGTTGTATGTCACAATGTACTTTATCAATATTTTTTTCAAGTGGCATGAGCTTTTGATTAGACAACTGAAATGCATCAGAAAAGTTGTACGTAAAGGTTGACGAAAAATTCACCAGCTATGACGAAATCAAATCAGATCAAAATGTGGTTACGTGATATATCAACTCGTCACGCCACTTTTTTGGGGAGTTGCATGGTTCTCAGTTTGCTAAATCAATACGTTTTATCCAAGAGACGTATGCTTTGGATTAGAGGGCTTAAAAGCGTCAGACAGTTGTAAATAAATAGTGTCAAAAACAGGCAGAAGAGTGACGGAATCGAATCAGCCCACATTTTGCTCAAGTAATAAATCAACTCGTCATATCACTTTACTGAGAGCTGTCTGCTTCTTCGGTTGTGCTTTATGAAGACATTTTATGCAAGACATGTGGACTTGGATTAGAGGGCTCAAACGCATCAGATCGTTGTAAATAATGAGTGACGAAAACAGGCAGTGACGGTGACGGAATCGAATCAGCCAACAATATTCTTTATTAATAGTACATCAACTCGTTATACCGCTTTACTGAGACTTGTATACTTCTCAACGTGCGATATCAAGACGTTATATCAAAGAGAAAAGTGTTTTGGAATATATGGCTCAAGTACATCAAAGAGTTGACAGACAGGGGAAAACCCCACAACGAAGAGCTGTACGGTTCATATGCAATGACTACATTTTCCGCGATTCAGACTGTACAACGTGCATGGGGGAGAAACTGAACTTGCCAACTCTTACCTTGGGATGCCAGGTCCGGAGATTAAAATCATTCTTCAAAGTGGCAAAGGGGTTGGTCCCAGCCCTACATTCTAGAATTGTCTTCACTAAAGTAAGACCCAAGCGAAATATTACAGCAAAGAAATATAAAGAATGTAACGTAAGAAAAAAAATGTCGAAAATTACGTTACAAATCAGACTAAATGTTACAAAGTAATTCACTGTAACACATCAGTATACCGACCGAGTTTCCCTCTTTTTTTTGTGAAACCGATCCTGGTCTTGAATTAACTTCCAGCTGAAGTCGTTAACAGTATATTAAAGAGGTTTTCAAAGCAAAGATTGAGCAAAGTCTTCTTCACTTTGACTACCAACGCTCCCAACGTGCCTTATACCGCAAGGTCCTGCACCGTACTACATCCAGAACCAGACAGGATGACGAAAAAAGGCAGTAACGGTGACGAAATTTAATCAAGCCACGATGTGCGTAGGTAATGCATCAATTCGTAATACCACTTTGCTGAGAGTTGCAGGCTCCCAAATGCTCTACATCAATATGTTTTCTCCAAGAGACAAGTGTTCTAGATTATAGGCTCAAATACATGATGACGAAGTGAATAAAGGGTGACGAAAAAGGGCAACAACGGTGACGAAATGGATTAAACCAACAATATGCTAAAATATTACATCAAATCGTTACACCAATTTGTTTAGACGTACGTGCTTCTCAATGAACTATTTCAAAACGTTTTTGTCGCAGAGATATATGCTTTGCATTCGAGTTCTTCAAGGACAAGTTCACCTTACTAGACATGTGGATTGAGTGAATGCAGTTATAATAAGCATATTGTTGCCTCAATCGATTTTGTCACCTCTGCTGCTTATTTTCGCAAGGGCGGATTCGATAACATTTTCTATAGTTTCTAGGATTCCTTTCAAATCATCTGCTCTTATCGTCATGGTTCGCTCGCATCTTAATAAAAACCGTGTTTAATTGGTCTTCTTGTTTTTGAAGGGAATATAAGCAACAATACTATGAATTATGATCAGTGCACTTCAATACACAAGGCCAGCGCACTGGAGCAAACTGCAACCCACTGGTAGAATTAAAACTAACTAATCACATTGTTATGTGTACTATGACTGAACTGCAAACCGAATTTGGTTCACGTGAGTGAACATGTATTACACAATATAGGCCTATTTGAAAATGTAGGCCTATTGGCATAAATTTCCAGTAAAGAGAATATGAGCAAAAATAGCAAGATTGAACAATCGTATTGCTTTTCTCAAAGCCAACCTAACTTTAATCCCCTTTGCTTTCTAATATAAATGCTATCTCGACTATATCATGGCCATTTGAGATAAAATATTTGTTGTACGGATGATTAAACTGTAGTCCTATTATTATTATACTGACCCATTCGTCTTGCACGTTGTGGTGGTAAAAGCACTTGTCACAGGCAACCTTATTTTCTCAAAAGAAGGGCAATACAGAAAGCGTTTCAGCGCCTCTGTCACAAATTTCCATCATTTATCCATAAATTACAAATATATTCATCTCCCAAATTGATATGTTATAATAATCATCATAGATTTAAGTCATTTTCACCATGATCATATAAATCGTTGATGCTGTTTCTCCATAGTCATTAAACGACTCTTGGCGTTTTACGACAGCATGTTTTACAGTACTAGTAGTCGTTGAAATATTCTTAGAGTTTCGGCCTATTTGCACACATATAGAATGCAAGGTTTCACTTCATATCCTATTACTCGATAAGTTATTACTCTATTAAGGCACTTCCATCATGACTGGTGATGTATGTGTCGCTAGACAGAATCTATAGCTCTATAGAGGATCGCATTTCCATGTTTCGCTATTCGAACAGAGTCACTTTCTTTGTCAGCTGAATTGGACATTGTGAAAAGTGTCTTTTTGTCAGGCAAACTTATATCAAAGCAATGAAAATTCTGGCTTTCGTGCGCTGACCACTAACGCAAGTTATTTAAACAGATATTGGTTGAATAGATGCAGAAAATCATGGTGGATAAAGCTTGATAAGAAAACTATAACAGTGTGATGATAAAAGAGATAACAGGGTCTTTCACGAAGCGTAAAAGCAGTATCGTGTTTAACATTTTCTATGGAGTGAGAATTTTGAATCTCCACATGCAAGCGAAGCTTCTATCTAAAATCGTTCGTCATTGCATTCAGAGCAACAATTTTGAAAATTCCAATTCAGATGTCCTCATGCTCACTCGAGGTGCATCCATATTCAAAGAGTATGCTTTACCCATTTACGCCTATACTTCCTAGTCATATTTCACACTTTCAACAAAAAAAAAAAAAAAAAAATACTGCTGGCGCTCGCGCATTTCCAAACATTTACCTAATGTCTATACTTTGTGATGCCACGTTGACCTGCTGTACACCTGGAAATATAACTTTAACTTTTCAACCAATGTATAACGTCCCTCGAAGCACTTTCTGAGATATGAAAACCTGGAAAATAAGGTATAGGAATTACCATGAGCTACCAACTATATAAGCACGTATAAAAATCATTCGTGGATGTTTTATTTGACAACCGTGAAATTGGATAAAAAATTACCATCACTTGTCTTTTCCGGCGCTTTGGCCATGGTCACATATCGTGCGTATTATGCTTCAGTTTCGTAAGTAGGTCGTGCTTTTTTTTTCTTCCTTTGCGTGTGTGTGTATGCATCAGCCACATTGGTTAGCTTAATTTTCTGCATTGGCATGCATTCGGAATGGTCAGAAAGATGTCCTCATTTGCATTTGTAAAGAAATGTGAATCAGATTGAATCGGTTTATCATTACTTGTTGCCAGGACCACATAGATGGCATCTCGTAGTTTCATGATTGCAAAGAATGCACCATATTTCACCTGTGCCTTTGGCTTTGCAGGAATCTTTTTGTGTCGCAGCTCCTCTTTGTTTTCCCTTGGACGCCCATGTACCGCGGACGAGTTCTTCCGTGACAGTGTGATCACGCGTGAACGCGACAGAAAATGCCTATTGTGCTCCGATATAGAGATTGATGTCTTGACGGCAGCTTTATTGATGTTAAACAAATATCATGCAAAGTTTAATACAAAATATATGGTAACTCAAGGTTAAAAATAATAAAGGGAGTGGTGATATCAAATACATTTCCGAAACGTACAATTAAAGTAAATATCAAGTAGACTTTACTCCAATAATTGAAGGTTTGCATTCGGCAGTAATTTGGGCGTAGTTTCCACGTGCAAAACCCTCATAGATTTACAACTGAAGTCAGTTGCACTGATTACCATCATTGTTTCCTATTTGAAGTAATATAAGATGTAATACACCTCAAATAGAACGGAGAAGAGTGAAAAAATACTGTAGTAAGCTGAAAGAGACAGGCAAACTGTATTTTTATTGAAAGATTATCTGTAGTATACCTAGGAGAGTAGACTAGCATTTCTTCGGGCTCTGCGACGTGTTTTGATTGACATCCGATGCTCAGCCAATAAAACTTCGAGAGTTGACGACTGACAACTGTCATGCCACACCCGGTTCCACGCCTCTATTCGGAGGTTTCTTACTAGACGTATTTTTAGTCAACTTGACTTCCACATCGTCGCGCCCTCTATTGATTGCCAATCACTGATTTAGGCTAAAAATACGTCGCCCGCTAGACTAGGTTGTCCCTTGAGCTATCCCATAAGGCATCTAAAGCGATGCTCGCTGCGAGGCACCCAGGTCTTGGCGATACCGAGAATTAGCTAGAGCATTGTTCTATATAGGCCTATCAGGGAAATTAACAATGTCGAATAGTGATATCAAAAGTCCATAGTCTTAAACAGCGCTAACTTGAACAGCAAAAAATAAGTAAATAAAAACGAAAACAAGCAAAAAGAAAAATACTAACAAAAAACATTATTATCTGATATTCACAACTGCATTGTTCAGAATTTTCATTCTTGCATTCACACAGCACCAAACATCATACACGCAGACTATGGTATCAAGAATTAATGACTTTTATTGAAACTTCTGTACACTGACAATTATAACAAAGCTTCCATGAATCTTGTGAATATGAAGTCCTTACATGCTATAGTTCATTGGAACAAATAATATTTTCTGGGGTTTTTTTTATTTTCACGTTATTTTTTTTAAAAACATACAAAAAGTTTTTCTTGATAATGTATATAATTATCTTAACTCTTTTTCGTCTTTTCATTTACCAAATCTTTTCAAAAAACGAACATTTTTTGTACTACTTTTACTAGTTCTCTTGCATATCGTTAATGAATGTGCATCTTTCCTTTTGATGAAAAATACAAAATTATCTCTTAAGTTTCACCCTTTTATATATTCCCTGAAAGAAAGGAAAAATCTTGTGTTCTTCAGAAAAGAAAGGAAAATCAAATAAACGTTATTAGTGTTTTTATTGAATTGATATTCGTGAGCAAGGCATCTTTGCTGTATTTTGGAGTCAACTGATATTTGAATTACCTATGCAACATTTGGATTACCTATTGTGATCGGTGTGATGCGTAATATTGGAATGGAATTACGCAACAATTTCTATTGTGTGGATATTTGACTTCGCCCAGGGCATCCAGTTTACCTATACTGATGTTGGTTTTGCTAAAACATTTAATTTCCCTATTGGTATTTGAATTGTGACGCATTCTCTGATATAGGGGACATTTGACCTGGAAAACCTATATCTTTTACCCAGTGGGCTATCCTAAGCCCCCATTCTTGCGGTTATACATTGTAGTTCGTTATTCCGAAGGTTCATAAATCCGAAAATGAAATATGACGTTCGTTAATCCGAAAATTAGATAGGGTTCGTTATTCCGAAGGTTGGTCAATCCGAAAATTAAATAAGGTTTGTTATTTCGAAGATTTGTTAGTCCGAAAACGAAATGAGGTTCGTAATTCCGAAAGTTTGTTAGTACTCATCTTCTTTTCGTTTTCGGATTCACGAACCTTATTTCATTTTCGGATTTTTCGGCTTGACATCAACGTGATCACGTTGAGGAATCTAACATTCATGACCGCCTTACCTCGGATGGGTCGGATGTCTAGCAATTTGCATTGCTAGATAGTCTATCGGTGGGCCTAGCCCACTTTTCCAAAAAAAAAAAAGAAAGAAAGAAAGAAAGAAAAAGGAAAACAGAACAGAAGAGGTGGTAAGCTTAACCCCGGAAAATATTGGTGGAGAAAACAGGGGCATTAACCCCAGCAGCTGGCGGGGTTACGCAAAATTTTTGTCAGTAAGAAAAGACATCAATTATGCCTTGACATTTTTGGAGTTTTTACTGGAGACGAGAGGGAAAGCAAAACAAACAAACAAACAAAAACAAAACAAAACATAAACATGAAAATGAACCCCAGATACACTGAGATTTCAATGTTGCGATAAGATTTTTTTATGAACGGATTTTTTAGACGTTCATGTCTTTCAAATAGCTTACCACAAATTTTGCTACTTTCGGAAAGACACGAGGAGATTTCATACGAGACGAGACTATTTTGTCATATTTGGGGGAATTTTATTGGATTTACAACCAGGCGCATAATTTGTACACATTAGACGCATACAATCCATAGTACATTGTAATACCCTGTGTAAGGATCTACATGTATCTCCCGCAATGAACCCAGCCTTTGGGCAAGAACTCGCGCACAGCCGTGAAAAAGACTACTTGACCGTACCGTCCATTCACAGCAGCTGTGACCCGTGTCTCGTATTTTGTTGTCAGAACTCATATCGAGTTTCCATTAATCGCTCTTGTATAGTGCTCATACGAAATGTAGGCGGTGCTCTTAACCTACCTGTATCAATCATTGTTTTTGAGAAAATTGTCTTTGTTAGACATTGCCAAATTTATCTTGCCTCAGAAATTGTGTACCGTCCATTCACAGCAACTGTGATCCGTGTCTCGTATTTTGTTGTCAGAACTCATATCGAGTTTCCATTAATCGCTCTTATGTAGTGCTCATGCGACATTTAGGCGGTCCCTTTAACCTACCTGTATCAAACATTGTTTTGAGAAAATTGTCTTTGTTAGATTGCTCTTGTATAGTGCTCATACGAAATGTAGGCGGTGCCTTTAACCTACCTGTATCAAACATTGTTTTGAGAAAATTGTCTTTGTTATACATTGCCAAATTGATCTTGCTTCAGAAATTGTGTACATAAAAGCCCGGTCACATAGCGCTTTACGGTTTAATCACGGCCAAAACACGTCGAAAAGTGGTCTCCCGTGAAGCAGACGATGTTGTTCGTGTTGGTGTCGAGTTTAAGACGAGCTACGGTCGATTTATAGACGTGGTAGGACGAGGGGAAAAATCAGAACGACGTCGGACGCGGTAAAAAGTTTTGAACTGCTCAAAATTTTATTCCGCGGACAACCACGGGCGGCAGACGTGGTAAAGACGTGCAACACACGCGAAACACACGTGATAGTCCGTGTTCCGGCAGTGATTAAAACTTGGGGAGACGTGGTAAGACGCGAAAGTTTAGCGGTCTGTCACGGGCAGAGCACGGTCATCTGACGCGTGTTACGCGTTGGTATCGCGGGAAATAGTGTTTAGCGGCTTATCACTGACAAGTGGATTTTTCCGCGTACGTACACGTGGCTGGACGTGGTTAACCGTGCTTAGGCAGTGCTTCAGCAGTGGAACAGCCGCCAACGGCCATATACCCCGTACAAAGCACGGCCAAACCAAAATTGACCAAAAAATTACCACTTACGACCACGTCCACCAGATTTTCATAACTTTTTGTACGTGATTTAGACGTGGAGTGCTGTGTAACCGGGGCTTTGGTTTTATTTTCATATCTTATGTTGTATTACTGTTTCTAGTTTGTGTTTTTTTTTTTTTTATGCCTCCGCCACGTAGTGGTGCCGGAGGCATTGGCCCGAATTCACGAAGGTGGTACAAATGAAACCATGGTTTAAACCATGGACAAAAACCATGGAGCGCCAATTGTCGCATGGAATATTTCGTTACGAAATCAGTCATTTCGTCGACGAAATGAGTATTTTTGTAACAAAATGACAACATTTTGTAACTACATGATCATTTCGTCGACGAAATTAGTATTTTGTAACAAAATGACAACATTTTGTAACTACGTGAACATTTCGTCCACGAAATGATAATTTCGTTAACGAAACGATCACTTTGTCGACGAAATGACCAATTTCGGAGTGAAATATTCCGTGCGACACTTGGCCCTCAATGGTCTTTGTCCATGGTTTAAACCATGGTTTAATTTGTACCACCTTCGAGAATTCGGGCCATTATGTTTTCGGGTTGTCCGTCCGTCCATCCGTCCGTCCTTCCGTCCGTCCGTCCTTCCGTCCGTCCGTCCGTCCGTCCATCCGTCCGTTCTTCCTTCCGTCCGTCCTTCCGTTCGTCCTTCCGTCGGTAATCAGTTTTGTGGACAGCGTAACTAAAAAACGTTTGAAGTATCCTGATGAAACTTGGCATGCATATGTATGAGTGGGCGAAGTTGTGCCTGTCAACTTTTAGGTGGACATGCTCAAGGTCAAAGGTCAAAAGGTCAAGATCAAATGCTCAAAATTTATTTCTCCCATATCCATGCATTGCTTGAAGGTATTTTCTTGAAACTTGTATATATGTACTGCCAAATACAAATTCTCCAGGGGTGGTTTCAGGTCATGAGGTCAAGGGTCAAAGGTCAAGTCAAAATGTTGAAATTGTACGTGTTTTTCCATATCTCGCAAATGGTTCAAGGTATGTTCTTGAAACTTAGTATATGCATGTACTGACTGGTAGTAATTATCTAGGGAATTTAGGGGTCACGGGTCAAAGGTCAAGGTCAACTCCTCAAAATGTGACTACTTGCCTCATATTTATGCAATGCCCACAGGATTTTTCCTGAAACTTGAAATGTACATGTATTACCAAATAGATATTCTGTGAGAAGTTTCTTGCCAAAGGTCAAAAGGTCAAAGGTCAAGTGCAAGTGCTAAAGTTCACTTTGTCCTCCATATCTCAAAAACAACTCAAGATAACCTCATGAAACTTATTACATACTTATACATGTTCTACCTAACAGTGATTCTCTTTGGAACTTTAAGGTCAAAGGTAAACGGTCAAATGCCAGGTTTAGATACTAATAATTTACCATTTAATACTGAAATTACACTTTTTGTCCATACCTTGTAAATTACCCAATACATAAACTTAAAAAAGGGTCAGAAGTAAAGTAAAAATCCTCAAATTCCCAAATACGTGCACTCTGACAACTTAGTCATTCATCCGATTAGACCTATAGTACAAGGAAAGTGAACATTCAGCACATTTGTGACAAACCTGTCATTTCAATATTTTGCCAATTATGTGAAACTGTCATCACACATTGTCAAGACATTGTACTCTAGAATTATTAGGAGAACCATGCATTATGGCGGAGGCATACCAGTTGCCGTAGCGACATTTTTAGTTTTTTCTTGCATACCCCGGTCGGATGAGTGAGTTAATAGACTTGAACCTTGAAACTTGTAGATCGAGTCGCGTCACCTGAGCTTAAGGTGCTGGAGCACGGAACATTGTCTGTTTAATAGTCTATAGATTCAGGGGCATTCAGGACGAAACGACGCCAAGCCTTGGCTTAGAGCTACCATATAACTGAGAGGTAGCACTCGTTTTGCAGTTTTGGTACGGAAGTTTGCCATGTGACTATAATCTGGTAGGAATGGGGGTCCCTATGCACCCTCCGAACACATTTTTTTAAATTACTTTTTTGTAACCCAAGAAAAAATTGTGTCCCGTGGGGGTCATTGGCGGCCATGTTGGCGGCCATCCTGGATTTTCAACAAAAATCATTAATTTTCATAACGTTTGAACTATACAACATGCAGGGACAAATAAAACATTTCATCAGAGTAAATGTGGCATGCTGAGGAATCGATTGAGATGCTTATTTACATGATTAAAGCAAGTTTGATACAAGAAAAGTCCAAAAATATGAAAAATTCAGTGTCGTTTACACTGGAAGTACCCAAATAGTCCGTATACATACATGACAAACTACACATCTCACAAACGTGACTAACCACTTTGTCTTTAGATCAAATCTCAAATATGGTGTGTCGTCTCGAAAAGCACTCGACAGAATTTGAAGAAAAATTTAATTCCAAGCATTTTGACACCTCACTTGTTGAAATCGAATTAAGAATGTAAGCACAATAGCAATTTATATGCAAATACCCCTAAAATAAGAGGTCAAAAGATGTCAAACATGATACTAGTTTTGATCACTTCGGGTGAAAGTGACCAATTAACAAATATGAAAATGAACACTCTTTGTGTGCATTCCATTTTGTTTCATTTTGTATTCAAAAAGAGTTTGAGTTGGGGGTATTTTCATGAAAACAATCACTGTGTCAAAATGTTTTCAAAATTAGATTAAAAGTGGTCCATTCAAATGTATGTGGTAAGAATTTATTGTCCGAAAACAAAGAGAGGAATTTAACCTGATAGCAAGAAATCCACTCTATGAATAGAGACTGCTGTAAAAATGTGGATTGCTGCAACTTTGATTTTGGAATATTTACATATGAATCGCTACTGTGCTTGCATTTTATGTTCAATTTCAACGAAGGAAAGTTCAAATCGTTTGCGATTTAATTTTCTTTCAAATTCTGTTAAAAGTTTTCTGATACAGGACACAATATATTTTGAGCTATGATCAGAAGACATAGTGGTTAGTTTCATTTTGTGAGGTGAGGATATGTTTTCCATGGAGTATGGAATTAACGTATATTGAGAAAAAAGTAACACAATATGATTTCACTTTGTCTAAAGTACTCTGACTTCTCATCCTGTGCAACTATACAAACCACGGAAGCAGTAAGCAATATGTCAGTTTTTCATTTCGTACTTCTGCAATTTTTAGTCTTTATCGAAACGATCATTGTATTCAATGTCTGGCTCCTCCTCCTCTTCATCCTCCTCCATCTCCTCAGTAGTTTTCTGAAGCAAGTCAATGAGGGAAGTGGGAAGGATAGGGCCACTTGCCCACACCGGCTCCATAATACCGTCCCCTGCCTTCTGCCACCCTTGTCCAAGATCAAAGGGGTTAGAGCACCAGAAAATTGGCTGGTCAGCTCGCTTGAAGATAGCAAGGCGTTGGTTCACACGTCGAATGTGTGGGATAAGGTTGTCTCTGCAGGGGGGGGGGGGGAGAGTATGGAGAAATCCACCTTGGATTTGGTCATCAGTTGCTGGCCCTGTCTCACCATCAGCCTCAGCAATATGTTGCGGACGACAATAGACCTCTCCCGGGCGTGGCCATACCTTAGGCATGTGAATGTTTCAATGTCATCTTTCACCTCTGGATCCACAGAGCACTCATCATCAAGATTTTTCTGAGTGGAAAAAAGACATTGGCACATTACATAGTCATGTTTTAACATTTCAGCAGTGTTTATTATGATTGAGCAATTTACTAGATTTTAGTAAAATACTGCTGAAATTATTATATCAGACTACTCTCACCTGAATGCTGTGTGGTACATTGGGTGGCTTTGTAGCTTCTTTAGGGGTCCAACATTTGCCCCTACCTTTCAAGGAACATGTTACATCTTCCCAGGTGAACACATACATTTCAAGTATTGTGATACAGTAGTCAGCTCCTTTTGATTCTGTGTGCCAGTTAACTGACATTCACATCTGCCAATGCTTGGCAATCCGTTTATCAAGGAAGATAGGGCGATGGAGTAAGCGTGGTGCAAGAGGATCAATAAAATGTCTGTGTCAGGTATCCTCATCACAGCTGCTTTTGGTACCCAAGCTTAGCGGCGTACTCGAGGTAGAGCACACTGACCCTGATGCCCGTCTCCTCCTGGTTAGACAGCAGCTCATATATCGCGTATCGTCTCATGGAACACATCATTGTGTGAACAAAAAGAATGTAACAGAAATCACGGTCACTGAATATTTATACCCTTAGCCAAGTTGTTTCGATGTGGATTTACAAACACACGTGTTCATAATTTTGCTCTTCAAAATAATCCGCAATTGACACAAACGTTTACATGTAAATAAGACGATTCTCTAATTTGCAAGTGGGGTTTAACACGCTGAATGTGTATAGTCCTACAACCTATAATAGATACGGATGTCCTTACAACGATACTTCTCATCTAACGAGAAAGTTCCTTTGGCATTAATACCTTGTTACAATATGTATTATAGGCCTAATAATCTTATCATAATTCATAGTCGTCTTGTATGATATATTCCTCCTGTACCACATTATAGTGTAACTAATGAATAGAAATTGTGTTGATCAATGGAAATAAAAGCATTGGTTTGTTTGCATATACAAAAAGCCGCGGCTGTTGCATACACAGGGGAAGAAATTCCATGATCTTATCTATTCTTGCGCTTCCCTTTTCATACAATGCATAATTGCTTGGACTCAGGACTGAATAGTTTGTAAAGTTAATTCCCTCCTCTCTCTGTGCTTTATCAACCCGTTCCCTACAACATACTGAAGTCACTGCTGTCTTTGCAACTCACGAGGTTCTAGAAGGCAATTAGTTAAAACAAATCGCGATTTTCAGTTTATCGAGTTAATAGAATTGCTCCTCTTTCATGTGTATTTATATCTTCATTTGTCTTTAGATTACTTTATGCGGTGCATTCATGTCCTGTCAGTCTTTTAGTGGGATTAGCGTAATGGGCCTTCTTATAAAGATGAAATATAATTATGAATAAATATACAAATAATAGATATTAAACGTAAAATATTATATATTAGATATTAAAAGTAAACATTAATAGATGAATAAGTAGATATAGATAAAGAGATAGATAGATAGATAGATAGATAGATAGATAGATAGATAAATAAATGATGAAGACATCTGCACTATTGCCAAGGGCGACAAGACTGTACCCTTCTGAGTAAAATGACACTTATTTCTCAGTATCTCTTTGTCACTGATTGTGAATGTGATTGTATTTTGTTTTCATGAGAACCATAGCCAGTTGAGGAGCAAATTTGCTGTCCCCCCCCCCATCCCCACACACGCTCTCACTACTAGAAGTTATTCCGCTGAAGAGCATTCAATAGACAATATGCAAGTATAATTCTTATGATTTCTTGATATTGAGAATTTAAAAAATTTACAAACTTTTTATTTGATTAGTATTAACAAAATGAATATGTTACCCTAGAATTCCATCAGCATAAATGTGTACATAACAGTTTGTGCAACATTTTATTCCCGTTCAATGTGGTGTCTGGATGTGAATTTACATTTTTGTGCAATATAGACTGAATATGTGGTAAAAGAACTGTTACGAATTGACTGTTCGAAAGCAGTGGAAGTAGATGGTATACCCTATAAGCGTCTTAAACTGGCTGCAGAGTATATAGTTGGCCCTTTGACTCATTTATTCAATGCGACTTTTAATATCAAACATGTATTATTCCAAAAAGACAGCACGAATTACTCTTTTACATAAAGAAGGATCTTCGGATATTGATAATTTTGACAAATTTCTGTGCTACCTGCCTTGTTCAAAATATTGGAGAAAGCAATATATGATCAACTTTATGCATATTTAAATGTTGATAAACTTCCTTACAAATCATCAATCAGGGTTTAGACCATCTTATTCCACGGCTTAATGTTTATCTTAAATTAGAGATTATTTGTGAGATAAAATGGACCGAAAACATGTCATAGGATGTATTTTCGTAGATCTACGCAAAGCCTTTGATGTTATTCCACACAATTATATTCTTGCAAAACTTAAATACATCTACTATGATGTGAAAGGGAAAGTATACAATTAAATGGAATCCTATTTTAAATGACCGGAGATAATTTGTTACAGTGAATAATTGCTCTATAGGGATTTTTTGAAGATCAAATCAAATCAGGCGTCGTGCAAGGGTCTATATTAGGACCTCTGATATGTTGTCTTTTTATCAATGATTGTTATGTGTAATGTAAATTTGCATTTCAATTCTAAAATGTCTCTTTATGCTGATGATAAGCCCTCTGTAATCATATTAAAACAATTAGGAGGTATAGAAAAACGTTGATTTTGTTACAACATGCAAAATGATTGGACCTGAATAATATGCATGCATCTACACCCACAACAGACGAAAGTCATGGCATTTGGTAATAAGAAAAAAAAAAATAAGGACTGATGTTTTGTTACATGTGTAATAAAATTCAGAAGCATACCTTTAGAAAATGTAAATAAGATCAAATATTTAAGTGTTATGGTCGACTTCGCGGTTTGACGTGGTGTGAACATGTTTTCACCAGGTATTAAGCTGTATACGGAGGATTAAACATTAGCTGTGATTCAATTTGATAAAGAATCTGTATTTTGCAATGGTTTTACCTCAAAATGATTATTGTAGTATATCTTGGGGAAGCTGCGCAAAAATCCATAGAGATAAGTTACAAAAAACTCCAAAATAAATCTGCCAGGATGATTTTGAATAAAGATTATCATACATCTCAAACCTCCTTGTTATTATAAAAGCCTGAAATGGTTGTCAGTTGAACAAGGTATAGAATATCAATATTGCGTTTTTGTTTTTAAAATACAAAATAATCTAATACCGATTTATTTAGAATCACTGATTTGTAAACGAACTATAGATTATAGGACACGTTATGCCATGAAATTCCCTCTCCAACTTCCCTCCCCAAAGGCAAAAAAGAAAAGAAATCCTTTTGCATACAATTAGTCGGAACCAGTCTGTTTAATGCACTCCTTGTAAATATGTTCAAACATGTACATTCCTTTATGGGATTTAAAAAAAAAAAAACCGACACAAAACCTATAATGATTCAATTGACTTGTAACAGTGCTATAGACATACAATGTATATACGTATACTTATTTATAATTAATCCACACTCGATGTTTGTAGAGTACAATGTTACCTTCATGTACAATGATGTTTGTTATTACTGCAGGACGCCTTTGCGGAAACAGTTTTACTAAACTGGACAGTATAACTTGAAGGGCACGCATTTGATACAGCCATCACTTGGCTGAGTGAATAGCGACACACGTATCGAGTCAATGCCCTTGCCTCACTTTCAAACTTCGCTGCTAGAATGGCTCTCATTTCTGTAAGACTTTAGTTTATATAGGTATAGTATGTTCTACAAACACTCCTAAACTTTCCAGTTCATATTGTTATCAGTGAACACTTGTTAAATGAGGCGCGATTAAAGATATCAACGGCAAACAGTTATTGCTAAAGCTGAAGAAAGTGTTTACTTCCATGTTTATAGTGATTTGAACATAAAAATAGTTAGACCTACCTTTGAAGTCATGAAGTGTTCTATAAATAGAGTACGATTTTGATACACACATTATGTGAAAGCTTATACAGTGGGAGGGGAAAATACGCCCCCCCCCCCCCCACCCCCGCACCCTTTGAACTTTTCAGTCTTTACGAACTCACCTGGGCTTTCGATACTGATCATATTTCTCTTTCGCCTATCGTGAAAAAAACCCCTCAGAAACAAAGACTTATAACATTCTAAGTTTTAAAATCAAATTATCGTTATCTATGCAGTTCTCAGCTTCGTAAATCCCCCCCCCCCGAGTCATTGTAAAATTAGAGTAAATCTGTTACAGTGTTGTGATTAACATAATCTCTAGATTTTCCAGCTAGTTATCTCGTCCATTCAAGGGATTTTTCAAAAGTTATATTACACGAAATATTTATAGAAATCACCATCTTCGCACAACTGTCTCTTACGGGTTTTTCTGTGGTCAAGGATATTCCTCCTTCTTTCTTAGTAAATATTTTCCATGTCGGCAATCGTTGGTAAAGCTTTCTCTCCCCATCTACATATCCTCGTTTCATTTCTTTTTATTCTTCAGTTAGTTTATTTTACGAGCAGAGGAAACCCATGCATTTGGTTCGCTGAAAGAGTGAAATTTCGACAAATATGACAATGATACACATTTTCAGTTCATTTACCGGTTATCCCCACAGGTGGAAATTGAAATGAAAAGATGCATTTCATCCGGGTTGGATATCGAGGCGAGGTCAGTTTTTATCCTGACTTGTGGTTTTCGGCGTTTCTACCAAAAATACAATATGATGTTAATGCAATTATATTTGTTGGAGTTTCGATCGAAATAATGATAAAACCTACCGGATTATTTTATTAATATTTCATTAAATTGTTGCGTTCCTCGCTTTTCATGGCGTCACCTTCTCGCCATCAACCTGCCCTTAGACCGGAAGATTTCTCCTAGACCCATAGCAGGTTTTTGACTTTACAAGCGGAATCCGCAATGCTCACTCTGCGGTCAGCGCCAAGTTCCGCCATTCACCAGGAACCGTATATCACGTGATAGTCTTGTCTCAACGGCCACTCCCACTTCACCTTGAAGTTGACTCTTGCGTATAGAAAGAGAGAGAGAGAGAGAGAGAGAGAGAGCCTTGTTTTACTTCCATAGAAAGAATATACTAGTAGTTAAATAGTTAAATGTTTCATACAATTGATCAATTTCGGTGTGTCCAGTGATTTTACCGCAATACAATGGGTTTTTATAGCTTTCTCGCAGTCTCCCATTCATTTCTCAGATATATATATATAATGTATTTGTTTTCAATATCTTCGCAAAGCCAGAAATACTGCCATTAAACGAAGTTATTCCAGATTCTGTATGAATTAGCGATGATGTCTTTATGGACCGCACAGTGTTACTAAGCGTCTTTTGCTTACTGGTGACTTGAGGATCAATATATTTCTGTCTGCAAACGGAAAAAAAAACTGCAGTAGGAGATCATATCATCTCTTCACTTAATCTGCATATGATTGTGATAACTGATTTCACAATTCGTCAACACTTTTATGAGCTTGAAATTCCAGTAGTCATATTTTTGTCCGATATTTTGTTTAATAGTGTGTAAAGATATTGGTTTTTACACTCATATCATGTCAATCAAATGAGACTTTAGCGCTTTCGCAGACTCTCCGTCATTTTTCTCCGGGGGGAAAAAAAGAAATAAAAAAAAAGATATGTACGTATGTACAATATATATATGTTGTGTACATGTATATTCTTGGACTCCGAGCAGAAAACATTTTGCTATTATTCATATATTATATATATATATATATATATATATATATATATATATATATATGAATATTATTTCATTTATCTCCGCAAAACAAGAAATACTGCGGTTATACATGAAATAATTCCAGATGGTAAAAATGAATTAACGATGATGACGTTATTGACCGGACAGTGTTACAAAGCTTTTTATGGTTACTGATTGATATGGTGAGGCCATGGTATCATCTCTTCACTTAATTTGCGCATGTGATTATAACCGGTTTCACAATTCTTTAATACTTTCAACAGTTCTAAATTCCAGAGATCATAATGTATTAACTTTGTCCGATGAGACCAAAACTGAAGTAATATTCAGAAGAAGACTATACCCCCTGCCTTCCGGTGCAGGAAGCTCGAGCTCATTGTACCTATGAGGAACGATCCCTCTGAAACCAGCACGTTTGGGGGGATGGAATCACTTGTATTTACGGCAAATTTGAACACGAGAGGTTGAGTTACCCTTTAAAGAAGAATGAATCCGGTCTGCCTATATATATATATTTTTTTTTCCCGGTATTTAGTCTATACCGGCCGGTATCTAGTCTACAGGAAGGACCTCTCTATCTCTCTCATCCGCTTTCCCTCTCTCTCTCTCTCTCTCTCTCTGCAACTAGACCCTTGCAATGGAACAAGGTCATTTTTTTTTTCATAATTTTACAATTACTCATAGATTCAAAATAGTCACAATAACTGCGACAACATATAGCAAGCACATGTCCATTCTGATCATGTGAATACCTTTAAAAGAACACCTACATGATTTAATGATATGGGTTTTGATGTATACGATGACGCGCAATGAAATTGATTGCTAACTTGTGTATTCATCAATGCACTTCAAAGTATCAGTAACACTTATTGTTTGTTTTGTTTTGTTTTTTGGTGCTGTTCGTTATTCCGAAGCTTCGTTATTCTGAAGCTTCGTTAATACGAAACACACAAATTCCCGATATACCTAGGGGTTCGTTAATCCGAAAATGAAAAAGGGTTCATTAATTTCGAACATTTGTGGCGTTATTCCAAAGGTTCGTTTATCCGAAAATATATTCAATAGTGTTCGCTATTCCGAAGGCTCGTTTATCCGAAAATGAAATAGGGTTCGTTATTCCGAAGGTTCGTTTATCTAAAAATGAAATAGGGTTCGTTATTCCGAAGGTTCGTTGATCCGAAGTGATATAGGGTCCGTAACAAACCTTCGGAACAACGAGCTTTGTTTCATTTTCCGATTAACGAATCTTAGGAATAACGAAGCTTATTTCATTTTCGGATTAATGAACCTTCGGAATAACAAACCTCATCACATTTTCGGATTAACGAAGCTTCGGAATAACGAATCTTCGGAATAACGAACCTTCGGACTAAAGAACCTTCGGAATAACGAGCTATACTATACCCGGTTTTTTTTTTTTTTTTTGTCCCAATTTCGTTTCACTCATACATATACCTTCATCTGATGTACTTGTGTTTGTAATATGTGCAATTTGTATCAAAATTGGCTTATTATTCTTTTACATCTGCTTTGTTTGTATACTGTCTGTATAATGCCTTGTACTTTTAATCTCAAAGTGTAGATATGCATGAAAACTAGCTTATGTCTTGGCTGACTACACGGCGTTCCAACACACGTCATGAGTGGAAAGTAGAAGTTGAATTTGGAAATTATTTAAAATTAATTGAATATTAGATATACTTATAATCATTCATACACATGTATCAATAATGAATAGATATGGGGATAAGCAAGTATAGATAGATGATATTATACGTCACAAAATTATTTTATGAAATGTTTCAATACGGTAGAACAGGAAGTATACTAAATATAGTTTAAGTTTTGCGCAGAGCGCATATTGCTCTATTTGGTTTGTTCAATCTGAAAGCTGCATTTTTATCATTATTGTTATTGCATCTTATTATAGTAATGATAATATTATTGTTATCATTATGAATAATAATGATAATAATAAGAAGAAGAAAAGAACACGAAAATGAATAATAATAACAATAATCATATAGTTTATCGTTTTCATTAAGTTGAAGTAATGGATTTGCAAGCATCAATGTATTTGCAAATTTGGGGAAAAATCAGATATTGATAGAAAAGTGTAGAAGTGAAGAAACTATGAAAAGTGTTATTTCGGTTGAACCAACAAATTTAGAAAAGTAGAGTTTTAATCATTCAGACTATATGGGGGGAAAGTCGATACACAGCGCCATAAGATTAAAATAGTGATGATTGTAGCATATCTCCTCAGTTTAGGCCTGTATCCATGGTACGAACGTCATTAAAGCAAAAATGGTAAAGTGACGCGATTATTTCCTAGAAACTGTCTGTCGGTGGAATACCAATCGGTTACAAATTTTAATTTGATTTGATACACTAACTGGTTTACGGCAGTTTCGACAATTCAGGTACTATAGTCAGTAACATGATTATTATGCACTGTAGACAAGCAAACAACAAACAAACAAAAAACTTTTTAAGGGATTTTACCTCTTCGTCACTGTGCACAAATTAAAAGGTTCTGAGTCATTGCTGTGCCAGTATATTTGCTGTTGATCTGTACAAACCGCGATCTGTCAAGGCTAACGAACCTTATTTTTTTTTTTCACTTCTAAGAACATCTAAAGTAATGTTCAAACCCGATTACTTCAACAGATAGTCTAAATGGGACCGCCCAACAACCCCCCCCCCCATACACACACACCACACATAACCCAAATAGAAATAACAAACGTAACAAAACTTTCAGCAGGACCAGATTTACATAAGCAGTATGTCCCCAAAGCGAGACAACACAAATCGGACTAATCAATAAATCGAATCCGAATTGCATATGACATCAACTTAATTACATCCGGGGAGTCGCTAACCTGGACCACCTTGGGGCAGACCGGCATGGTTATTCCCCTAAAAGATAATGATGTCACAGCCCAACTCCGAGCACGAAATTCTGCAACACTAGTCTTTACTCTCAGACAGCAATCGATGCAGGTGTCTAAGTTGCATGATCACAGGTATAATCAGACTTTTCAATTTCGAAGAGCTACGTGTGAGAATTTGTATGATTTTCCGATAGATTAAAGTAGTTTTTGAAGTCTAATCTCCTTTTATGAAGTGAAAGGAGAGGGAAAGTTCCTAAAGTGTTCAACAGTCTCTGCTACATGAGTACCAAATCAAACCGCAAATACCGAGCACAACTAAGTCAACAACTGGTGCACTACAGTGTTTCCTTTATTTGGGTCGATAAACCATTGCCTCATTGCTTATCTTCTGACTGAAAGCGTATCTATATCCGTGAATCTTCAGTTTTAATGAACTTCCTGCGACTACCGTTGACTTCCAGCGAGCGTGTGAATATAGAAAACCGATGCGGTGGTTCAGAATATCTTGGATCCCACTGCAAGTGTATATAAGACCGAACATGCCTGTCTTGTCCATAACCCAGTTGGTGACGAATAGATACGTTACTTGGCATTCGAGATCATTGCAACAAAAAGTCGAATTTCTTTGTTGGAAACACGCATCATGCCTGTCACAAAAACCACCCCAGCACTCTCCCGAGCTGCCTGCCTTTCTACGACGCACCGAGCACGTACGTATTGAGTTCACGTAGAGTGGTCCTGTTCATTATCGTAAACATAGGCTGCATTGACACTATATCTTTCAGTGAACTTCATGGACTCCATGGTGTAAAAAAAAAAATGAAATTGTTCAAAATAGTCTTTCAGTCGTCTTTAATGAAAATGGTCTGTCAGTGGTCTTTCATCCAGTAGTCTTTCAACGAGCCGTCAGTGGTTTTACTACTGTAGTCTTTCAATTACAGTTATATTCAATTATCTAATTGCCCCGTTTTTAGAGCTGATTACTGAGAGAACATTGACGATGATTGAAAGATTAGACTCTCAGGGATCTTGTTTAACGTCTCCAAGGTCTCGGAGAGTGTGTCAATAGTCTTACTGGTATCTCGGTGAACGCTCGACACAGATCGAGATCTCCAGAGAAATTTGCTGGACTGTTACTTTTTGGTATTTCAACTTTCTTTCAAGAGTTTTTAGAGCCATTCGACCAAGACGCTACTTCTATCTGGTATTGGAGACAGTTAAGGGATCTTGGTAATAACATTTGGTCTTTCAGTAGTCTCTAGGGTCTTCGTAAGGTGAAATGGGAGTCATAGGGGTCATAGTCATCGATTTCTTTAACCGCAATCATCACACCAGTACACCTAACATATCTGAGTGTTGCCTGTATCTCGTCGACTTTGAGACGTTCACTGACTGTATAAATGATTAGTATAATTGAGAAAACATTTAGAATGAAAAAATATATATATCTCATTAAGCTGTGTCATACGGTGTATAGGCCACGCCACGGAGTAATTTCGTCGCGATCCATTCGGAACGTTTCGCTCATCTATGAACTTCCCTCATTCATCTTCCTGTTATACTCGTTCGGAAGAAATTTCACGAACTTCATTGTGCTGCTGTATTCTTTCATGAAGATAACACATTCTCTTAACCTGTTAATATGGGTATGTAGTAATCATATTCTGGCAAATATTAGTTGCCGTGTCTTCTGGAGGAGCTAGTTATACTCACCTGTCGTTTAGTGAGGTTTTATGTCTCCATTTTATTGTTATACAGCTGTACTAGTGTCGCATCACGAATATTGTTGTTATCTATAGGAAGGAGACACATATAGACCAAACCAAAAGTCTAAAAATCCATAAATTTCATATCATGTAATATCCAAATATCTTCAAACACCTTCTGAATGGCTGATTCATCAATCTTGATGCATTATCTAAATTCACACTATCCTGTCTTCATGTTTTGGGAAGAATCCCCTTTAAGATAAGAAGTGCATCAGATGTAACTTCCCACCATGTTTACAGAACCTGTCCCCCTAGCAACGTTTAGTGTGCATTGATAACAAGCTCATGATTGATATACATTATCCTCTTACGCTCTTACGGTAAACCACCAGTTTACTAAACACTGACTGTCGGTCAGTTTCCGCTTTAGATATGGCAAAACAGAAGTTTATTACGTATTGGTTCATAAGGCATGATTTTATATTTTATTTGGCAAGTAATGAATGATGATATAAGTAACATTTACAGTAGGTTTCAACATCCTCTTGTGTATTTTTTTTTTTGATATATCACGATATATTGACAAACCCAACCGACTGACGAACAAATGAACCTCCTTGCTAATTTCTTACTTTCTCTAAACCCCAAGCAAGGAATATGGTCAGTGAAGTTTCGCCTTCTTGTGCAACAATTCATGTTTCGAGATTACATGTCGGTTATGACACAAAACCTGTCAGCGAAAGTTTCCTGCCCATATCGAAAAACGTTTAGAATATTCAGAGCGACGCGTGACTGCGCCGGGAGAAAAGAACTCTCTTATTTTCAAAAGTAGAGATTCAATTCAATACTTTGGAAAGATTAACATGATTAATTTGTTTTGCTTTGTTTTGGTACTTTTTAGGGAGGCAACATCTTTTACGTTATCTATTGTCGCCTTGTGTAATGATACGTCATGTTTCTTGTAGCTGTTTTTGTTTTATTTTTGTTTGATTAACAAGGACAGTTCACATTGCGTTTAATTTGCTATACAACAAGCGTACATTAATCTTTTAACAAAAGGAATAAGCGTTAAGTACAACCAAAGTGCAGACGGCAATTGCTGCAGAGTGTGTTTTCGTTGTTGCGGCAACAGAGCACGCGTACATTGCCGCTTGGTATGCAGCAAGTTCTTCATGCAGTCAATTGATATTGCACATCAGAGAAGCTCGGCTCGATTTGAGCAACAAAGTAAAGATCAATTATGATAGAGAAAATATGAATTCATTCGAACAAAATATACGAGAGTATAAGATTTCATTTACTGTTTGTTAAACTAATATTGCGTTACTTCAAAAGAAAGGACACCAATCATCAAAAGTCAAGCAAATTGTAGCAAGTATATGTAAAATCGGACGAGTGCGTATACTAGTATATACATATACCATATATACATGTATATCATATATTATATATATGTTGTATGAGTGTGTGTGTGTGTGTGTGTGTGTGTGTGTGTGTGTAGAAGGCCAAAACAGTTATATCGGTCACATGAAATTTGCCAAGGTGATGATTTCCTTGCCCCACAAAGGTCCCATCATTTTTTTTAATGCATAAACATGTTTTTTTAATCCTTCCCAGTTCTTTTTGCCATGGTTACTATAAGTCATCGTTTCTCTGTCGTTGCAACTCATAAACAAGTCGTTTTTGTGGTTATTAGTCCACCCTGAATCTATATGAAAGATGGGGATTTAGTGAATATTTCGATTGGAAGAATAAATCTTCTCTGTGACTTAGTATTGCTCATTATCCGCATTAACAAAATATTTATATTCCGTTACGACAAAGTGTTTGCATGTTTTGCATCTATGGTAACGTAGTATCTCCTTGTCTGAACGGTAGTTACGCATGTTCATGTGATGTGATGTCATGGAGTCTCTCTTTTACGAATATAGCACAAAAAAGGGGGAAATATCTTTCTGGCAATATCGCGAAACAACACGTGGCCTCTTAATGGTCCTGACCACAAGTTAGGTCGACGGGTAAAGTACAGTTTACTGAGGCACTCAGTAAACGCATATCATGACTTTTCTTTAATTTTCTTTTTGTTTCAATGAACTCCTTGAGAAAAATAGTTTTCTCTACAGACAACAATTAAACAGAAAGACAAGGAAACCCAGTCACCACTTCTGTCAGTCTATACAATGTAATGACATAAAACGTGAGAAATGGTGAAGAGGCACAGGCTGACATGCCACCAAACCAAAATGCAAAACACAAAAATAAAAACAAAAGAAAGAAGAGAAGAAAACTCACTTTATTTCGAACTCGATAAATAATATGTAAGCAATGACCACTTTGTACAGTCAGTGCAAACCGACGGGGGGAAAGGAACTGCTTGAAATCAGATCGTGGCCCGGATGCAGTGATCATTCTGCAGCGAGTGACCGGTGGGCTCTCGGGTAGATCTGTGGCAAAGGGAAACAAGTGCCACACAGGAATCATGTGTGTTTTGCATGGAGTTATGATTCCAGCTCTACGATAGAGTCTGAAAAATTTACAACTACTTATTCTTAAAATCTATAATAGCAACTGAGAGAAATTTCAAGTAGAGTGATCGTAATGCTGGGTGCATTATCTCGAGGGAAATGTCGAATAAACAGCAAATTATTTCTTGTCCCCTTCTGCAAGCGAGACACAGTATAGACGTTACTCATCTTCCCCAGATTGCGTAATCATGCCCTTAACGCAAACGACACGTCTAGACTGAGCCTACTGAGTAAAAATCCACATAGAATCTCCCCATAGTTTAAATGATCCATCCAATATACTGTTCACGTTGAACTGAATCGAGTATGCGCAGTTGCTTTAGTTACAATAGTTTTTATGATATATTTCATTTTGATTCTATCGTTTATTTCTTTGCAGTTTTTGTTTGGCCATTATTCTACTTTTCTATTTTGATTAAAAAAAAAACATTTATTGACGAGTAAAGAGGAGGAAATAACCTATTCTTGGCCAAATAATTACGTTCATTTCCAAGGACATGAAGGATTTACTGAAACAAAGAGTTATAATATTTACAATCACACGTGTCAGTCATGAATTCGATGAAACTACGGTCCGTAGTGATATCTAAGGGGATTTTCCCAGCGTATGAAGAACCTGTCACATGCGCGGCTTTTTCGCAAATTCACTGAATAACGTAAAATCCCCGACTCCTAGCATCGCATTTTACTGGAATGGCCACTAGCCTGTGTTTGCTCTTTTAATTACCTAGACCCTTTAAAGCCAATGATGAGAGTCGATGGTTTCATTGCTGAAAAGTTGTCTCCATCGTCGGAAGTGTCAAATATCTCTCTTCGATTTCATTTCGAGGGAACTGTTTCAGAATTATGGCTCACCACAGTTCTTTGCCTCCCGTGTTCCTTGCAGCTATCGCCTTCCAGCTCCTTCTCTTGCTCGCCGCTACATCAGCCTTTCCAACAACCACTGTCGCTCCGACCATGGCAGGAGCAGCCGCAGCCACTACCTCTCCCATCTCGGTGTATGACCAGTATGACCTGCTCCTCCATGACACCAACGCCCTCTTCACCCAGTTTCAGGCCGTCTACCTTTCATTCGTAAGTCACCCATTGGCTTTCGACTATTATTCGTTTCATCTTCTACTCAGCTGTAATTCTTCCCGCACAATGTTATTCCTTTATTAACTATTGAGTTGCCCGTTATTTTGTTGTACAATATCGAAGAAAGACATCATCTAAGCCAAATTAAGTTTTCTCACTGATGAACTGCTATGGGAGCAAAAAAGACGCATGCTTTTTAAATGAGTTATACCCACTTACGAGCACGTGGATTTCGACTGGCTTATATTTCTTTTAAAATCAGCTCCTGCTCAGTACTATGGTAAACCTTGATTGACTACAAGTCATACAGGTATTCGATTGGTCTGACATTGAAGACTTTGAACAATGATCATGAGTTATTTTTCACATGAGTTTTGATGACTGTATTAGGTGTAAAAGCACTCAGCAGTATCATTTTGTCATTGCACAAATTTGTTTTGTCTCACCATGTGCTAAAGTAATGTAATACAGTTCATTTATTCGGGTTGTTGATAACATTTCGTTGTGTTTCCGTTATTCAAGATTGATTCTCTCTCGATTCCTGTGCACATTTACTAGTTTCCGTTATCGTTCAGTTCCAACATAACCTTTGTGTTTGGTCAGTGTCTGTTGTTCATTTTTTGACACCATGCATCTACTTCAGCACCCATTTGATCATTTCTTATACCACTCTATCACTGCTTATTTTTTTTTTAATAATCACCTCTGTCTTCATCCATCTCACTCACACATCACCTCCTATTCGTCCATCGTCATCATCACGTCATCATCATGTTTGCCGACCACCGATCGGCAGATTGATGCCTTCATTAGCACCGACATGAATCAAACAACGATCAATAGCACTAACTCCACTACCGTTCCATCACAGAAGACGCAGCGCTTTGAGCAGACGGACGTGATGGCGCCAGAACTCGTCATCAACGGCTTTCTTACCACCAGGGATCTACCGTCAACCCACACCCAGCAGGTAAGAACAAGTGAACTTCAGTACATATTGCTTTCATCCTTTTCCATGTCATCTTCATTCTCTTCATCATAATACTTTTCTGCCCTTCTCCTCCTTCAACTTTAATTTCTTCTGTCTGTAATGTTTTGTTTTCTATGATATCTGTTTAAAAATGTATTTTCTTTTCTAATGTTACTTGTTTCTGAGATTGTTGAATTAAGTGAGGAAATAGATTATTACTAAAGAAGACACGTTGGCGTGCTGAGAGTTAAACAAACTGGACTTGGTTAGAATGCCTCTTCACAAGATGGTTACAACAGCAGGGAATCAGATTTTATCTATTACTCTGTTTAAATTCATTCCATGTCTATTACTACGAGTAACTAACTTTGTATATGATGTTAGATTTTTTTCCAAATGGTTACACGCCGTCAATTTACCTGATGCCTGTATTTTGACTATAGTGGTAAAAGCAGAGACCCTAAACCCACAGGCTTGTTCGGGGTCTGGAAAAGGAAACTGGGTCATGCTGCTCAGGAAATGAATGACAGTTAGATATGTGACTGAACTCTAGCTAGTACTGTTTGAATCTAATTCCATTTCAAGCTGGTAATACTGGTCAACACCTTTAGGCTGCAATGGCAAGTGAATCTAAACTCAAGCAAAGATTGAAAACAAGATATTATTCTCGGACCAGGAAGGCGTTCTTACCTCCCTGTTCGCACGAAATGTGCTCGAAATTTAAGAGCGTGTGCAAGATTATTACTAATATAACTACGCTGATATGTGTATGGAAGGTACGGAATTTTAGAGGAAGATATTTTTATGAATGAAACGGCCAATGCCTTGTCCTCGTACAACAGTCCCTACTTCCCAGAATGTTAATCGTATAATGAATGATAAGTATAGAATAGTAAACACCGAGATATTTACACAGAAACACAAACATACACACACGTATCGTCATACAGAACACCCGCTCGCCCATATACGCCTAGTCATGCATACAAACCTATAATAACCAGTGGCACATGAGGCTTCTGGAGATGTTCGTTAGGGTGAGAGACAATGACTCATCGGATTGTCTCAAAGTCCAAGTTATAACGGTTAACAACATTAACGATTATCTATATCCCCCTTCCTCTCTCTCTCTCTCTCCCTACATATATTTCTCTCTCTCTTTCTCTCTCTCTGTTTTCTTATGCGCTCTTTCCCTCACATTTCTCATATCAAAACTTGTGTGTGTGTGTGTGTGTGTGTGTGTGTGTGTTTGCGTGCAGATATTGTACTACCCCTTACGAGTATTCTTGTGGTACTATGTAGGCCCTAAATGCCCTTCTCTTTACTTGGTTGATATACGGTGTATCTACACACCTATCTTTTGTTGGATTATTGTGCTTTCAATGTCGAAGGATTGTGACAGCAACTTAGTACAATGTTGCATATTTCTGTATTCTTTTTTTTTCTGCTACTTTTTTTTTTGGGGGGGGGGTTAGGGTTAGGTGTGGGGAGGTTGCTTTATTTTGCTATTTTTCTTCGAGATTGCTTGTTTGTGACATGGAATTTTATGATTATTTAAGATATTATTGATTGACGCTGGTTTTCTTAATCTTTTGTCATGGTTCCTCTTCTGACTTGAGGGGAAAAAAAAAACGCTGGAGGGAGAAAAAAAAATGTCAGTTATTTTAATTCTATAACAGGCCTTTCAACGAAGGTGTGGTATAAAATTTCACTCTGTTTGAAGAGTGATCAAATAATTTATTCAGCAATCTATTAAGTATATATTTTTTATGTTATATCTCTTCGTGCGTGAATTCATAGTTGTTTGACATACCATTTCCCATTGGTTCATTCAGCACAAAACTGATCTTTCATGAGGTCTTTTAGACAACATATTTTGTTAAGGACAACAGACAACTAACGCCAGCGCAAGTGATAATCACGATCGATTATGATCCTGTGGACAGCCATTTATAAGCTGTGTACTTATAGGGATATGTTATGAGAATAAAAGTATGAGAAGTAGGAGGGAGATGTAAAAATCTTGGCAATAAATATTATTGCCAGTGCATCATCGATAATGAACAAATGCAAACAATATAAGTAAAAAAGAAACCTTTTTACGATCTGCCAGATATGAGAAAATTTAGAGGCGTGTCCGTGTTCGACGAAGGGCGTGATGACAAGACGTAAAGTCCAGCACTACCCACAATAACTTGCAATTTCGAAAGGAGACGTTTAGATTAACTATAGCGTTTGAGGAAATTTTCTGGTTGATAACAGGAATTATTGGGTCATACGAATAAACAATTGCCAGGAAGGTTACTTTGTTTTCATTAATTTTGCATTTTTCCTTTTGCGACTTTATTTGGTGTGTCTCGGTGATGACGGAAAATTCCGTATGACACCTTTTTATTATTGCATGGGGAAAGCCTTTTGGTATTCATTGTGAAATGCTCTCGATGCTGTCGTCAGAACAGGAAAAGAGAAGAAAAAACGATTGTGGTCGAAACCCTGGTCACAAGCCGCTTCCTATACAGCTTCCTGCCCCTGTGGGATAGACTTTGGCCTTCATGCACGCAATTAAAGTTGCCACTCTAAACTACTATACATGCGTGATGACTCCTGCAATCAGGCTCGAGTCTTGCTCATCCAAAGTGGCATTGCGTTTCTGCTTATTGAACAAACCACTATCCAACATTATTTTTGTTTCCATATGTTGCGTTGGGATTTTTTCTCTTTTTTTTTAGGGGAGGGGGTGCGTGTAAAATATGATTTTTAGCGGCACACGTCACAATGATGTAAATCATCCTAACTGAATTTCAAACAGGGGTCCTCTCAGTTGGCTTTTGCAGTAGAAAATCAATATCCTAGAATACTTTCAAAACATGATCTAGAAGTGTAGAATTGTAAACTGCATCAGAGTTTTCTTTTGAAAACGTATCATCTGCAGCATATAGGTATGCAGACAGATTGTTTAACCACAGCCCTGGTACGTAATGTAAAAAAAAAAAAACTGTTTAATCGGGTATCTTTGTTTGTTTTGTTGTTAGTGCTGTAACGTGGTCTTTCTTTCTGGTAATAAAATGTAAAGCGTTACGATTTCACCTCGTGATCAGATTTAGATCATTAAGAAATACCCCTTTCATTACAAACAATTTTCTAAAGTATGAAGACTGCTGTGGTCACTATCAATTTTGATATTAGTAATTATTGTTATAACAATTTCATTAGCAGTATTTCTATATCAGTGTTATTGTTATGTTTATCATCATTATTGATATAAATATCATTATTGTGTTTTGTTCGATACTACAACTATATTGTTTGAATCGTCAAAAAAAAAAAAAATGATACAACCGCAATCCTTATAATCACCAAACTGCAACGGCATCTACATAACCGTTCTATAATTCAAATAGTTTTGATGAAACAAAATCCATCATTGTCATGCAATACGTAGACTTATACGTACACGTTATCACTCTTTTGAATCAATTCTGCATGTTCACATCCTATAATGACCCCATGATCGTAAACACCGATATTTATATCCCGACTGGCTTCACCTTATTCATCGTATGCCTGTCTGTCTATTTCGTTTCCAATTTCCAAAGGTTAGCGAAGAGGAGCTGTTGCAAAGCCACCAGCAATTCCTGCGCACATACGAACGCGTACTCGAATCGCTGATCGACCAGGAGAACATCGTCGTAGGAGGCGACTCTACCTTTGTTAATGACTACACCCAGATAGTGCATACTATCAACCGCCTCCTGGTCAAAATAGATGGCCTGGTAAGTGCTCTGAGTGTTCATTACTCATTTTATGATATAATACGCGTAGACTCCATGCATTACAATGACTTATGACGTAAGTTATCATTCATGTTACTCTTTTTCTCTCTCTCTCCCTTCCCCTGTGTGTGTGTGTGTGTGTGTCCATGTGTGTGCATGTATGTTTACTTAGTGTATTTCTAAAGTGTAATCATCTCTACATGTTCAATATCTCACAGTTAGTGAATATCATGTCCGTCTCTCTCCATCGCACTTCCCTTTCCCCTCACTGAGGTCAATTACCTCATTTTCCGGTACCATTTCCTCATATCCTATCTATCTACACCCTTCTTCCCCTCCTCTCTTTTTAATTCGTTATTCAGGAATGAACGCTTATGATAATTCTCCTTTAAGTTATTCTTCAATCTTGGTATTTTTGAAAATATTCATTTCGTTTTGAAAGTTCATCTCGTATTGTACTTATTCATTTATTCATTTATTTTTATGCCCGTCAGTGGATGTGATGACTGAAACAAATTGAATACCAAAGTCTGTCCTATTACTGTATATTGCGAACATTGTTATCATCATAACATTATTTATGTTGTGTTAATTTCTATTGTTACGTCATAGATGCAGCACCAAGATATCGAGAACGGCCCCGACCCAACGTTCACCAGTCTTGACTGGTTGCCTGGCAACAGCCAAGTTCACAACGTTCGCAGCCTTTACCTACTGCACAACGTTTACAACTATATTCCCGCGTCAATGCAGCACTACAGCTACCTGAAAATGCAACACACGCCGTCCTCATAAGGAATAACTTGGAATCGTCATTTTTACAATCAGTGATCATGATCTTTCTCTCCTCCTTCCTGCGTAGATTCTAGCCTTTTATGTAATAGTCTTCCGTCTATTTATTCTCAAAAGCTTCATTATGCAAGTATGTTACGTTCAAAGCAATATTTCAAAACTGAATGTAGAAATGTTATTTATTGTTCATTATCCGTGCGGTTTTCAAAATGTCCTCGCTGAAACGCACAAGTTTGAAATGTAATGAACATCCTAATTTATTCTTACTGATTATGCAATGCGTGCGTGTTTTTGCTTGATAGAATGTGTCTGAATGTGTAAAGACCATCGTTTCTGCCGTTTATTTATTGTATTTATAGCTTCGTTAGATAAGGAAATCATGTGCGGTTGACTCACAGCATATTTTACTGTCACATTACATTGTACGTGTTTGATGAATGATATGCAAGATTCCTGCTTTTCCCTTTTTTGACAATGTTGAAATGAAATTCCGTAAAACCCACTTTGGGCGTTATTTTTCATTTATTCTCCACTCACATACAAACACACACGCGTATTACAATGAATTATTTACAATATTTATATGCAAAGACCGTAGATCGTATGTATTCATGGAAGTGAGTGTAACGAAGCCTGTGATGTACGAAGTGCGAATGGGAAGAAGTAAATTTGGTGCATGATTTTCCAGTAAGGATGAAGAAAATGTTCCCATTATTGAAAAACGTTTATACTGTTATCATCATTCTATTATTTATTGCTATGGAGCAAACATCTCCCATCAGCACACATTGATTCTTTGAACTTGACAATCTGAGTTGCTGAATGACTGCGAATAGCCATGTAAGACTATTATGTGCGCGGTCTTACATCTTGCTGCAATGCATTTATGTAACGTAACTATTCGTAGGCCACGTACAATGATTAATGAATACTGTCGGTAAATCAAAGTCAAAAAAATGAACCAGATGCTCCAACATGGAAAACCACATCAATTCTGTCGTTTTATTATTATGAGCTATACATTCAGTCACGTATTCTACTGAGTATATACTGCCTGTTGTTTATACATTATGCAAACCCCCGAATGAGTGTCCGAAATGAGTTGGCTTTCCACACATACTCAAAGAGACAACGCGTAAAGACTACAGAAAAGGAGAGAAAATATTATATTGACAGTATTACATGATTGTGGATCTTGCGTGTGGCTTGTCAATCTTTCGATTCATTTTCACGAGATGGTTGTCGTGATGCATGTGATATTTCATTTATGAAAATTCTGCCTTCCCACAGTGAAATGATGCAACAATATTTATAACTGAACAGTACTATCGTTGTATCAAATTCATGTAATGTATTTATATATTCGTGGTTTATTCCCACACACGGCAGGACTTTAAGGTGATGCAACTTGTTTTTTAACTTCAAGTGTCATAACATGCCAGGTCTATAATAATATTCCATAATGATATTTATGTGTCATTATTTATCCGTATTTATGTAATACATATTGTATGAACTTTCAGTTTCAAAGAACAATATTGTATGTTCTTTGCTTCAACCCATTTTTACATCCCCTCTATTTAATCATTTTCATTCTTAGTATTGAAATTGCTGTTATTGTGTTGTTGGTGTACGTATGTAGTATTCAATGCCGTTGGTATTGTCACGATGTAACTAGTTGTAGAGCTTCATAGCAGCCTCATGAAGGATTACGAAGTGATGCAGTTGTGCATATATATTGTTCAAGAGAACAGATATGTAAGATTCTGGGAGTCGATCATGGGATGAAATACCTTGAGTTCATTCAATAAAATAAAGAATGCATAAAAAACAAGTGCGTTTATGTGGAGTTTCTTCCAATCACACAGTTTATATGCGAATGTTTATATGAGATGAGAATGCAAATTGCTATTATGTAGTTACTGTGGTATCTATCAATAGCTACCGGTACTATGATTATGGTTATACGAATTATCTATTCGCACCTTCGGGATGCATACAAACACACACACACACACACACACACACAAGTATATATATATATATATATATATATATATACATCTATATGTATATATGTATGTCTCTTTCTCTCTCTCTCTATCTCTGTATGTATATATATATATATATATATATATATATGTATACATATATATACATATATATAGATTATATATATATATATATATATATATATATATATATATATATATATATACATATATATATATATATAAGCATTTTCCGCTTCCCTTAATTGCTATAATTAAATCACCTGGTCTTAACGTTTATCCGTTCTCCGTTTCTCTTTCACAAACACTGATCATTCGGGGCTTACAGCCAAACAAACTTGCTTTCATGTAGGTCCCGTCAAACTTCTCTTTGTACAACACGAACAGAAATTTCGGCCAGTACATTGTACATTGTATATTGTTTTTTGTTTTGTTTTGTTTTGTATATTTTTTACAACGTATACAAGAACTTATGCTCTTACTTTTGATGTAATATGGATTATATACGAGAAGTATGAAATAAATTGAAATTGAATGGAAAAAATGCATATAATAATTGAAATTGCAATTTAAAAAATGTATATAATATATAAATATATATGCACATATGATAGTATTTATATGCATATCGTTATATTCAGATTTATATAATTCTTATTCAACGTGGGAAATGTCAAGGAAAAAACACCGACTTGTGAAGTACAGATAATCGCATGACCTTGTAGCAACAGGCTGAGAGGTGCATAAAATTCACCTCACAGATAGCACATGATATTGCATCCACCTGTCCACAACAGGATTTGTGCGTGGTTTAATTGAAATGAAGATACATAATTTGTCTTCGGGATAGCGCATCATTGAATTATTCATCTACACGATGCATAAAAAAAAATGAATGCACAAGACACATACACTGTATGTGTGTGTGTTTGTGTGTGTGTGCGTGCGTGTGTGAGTTTTGAGAGTGACAGACGCAAAAACAAAAATTAAGGTTTATTTTTTTAATTTTGTTTATATCACAAAGACATGGAAAAGAGAAAATTCAAACATCTAAATTCTCATCGGACGATATTTCAATTTGACATCTTTAACGAGCACAGAGCGGTGATGTGAGATTCAATACCCGTGACATTTTTTTCTGAAAAAAGGGGTGATTTTTTTTTCATTATTATTCATGTTCCATATTCCTCATTTCATACAAGTTTTATATTCCATTTGATATCAGGAAAAATATGTGTTTAACGCAACAGTCAATTTGAAACAAAATTGCAAAAATGTATGGGGATCAAAAGTGACGTGTAATATGAGGAACCTACTAAAAAGCAAAGTTTTATGTAGGATGTATACGGTAGGTTCCAAAGATTGGCTTTTGGTACAATATGTCAATGTCAAAAATGACATTGAAATTTTGTTTAGTTCGGCTGTCGTTCCATTTAGATAGTATCGTAAAAGTAGATAACTGGTTTTAATACACTACTGCAAACCGGGAATTACCACAAACAAAAAACAAACAAAAAACTGGGTTGTGATATTCAGCTGTATTTACATTTTTGTTATATTAATGTGGCTGACCGCAATTGGATCATGGCCGTTATTCGCACAGTCTGACCATGAACTTTTGGGGGATCTCTACGAGGTTTGTCGTTTTCATCACGTTTTGAATCAGATCAAAGTATCCCGTCTGTTGTGTAAATGATACATAAGGGAGTCTTGTCATGTTTGCAATACATACTAACATTGATTACGTAATCTAAACCGCCATACTGACTTCATTCCACTTTGTTTCCACTTCATTCACGGTTGACTAGATTCCACTTCAATGTAGGTTCCATCTTTTTTTTTTTTTTACTTTCACTTGCTTTGTCAGTATGATGATTTTGACATGATGACTATAGTTTATTGTATGTTATGTGTCTCCTTTTCCTATCTAATGTGATGTACGTTCATTACATTAATTGTTACAAATTATTCTTCTACGTTGAGAACTATGACAAAGGATAATGTGACCCTGCATCACAAAACCAACAAAAAGTCGCCAGACATGGATTTTTAGTTAAGGGCAGATTCTGAAAGAGAAGACTCTAAGCTTTAAAATGATATATAACTCAATTCATTATGGACTCCCCTAACCTATCTAAATACTGGATAGAAAGCTTACACTCTGGAAAAGTGTGAACTGAGAACAGAGGCTCTGAAGAACAGGGTCTATTCAAGCGCAATCTTCACAAAGCCATGCTAGATGTGTGATGAAAGGGACAAAACTCAGGATGTAAATCACTGGAACAACAACAATGAAGGGATTATTAAATTATGCTAAAATTTAGCATGCTCTATTAACACATTCTGTCCATGATCAACGCCAATTTTCAAAGCAGTAGCATTATCCTTTCAAAAGTTACTAGGCTTGAAAATGAAGAGTATGCCAAGGATTTCATGAAATGAAAAGGTCCCTCTGAGGCATATCTGATCATTCTACTTTCCCCATAAAAAGGATTGTAGAAAGACTGGTGAAAACACACTTTCCCATTCATGGTATGATCCAAAACTAAAGAATATTGCAGAAGAAAGATAGCTCTTTCAGAAACTCAAGATTGACTCAGTTGACACATTTCACCCCCCTTTTTTTTTGTCATCATGTAAAATTAAGGAGTGCGACTTTTTGTTCGTTTTGTGATGCACGGTCACAAATTGAAATTGAAATTGAACTTTAAATTGCAGTTGAAATTGAAATTCTGATATTACGGCTTGGCGAAAAGATTTAAATGTGCAATTCCATAACGCTGTAATCTTATTAGATACGTCATCTATGTCTGACTTTGCTCAACTCATTGAAATGGACCCGAACTTGGAGTGGTTTTCCACTTATATCACCAGAGCTTGAATATGATAACTAAGAGTTCCATTTTGCCATTGTGAGACATCTATGCAGTCATCCATTCATACAGTTTGAACAACTCATACGTTTATATTCACATCGACTTTTTGTACGAATGATACAGTCATAAATTCTGGTCATCTTTGTTTAATTTCATAGGTCAGTGTGGGACAAGCTAACAATGAATGGCAGTCCATCAAAACTGCAACGACGAAGTGACATTATATAAAGCTGGTGCGCCTGGTGGATTTGTGGAGACTAACGCGATGCGTGTGAGCATGCTATATACGTCTTATACCAAATGCCTCGAATTTGAGTTTGAACTTTGACTATTTAAGTGGTCGTGTTTTCTCTTTATATGACGGTCTTAGTCTTTTTTTTTTTTTTTTTTTTTTTTGCTTTGTCTGTCTTCTGAAACAGCTCTATGTCTCTGTTTGTCTGATGTAACTCTTTTTATTGAAATCGGCCCAACCATGGAATGGCATTTCATTTTTCTCAGAAGGAACTATTTCATGTTCAAGTCATAAATTCTGGCCATCTTTGTTTGATTTCATAGATCAGAGTGGGAGAAGTGGTACAGTAAATCAGAGCTGCACTGCAATGACGAAGTGGCATCGTATCGGTGATCCCGGTTGATTTTCAGAGGTTTCTGACTGCGTGTGAGCTTTTAGAGATTATTATCATAATGTCTGAACTTTATTTTGAATTCTGACTGTAATACCGTGAATGGTTTTTTTTTTTTTTTTTTTTGGTGAAACTAAGAGAGTCTTGTTTCCTGTTTGTCTTCTTATAACCCCTCTCCTCTGTATCTGATATTACTTTATTCATTGATTTCGACTCGAACATCGAAAGGCTTTTCATTTTTATCACCACGGCCTATAATTCCACATCCATGTCATAAATTCTGGTCATCTTTGTTTAATTTCATAGAAGATGTGGGACAAGCTATAGATAAACAATCCATGAAATAAACAATGATGCAGTGGTATGGCGATGGATTTAGATAGAGACTAAAGGGTGGTAGCGTAGGGCTGTTATCATGATGTCTAAAACTTGATTTTGAACACTGCATGGCTACCGGTACACGGTATAATCTATGTTGGGACGGTGTTTGTTAGGTTGGGGTTTTTTTTAATCACACCGCTTTATACATTATTTGAGTTTTATTTTCTCTCTCTTTTCTCAACGCCCTACCCGATCCTTCCTTATTTTTCATTCGATGATATCGACTCGAATATTGAGTGGATTTTCGCTTTTATGACCAGGATCTGAAATATAAGCTTTTCTTAAAATAGGAGCATGTTTTTGATGCCGCATTTTTTTTTTGTCATTCCACTTAACAAAAGTCAATAGCACCATCTCGATCGATGTGAATAGTAGAACGAAAGTATCCTTTTAATGTCTGTTTGATATTACTAGTAACCGATTGAAAAGAAACAACAACATAACCCATGCACAATATATCAGACAGTGTAAATATATATGTGTCATGTACTTCTATGCGCCGTTATTTTTTTTTTTCTTTGAAAGAGACATTTCTTGTAGGAACAAACAAAACTTAGAAATCTTACATTTACCTAGAATTTCTGAAAGACTTCTTTCTTCTCCGATTGTTTGTAAGATGATTTTTCCCCTGCAGCGGGCAGGTGGTACCATGATATTCAGCATCCAATGATTTAAAGAAATCCGAAAAATCCCGACTTTGGAGAAGTAAGAACGGTGGATAACAAACATAATTATGTGCTCTTCATATATGCGAAAAGCAGGCAGGGAATCCAGGGTCGAAGTTCGGGTATGTTATCATCCTTTGTTCAAATATTCAGAGTACCTGATAGTCTCAGATCAAGATATTCCCATTAGTTCTCTTTTCCCATTTTGTTTTTTCTTCATGTGGCTAACGGATTTTCCCCCCTTTCAAACCAGAGTCAACCGTTCGACTTGGATATGGCTGTCTGGAGTGCAAATAATTACAGTGCATTTAGAAGAACTGCCGCTTGGATGGGGATTTATGTGAGGGGGCTCATTTTAAGAAAAAGGAGTAGCCTATACGCAGAATCGTGAAGCGGTAATGAACTTGTGGATCTAATTCTTGTAATGTGAACAAAGGGCCCAGCACTGAAGAAACACATGGGGGATTTCTTATATAGGATAGTGTTATAGACGACACTTTGTCGGTTATTTTTCTATTTCAAGATCTTAATCTACCGCTCCTTGCTAGGTTTGATTTTGAGATTTGATACTGGAGGCAACAATACACTTTGCTCTGTGTAAGAAGCTGGCACTCTCTCTTGTTTACCCTTTGTCCGCTTTGACAAAAAGGAAAAAATCTCACCAAAAGAAAAATCAGTTCCATTGAAATTAATGATAGAATAAGAGTTGTTGTTGTGTTGACAGAAAAAAATGGGACCCTGTCTAAAAATAATTTGCTCAGACATTGCTGACATGAGATCAAGCCAAAATGAATTACAATCAAATAAAACAGTATCATTAAAAATACAATGTTATGCTAATGTAATGTCTTCACTAGGAAGTTCATAATGGATGTCTCCACTAGGGAGATCATAATGTGTGGTTTATTTTTTTTTTCATCACGAGGGAACTCAAAGTAGACATCTATCTAAAATCATGTCTATCCAAATCGAGAGTTATCAAATTACCTGAAGTTTTCATGATAGAAATCAAAGATGAAGTTATGTTGTCATCTCCTCACGATAATAAAGAAATCATCTTTTGGTCGCTAGTTCATCAGATACAACCCGTAGGTTGTTGGAGCTCGATAACACATGCACATCTTAACTCACAACTTAATCTTTTTTTTCCCCTTCCACAGGGTGTTTTATTCATACACATATTCAGAAAGTCACATTTACAAATAATTTTTTTAAATACAAAACAGAATAATAATTTGGTTATCGACAAACAGTGGCCTACTGCACTTGTACATATAATAACAAAATTTCTTTAACTTTTTTTACAACATATAACTTATATCATTCTTTTATTTTATTGGCAGAAATAACCCTGAAAACACTATGAATATCATGTAATTTTAATATTCAAAAGCACTTAATAAATAAATAAATTTTCATCTCAAGGGGAATTTCAAGTGTATCACAGTAAAATGGTATAATACAATATGAAATACGAGGAAATTTAGACATCATAAAATTTGGTGTTTTTTTTTTATCTGAACTTATTAATCTACTACCACCCTTTTTGTTTGATTTTACCCTATTTATGAATATTTACTTGTCAATGTGGAGTTTCGCTTTAAAGGTACTAGCCCACATTTGTAAACCTGCAGCAATTGGTTTCATAGTTAGCATGGAGTTTGGGTATGATTGCAGTAACACCTGTGCGAAATTTCGTTCCAATTAGTCCATTACTTTCATAAAAATAAATGAAAATGCACCTTACGCATGCGTATAACGCTCGCTAGCTCCGGTCCACGTACGTACTACTTGCATGCGATACATGTGTAAGTTACATGTAAGTACTGGTAGCTAGCCCCGGAGACCGCGCCGCAAGGCGCGGTCCTGGCGGTTACCTCGCCGCTGAGCGGGAGCAAAAATCACTGCCACATTCACGGCGATTTCACAAATAAAGCACGGCTAAATTTCTATCATAAACACAGTGACAATTGATACATTACAGGGGCGGATCCACGGATCTGAGGACCGCAACCGGCGCACGCCCCCCCCCCCTTTATTTTTTGTTGAAACAAAAGAAATAAAAAGAAAAAAAAAAGGGGGGAGGGGTGCGTGCGCCCCCCCCCCCCCTTTAATTTTGTAAACACGCCCCCTCTTTACGGAATTCCTGGATCCGCCCCTGCATTACCTTTTCCACTTGGTTTTTCTCACCCATTTATATAGAAACTGCAAAACTTTCTACATTTTTTTTAGGAGTAATATTAAAGCGGCCTGTCCTAGTGCAACAGTGGAGAGACTTGCTGCTATATCCATATTAGTACGCATTACGCATGCTCTCAATGCACTGCACTGCATGCATGCTGTGCGCCTGTGCAAGTGATTGTGAGTTTCAGTGAGCACCGGTGAGCTGAAGATATTCGCGTTATAAGACAACATTTTCTGCATCATAAGCAATGAAATGCATCAAACAGTCGCCGAAATTAATCATTTAGGTTTAATCGACCCATGTAAGTATTCCTAGTAGTTTTTGTTGAAAAATTAAGGAAATATAGCGCCGAAACGGCACCCGTTTTGTACAACTCCTCGATCTGAATGCGAAAACGGCACAGCCCCAACGCTGCACGTTGGGGCTGGTCGCAGTTAGTACGTAGCTAGCCCGCGCTCGTAATTCGATTTTGGGTCGGGTTGACCCGGTTTGAAAATTGATTTTAAAACGATGATTTTCTCTCTTTTATCGAATGGTATAGACAAAGAGCAACAGGAGAGGTATGTTACTGTTAAAACTTGTACTTGAAGTCATATTGGACCTGTTTTATGCAGTTTTGATTTTCGTGGGTTTGCAAATGTGGGCTAGTACCTTTAAGGTACCGTATATGATCAAGGTATCATTTTAACCCCTGTTGGTTTTTCGGTCTTTGAGTCGCATAAAGCTCGGGAGGTGGCTTGTCTCAATTCAGGATCAAGACTTTACGATCTGTTTATGAGATTTTTATGATCCTTCGATTGCCTCTGAATGTCAACCTCGCATTCCTCTCGGACAGTTATCGGACATGACGTCTTTACAAAGAGATTTGATGATGGGTGTTTGATTCTTCTGGAAATCGCGCTTAAACTAATGATAATGACATAGCATAGTCCCTTTAGTCATGTGCTGTTATTTTCTTCCTTTATAATCAGCACTAACCCTCCTTCAAAACCATCCAACTTCGTAAATTGTGTGCTACATCTGTCAAAAGGAAGGACTGCAGAATTGGATCGAAAATAATTCATTTGGAGTTACTGTCGAAAAAAAAAATCAAAAGAATCAGATTTGTTACACCTCAAATATAAGGAAACGTGTGTCAGCATAAAACTGAATGGTGTCCCTCTTCGTTATACATCTTCAGGTGTAAAATGAAAAAAAAAAAAAAGAGACACGTATTTTTTTTTAGTGTAAGTTTGACACACCATCGCAGCTGCTATATTCTATCTTCTATTGATATATTCTAGCATTCATATATCAAAAATGTTTCACATATAAGAGAGAACAGACCGGTTCAATACATAATATGAATTTAACATTTCTTTTATATCAATTCAGCCTCTTCAATTTCAGGACATTTAAAGAATTGCGAAGAATTGTCAGGAACAAGTATATCCTTGAAAGGCAATGCGTATATAATAAATAAATATAATTAATTTGAATGTATTTTATAAACATATCCGGCATATAATAGATACTGCAAGTGTACTAGTAATCTGAATTCCAATAGCATTGACATGTATTCATGAGTAGAATGGAGCAGACTGTTACTGTAAGTCCTTAGGCAAAAGTGTTATTAATGATTTTAACTCATAGCCTTATTACTAAACCGGCCTGCTCACGCCTACTATTTTAGGAATTGGTCCTGCACTGGGTAACGCCACAGCTTTACAATGAAAATTGACAGTAAGCGTTGTGGACAAGAAAAACAAGAATATTTATTCATATCATGGGGAGGGAATCATATTGTAGAATGTGATATAAAGCATCAAAATCACACTTAGGGATCATAAAAGGCCTCAATATACACACACAAACACATAAACACATACACACATTGACATTGTGTTCTTCAACTACACTATTTCTCCATTTAATTGTAAACATGCCTGCACTCAAACACAGGGTGGTAAAAGGTAACACGATATAAACGGATGAAAAGTTATGGGGAAGTTTTGAGATTTTACTGTTTTAATTAGAAGGACAGTGCAGTTTTATTTAGGAGATCTTTATCAAAAACTTCAACATGAGTGACTGCAGAGATTAGAGTTGATGAACCTGTGCTGGTATAATCATTCATATGAATTTCTTCGAACATAATCGCATACTATATCGGGTTCTCGAAACGCGAAAACAAAAATACCAACACCGTGAAATCAAGTATCTTTTGATGAAGAACATCTCCCGCTCTCCCTCTCCCTCTCTCCCCCTCCCTCTCTCTCTCTCTCCCTCCCTCACTTACTGTCTCTATCTCTCCCCCTCTCTCTCTCTCTCTCACTCAATCAACTTGATATTTGCTATACATTCCTTATATGGTATAGACAATGATGATCAGCCAATCGGAAGTTGTAAAAGCATGGCAAACAACTACCACTATAATCATGCCGAAAAGACGCCACCGACATGTCATGCTATTAATAGAAAGGCAAATAAACGTGCGTGGGAGAATGCTAAGCTTCCGTTATGATATTTATGTATGGGAATTTCCCTGTACACAATAACGAAACTGTCATCTAAACACCTTCGTAGGGTAGTTAGCGAGAATCCTACGCAAATGTAGTTATGTAATTAGAATCTGCAGTAATAGTCATACACCCAGATCCTTTTCTCTTTGATATCATTTTTTTATTACGGAAAAAAAGGGACCGGATGCCTTAATGTTAATGAGAAGCAAACTCATATGATTTGAGTAGAGTTTATGTTTCGACATAATCACCTCAACAAAACTTTGGGACTGAACACGGTCAGTAACAGATAGTTAGATAGATAGATAGATAGATAGATAGATAGATAGATAGATAGATAGATAGATAGATAGATAGATAGATAGATATAAATAAATACATAACTACATACATACATACATACATACATACATAGATTACATACATACATACATAATAGAGGAAAAGAGTTAGAGAGAGGGAGATAAAAGATTCCAAACGAGTCTGCAATGTAAAAAACAAACAAAATGAAACAAAACAACGCAGTGGCCAATTTGAGTAATTACAATCAATAATGATCTGTGCCAAACCAAACATACTTTTAGAAGACAAGTAAAGGAATACCCTTCTATGCAAATATATTTAAGCATTACTATTTGCATGGTTCTTGTCTGTACCCCGACGGTTCACAGGTTCATTTTTTTTTGTTCTGCGTACATCACTAGACATAATTATTACAGTATAACGAGTCTTTCAATGTTACCAGAATCATCAATGATTTGTATACCTTTAACCACCCGAGTATACCGCTTTTCTTATTTTCCTCTCTATCTTTCTTCCTTTCTCTCTCCTTCTTTTATACCCCTATCTATGAATCAATTGAACATAAATAATGCATCGTTTAAATAATGTTTATGTGTAAGGAATATCTACCTGGACGTCCCAGTCAAGCTTTTCATAGCTTATGACGATCAACACAAAATGTATGTAACATTTTTCATGTACAAATTATGTGCATATCAATCTTGTATGGATGTATATGCATTTGTGAATAAATCAAATCAAATCAAATCTAAATCTATGTGGCACAACTAAGTGTTTTTTCGGTGAAACTTGACATTGTCATATAATACAAAATGTTAGACGTAAAGGCATTATAAAAATAACTATCCATGGTGGCAAAAGCTACCAATAATATCATTTTCTAAAGACAAATTTCGTAAAACAACGACTGTATTGTAGTTTCGAGTTTCATTCAAAAATAAAGTAGAAAAAGTCATGAATGCTTTATTCGTCAATTTAAAACGAGTGATGGCCCTATGTGAGCTAATAAGATTAGGGGAGTGCCAGTGCGTGCATATCCCATTATGTGTGTGTGTGTGTGTGTGTGTGTGTGTGTGTGTGTGTGTGTGTGTGTGTGTGTGTGTGTGTGTGTGTGAGTGAGTGTGTGTGTGTGTGTGCGCGCGCGCGCGCGCGTGTGTGTGTGTGTATGTGTGTATAGCAAATTAATTTGTGTGTCTGTGATATTGGGATGAAACGTTCAAACCACTAATACACCAATTAAGCAGTGAAAGTAATAGCAAGATAATGTGGCTCTCATTTTGGATATTACACCTTTGATAATTGTGGTAAGTGTGTAATAAAAAAATTTCGGCTGTTGAAACTCTTTGGTTGAGCAATGATAAGGGACATTCGTTTTCTGCCTATAATGATAGGTTCTTGGTTTTGGTGCTCATTTACCACAACTCTCGGGAAATTGAGTCATCGTGATAGTTTTACATAATTTTCCTTGACTTCCTGTATTATTTTCTTCAACTTTTTTGATATTTCGTGTGCATCCTGGATGATGTGGCATTCTTTTAAAATTATTTCTCGTAACAATCAGTTGCGGAGACAAAAGACACCGTGGCGGTTCAGGAGGGGTTAGGGGCGCCCCCCCCCCCCCCTCCCCCATTTTTTGCTAAAACAAAAGAAATAAATGAAAAAAATGGAGGGGCGCGTGAGCCCTCCTTTGATTTTGTAAAGGTGCCCCCCCCCCCCTTTTTTTTTTACGGAATTCCTGGATCCGCTCCTGAGACATCATTGCAATTTCTAATTCGTTCATGATATAAGTTTGCCCTGTAATGATCATCGTCTTTACCTCTCAGTCTTGATACTCTCGGAATATAGAGTCTTCAAATAAACACATACGAAAAAAATATGAAATGCTGGTCCTGTATACCAAAAGTAAGTCCAAACTCTACTGTGGGATCAAAGTAAATACATGTAATGGCGGTTGAAAATATTAAACTGGTCGATAAGTGGTGTGATAAAGGAGTGGAAATATGGGGTTTATAAAAGGATGATTCTTCAACGAATATTTCCCCTTTTATGAAGGATATATGCGATCATTTTTTTTTTTTGCGCTTTCTGTGTAACACGGCTGCCAATTCGAATGAAATACGAGGGAAATGTTTCCAGTAAAAGCCGAAGCGATGATTACAATGCTTACTAATCGAAGAAACAAAAACAAAAAGCGGATGTTATCGTAGTCTTTATTCAAGACCGTTATAAAGCACTATTAAAGGAGACCTCCGGATGATTTTTAGACTTTCACATTTCAACAGCTATAAACTGGTTACACTGGGTACAGAGTTTCATTGGTGATTGGGATGAGGAATGATAATATGTTCAACATTAAATCACAAACAACAAGGATAATGACATGTTAGCTACACCATAAGGGCTCAAGGAAGCAGGACAAAAACAAAACAAAGCGTGTGTAATTTCTACACAGTAGAACTGTATTGTATTGGAATTATACATAAATGGCTTCTTTTCTGAAATATGTGAGCCTCCTGGATGTCATGACCGTTGTTCAGTGTTACCTGTTTGGGGTTTTTCAGAGCATTGGTTTCCTGCTCTATATAGGACCCACATTAAATTCTACAGATTTATATACATGGATCTGTCGATGTGAAAGGAATCATAAAAATCGTCCGGACTGTCGTAATTGTTTCAGCTCCAGTCGACGCGCACGTCCACCTTTTCAATTCAATTCACATCTTGCGTTACACGAATAAAAACAACAGTGCGAGGCGGCAGACTCTATGGATTGCAATTTTAGTACTAGCATGGCAATAGTGTTGAACATCATTTTCTGCCTTTAATACTTTCTTGCCCGATGCGATCTGATATCATATCATCCTCGTCGTTTTTGCTCTGTAAATCATCCCCTCCACCCCCAGGGGCGGATCCATGAAGGGGGGGGGGGGGGGGGGGGCGTCTTTACAAAATTAAAGGGGGCGCTCGCCCTCCCCCTTTTCTTTTTATTTCTTTTGTTTTAACAAAAATTAAAGGGGTCGCGCGCTCGGTGCGCTCTCCCTGGATGCGCCACTACATTTGTACCTCTTAATTCCTCGTTATACGTAACCGAGATTTCATATGAATAAAAATAAAGGAGAAAACCGCTTAATATTTCCTTAATTCTGATAAGGCCATCATCCCCCCCCCCCCCACAAAAAAAAAAGCTCAACAAACTTCAAAACAGATAAAAAGCATAAATGCAAAAGTGCAAAAGAAGAGGAAATAAAAGCGAAATTATCATCATGGATAGTCAACACGTTTGAGCTCTAATAATTCGCCAATCATTAGTTTTCACCTCCTGGGTGCTATGAGAGTCGCCCACAGCCAACCAAACGCATTGCGTAATATCCCTATACGATGTGATTCAAAATAGTCATGACGTTTACGATGGTTTGCGTAAAATCGAATTACAATTTGGAAAAGAAAGCAGGTATGTCCTTGGTGCGACTGATAATTATGATTACGCTGGTTCCTTTATTCTTCTGCTGTTAATATATATATATATATATATATATATATATATATATATATATATATATATATGAGACGGAAGGAAAACTTGCAGTATAGACGTTGCAGTGGTGTTCAGTCTTGCCTTTATTCCCCGAGCTTTCGGCTATTTCACTAGCCTTTTTCAAGGGCTTGATGAGACATAACATAAAAGCAAAATAGCAACCAATTTGCATGCATTTGAACAGAAATAGAAATAGAAATAGTAATAACAAGAAGCCAATCAAACGGAATGTAGGCAGTGACACCAATTCGCTTCACATATATATATATATATTACATATGTATATATATATATATATATATATATATATAACATATATATATATATATATATATATATATATAACATATATATATATATATATATATATATATATATATATATATATATATATAACATATATATATATATATATATATATATATATATATAACATATATATATATATATATATATATATATATATATATATATATATATAAAACAGCAGAAGAATAAAGGAACCAGCGAAATCTTTGTAGTGTCCAGGTGAATATATCATCAAAATAATACTGAGTATTGATAGATGCTGTTCATGCCTTTTATATCAATGTTGTAAAACGAATGGAAAAAGGCTGATGGAGTATCCCCTCCCCCCCCCCCCCCCAAGCACAGGTGTGTGACAAAGTGAAAACCTACGCAGTTTTTTAATTCATGTATCTTTAGACAGAACATGGTTTGTATTCGTGTCCTTGGAACAAACTCAAATAACACTTGTTAGAATATGAAATCAGGCTGACGCAATACAAAGTGTCACAATATCTAGATGATAAAGTGGAATATACCTATGTAGGGACGACCAACCTGCGATGCCTCTTGTTTAAGTTTTCCCCATATAAGACACGAATCGTCGCTACAGGCCACTCATACATATTTCACTAATAAAAACATTTTGCTACTTGTTCTGGTTCTATCAAAATTTTCATTTTGGCATTGAACCTAAAAGAGTCACAGATATATAAGTTTCAGTCCAAGTTGTTTTCTCATGATGTACATGTATAAAGTAATCAGGTATATATTCCATGGCAATTCAGAGGTATCGACTTCTAAAGAGATGCAAAATACTGGACACCTCAATCATAATTTACTTATAGTATGAAACGCTGCAATAACAAAGTGTGTGTGACAAAATTGTTCGTTAGGAGATGGAGAAATCGTTCCAGAAGACACAACACTCCTCTGTGTGGTAAATCCAGCATGACCATGACTCCTCTAGGATTCCCATTGAACTCCCGAAACTATTTTTAACACAAAAGAGTATAAAACAAGCGGTTTGTCTACCTAATGTATCATTAAAAAAAAATCATATTTGATTCCAAATTAAATGATGAGACAGTTTAGCCATCCATGTTATACTATGATATTATAAGATTTTTGAGAACTCGAGCAAAATATAAAGTAATGAGTTTCACTGAACTGACAATAGTGAATATTTGGAACGACGGCGAAACATTTTGTTGGTTTTGTATGATTGCGCTTACTTTCTCAAATCTTCGATTTGATTATTGAGATTAAGACAAGTGTGAATAATTAATTACACACATCTTATGCCATAGCCTCACGCAAGAGGCGCTGCCAAAAATTTCGAGTTTCGAGCACACCGCCCTTTACTTGTCATCGATGCGAGGATGTTTTCATGTTATACCGCCCCCTCGGTTTACACCGCATAACATTTCCCGCGACCTTTTGACCCGATTGCCTTCACAACAGGGACGCCACTAGTGCCCGAATTCCTATCTGTAGCAGGCGTCATTTTCGTCAAAAACATGTATCAAAAGAGCAAATCTGTACATCTGAAAAGCACCGCATCGTTGCGCTACAATAATTTATCAGTGTTGTCGTTACCAGAGAAGAATCTGTCAAGTTATGCAGTAGTGCACAAGTCTGTGGTCAACATCTCCAACTGCGCCAGTGATGGAGCGAATGCCAATATCACACAGCGGCAGCTTCAGTGCAAAGAGGCTGCGGGAGTGGCGCAAAACGCAACAATTCTCGAGGTTTGTACGTTTAACAGTCGAGCTGCAGAGTGCTGGTACAGTACAGTACCTGTAGAATCCGCTAACGCAATGTGCTAATTCCACGATTATTGAGGCTGACCTTTCCATTATCAGGAATAGAGGTAAATTCTATAGTTTCAAGCTTTGAAAGCCATGCATGGTAGACCCATCTACCACTTTCACCGAACCGGTCTGGTCTTCGGGAATCGGGGCCGGTGGGGATATGCTCAGCGGAGACTGCGTCTGGCTTCACTGAATCCCCTCCTAACGACGTTTAACGCCTGTTAGAGGAGAACCGATAAAGTAAAAAAAAATGATGAAAAGACTCCTCCGGACAGACAGATTTTTCTGTCTAGACTGCTAGGTACCACTATTCACTAACACGTTAGCACTATTCCTGGTTATGGAGAGGGCCGTGGCGAGGGCATGCATGGAATAATAAAACAAGACGGGATCGCTGGACGCTGGCTTGGCTGGTTGGATGGGTTCCACTCCACTTTTTTTTTTCCTCCAATAGTGTGATATGCCCTGAAGAGTAAGAACCAAAAGAAGGATGTGCCAATAATATGCAACTTCTCCACTACCCATGCAGAGTTCCAGTCTATGATAAAGAATAGGGTTCTAATGTTGCAACTGATTAACAGTAGGTAACACTATTAGATGACACTAACAGGGTTTTAATTTTTTTTTTGAATGCATAAAAAACAGCCTCAAGGACAAGGACAGGTTCAACCTCCTGTGCCAAAATTTGACCATGCACAAAAGCAGCATAGGTTTCTTAATTCTAGAACCAATAGCAGGCAGTCAAAGTTTGGACAGCACTATTGGTGATTGTGTGCATTTATTTACACAGCTGACTCACTAAAGATCTGATATTAGACGTCTAGAACTAGACCCAATTAGTGCAAAACAAAATTTTGAACTGCCGTTGAACATGTTTTAATTTTACATGGTGAGATCTAATCGTGCAGGCACTCCTTGTCCCTATGTGGCATCCTGCTTACCAACTACACATTGTATGGAAGTTTGCCTTCAAAAGTCTAATGTGTGAATTGCACTTATTTAATACCAGAAAAAGATGCAATCTACATACCTAATTCTAGCCCCAGCCACATATTCAATAATCGGTACTTAACTCTTCCTGGAGTTCCCTTGCATTGTTATTATATCAGATTATTTTGGATCAAGACAGTATTCCAAGATCACCACAAAAAATAATTTATTCCTTTGTCCATATTTTAGCCTTCCCTAAAATCTTTACAATTCCTTTTGTGAATTTTGTAGAGTTTGTTTTTGTAAAAGTTGCTATCAGACAGAAATAGCAAAAAACAATGCACAAAAACACATTTTAACCAGCTCTTTTGAGGTAATGATGGTTTGAAGTCATTCACTTCTCAAAGAATGCCATTTTGATAGATGTTAGAGGAAAAAGCAAGTTTATTCATTTTTTTTAAACCAAAGCAAACTTGGTATTTGAAGACACATTTATTATGTTTGTCCCAGTAACTCCTGTGATCCAACAAAACTTTCAAAATCAAAGTTGGTGTCTAAATGTATGATATTACACTGTATTGGCGATGAACTGTTCATGAGGTCTAAAATTACTTGGCAAAACAGTGTACAAGGCATTCAAGCGAAATATGTGCTTGTGTGGCATCATTGTGCCCTGTTGTGTCTTATGTTTTGTTGATTTGAATCTGCCAATTTAAAAAAAAAAAAACCATTATTCAGTAAAACATTATGCAGTACTTAAAGGGAAGATAAACCCCAAGAACAATGTGGATTGAGTGAAAGCAGCAACATTAGTAGAACACATCAGTGAAAGTTTGAAGAAAATCGGACAATCGATGCAAAAGTTATGAATTTTTAAAGTTTTGGTGTTGGAACCGCTGGATGAGGAGACTACTAGAGGTTATGACGTATGAGTGGACTACAATATAAAGAAAATATCAAGAAAATACTACAAAAATCCATTTTTCATGAAAATTACAAATTCCATCAACTTGATATTGACATATGTTAAGGGTAGCAATTATTCCCCCTGCTTTCTGAAAGCGGTTGGTCCACTGCTCTTTCATAATTCTAGAAAAGTGAATTTTTGTTGAATATCCTTTATATTTTCTTTGTATTGTTGTCCACTCATACGTCATATCCTCTAGTAGTCTCCTCATCCAGCGGTTCCAACACCAAAACTTTAAAAATTCATAACTTTTGCATCGATTGTCTGATTTTTCTCAAACTTTCACTGATGTGTTCTACTAATGTTGCTGCTTTCACTCAATCCACAATGCTCTTTGGGTTTACCTTCCCTTTAATATGTTTAGCAGTCACACATCCATAAATCTGAAGACATTTCTATAAATTTATGCATAAATACCTTTATTTATTTTCATTCAGGCAAAGTTTTGCGAGCTACCATCCAGGACTCTACTTGTCGTATGCTGCCAAAAAGGAGTGCAGGTACTGGCATTGTGCATGTTTTGTATCGCTATGTACTACTTACAGTTTTAGTTTTGTATTGTATTGTATATTCAATGAGGTGAAGCTGTGTTATTCCCAATTTGCTTATTAATGCAAGTTTATTTTAAGATGTCACACCATCTTCCATGTACTCTACATGTTAATCTTGTGGACTGTAAAAAAATGTGGAGGAGCAGGGGAATTATGAATCATAACAGTTCTGGAAAATTCTTGACATAAGCAAGTAACCATTTAATATTCAGTCATGGTGTATTATTATTATATGATATAATATTATTAGTTCATAGAAATAATGCTAGTGAAGTAAGTTGACAATCAAATTTTGTTCTCAAAGGGAGAGTAATTAACATGGACATCTTCTCGCATACAATTGGGGGGAAAAAGTGATGGTAATCAATGTTATTTTTTATGCAAGTCAATGAATTCCAATTGACACTCGCCTACATGTATTGAAAAAGAATGTATCGGGTCTACAGCAATTCGGTCAATATCATGATTAGTGTAGGTATGTGCTCATCTGATTATGTAATACAGTAATGTGTTAGAATGAAATCTTCTCATGTGCATCATTTTGCTTAAATGAGGCTCGGGAGTTAAGTATGAATGCTGTACAAAAAGGAAGTAGCCTTTATTTGCATGAGCTGTCAGTGAATATTGCTGCAAGTAATTATCTCTCTGTCTGGCTCAGAGTGATAACATCTTGACTTTTGACAAAGGTACTGAAACTGTGCTATGATAAAGGCGAGCTCTAGGTGTGTATAACCTTGAGTAGTGGTATGTCTGTTCCAGAAAGCAATCTCTACTGCTCTTTTTCCTTTTTTGAAGTGAAACATTGATAATGTATGCTTAATTTTAGCCAGTCTTAAAGAGGAAGTCTATTGTTTGTGTCACATCACAATGCCACTGATTGCTTATTTGTTTTTTGTTTTGTTTATGCCTCCTCCACGAAGTCTCGCCGGAGGCATTATTTTTGGGGGTTCTTCTTCCGTCTGTCTGTCTTTCCATCTGTAATAAATTTTGTGGACAGCGTAACTTAAAAACCATTTGAGGTATCCTAATGAAAGTTTGTACATATGAATGAATTGATGAAGTCGTCCCTATCGACTTTTGTGTGCACATGTTATAATGTCAAAGGTCAAGGTCAAATTCTTAAAGTGTCACTATTTCCCCCATATGCAATGCCTGAAGGTATTTCCTTGAAACTTGTACATACATACTGACTAACACTATAGTAACTCTAGGAAAGTTTTGGGCCATGTGTTCAAAGGTCAAGTGAAAATGCTAAAAATTAACTTTTTTTCCTCCATATCAGAAATAGCTCGAGGTATCTTAATGAGACTTATGCATATAATACTGCCTTACAGTGATTCTCTTTGGAATTTGGGGTCAAGGGTTAAAGGTCAGGTTAAAATGGAAAAAAAAAATGACTCTTTAATGCTGAAATTGCACTTGTTCTCCATGCCTTAGAGATTACTCAAAGCATAAACTTAATCAAACTAGGTATATATGCATTACTGCAAAATTATATCTGTAGGGGAAGATTTTGGCCATGGGGTCAAAGATCAAGTAAAAATGTCACAATTTTTCCTGTACTTTGAAAATAATTCCTAGAGAGTATTGTCATGAAAATGGATGTTACCACTTAGTAATTATATATTATAGATATCTATTCAAATAAAACCTAGTTCGAGGAAAGTAAACAACACATTTGTTAATACAAACATGTCATTTCAGTTTTTGTCAATATTTATGTGAATCTGTTGTCTCACATTGTCAATATGTACACTAGACCTATTGGAAAAACCATGCGATATGGTGGAGGCATACAGGTCACCATATGTAGTGACATTTCTAGTTATTCATGAGTGTCTTCTTTTCTTTCCTTTTTTTTTTTGTTTTTTGTTCACACACTTCCTAGATGTATGAACCTGATGGATCAGCTTTAGTTTTCTGGCACGCTCTTTTCAACTCAGATGGGAATGATGGTAAGAAACATACAGGTACCACTTTAAAGTGAGTCTCAGAATCTGTGGATCTTTTAGTCACCAACTAATTGATTGTCGATGTATTCATTTATATTTGCTGGCTTAGTCCGGGCAAATTTGGCAATGCATTAAGTTGGTAAGATTCTTCTGGTAAACTGTTCAATATATATTTGTTCATTGAAACACACTTATTGTACGTGTACACATAAATCTTTCAGTACAAGATTTGTATCTCCCCCCCCCCCCCCCCCCCCCTTGCTGGATGCATTGCTCAAAATAAGAAATATATGGAAAATATGTTTCTGCTCAAAACTTACTGGGTTTAATTTGTAAAGTTTATGTGATGCTGTTGCTGGATGAGAAGGCTGCAACAGTTTGTGATGCCATAGCAGTGGAACAATAGAAAATAATAAAAAAAAATACAAGAAGAATTCCACATATTTTCATTTTTCTATCATAAAAATGAAAGAGCACTTTACTTGCCTTCTTCAAAAGGTAGGGATAATGATATTACCCAACATATTTCAGTATAAGGTCAAGGAACATAATTTTTCATTTTAAAAAAATACATTTCATGGAATTCTCCACTACTGTGACATTGCCAATTATTGTAGCCTTTCCATCCATCAGTGCCAGCACACAATTTTTTTTTTTCTTCAAAATGTGGTAATTCATGACGTTTAAATTGTTTGGTCCGAGTTCCCTCAAACTTTACTTAAATGTGTTTTCTAGTGCTTCTGCATTCACTGAACCCAAGTCAGGGGCTGTGAAATGTTTTACAGGGTGCTGGCTGTGGCTAGGGGGTTATGGTCAATGGTCCCTCCCCACCCATTCCCCATATGTGTATGTGTGTATATATTGTTCTTTTGTTTTCTATATAAAAGTTTTTTTTTCTGATTTTTATTCTGTTTGTAGCTTAATTTTGTGGGACAACAAATGTCTTACCCAGATTGTTGTTTTTGTTTATGCTGTTTTGCAGGATTTCTATTCACCAGAGGAATTGCTTCAGTCTTGGATAGCTTCATTGCAGTTGGTATGTTATTATTTAACTTAAATTTGCCTCTACTTGCGTTAATCATTTAACTACTAAAAAAAAAAACACGCACAAAAAAAAAAACCACAGCTCCTTCCTTTAAGCATGGTTAGCTGAGGTGGCCAATATGTTTCACATGAGTATGTTTACGGTGATTGAGATTGTGGAGTTTATGAAACCCTTTTGAATTAAGAAGTGCCAGTGCCATACTGTAACATGTGATCACAGATTAACAACACCTTCTCTTATGACTTCTTTTTTTATACCCCCGCCAAACGAAGTTTGAAGGGGGTATATAGGAATCAGCGGACGGTCGGTCGGTCCGTTGCAAATCTTGCGTCGCGAACTACTTCCTCAGTTTTCAACCGATTCCCGTAAAACTTGGCGCAGATGTGTGCCTTGGGTTGTAGATGTGCAAGACGTATTTTTTGACAGTACCCAAAAGTACGTTGCCATGGTAACGGCATATTATGGGCAAAAATGGGTACAAATCTTGCGTGGCAAACTCCTCCCACAGTTTTTGATCAGTTTTTATGAAATTAGGTACAGATGTTCATCTGAATATGTTAATGTGAAAGACACATATTTCTGCAGTGGCAAAAAGTGCGTTGCCATGGTAACGGCATGTTATTGGTAAAATATAGGGCAAAATGCTTCATGGCAAAACTGCTTCATCAGTGTTCTTTCAATTCTCATGGAATTCATATTGAATGTTTGTCTTAGGATATAGGTCAGCATGACACATTTCTTGACAGTGACAAAAAGTATGTTGCCATGGTAACAGCTCACATATTATGAGCCAAAATGATGGAAAATTTTGTGTTGCAAACTACTTCCTCAGTTTTTGCCCAATTTCCATGAAACTTGGTACAGATGTGTGCCTTTGGTTGTAGATGTGCAAGACGCATTTTTCGACAGTACCCGAAAGTACGTTGCCATGGTAACGGCATATTAATGGCAGAAGATCAAGGAAAGATCTTGCGGATTTAACTACTTCCTCAGTTTTTTGACCAAAGCTTATGAAATGTTGTTTTAACCAAAGCTTATGAAATGTTGTTTGGCGGAGGTATAACCAGTCGCTGTAGCGACATTTCTAGTTCTTTCTAAATTTGGCTGTTTGTTATTTTGAAAATGTAAGAGTTTAATTGGATATCATGCAGCGATGGGTTATTGTGCCATGCATTCTTAAGTTGAATGAAGTAGAAAAGCAATAGAGCCAGCCTTAGACATGGCTTGAAATATTCATTATGCAAATCACATTTGTTTGCACAGTACCCTCATGCACCCATCCCCACAAACAATTTATCTTCATAACAGCTGTGTGCACATTAGCATGTTTCAATTCAGAAGATAGTGATGAGCAACCGGAGGGCAATGACATGAAATATGTTTATGTCATTACCTTTGAACATGAGATTTCATGAGATTTTACATTCCATTACTTGCCTGTGGAAATATTCTGTCTTCAATCATCCCACATATGACAAGAAACTATTAAATAAAAGTAACAACATCAGCACATAAATATTTCCTTTATCCAGATTATATTTGACAAGAACTTCTAAATATTTCTTGAGTGACACATGTAATTGAAGCATAGATTTATAGAAGCAGGATAACAATGAAAGGACTGATGCCATTTTGCGCTGTAAGGTGCTAAATACAGTATCTACCTGTTTGAAATCACATCCATGCACTCACATTCAGGCGCCACCTTTGTTCGTGATCCCCAGACTCAAGGTCTGTTTATACCTATGTGTGTTCTAGCACTTGACACAGAATTTCTATAAATTGCACCTCTGTGCATCTGAATGTTGTGTGCTGTAACCTTGATGTGCAGGTGGTACACATAGTATTCATGCTGTATGAAGTATGTTTCTTGGAGATTCCTGTCTGCCATCTCTGTGGCTGCCTGTCTGTTATGATGAGATTTGGGGTCCACCATTCTATAAAGTTTAACGGTCATTACTTTGAGTTTGCCATGGATAATATACAGCAGTCACTGTTTAATCAGAGCGGTGATAAATAGGAAGGCCTCTTCAATATGATAATATCATTGTAACATAGCCAGCAGGTGTGTAATTTTCACCACTTTAATAGGGTGCATTTTTCATCAAATCTTTGTATCTTAGAATAGAAACTTTGTGTTGTAAATTCATCAAATAGAAAGGGGTAAAATCAGGCTATAAGTGCACAACAATATGTAGCTATGGGCATAATAAGAAAATCTGTTCCCTGTCATGGAAACTACCCGTCATGAAGGTATATTCAGTGGCTAAGGACTCATTGCCCCATGATATATCACATAGTCCACCAACATGCTGAGCCCAGCCTAGCCCAAAATTGACCTGCCGTGTACTGTTGTAAATTTCTGATTATTATCATTATCTTTTTTTTTTTTTTTTTTTTAAATCGAGATATAGATCTTAATCCCTTGTTATGGAGGTTATACATGTGGACAGTTGTATCAGCAGTATGCAAAGCAATTTGAGAAAATTGAATTACATGTGCTGGCAGGGATAGGTAGGCAGTGTTACTATTGATTGCATGTTGGATAAATCTGAGGATGCTCAAGGGAGATCAAAGATCATGTATTACTACCTGACAATTTGCATTGACGTACTGATAGTGTACCATTTAAATTCACTCACTCTCTTAACTATGAAGTATGATCTACATGTAGAACAACCATGCTCTAAGATTTTTGGCCAGATATGCATACTCTATGTCAAGTTGCAAGACTACCGATAAACGTTTTGACGCTCAAACGTGTACTAGCATTCAAAAACCCTCGGTGTCAGGGTCAAATATGATGAGAGAATTTTTGTTTAACAAGCTGATCAGAATTCTTTTCCTGGAGAACAGGCTGGTTGTTAGAGAGGACACATTTGGTTCATTTTGTCATCATTGGTCTCTTGTTGTACCATAAGATGTTACAAAGATCTGCTGCAAATGTCAAAATGAGGTGGTTGAGTTGATTCAGAACATGGACATTATTGGCATCACACTATTGCAAAAATCAAAAATCAAAATCCATAGGTAATATGTATACGTAGAGTGGTGTGATAAACATTTCTTGTGATATCTGTGTCTCCTGAGTGTGGGTAATCACATTTCATTTTGGTTTTGTGTATTAAATCACTCTTCTCATTCAAGAGTCTCATCACAGATCCTTTCAAGCACTGGTAATTGACGTGACTTTCATGTGGTTCATTTCCAAAACACACTGATAATGTTTATGTCAATTAAAGTGTCAAGTGAGTGGTAATGTGTAAGTACATTGTATTGATCTAGGCATATTGGGTGGGCATGTGTAAAGATGTAAGGTATGTATTGTTTTTCCTTGGCTTGCTGCTATTGTGTGTGATCTAAGTGTGTCTCACAACCATTTTGCACATGCACTCTGCATTGTTTGTAAGGGAATGCACCCTAGCTGTGGACTGACCTTCCTGTGAAAGTGTCCGTTCAAACAGTGCCTTATCAACACAGGCAAAATCTCACATGGACTGTGCACCCTTTGTGTTTTCAGTGTTTACATTCACCATGGCAGCCCCTGCAAACCACATTGTGGCAAAAACATTTCCAATATACACACAAATGTGCAAAGAATGGCTAAATTGAGTGACATGTTGCTTTGTGTGTGTCCCTCATCACCAGGGACATCCACTGGGTCAGTGCTGGTGTTCTCAATACCAGCCCGTGGGACCAATGTCCAGCTGAGCGAAACCTTAAGCGGTCACTCCTACCCTATCAGTGCTGTGGCCGGCGAGGGGGACCTGATGGCCAGTGCAGATGACAGTGGCTGCATCATGGTCTGGCAGGCCGGACCAAAGTTTTACCAACTGACCAGAATCAATGGCGGAGGGTTAGTGTCAAAAAAGTCAATGTCTGTTGCTACATTGTATAGCACTGGATATTGAGCTGGTGAATGTACATGTAGTATACACAGTTCTATTCACAATACCATTGTAATTGATACTGTAGAAACTGTTATATTCATATACACAGGTATTATCACAGATGAGGTCAAAGATATTTTCATGAGATGTTGTCTTTGCAATTTGACACCGAGGCTATCATTATACACATATACCCTAGCGTATAGTGATAGTTTTGCGTTTTGTTAAATTCACGGCAAAACAGTGATATTTACAAATTCGCAAAAATTAAACTCTTGCAACAATAATTTCCCATTACTTTTAATTCCTTAATTTAATTTGGATAAAAAGAGTGACCTCTGTGGGTATCTCCTGTTATGATACAACAACGTAGTGGCTATGGAACCTTTAATTCGAAGGCTGTGCAGCCGGATGGAAGTTATAGCTAATTTTTTGAAAAACTCCATTCTTGCTCCCATAGTGCAACCTGCTCCTCTGTCTGCCTTTATAAGAATCTGGTCATCGGGGGCTATGGCACCGGGCACATCCGCATCTTTGACACCCAGAAGGGCAACCTGCTGACTGAGATTTGTGCCCATGCCCGATGGATCCATGCCATGGATCTGGCGCCCTCTGCGGGCCTGGTGAGTACGATGCTTTCCAAACAGACAATATTGACAGAGATGATGGACATGTATCTCAAGGGTCTATTGTTAGTAGATTTTTGTATATTGCATGTAACTGTCATGATTGTTACTATACATCAAATAGTGTGTTGCTGCTTTGTCATAATAGTCAGTATCGTTTTTTTTTTTCATAGTTTAATATACAGAAAAGGTTTTGTACAACACTTTGTACACATTTTGTCGCATAAATGCATTGTGATTGAGTTTGATTTGAAATATGTTGTATGTACACAAATGTTTGTCTTCCCTTCCCATGACTAGCTGCTCTCGACATCTGAAGATACGACTCTCAAGGTGTGGTCTCTCAAAGTGGATGACAATCGGGCCAAAGTAAGACATTTTCTAGAGTTTGGCTAGTACTTTGCCAATTGATTCCTACTGTAAACTGTCAAAAAATTTGCCACAGCAGTCCTAGTGTTAATGAGGGACCTTGTATGCTGTAATAAGACGGGGTGAATGCAACAAAACACAACGGCACGTAATAGGCCGTAACAAAACTTGGAGATGGTACCGATGAAAATACCAATAGTCTAGCCTGACTAGACTCTGTGAGAATAGTGTGTAATAGCTATGTTCATCGCAGGGCGAGGACTGGAGCAAGACTAGAATACATAGAGGGGAAAACAGGAGAATGTTTCATCTACCCATGGCACACAATATTTAAGGCAAACAGGGCTGCTGTGGCCGCTGGAAACATGGTGTAAATGTAGGCATATATGTTCAGAGATTTAAACGGGTGAGACAAAACAGTGGCACAAAGAAAGATGAATGTTAAGGTGTGTTTGTTTACCATTTAAAAGGTTGACATTTTTTTATCATCCAGGCAGTCCGTTATCTGTTGTTAAAGCCCAAACAAAGTTCTGGTACGCCTGCAAAAGTTGTCAAATTTTGCTCCCAAATGTGAACGTATGCCTAGGAAATGTGCGGAATAACGCTGTAATAACAAGATATTTGATGGGTAACGACGAAAATGCGAAATATTAACCAAAAAGGTTCAGTCTCCTGAACGGGATCAGGCTAAACTCGGACTCGGGGATAACTCGGCCTCGCTTTGACGGCGGGCTGAGTTGTCTTGGTTGTCCCTCTGGATTGTACAGTGTTGTACTATGGGAGCGGCCTGTATAGCGCTTCGCGTTCTGGCTACTCACAGTAATGGTCAAGTTGTTACAACGCGCGCATCAAAAAACCTCTTTGGCACGCATGCAAAATTAGTGTGCGCCTATCAAGCACCTCTAAAAACAATCAAAGACGTTTGATAAACAGCAACAAAAACTTCAATGACAGCGTGTCTCAGCAACTGATGTGATATGCATATACGCTTGAGGACTGCGCGTTGTCCATTTGTTTTGTACAGGATTAGCACACACTTTCCTGTCTGTTCAGTTCTGGTTCAGTTAGGCCTCGTTTGGTATTGGGTATTATACAGTAGAATATGGCAATCACAAACTGCGTGTAAATTGTCTGAAATAAGGTTGAGTTTTCTCTGAGACCGAGTTAGTCTGGATCCTTCTGGAATAAAAGTCGGTTTTCCGACTTTTATTATTTTTCTCAAAATACTCCAAAACGACTCATCATCCAGGCAAACCGCGTCAGCCAGGTAAGTTTCTTTGTAGACTCTTTCGATATATTGCAAGCAAATATGAAATGGTGCCAGACAGGTTCTCACCGTGCATCCTTACCAAAACTTTGTTTTCACTTTAACCAATCCTATGTTTTCATGAGAGATTTTTTTTTTTGATTTCCATGAATGAGCTTCTTATTGTCTATTTATTACTGTCTTAACCATTTCATTTACTTTGTCTGAAAAAGGTTTCACTTGCCTACCAGGGTTGCATCACAGACACCCAGCTTTGTGGGGCGCGATTCATCGGCAAAGAAGGCAGGTCTCTCTGCGTCACTGGCTATGACACCAACGAGGTGGTGTGCTTCACCCGCTGTTAGACCACAGCAAGGATGCACGGTGACAAGAATCTACGAGAATGGGCGTGGCACCCTTCATCCTTCAATCTCACCCCTCTCTCTCTCTCTCTCTGTCACGTGGATGCCACCTGTGCTCACACCTTGACTTTATATATCTATCCTCAAGAGAGGATTTTGTGTGTGTGTAGGGGGTGTCATTTGTGGGAAAGCTGCTAGTGTTGGGATGCATGGGCTTGAATTGGGTACAAATTACATTTCCTGTTGCTTTTTGACGTCTATACCATTCACGGCACCTTGTTAGATGGTCTGCACATGATTTTGAAGTGTGCTGTAGGTCTTCGACCAAAATGTTGTCAGACACTGTGCCATGAAAACACGAAATAGCTATGTTGAAATGGTAGGATTGGAATTGCAGTAACGTTCTGGCTTGTGTTCATGCCGAACTGATCAAACAACTTAGCTTGTATGTGAAATGCTTCTACACTCTTTTGACTACTCTACATGTGACAATGGCCTTTCTTAATGTTTAGTTTTCAGAGTTTTTTCTTCCTTTCTTTCTTTTTTTGCATTTCACTGTAACATTGTGCATTGAATGTTGCACTGAGCACACACCTCATGGCAGAATTATTACCTGGTTGTCGGTCTTGAATGTTAGATGTGGTACTTTTTGATAATCATGTGGTGTGTAGATTACATCCTAGTGAGAAATAATGCTATGTGGGTGATACAAATATCACTGGTAAATTTTCTTGCAATTGCGAAAACTTTATTTATTGTGATGTTTTTTGTGTTTTTTTTTTTATAATGAAAAGGCAATGTGTGTCAGTAGAATGAATATCATGGAGCTAAGACTCTTTAAAACATTTTGGAACAAATGGAGGAGCAGTCGCTGTAATTCTCCAGTTTCCATGTCAATTTTTTTTTTTTTTTTTTTTAGTTCTTAAAAAAACCAAACAACATTCCATGTAATTACTCTTTACAGGTAGGTTGAATGATAATCTGTAGGTACTCTCACTCCAGACCACAAGGATCTTTCTGTTGAAGGGTGAAAGGTTAGAATGCATTGGGGTAGAGTGGGGTGTATGGGTCACAACCTCATGCATTCTTACATGTCTATAGTCAGTATGAAGTTGGTTGGGAGGGGCCGTATATAGGGGATGTGGGGATCATCTATTGCGCCGTCAATCTTGTGTGCAAGAGCATGCGTCATTCATAAAGGGAGGGCCGTCTGAGTTGTCATTCATGTCTGTGCATGTGAAATCATATTGCCAGGCTTTTAGCAGTGCCTGCAGCCAAGTGTATCATGTATTTTGTGACACAAATTTGAAGGGGGAAAACAGAGACCTGGGGGGCATTTCATGAAGCATTTTGTCTGACAAAGTTGTTGGACAAATTTGCTCTCAGCTAATCACATGCAAGGATTTCAGTAGCTTGTAACAGTTTGTCAGAAAAATATCCGACAAAAATGCTTCATGAAATGCCCTCCTGTGAGAAATATCTATTTGTAGTATCAAGCACTTAATAGTGAGTTTTTATTTTGTTTTCTATTAGAGGCTAAATGGCAATATTGTTTGAAATAAGGATATTTTACATCATTACCAACTAGAGTGTAAAGTTGAAGTTTAGGTAAAAGTTGTTGAAGTTTAGGTCAAATTTCATTATGTCATTAGAGAGAGCCACAAGTTTTTAATTAGTGAGCATAACTGAGAATGGATATCTGAATCAAATATATCCACCACAAACCATATTGTGAAGCCAGTACTACTGAAAGTAAGATGCATAGCTTGAAATGGAGGACGCTGTTTGATGAATTCTTTCAGCATTCTCTAAAAGTCTGGAGTTATTCTGAAAAACAGATATGCCTTTGCCACAGTTGGACTCTTTGAGGTTTGTCAGTAACTTCATGTCTCACAAGCCTGCCGGGATATTTGAAAAATAGCAGATTTTTGTTGTTGCTGCTTACTAATGAGTGGTGTTCTTGGGTATCAGAGAACGGCAAGCCTCTAAAACTGTTCCTTTGCAGGCCTGGTAGACTTATATTTCGGCTGATTAACATTTGCAAATCTTTGCTGTCAAAATTATGAATAATTTTAATGAATACCTGTGTCTTGTTGATAGTCAAATCCTTGAAGGAGTACAAGTTTGAGTATGTTTCTTTTAGTGTACAAGTGTTCATTACGTGATGCACGAGAGTAAAATCTAAAAATGCACAGCAAGGATGACGAAGCTATGTCATAGAGATTTACATTGTAACACCGATGGTATCAACTTGCAATGTGCTCCCAAGGAAAGGCTCTATGAGTGCGTGGAACAGTCTGCCGTATACATTGTATAAGATTCAGATGACGCCCTTCTTGTTGTGCTATCAATGCTTTGTGCATCCTTATTTTTGTGTCAGTTTTCTAAAGTACAAAATCATCACTGCTATTGCAGCGAAGCAAGCTATCTCGACACTTTTCCTTTTCCACTTTTCCATGAAGTAGGAAATTTGTACTCTTTTGACATTGGTTTGTGAATATGATGATCTCAGTGCGTTGGTTCCAAGAACTGATGCACAAATGGTGTCTTGCATTCCAATGTGGCTTAGCTGTTTGATGTAGGGTCATAGTCCAAAGTCCATGGGCATTTGCAATTCAACCTTTCTGTGCAGCATATTTTTTAATTTGCACTGAGAATAAATCCCTTTGGGAATGATATGTAGATACATTTGCACGTAAAGGTCATTGTCAAGATCTATGTACACTGGAGATTTTTGAGAATACAAAAAGAGAAAAAGCTGCATACCTAATATCCCAAATATCACTAAAATTTTGTGTGAGAATATCACAAAAATTCTCCATGAGAAAATCACAACCTAGTGAAATGCATCATCTTGGGTGTTTTTTTAATAGTTTCTGTTAATACACAAATCAGAGCAAGCTGTAACCTACACATACAAATTTTTCTATTTCTTATCCCATTTTCCTTTTCCTTGGCTCCAAGTGAACTTAACCTTATCTCACACACCTCCCCCCTAAAAAAAAAAAAAAAAAAAAAAAAAAAAGGAAGGGAGAAGATGGAATGGGAGGAGGTATTGAAACACACATTTTAACATTGTGACATACATCAATGTGTGTTAACTGGTGGGAAGGTGGCATTATTATGAAAGAACTGCTGCATTTGTCGGCCGAGTGTTGTGTGTTGATTTGAAATGTACCATGGAGACAGTGGTAGATCGATACCTTGACTTTTAATGACTACCATCACATGGTGTGTCACCTAGATTCATGAATGAAAAGTACATTTCAGGAGCAAGTTTCACCATTATGCTCCTTTTTTCCCTTTGTGTGTACACCTGTATTACTGACATGTAGAGATTTGATGTAAATAAATGTGCAATCTTTAACTCAGACCAAGTGTTCCATTTCGTCCTTGTAAGGGTGTACGGTATGGACTTCTGTTACAACTCCATTGTTTGTGTAGCAGTTGTGAGTGGATAGGCCAGGGACTGGCCTTGAGGGGGATATAACATTTATTGCCCGAACTAGAATTGTATTGCCCGACTCAAGAACAGGGGCAATACGATTCTAGTGAGGGCAATTAATTTTGTATCCCCTGAAAGTGACCAGTCCATATTACTATTACTAACAAAATCAGACATCTACAGCAAACTTGAAAATATGAATGATGTACTACTAACATAATAAATTGCATTTCAAGGAGGGGGGAAACAGATATTAGGGCAATTTTTATAACTAGATGCATGGCAATGCCATCTCTTGCCAAGAACTCTAACTTGCCAAGTGCATGAACAGTGCGCAAACTCTTTTGCTACAAAAACTGCATGATCGGCATGTTTACAGCATCTATCCAACTTTTTGCCCACTATCTAACATGCGAAGTCTCGTTGACTTTTGTGAGAGCGGGCGATAACAGAATTGACTGGTCAATAATGATGACAGTCAAAACTTGGGCAATGAAGAATTAAAGATACTCTGCTCAGATGTCTGATACAATTAATAATGAGATACAGTGTATATTGAGAAAGACTTACTCATTCAACTGCATTTATGTGCAACTGTTTTCCTTCTGTTCATGCAATTCAGTGTATATGAATGACTGTCCAAACTCCATCTAACGTGCTCGTAAAACCAAGAAAGACCCATCCATACTAAAACAACTGATTCTTGGCAATGTCTTTATTGGTCATTCGCAATGGCTCAGTACTGAATCTGCATCAATAAATAGTAATGAGAATGAGATTCAACATCTTCAAACATATTGACCCACATGAATTTCACAAAGGAGGTTTAAACCAAATCTCATGGTTCAAATTCAATCCATCTACCATAACAAGCTAGAAACAGACACACACAAACGTCAGCATGCATTCCTCATGGGAAGTCTGTTGGCTTGCACAAACAATGTGTTGAAAGCATTTACACAGTTGAAATTTCCATAATCCATGGACTAAATCTCAACTACCTTTGTCAGTTCTGGCCATCACCTTCAAACAAAACAATGTTCACAGAGACCAATACCTATTCCACTGAGCTATTTTCATACTTTTCTCAAGAATCAAAATAATTGTCCTAGAGGTAAAGCTTTCTAGTAAGGATGATGACCACAAATTATAATAATATAATCAAAGTTATAAAGCAACCATACATTACATTCAAAGTAAAGCTGTTGTTTCATGAGTTGTTCTTCACATGAAGTCAGTTTTATTTTTTTTTTTTTTTTTAATGCTGTAAATGAATATGCATTGTTCTGATCTTAGAAAGAAAATATGTATCAAAGACATTTTTGGTACACCATTTTGGAAATCAATTCTTAAAAGGTGCTAGAGTGGTCCAGTACAGTCTAGAGGAAACCCCATAGTTGGGACTGAATACTCACAAAGCAATCTGTGCCAGAGCAAACCATGCCAAGAAGCATACCACTATGGACCACCTTGCAATGTGGTCTAGAGCGTGCTGTACCAAGCCATAAAAGGATTTAATGCAACCATGCCAGAACAGTGCCCCACTGAGTTTGTATACTATTTACATGGATACATTGGTAAAGTGTGTGATGTAAATGGGTAATGATCAACAATTTCACAAAAAGAATTATTACAAGCTCTGTATTATGTAATTCATCTTGTCCTACATACAAAAGACAATGTAATTTGTCACCAGACATTGAATCTGACTTAATAGTCAATGAACAAAGAAAATTTTGTCCAACAGGTAAATCGTATGTTAAAGTACAGTCCAGTAAGAAGGATTTAATTATTCAAGCAGTCTATAATTAAAAAAAAATAATAATAATCTTGTATTAGTCAGATTAAAATGAAAAGTGCACGGAAAAATAAATTAAACAACATAATATACACCAGCTGATATGCCCTCTTTTCTTGAAAACAATGGATGAGCTTTCACAAAACTTTGCTTGAATGAGCGAAGTGTGTATCAGAACTTCAGAAATTGAGACTCAACGCTTTCTGAACTGTGCCACTATGGTTCAGTCTACATTGCTCTGGTTCGTTCTGGCATGGCATGCTTTATTTGAGACTGAACGTACCTTACACGTAAATGATGAAGAGTGACACGAAAATTTGTGAGGTCATTAAGCTCATCAAAATCATACACATCATGGAAATATTTTGTTTTCCTTGAAATAACTTTGACAATGGTGCTTGGCACATTTCTAATATGTTATATCTAAGCACATGATTATATTCTTATACACATTAGAATGTTATCTTCATTTTGCAGAGGACTCAACACAGAAATATCAGTAGAAGTCCATAATTCCAAGGTAAATGAAAGTGAATAAATTGATAACACAGTCATGCATACACTGCCATTGGTACATGACTGCAATACATACAGCTGATTTTTTTTTTCACATAAATGCAAAGGCATCTCTACAAAAAAATCAATAAAATACATAAATATAGCAATATACTCACAGTTACATCTCTGACCACAGAAAACAGCATGAATACAACAAATTTCAATCTGCACAATTCAAGGAAAAACATATTTCACATAGTGTAGAACAGATGAGCAGTGTAATTCAGCTTCAATTGGAGAATGCATTTCATACTCCAAACATGATTTACATCAAGCCTCACAAGACAAAGATAAATTATGACAGCCTCTTCAAATGACAGTGCACTGTAAACAAACTTCATGATTAAATATGGTCTGAACTTTTTTTTTTTAATGTGAACTGAAGTACTGTGAAATTCTTAAATATGTAACCTGTAGTACTTTTGAAATCAAATCTCAAACCTATCTACCTACATATCTACCCTCTCCAGCTATTGCACAAGATGGGTGGAAAAGGACATTTTTGCACTTCCCATAAAGTGATTGATAGACGTTGAACATATTGGTTCTTCATCAAATAAAGTAACAAAATGATGCCACTGGACAAAAATGTAAAGATACTCCCAAAAGAAATATAGTAGGTAAACATGACCAGGCCGTTAATAATGTAATTCCACTTCATGTACGAGTTGACTTTTATCATAAGAGTAAAATTCAGATATCCAGAAAAGTTAGAGTTTCATTAAAATCAGAACAAAAATAAGAAAATGATTGCATTCTCAAAGAGTCGCACGTTTTCATCAGACAATGAATTTGGTCCAAACCACATACACAAAGTAGCTTGAGGTAATGACGTTATCCACTCTTTTCAAGTAGTTTGTTCACAAATAGATCATAATGTCATGTTTATAGTCCAAAAATACTGCAACTAACCTCCCCCTCCCCAAAAACGAAATACAACGTACATGTAGTAATGCTAGATTTTGCAACACATTGCTGTATTTTGTAAGACTGATGTGTGTATATACACGACTCGACCCAAATTTTTTCCTCCAGCGGCCCATTTGGAACCACCAAAATCTTTGCTTTTGAAATTTTGGTGGCCCAAAATGATAATACAAAAATTCATTTTGAATCTTAAATGCCTGGTCACACCACCAAAAGATAGCCTTTTGAAAAATTGTTTCTAAATGGGACATGGTCCTAGGGCAACTGCTAGTGTAGAACCCTAGTTTACATGTGTATACAGCTGTATATACAATGTATATATAATTCACCTTTTTCTTCTTCTTCTACCCCTTTTTTTTTTCTTTTTTTTTGTGCAGGGGCAGGTAAACAGTCACACTATAAATCATTGCAAAATTAGAAAATACGCAGTGCTTTTCATCATCTTTTGTTTTGTTTTGTTTTGGTTTTTTTTTTGATAAGGGCCATTTCGCAAAGATTGCTTGTACATGTAGATCAGTGGGAGACTTGTTGAGACAACACCATTGCCTCAACTAGTAATTGCATATGGTTGCTATTAATACCACAGGCTTATGACAAAATGTGCAACTTTGGAATTCCACTTTTTTCTTATTTTAAGTCTGATTTTGATGAAACCTATTTGATAAATTCTACATGGCAAAGCCAACTTGAGCATGGCAATGAATTGCACTTTTAAAGAATTTTCCTGAGTGAGGTACAATGTAGCGTCACATGTTTTCATTGAGCGTGACTGGACAAGGCAAAGAATCCCAAATTGTACAGTCACGATATTCCAAATGAGACTGAGTGTCCAGTTTTGCCTGGATGACCATCAGTATGACATCAATGCCAGGGGTCCATTTCATGAAGTCAGCACATAAAAGTCTTTACGTAAATCTCAGAATGGCCAAAGTCGCTCATATGTAGCTATGAGAGACCTTCAAAGAGAAGTCAAATCCACTTTATAAAGTCTTTCATAAGCGTGTCTTATGAGCGAAAAGTCTCTCATAAGACTTTCAGGAAGTGGAACCCAGGTCAACAGTGTCTTGCATTAGACTACATAATATATGTAATATAGGCTGCTGATACAAGGGTTACACCGCTCTACCAACACCCTTTACCAAATACTAATGGATTATTGATGGTAAAGCAAATGACTGGAATGTTTACTGGTATTCATGGACAAGCCTTCTCCTTCATTTGTTTGTGGCTTCAGATTTCACTTGGAAAGAATAACAGGTGAAAACCAGTAATTCACATGGCTGTTCATATTGAGCATAAATGTAGTTACACAGAATCAAGGAAAACTATATATGTCTTCAAAAGGCTAAATAATTATAGCATTGAATGAAAGACTATAGATTTCAGGAAGAAAATAGATGCTGCACAGGGCATTATACTACAACATTTACTGAGTAACATGAATGATTTTTGACATAAGGCCTACTCTTAGTAAATACTATTACCATGGGCAATAACATTATGTTTATATACAACCAATAAATGGAAGAACATTTTTGAATGCAGAATGGAAGAGATGAAAAAGACAAGGCATGTTATGAGTTCTTTTTTTTCTGCTTTCATGGTGCCTATTTAAACAAATTGAGATCCTGTCCACCTTGGAATGCTACTGTATGTGCCAAGTTTGGTGAAAATCAATCATGGAGTTCTCAAGACGAAGCTGAAAAAACATTAAAAGTTCATGGATGACCCATGATGCATGCTGGATACCATAAAATACACGACTGGAATAGCTCACTTTAAATAAGCCTTTGGCTCACTCGGATTAAAAAGGGTTGCAAGCAACAGACTGTGTCAGGCCATCCAAATTTAGCTGAAGAGATAACTCCCTTAATACAATTACACAATATCTGATGTCTTATGTCAATATTTTGTGTTGCAAAATGAAGAAAAAGATGAAGTCGTCTGTTGAGAATGAGAAGGGCGTTAAGTTGTCTCGAACACTATGGGTTTTGTGGTCACTTGTAACGCCCTTATCATTCTCAACCGACGAAGTGACCATGAGATGATGCAATAACTTTTCTTCTGAGTTGGAATAATTCTGTTTCTCCTGTCATTAGATGACATGATGAAATAGCATTTGGCAATTTAACTGAATCTGCACTGGAAACAGGTAAAATGGAAGACAAGTGTCCGGAAGTGGAGAAAGCACAAAAACTTTGTTGAAATAGCCACCAAGCATGATTGTAATGGGTAAGAACTTGTGACAAATATCTGAGGAGGCATGACCTTGGAAGACTACCACAGATTCCTTGGCTCTGATAACTATCACAAAGGACTGTACAAGAAATTGTCTTTGCTCTTTGAAATGAACTAAGAATGTGTCTCATACATTGTGCCACGTGATAACTGATGTTCACCATGAGGTAGTCAAAGCTACACCAAGTTTCCCATCCACTTTGTGGCGATTGGACTCCATGCCCTCATGGCTTCAACTGTTCATCCTTGCTTCCCCTATAGTGCTTCAAACGTCAATGTCCTCAAAGTACTGCAAAGCGTGGCTCCATGAACCGGTCTCTTTCTCATTTTGCTAGGAGCAGTATGATTCTTCATTCCTATCTTGTCATCCCAATAGCCACTGCATCTGCTATCAAGTATTCTCAAGAACTGCCACAAAAAAAAATCAACAACTGTGCTGCGTCTCCCACCGACATCATCTCCATCTCGTCGCCCCTAGCAACAGCTAACCTCCCCAAAAACGTTTTCTTTCATGTGTTCCCATATTTCTTCATGGTAGCTTCCAGATCCTTGGTCTTCCTAGCCAGCATCTTGGTGACAAGTCTTTGGTGGGCCAGCGCCTCACTCCTGTCATTAAGCTGTCATGTCAGGAGAAGAATCAAGAGACGTTATGGGTAATACTGTAAAACATGACATATTCACAGCATGAATTTTTCACAAATTGGAGCTGACAGCCTTTTTTGCCACATGAAATTTTCGCGAACTCCCACTGGCATTCAATGCAAATAGTGTAGACAAGAACTTTTGCGTGCATTTTAATTTCGCGAATCTTGGCGCTCGCGAAATTCGCGAAATTAAAATGCATGCGAACATTCCTCGTTTTACAGTAGTAGGTTGTAGAAGAAGACCAGTGGATTATCATGGAAACAGAAGAACTCAAGGCTTAACAGACTGATTGATTATTCAGAATATCTTTTGACCTATCAATTCCAGTAGAATTTCCATTCATAAATTTTATGTTTGCAGAGCAAAATCAAATGTGATGTCAGGAAAGTATTGAGAAAAGATTTAAGGAAAAAAGACCAAACATGGACGTCATCTTTTCCTATATCATTAACATCATTGCTGTGCACACAAGATTTCTTTTTTGTTTTTTTTGTTTTGTTTTTGGTACTGCTTTTGATTAAATATGTGAATGAAGCTGGTCAGCTAGCAGGGCAGAAACTTTAGTCAACAAATCAGAAAGAGAGGCTGTTATTTCTCTCACCAAATCAGCCATGTTCCTGATCAAATCTGGCATGGGCTGTGAGACCTGGATGCCCACACTCCTCGTGGAGCCATGGTGGTCTTCGTCCAGTTCGTCGACCACCAGTGCCTGGATATCAATCGTCTCCTTCAAGAGGCGGCCCAGGGCTTCCGGTCCAGTGTGACCTTGGCATTAAGAAATGGGGAAAGGGAAGCAATTTAGAAATGCACATACTCGCACAGCATGACTTCCTTTCCAAAAGTTTGATAATAGGGACTTTTCGATTTGCACGTTGAGCCAGGCGTCACCGTTATGACGTAGTTTTTACGTACTGCGCATGCGCGAGTGTCGGCTCATCGCACAAATTTCGAACGCGTTAACCCCGGTTATCACCGTCCACCCAAATCGGTTGCGCCGCGCTCAACCCACCCTTGCTATGACGTCACGCTCCTCTCGGGTATCGTGCGAAAGAGCACGATGACTCTCGGGAAATCCGTGCTCAGTTCACCTGTTTTCCTTTTTCTTTCGAGAGAATATTTATATTCTAATTGCATGAAAGCTTATGATCTTGATACGTCACAGCAGCAGCGCTGACATACAAACTACAGCCTCTGGTACCTACTTTATTTGCCCGTTTTCACTGTTTCGCACTTTGCAACTGCCTACCGTAGTCCCACACATGCATTTACACGTAATCTGTACGCAAACAGATTTTGGTGCTTTTGGCCTAGCCAGTGCAGCAGTGCATTTGCCTAGTAGTCTTACCATGCGTCATGTTTTAAAATCCACATAATTCCTCCCAGGATACGCATCTAGTCAAAGACAAAATAAATATTACAAGTACAGAAACGAGTCACAAATTCCGCTTATATGCACGCAAGGCACAGGGCCTGGTTGCCTCCTGCACACGCCACGAGACGTGACGCCGGCGCCCAAAATCGAAATGTGTTTTAGCAGCGGGTCAACGTACAGACGTGACGCCTTGACGTACAGTTGCGCTCGGCGGCACGTCCTTCTCGTTCACCCAATCGAAAACTCCCTAATACTAAAACCAATGTACCAGTTGACAAATACTGTAAAAGCTGTTATTTTCGTGTGCAGATATTTTTGCAAAAAAGGAGGTCATAACATATTTGCCAGATGTTGTTTTTGCAATTTGACATCTGGGCTATCAAAAGTGCGCTAATGCAGGGCTCGACACTAACGGTGGCCCGGTGGCCCGGGGCCACCAACACCAAAAATGAAAGTCGGGCCACCAAATTTCAAAAAAGAGCAAATTTGGTGGCCCGCCTTGGGCCACCAAAATTTTTTTGAAAAGTGTCATTAATTTATGTTAAGATGTTGCAACCCATGTGCCTGTCAATGAATATTTATACTTAGTCTTACCATTCAGCAGTAAAATTTGTTTAAAGGATGGATGAAAAGGACTGAATGAGTGCCTGAGAGTGAGTATTGCGAGTTTGTCGAGGTTTATTCATGAGTAGATATGTCCAGCTTCCAATTCTTACTATGATAAAACTTAAATATTCGACTCATCAAAAAAACAACACAGGAATTTAATGTTTTTTATTGTTTTTGGGGGGCCACCAAATTTTTCTCTCAGGCCACCAAAAATTTGAAATTGATGATTTTGGTGGCCTCATCGGGCCACCAAATAAAAGAGTTAGTGTGGAGCCCTGACTAATGGCTGTAAAATTTTAATACAATCAATATTAGTTGGCAATATTTTCTTGTGTTGCTTATTTCGCAGCTCAACAGCGATTCGCAAAATTCACGCAAAATTAAATCCTCTTGAAAATAACAACTTTTACAGTGTTCTGAATCTGCAGCCCCTCACTCTTTTGAATTGAATAACAAAGAAGACCATATTTGGAGCAGTAAGATACCTTAACTAGTTCTATCCTTCCTTCTGTATCATATAATCACACATCCTCCTGGATTAACTTACTGCTGGAAATGATATTTCTGTAGTTCACTGATCCTTCCTGATTGACTTTAAGAATGTCTCATAAATTGTCAACACATTGACATTTCAAGCAGGATTCCTGGGCCAAGCAACGACAAAATCCTCTACCGAGTGTGATAAAATCCTCAACCCATAAATACAATGACTCTGGCAACCTTCATGGGGTAGGGAGACCTTCAACTTTATTCCAAGCAGCGAAAAGATGCTGAGATTACCAAGCGCAAGATATAATACTGTAAAAGTGGATATTTTCGCATGTAATTTTTCGCGCTTGGCTAGGTAAGAAGAGTTTCGTGTGTTTTTAATTCCTCGGAATCAAGACACCAAGTACAGGAACAAGCAAAAATATTTGCATGCTTTTATTTTCGCGCTAGTTTTTGGTTGCGCGAAATGCACGAAAATTTCCACTTTTACAGTAAACTGAAGAGAGAAAACAAAAATAACATGATAGACATTTCGAACAGCTCTGTCCATCAATACTTTTGAAAAGTTGGTATTCTTTGTGCCCATTCGAACAATTCCTTCTTTGGAAAGGCAGCAGAGCTCCTCTCACCATTCTTTGGTTCAGCTTTCTTTATCCAGGACAGTAGCGGCTTCCGCCTCTTCCCGTTCCTGTCTGCCTCCGGGTTGGTGGCCGACGAGTCTGCCAGCTGCTTGCCTATGGATGAATTCCTGTTGAGCTGCTCCTCGAAGGCTTTCCTGAATGCGTCGGCCACGAGGTATGCATCCTGCAGCTCCTCCGTCAACTTGAACTTCTGGAACAACAAGAAAACATGAACAAGGTGGAGGGATGTGAATGGAGAGATTCCCTTCCTGCACAGCGTTTGCATGAACAAGTGATGGGCAGATAAACATTTTTGTGGCAGAGTTTAATGCTGACATGCTCCAAAAGGAGTGGAATGAGGGCAGTGTTTGTGTGCATTGGATTCTACTGAATGGAGGACATGATGTAAATTGCTTTCAGCAACACAACAGTGCCATATACAAATCAAAACATGAGCAAAATATTTGTGATCTGCAATCTAATAATTAAAAACAAACAAACAAACAAACACACAAATGAAACCAGAACCCAACTTCAACAAAACAAAACCACGGTACAGCTGTATGTGGTAAACAATACGAAGCATTACTTGTTGATCATAAATGAAATCAATATTGTTCATCAATAGGGCAACTGTTACACATAAATTAAAAGAAGTAAATGAACCTCAGGGACATCTGGAGGAATCCTATACCGAGATGTTGACCCAAACCAACAATAACATACCACTGGTAGAGCAAAAATGCTGGATCATCTCAGAGCCATCAAAAGGTTCATTGTATCTCATTCCTGGTCCTGGGCATTAAACCATTGAGGACAAGTCCCAAGTATACTCGGCACGGGTCTATGGGAAATGCGTGTTGTAGCAAAATCAGCCCATCCTCAACAGGTTAATGGGACATCTTTACCGTTATAAACCTTTGTCTCCCCTTCCCCTCAGAATGATCCCTCTTGTGTTCGGCTAAAATCTGATTCTTGCTATAAGGAAGACATTTTAAAAGTGAAAATGTGGGAGTGACCCCAATTATGATTTCATATTCCCCCAATAGATAGTATTGTTGAAATTTCATGTTCAATCCAAAGATGATTTAGCATAGCAACTTTGGTCAGAGAAAATCTCGATCACAACAACATCATCTTCAAAGTTTATAAACTTCAGTGTCCTTTCCTCCACTGGAATATTGGAAAAGAGCTCAGTCAGCACAGAGTAAAAATTTTTCATGTCCTTTTTTTTTCAGATTGAAAAACTCCAATGGTTTATTTGTTTGTTAATTTTTTTTTATTTTTTATTTTTTGGTTTAAATGGAGATGACATGTGTTTCCTGCAGTAAGACAAGATCTGCTCAGAGGCAACTATCTCACCTCATCCTTGATGACGCTGCTCTCCTTTTTAAGGAGAGCTGCAGCCCTGGCACATTTACATGGCTCCAGGTCATTTCCTCTGCACAGGCAGGCTCCGAGCATGGCAAGTTGCTGAATGAAAGCAGGCAAAAAAATAAAAATAAAAAAATCTAAATGAATGACTGAGCAAATAAATAAAATGTTCATCAAAGAAACAAATTAGGGCTCTACCATCAAGAACAACATGATGCAAACAAATTGTCAAATTCACGAAAACCTTGGGTAACCGTATTCTCAGGCTGGGGTTTACTGCAATCTGCACTAAAAAAAAAAAAAAAAAAAAATCCTGAGCTCAAATCCCATCTGGTGCATACTTGAACATCCATTGTTCTTGTACCATTTTCAACTAATATTGTAAGTTTGTTGATCAAGTAGACAACAGCTATATTCAAACTCATGAAGAAAGTCACTACCATACTTTCTGGAGATGTAATTCTGTTTTTAAACTCTAAATCTGAAGTTTGGAAGCATGAAATAACATGAAAATACTTCTGATGTGGTTTTTCTTCTTTACTACTCAAGAGTCGCAGAAAAAATATGCTTAAAAACAAACTACAGTACATCAAGTCAGTTTTAATAGTAACATTAAACATTTATTGCTTGATCATGAATTTTGCCATGAAAATAATGAATAGAATGTACTCAATCTGTCATTATAGAGCCCCTCTTCTAAAAAATGACCATAGATTAGATCTTCTGTCACTCATCTCACTTGGTTAGAAACATCCACTTTGGATGATTTTTCAAAGGAAGAATCTTTGTTTCTCAAAAGTCCGACCTCAACTCGTCTTGTCTAGCAATCCTGTCGGGTTCTGTGATGCAAGGTTACTGTTGATAAATGCAAGCCTTATTATCTGCTATCTATCTATCTACCTATCCATCTATGTGTATATTTTCTTTCTTTTTAAGTGGAACATAGTTCTCATGCCTGCAAATCTGTCCATTTTGCTCTAAAATGTAGACAAATGCATAAGAAAAGTGTGAGATAACACTGTAATAATACAATTTCACTTGGGTTACAAAAAAAAAAAAAGAGCAAAATATCAGCCTAAAAGGCTAACGGGAAATACTACAATCTCAGAGCTTACCTGATCATGGTTGCTATGTGAAGTTTTATATTCAAACATTATTACCTACGATGACGCCCAGTAATCCGGTCACAGCAGTATCCATACCTTGTGAGTGTGAATTTGCATGCAGCTTGTTAGCTGCATACACTTCAATATTTCTGTTAGGACACAATGCGATCATTATGAACAGCTGGTAGCACCCTACATACCCACTACTGAATGGGGAGGGTACTTCATGGATAAAAAGTCAGGCACACAGACTTTTATTATTTCACACTTTTGATCTCAAAATACTCCCAAACAAGTCATTACCTCAGCAAATCGCCCCAGGTGAACAAGTTTCTTGGTAGAGCCTTCCAATATATTGCAAGCAAATTCTAAATGGTGAAAGATGCATTTTGAGCCCATCTGAGAACTGTACCATATATTTTAGTTTTAAAACTTACCTCTGCAGCAGCATTGTGGAGATAGGCCTCATTCTTTGGTGAGAGGTGCCTATCATATTGCAGTCTTTCACTAACATCCATCATGGCGATGAGTTCACTCCTCTCGCGGATCAGAGCTAAAAATTTTGAAATTTTAATGTAAACATGCTGAGTGAAATTCAAAGGAAACATATTTCCTGAGCTTTGTGTGTACAAAAAAAAACCCCAAAAAAGTAAATACTAAAAAAAAAAAAAACCCAAAAAGTAAATACTAAATAAAAAACCCCACCATAATACAAAATACAACAGCAACATACATGTACTAGCAGGTAGCCCTACCTTCATATCTTCCTCGCAGCTTGGTGACATTCACAATGGGCATTGCACTGCATTAATTAGTCCTCTTGAAGAACCACTACCCTAAATTCCTGCTGACATTGTATGTAAAGATGTTGTCCACAGGACTAAAGAGTTAATCATCATTTGGCAGCAACTCCAGTACATGGCACATTCTTTTCACTTATTTTCTTCATTAAAGACAATGGGCACATCTCAGTTTGGATGTCATCCTGTAACTCTTACAAAACAGCATAAATAAACATGATTGTTCTGCTGGGAAGTATCAAAAACAGAAAGAAAGAAAGATAGGAGCATGTCTGATCTGAGCGTGACCATTACCCATCTTCTCTGCATGGAGTCGTCTGACCTCATCTGACCTTGCGTGGAGTGTAGCGAGGAGTGTGGCATTCTCCATACTCAGTCTACCAGAAAAAAGACATGCCATCATAGGGGGTGAAGGTAAATTAAATTCAGTTCGAAGAAACATTTCTTTCTTTTGCAGCAAAAAGAACCACATAAAATAAGGACTACACACAACAAGCGCAGACAGGAGAGGGCTAGGGACACAAGACAAAGAAAAAAAGGGTGGGTTAGAAGCCAAAGGGTTTAGGGTTGCCCCCTATGATCCTTGGGATCATCACTGGCCAACCTCTGCCTTTTGTCTGTTCACCCCTTACTTTAATCCCCTCCCTCACCCATTGGGCTCCATGCCTTTGACTTCTTACCCATCCCTTTTGTTTTCTTTGTTCTGTGTCTCTAGCCCTCCCTTGACTGTTCTTGTTGAGTGTAGTCCTTTACGTTATCGCTTTCCCTTCTTCCGTGTCATTTTGCCCCTGACAAAGATTCTGCTAGGATCAAAAGCTAAGGCCTCTTATGACTCCATTTACTTCTTTCAATACCAAATCATTACAATAAAAATTCATATGAGAATTTATGTATATTGAAGAGGATGCTGCTAGCACGTAAGAGTAAAGGTGAATCTGTGTCAGTTAACTCGTAGAGGACGAGTCCTGAGTATACTTGGGCAAGTGCCTATGCGAAATACATGTTGTAGGAAAATCAGTCTGTCCTCAATGGGTTAAAGGTGTCCTACCTCTTTCATTCCCACATTTTTAACATCAAGAGCTGATAAAAGTCATAATTTCTTTATGGTCCATATGAAGAAGTTTCAGTGCTTTTAGGAACACTGCGTAGCACAAGTGCATTTATATAATGAATACCATGATTACCACAGCACACAACTACACATGATATACTAGTAGTCTCTTAATATGCTTTTGCCTGTGATATGATTTCATAATGTGGTGGTTCTACCATCATATCTTCATAAATTTCTATTGAGAAATACTAGTATGGGCATGTAAGGAGGTAATTAGTATAGTGCATGTGTCTGACTAATATAATCTGTTCCTTCATGCATGGTTGTGATGTACAAAATTCAATTTCATGCCTTCATTCTCATCTCTTACTGCAGGATGAATGTGCATGACATTAAACAGAAATATGCTTGAAAAGTTGAAATAAGAACAAATAATGCATCCGGCGAGACTTCGTGGCAGATGTATAAAAAGGTCACATGTTAGGTTTGGAATGCTTGAAGGAAGAAAAGAAAGGAAAGGCATAGGGCAAGAGTATATAGGCTGGGAACGGGCACTGGAGGGTGATAGAGTATGGAGACATAAATATTATATCAACAAAATGAGAGAGAGAGAGAGGGGTTAAACTGTGAATAATGATTGGAATCACTGAACTATAATTAGCCATGATAATGCATATCTACCTGTCAAACCTCTCTGACCATGTCTGCTCACTCATCATGAACGTACTTGACTTGGCGTCAAGTTCAAACTGAAGTGCATTCACCTCCTGCCAAAGGACACAGTCAATTCAAACGTGTGTGATATTGAGAGTCATAGCAGACGGTGCGCAGAGATACCATACAATCATGGTAAACTGAATGAATAAAACTCTGAATTGGCACATCCACACAAACACGAATATTCACACACACCCACAAACAATTGCATCGCATACCAGCACTATACACATCTAGAGATCATATCATGTTCACTCTTGCAGAAATGTCAAAATTTACAAGCTTAAAATACCTGCTGTCATTCTTCTTGGCTAGTGCAGCATAAAGAGGTTTCAATACAAATGTATTCAATCTATGCAGGGAGGTGAGACAAAAAGGAGTGGGCACTCTGCCCTGAGGGTTTTCCCTATCACTCAACACAGGATTACAAGGGATCAGTGCACCAACGAACAAGTAAACGACCTCTTACGTAACGAGGTCAGTCTGATCGTTATCACCGCTGTTTGATGTTCGATCCTCGGGGCCGCGGTGATTTGGCCCTCTATCGTTAGGAGTATGGACAGGCCAGTTGACTTGTGTGAGTTCACAAGGACGTGTATGAGGGTTTTACATTCTTTATGCAGGCTCACACGGCATATACTCTTGGGACCTGCTAGTCTAAGAATTCAGCTCTCGATAGATACAAAAATTTTGAAAATCGGCCAAGAAGAAGTTGAGTTTTGACAATGTAACTGTTTAACAATAGCCATTGTTTTGCTCTTGTCTTAATCAAATTACGACGCAATGTCAAGTGTAAATCCTGACTAGTGCTGACGAAATTCACCTGTAGATCAGCAGATGTTGGGGTTTTTCTTTAGTCTGATGTATCACTTCATTGTTCGCTCGTGTTGGTTCTCTTGTCATATTTTTTGGGAAACTTGTGTACATCCGCCAAGACATATTTTTTTCTGGTCCCACTAACATATTTTTGTGAGCAATTTTAGTTCTCCAGGGGATGAAAACACTATTTGAATGTTTTTTTGTTGTATGCTGGGGATATATTGAGGCAGGAGGGCTCGAATCTACAACAGAGTGGTCATGATGGAGACTACTATAGGACCTAATCTTGGTGAAATAACTTGCCTCCTTGCCTGGTGTATGGTGAAAACATGTGAGAGTTCAGTGAGAGCTGAACTATCTCACATGTCCTGTATCACTGTATGCCTGATAAGATATTCACCATGGTGCTTTTTTTTTGTCTGTCTCTCTGTTTTTGTTTTATTCTTATTTAAAAGCTGAATGGGTATTTGTATGATGGTTGTTGCTGTTGTGGTTGGTATTTTCTGTGCTAGCTTGGTATTAAAATTACTATTATCATCAGACATTACTAGGGCCTGTGTTCCACTACTCAGCTGTTCATGTTTCCTTCATATTCTTACAATCAGTATATTATTATTGGTGCTGCTAATCATTATTATCAAATGTTTTTAAGTCTCTGTTAATTTGTTTCCATTTCATGTAAAAGTTATTTCACCATAATAGCATGCAAAGTACATTTGTTCTTCAGAAATCTTATAGTACATGGACATGAAAATGCACATAAATGATAATACCTTGAATACTAGCTGCAAAATTCAAAATGTGACCATGCAACCAGTTCACTGCACATCACAATGCACCAGTGTTGTTTGCAGGCACAGCAATGGGTAATGCACCAGTATACACCACCCACCAGTATAGACCACGTGGAGTAATCCAGGTTCTGGCCAGGGAGGGGTGAGACCCACCAGCCTGTTGACAAGGATTGCGCATGTGCACTGTGCGGCCAAGCGGCAGTAATCTAGTTAGTGGAGTGGTCTCTTGGGGAGTGCGGCTCCGAGGATGGTTCAAAAGACACTAATCCAGTGCCCACTCCTTTTCCTCTCACCTCCCTGATCTATGATATCACATTCAACGTCCAACAAAGTACTGGTATGGTCTGGGGAATGGGTCTTGTGAGCTTTATCTTACACAATGTCAACATGCAGTCAGTACAAATGCTATACATTGTTTGCTTGTTTCTTGTGTAATTTTTGAACCTGTTATCCTCTCTCTTTTTTTTTCATATAAGCCTGTCATTTTTATTTACAAATAGCTGCTGAGGTAACCAGGTGCCATTTAGCTGTCAATACTTGGCTTGGTGTCATATCTTTGTGGAGTGCGCATTGATCTCGTTTACTTTCCTACCACCATACAGCATGCTAGACATAAACACTGTGTACAACATTCTGTGCACTGTTTGCTGCATTAAATTTTGAGGATTTCTCAAATCAAACAATCAATTTTGGTAACCTCTCTCTGGATATCCCACTTGATGACAGAATGCCCTGATAATCTATCATAGAGCAGGAACACACTGGAAATAGCAGTTTAACTGTACTGAATGACAATTCAGGATGTGTAGTCCCACACATACATCTCTGTGTGTGACTCTAATGTTTACATAACTGTGCGGGTGAATGCCCGTAGTATTCGGCACAGATCTCTATCAACACTAAAATTTTCTTTGTGATCCCCAACACTACATGAAATACATGATTTGATAAACATTTTGTCACTGATCTGGACTTATCGCATCACATATTTTTGTATATTTTCCATGATATTGTTTGCATTAGACTAGATTGTGAAAACTCCTGTCCTTACAGTGTATTTGTAGAGGAATATGACCTTTACTTTATGGTCACTGATTTTTTCCATACCTTTTGTAGAGTCTTGGCCTGATTTTTGGCGACATCAAAACTTTTCTGCTTCTCTGCATTCAGAGCAGCAACCTGTGAAGGACATAAATGGAAAATTAGAGACCTGCACTGAGGAAAAACCAGCAAAAAAAAAAATAAAAACAAAACACCAACACTTTTATAAAACAATGCCATCTTCTGCCTCTCTGTAATCTTTCTTTTTATAGATATATGAGAGAGAGAGAGAAGAGTCGGAGTGTATGCTCAAAATTCAGTGAAATTCAGTAAGCACAACTGAAAGTAATAAGGTGTCATATACTCAGTACACAAAGGATTAGGTTTATAGGACATAGAGAGTTAGATTTGGCAAATCTTCACTTCCTGCATAAGCTGTTATTTTTGCAAGGGTTTAATTTCCGTGAATTTTGTGAATCACAGTTGAATCACAAATTTAACAACACACGAAAATGTCTCCATGTGCTAGGGTAAGTGAATTTACCAGGGATGATATTGAGGTTTGTTGAAAAAATGGGAAATCAAAATTTTTAGGTGATTTTGATACATGGAAAAAGCCAAATGTGTATGGACTTGAGTGAAAAAAAAAATCTGAAATCAGATTTAAATCTACAGAATATGACAGCTGATTTACATTAGCGTTGGCATCAAGTCGCGAAAACAATATCTCAGGAAAATGTCTAGATTGACATGACTATGAAATGAAATGACTACTGATAATTGTGGTTAAGCGAGATTTGTGCTCACTCTGAACTGTGTGAAAAACAAATTTAAGGCTCTGTTGCAGACTTCATCATCTCTTGCCTAATGTTTGAAAATGAAATCAACTCTACTCTGTGCACAAGAAATATCTTTGCAATAGATACACACATCACAAATATAACATACATTTTTGCAGCTACAGTATGCACATACTATTATGTGGCTTTCAAAGCGAATTCCTATCCGTGCTTGTAAAATGATAACAAAGGATTTACGTACACCTCAATTCATACTTTGAAGGTCTAGAAAAAAACAAGAGACCCGCGGGTGTAGCGCTCACCTGAGTATCGCAAGTTCACCTTTCACGCAGTCACTAATCTAAATTATTCACAACTCTACTAAAATTTGACCAGGCATTCTCAAGTAGAAGATGAAAATGTACAATATGGGCCCATATTCTTTAAGATTCCTTAATTTTGGCGGATTGGGGCATGGTGCCCAGTTTGATAAATTGAGATCCTGACCCCCTAGGGATGCTACCTGCCAAGTTTGTTGAAAATGGGTCATGGGGTTCTCAAGAAGAAGATGAAAATGTACAATTCAGACCCCCATTTGGACCTCCCCCCCCCCCCCCTTCCCGAGGGGCACCCCTGGATCTGCTATGAACAAACTTAAAACTACAGTCATTAATGTACTCACTCATAGTATTATCTTAGCTCTATAACTTCTGATTCTAGAGAAGATTTTTAAAGATTCCTTCATTTTGGGGAGTTTGGGCCCCCCTGGGGGCCCCCTGGGTGGGGCATGGTGCCCATTTTAACAAATTGAGATCCTAACCTCCTAGGGATGCTACCTGCCAAGTTTGGTGAAAATGGGTCATGGGGTTCTCAAGAAGAAGATGAAAATGTACAATTTAGGCCCCATTAGGACCCCATCCCACCCCCCTCCCCTGGGTCCCAAGGGGGGCACCCCTGATTCTGCCATGTACAAACTTGAAACTACAGTCATCAATGTACTAACTCATAGTATTAACTTAGCTCTATCACTTCTGGTTTTAGAGAAGAAGATTTTTAGAGATTCCTTAATTTTGGGGGGGATTGGGCCCCCCTGGGGGCCCCCTGGGTGGGGCATGGTGCCCATTTTAAGAAATTGAGTTCCTAACCCCCTAGGGATGCTACCTGCCAAGTTTGATGAAAATCGGTCCTGGGGTTTTCAAGAAGAAGATGAAAATGTAAAAAGTTTACGCACGACGGACACCGGACGAAGGGCAATCGCAATAGCTCACTTGAGCCTTTGGCTCAGGTGAGCTAAAAATGGGCTGAACCACATCCAAACTCAAGATTATGCCTTTGCATTGCTCAATGAGCATCCTTTTGGCACAAAGGTTGCAAGCTTGTAACAGTTTTGTAGCCTCGTAATGGAAGCAATCCTCACTGAATGAAAGATTTTGGAGCAAAAGACAATTACAACACAATTCAGTATCAGCACAAAGTCACAACTTTGACCAATGGAGATGCTTGTGATAAATATGATATCATAAACATGGTGTAGGCCTACTACTAAACATCAGCCCAATCAGCCCACCTCGACATTTTCCATGACTATTCCGTTGCCCGAAATTTTTTGAACGCTCGCTGACTTTTCACTTTCAAGTCTGGCACATCTTTTGACACCCTTTACGCGAAAATCAGGCATGCTGTTACGATGCTGCACGATCTTTTATACATGCTTGTCAGACTGAAAATGGCTCAAAAACTTGATTTTGTGTACAAAGTCTATGCAAATGGAGTTTTCTCACCTTATTAAAAAAAAGATATGATTATTTTCATGTTCATTGGCTGAAATCAATTGATTTTAGCATAATTATGCTTGAAACAGGTTCTGTCAGAAATGTGGTGTGAAAAAATGATAAAACAAATAAAAGGTCGGAAAAAACAAAGAAATACATAAGAAATACATAAAACAATACAAATGAAAGTACTTTTGATACCACTTTTTTCCTCAACTACATTGTTATTAATGCTTCAAAGAATGTTATCACCAAAAATTAGGATTTTAGGAGCTTTATTTTCTGATTTAGAGCAAAATGTATGATATGTATATATCAGCATAACTAATAAAATGAAAATGTATTTTTTTTTTCAGAGTTTGGTAGATTATGCCACAGGTAATGTACGTGCCAATTTTCAGGGCGATGGCGTGATCGACGGCTAAGATTTGGGGGGGGGGGTTTGATTCAACCCTCCCCCTGGCCACAGAACAGCCAGGAAAGCCCAGCCTGGTTAGGGTTGAAATGGTGTTACAATGACACAAAATTGGCACTATGTGGTAAATGCATGTTTACAGCAATGTGACATGTTGTATGTTAGATTACAATATGACAGAAACATGTTGAAACAGACATAAGATACATGATTACAATGACTTCACACAGCATGAATAATTGCTCAATAATGACACTTTTTTCAGTTGGGGTGAAAGAAGTTAAAATCACTTTAGTAGGAATGAAGCACATGTACAAAAACTCAAGAGTGAAATGTAGCACGAATGGTCTGGAATCCCGAATGCTGGATCAACTATAAAACCAAAGAAAAAACAGCCACAGTGGCAGAATTCCACCAAAGGTTTATAAGAATTTTTCCCCCAGCATGCATAGTACTTTCATTGCACATCATAACCTTTTAATCTTGGATTTATTTTTGCATGCTTCAAACACTGAGAGAAAACACAAAAGGAACCATGTGAGTTCTCACTTGTTGAATATAAAATACCAGAAAATCAGCAGCGAGGGAAGCTGCACTCCTAAAATGTATGCATCAGAGATATACCTATGTCAAACAATACTACAATCAGGCCTTGCTTTGTGGGTATATCAAACCAAACAAAGCAGGTAAAGTATATTCACGCCCACATACCTGCCAGCTGTTGACATTGTCAATATATGGAATCAATAATAGGAATAACAAACACTCTGTACAGGTCTATGCAAAAGTCGTAATCTACAAAAGAATAAAGTAGAGATCAAACGACTAAGCTATTAAATTGGAATCAAGGAAGGCAAATGTGTGTAAAACCAGTAACAACTGTCAGTCGAACTTCTTGCAAACATGAATTTTGATGGAAAAGCAAGCCGAGGTGCATACATGAAGTGATATGAGAACGTTAATGTTTAATTTGATGCTAGCATACATTCCACAAAGGGTCAGCAGTGTTCATACTTACATGGGAAAACTGAATTTGCATGCATGTAAAATGAACAAATAGAAAGGGAATAAATTGTTAAAAACCTGAATACAGAACATATCATTACCCCATTACAAATCATTACTTGTCAATGATACATAAAATGGGAGTGGGACACTTTCTTTTTGTTACAAGAATGATATAGCCTAGTTCAGCAGAATCTCCATCAACGAGATCAAAAAGAAAAGCCAATCTACACGTCACTCTTTCTACATGTGGATTTGGGGTCAATTTTTTGATAGTTTGAACACGTCCAAAATCTCCGACATATCTCTGCAAATCCCTATGAATAGCTAATGAATACAAAGAACTTCAAACTTGTCACAAACTATTCTAGTAGTAGCAAGGGATGTGAACGCATCTCAAAATTTTCAAATTCATTGGGCTTTCATTTCATTGGCATTCTCTCTGGTGTGACAAGGCCTTTAGCAACAGAGCAAGTTTTCAGGTTGTCAGGTGCACCCTTCACTATATTATATGAAGGTATGCATGTACCGGTATTTTAAAGGTAAGGCATGTTTAGTGATGTAACAGCCCCTGCAACAAGTCTTTCATAGTTTTAGGTAAAGTCAGGATAATACTTGATTTATCCTTTTACATTATTTACTTAAAAAAACACTCTAACATATCTACACAGTTGTCTTTGAATGTATAATTTCATAATTTATATATGTGTTATGCATTTACAGTATGTACTTTGTTCTTCATGATTAGTGTATAAGTTTCTCTCCAATTTTTTATCATGAAAGAGTTGAAGAAATAAATTGACTGAAATGAAAAATATGACAATGCACCAAATCAAAAAGATCACTCATCCTGCCCCCCCCCCCCCCCCCCCCCCCCCCCCCCCCGTGTGATCCATACCAGACTATGCTGCAGTGTGCTGCACATGGCATGTTTTCATTGTGCTTTGTATCTAACCTTGTCACAATTCAGACAGCTTGATTACAATAGGCAAGTTATATATGGATTTGTAGCCACACATTGATAATAGGATTGCACCTGTTAACCTCAATATTTGTCTCATTTCTTTTTGCAGCTTCTAGGAACTTCTTTAAGTCTACAGATTTTGTCTTTGTTTGCTTGCTTGTTTGTTTGTTTGTTTTTCACGGAACAGCAATATTAGTCACAATTAAGTTAGATGAAAGGGGTGATGTTATTGTCTCACAAGTCTTGAGCTGGCTTGCAAACTACATTTCCTTCTAAAACAACTTTAAAAATATATGCATCCTTCCCCTCATTATTATGTATCACAGCAATGCATTTAAACACAGAAATTCGCAATAGCAACTGAATAATGCCAGTGTGGACTGCTCACCTGACTTTGCAGAATACGGATGGCGCGGTACTTGCTGTCGAGCTGTGACCTACATGCATCCAGCTCGCTCTGCAGAACTGCCACTTCCTACACAACAGCAAAAAAATAAATAAATAAACAGAGTTGGCAAATTAGGGGCAATGCTTGGAGAAGTAGCTCACCCTCAAAAAGCACATACATATTGTAACAGGCATTGTAACTAGATTAACAGGTAAAGAAACAAACACACACACACACACACACACACACACACACACACACACACACAAACAGGCTCTGTTCACAGTAGAGCAAAGTCATAATTCACAAGGTGATTTAAACTGTATTGATATATAATGGTAAACTCAAAAAGCAATTACTGCTATCATGACACTGATTTTCCATCAAAGTTGATGATTTGTTCATGGCCTCTACCTACTATCCCTATCTCATTTTTTTTTCAGAGTAGAAGAAAATTCAGCTAGTACAAACAATAAATCTGGCTAGAAAATATGAACATAACATAAAAGACATCACTTACTAATATGTCTTAAGTGATGTCTTCTTTTCAGTTTACGCATCAGAAAACAAATGAAAAATTTAATGGAGTGTGTGACTATTTTAAACCTCAATTCTGCAGTAATCTGCAACTATCTTTTCGTACACCGTCCTGATACAATGCCTCATTTAAAATCACGATATTCACAAATTCTGAATACATACATAAACACTAGATAGACTGTATATAATGGCTGACAATCTTTGCAGATGAAAGAAAAATGCATATCAAGAAGGTGCAAAATTACATTTTGGCTTTAAAATTTGGAAAGTCTAATGCACTCGTGTTATAATGAACACAGTTATAACAAAATTCTGATTACTATGAAGTAAAAATTAGGGTCGCAATGCTATGCATTCCATGTAATATTACTGTTTATTTGTTCAGGTATAAAAATATTTCAATATAACAAAAGAAAACTGCCGGTCCCGAGGACTTTGTTACAATGGGAGTCCACTGTATTCTAAAATATATGCAAAACAAATTTAAGAGTTAAAACAGTCATTTAAAACCCATACTTTCATATCATATTGTACTTTTGATGGAAGAAAAAATGCTATCATGGTAGAAAAAAAAAATCAACTGGTTGACAGCTACGCTTAGTATAGTGCACATGTGACAAAGGGAGCCAAACTACAGGAGGAATGGATGAAATGAAGTACGAAAGAAAGAAATGAGACAGGGCAGTGTTTTCACAGAAATGCCAGATGTTGCGAGAGTTTCGATTGCACGCAAACCAGAATGCGAACAAACTGAGTGGCACGTAGATATTGATTGACTCAAAACCATCTGGAAATCGATGCATAACTTAGAATGCTGCATTATCAAGAGCACTCACACAGACATTAGACAATTTGGGACTACACAACACACACATACACAGATATAGAAAGATATACACACATACAGACACAGACTCAAACATATGTCCAACATACACACATAAACATAAACATAAACACAAACACGTAGACACACACTCATACACACAGATGCACAAACAAACTCACATAATGTGTACATGCACACATACGTCAGCTTGTTTGGAGTGGCTCTGAGAGCCTCACGACCTGGCTTGTACACACTCCAGATTTCTTGCAACTCATCCATCACTCCTCTTTGTGATGCGACATAATAATCAGAATGGTTCCAGAGTTTGTCCAGCAATTCCTTACTTCTGTTGTCGTTTGCAAGCGGTTGACGATGGACTCCTGGACTGCAAAGTATGAAGCTGGTATGGCTGAACCTACAGTGTACCAGTCAAAGGGAAAAACATAAAAATTGAAGAGAAATAAATGATGCAAGCAGGAAAATTTTCTTGACCAAAGGTTAATGTATTATGGTACATATTGTGACTAAATAAAGACCTCAAAACAGCATGAATGAAGACTACAGTAGTCTAAGCTCAATAAATCAACCTGAATTATTCACATAACTCTATGCTGGCATACACTGTATGATACACTACTAATTAGAGGTTGACAATATTGTTGGTTCTCTCCCTGCCATTTTAAGATGATAACAGTTTTACAGTCCATTTTCTTTACAGTCAGGCAACAATGTGTACCTGCATGCATGCCATACTGTAAAAGTGAAAAATTTTCGCTCATTTTGCGTGACATAATAGAAATAATGAAAATAAAAGTGAGTGGCTGTCTCTGCTTGTATTTGTGATATGAAATATTTCATCTCTTTGATTCCTGATACCAACTGATTACAAACATGCTATTAAAATTCATTTCACCCGACCGAGTTACAAATTATTCATGCAAGAATTTCCACTTCTCTCGTCTGTTGTGTATAACCAAGAAAAATTCAGACATCAATGGACAACCATAATGCTTGTCTAGACTTTGTTCTATGCTATGAAAATTGAATCCTATGAAAAGGGTAAACAGTACACAGAAGCTTCATCCATATTGTTTAAAGAGTTATGTTAAACCCTGTTGTGTAGCAGCATGCCTAGCAGAGCACACCACATGCATAACACGCAACATCCAATTGGTTGTATTTTAGCCAAATATTTACACAATTACATTAACTGTGATCTTACTTGTGTATTTACACAAATGCACACACACAAAAAAATCAAATAAATAAATTATGCGTTTACAAATCAATCAAATAGTACTTGGTTTTTATGCACATCTGAGAACTAATATCCTTTAGTTCAAGAAACAAGATAACATGATTGCACATAAGATAAGAACAAATATCAATGCCTCGAGGTTGACGCAACATCTACTCCTGTCACAATCGCCCTGCATGGCCTCATTTTCTCCATGGACTTAGGGTTATGGTTGTGATACGGTTTTAGGCTTAGTTTGATGTGAGGATTAGGATTAGGGTTAGGGTTATATGCTGGTGGGTAGAATTTATGATAGTCTTAGTGTGCAGAAAGGACAAGAGCAATTGTCGCAGGAGCAAATGTCATGGAACTTCTATCTGCCTACAGTCAGAAAAATCCTGTGGCATGGCAGTTTTTAGCCATAGTACTAATCCAAAATTTGTACTGTTTGTTTTATGATGTATATTGCAGTACCTTTGACTTCAGGGGTATTGCTGAGTTCTTCCTTCTTTTGTAAAAAGTCTTTCATGTGTCTGTCAAACAGAGCTCTCTGCTGCCTCAGCGACGTCCCTAGTGGTACCCCAGCGAAAGCTGGAATGTCCTCCTCTCTCTCACTCCTGCCAATGCTATCATCCTTGTGCAGAACAGAGCCGAGGCTGCTACTCCTTGTGAGTCTCCGTGTAGAGCCGCTCGCTTTCCTGCGCTCCTCCTTTGCCGGCCTTCGCTGGCTCTGCAGCGGAGCAGCGCACCCGACTGCTTTCCCTGCTTTACGTGAATCCCCAGCCTGACTGAGGAGGCTCAGATTCTGGGCAGAGACTCCATTGCTGGTTTGTTCTAGGTGGCCTGCACACCGAGTGGGTAAGATGGCACCTGGTTTAAGGCCCTGTCCAAAGCCAAGATCCCCCTCCTCTTCCATATTCATTGCACCATGTGGTATGTGTTTCAGAAAACGAAGCTTTTAAAGAATGAAATACAACGCTCACCAGAAAATTGGTTCCCTCCTTTCATAATATGAGGATTTAATATGCGGCAAAAAGTCAGTTGTGCTGCCCAATGACATTGTACCGGTATGCTATTTGAATGGATAAATCGCGACTGCATGTCCCTTCTCTGCAATCATCTCCCTCTGACAATCTGCCTGACCTCCACATTTCATGCTCTCTGTTCCTCCACAAGCATGAGTCTGCTGTTTGGATTCACTACAAAGTCTTCTGGCTGTAGTATAAAAGGTTTGGTAAAGAAGAATGATAACTCCAGTTAATGACATTATACATAGAAAAGACTTTGCTGCCACATGCAGTCAGTCATCATTCAGGACTGAGACATCAAACATCATTTATCTTTTTTTTTTTTTTTTTTTTTTTTTTTTTGGGGGGGGGGGGATTTTGATATTACCGTGGTACACTTTTAATACATTATTAAACTCTCAAGCATTCCAGCACTTTGAGTTGAGTATTCTGTTCCACTGAAAGAGAAATGATGACAAAAGAGACCATCAGATCACATTACCGAACCGAGAAAAATTAACTTTGAACTTTACATGCACAACTGCATGCAGGATATGGATAATTACAAAATGTAAGAATAAAAACATTACGTCAATTCAGAATATCATAATCCCATAGCGACACTTCTTAAAACAGAAAATTTGTGTTCCTCCAATTATTCTATGACTGTAAATTGCATGAAATTCCTGATTCTTCAGCCATCAGTCTCATCACCTTTAATAATTTCAGATTTTCTTGGTTCCATGTCTGCAGCAGCCATGTAATGTGGTGATGGGTCACACTCACATATTATTATAATCCCGGAGCACTTCTTGTACACAGTCACACTCACAGTTTATACTGAACGATTCGCATTCATGCTGGTCGCGGTTTAATAGACAGTGTATTTTATAATACAGGGCGTGCACATCACAGGCATGCTAGGCATACCAAATGGCAAATATACAACTGTATCTATATTAACAGACCAGCATACAATTACATAAGTAATTAGCTTGACAAGATCTCCTCAGATCTTTCTTTCTGATTTCTTTTTTCTCTAACCCAGTGCAAGGAGTGGGGGCAGCACCTCCCTCCACCCCACCCCTCCATCCCTTCCTCCACCCTCCTACCTAGCTCATTTAAAAAAAACAAAACAAAACAAAACAAACAAACGAATAGAAGAATCATTGAGAAATATTATCTAAATTATGGACAGGCACAGAGGCAGACTTGTGCATGGAGAAATACTAGAGAACATCTGAACATCTTAGAGTGTAATCTACCAGAACATATCTCATACTGACTCATGATTTCCATGGTTTGATAGCACACCTTTGTTGACCCGTCGGCCGTCATGAAGAGACGTGCCAGTACGGCCGTACCGGTAGTGTAATGTGGATCTTGCCCCGAGTGCCCCGCTCCTTTCGAGTGCAGGTTCCGACACAAATTTCAGCGGCTCTCATCAAGGCCTGCCTTTAACATAAAGTGACGGTGAACAATGATTCAGCCTATACTACATGCCGTGACGACGCGATTTTACTTTATTTCTCCCGCATAAAGTATCCACATGACACTAGTGACTGGGTGCTTTCACTTCAAAGAGATTCCAGCCTGTCAGGGGTGTACCACTGGCACTGTCCCTCCCTGCCCAAGCCTGCACGAATCATAGTCATAAGATCCTACACCCATTATCATGCATAGGATCTTTGGTACAGGCAAGGAGCTATAGCTATATACAGTCGAAGAGATAGGTCCGTCGCCGCAGTGTGGTGTCGGATACGGTGCATACATACTGGTAATCTTGTATACCGTGTGGGTGGCGAGTGTTGTTTCAAGGGTGGGGTGGATCATGGGCGGTGTCTATGAGTATGAACTGGCGTCAAAAATTGCGGCAGTGCAGGTTGTTTACATATTACCCTCACGCTTGAATGAAATGCAGGTGGTGGTATGAGGGCTTAGAAAACTATGTTTCACAGATATGGCAAATCATAATGTACTGCATGGGAAAAGTTAAGAGAATTTTATATTTATTTGATGAAAATCGGTTGTGGAATGGCTGAAATATCCGAAAACAAAGTAAAACAAAATCCTAATGAAAGGTAGGTCCCACCTACTCAGTGTTATAGGATTGCTTTGTTTTGGATATCTCAGCCATTTCAAAAGAAAATCTCTTCTAATAAACTTTGAAATCCTCTTAGAATTATATGCTCTTTCATATTTGATAAAAATTCTCATTATCAAAAAAAAAAAAAAAATCATCACAGAACGTTGGAAACCTCAACCCCAATATCAACCGATGGAACTGTACCCCTTTAACCATAGAGTATAGGCCCTACAATTACGTGCCCTTAAATATGTCTGACCAAGGAGGTTCAAGAGATCATCGAGTCACATCATATTCGATGTCTTTCATGGCAATTGATTTTCGCCCTTCCTATGGTATACTTCCAAAAGATGAGCAGTACAATGGTAAAGAAACGGATATAGAAATTGCGCAAACATGTGCATTGCTGAAATAAAAATCAATAGGCCTATTAGTCGATATAATAGCTATGACCCTACCATAGTACAACTGTATATCAATTTGTAAAGAATAACATTAACATCAGATGATATATAGGATTATGCCATATCAGGGGCCTGTTCCATGAAGAGCTACGCCAAGTTGATCTTACGCTCGATTTATTAATCCTAACTTGATTAATCGAGTGGAAGTTCGATATTGAGTGTAAGTGCTGTTTCATAAAGATCTCACACGTGACGTACGCTTAATTTAAAGAAAAATCAAGAGTAACTTTCAGTATACATGTATAGATTGAGCGTTACTTGCGATCAATCGCAAAATTGTCTATGAAGCGCAAATGCGATTGATTGCAACTTACGCCCAATGTTTATGAAACGGGCCCAGTTTCATTTGTCGGAATTGATCTCATTGGCTTGCATTGATCTGGAGACTCGGTGGCGACCTGATGGCGAAGTATCTTCGCGACCAGTCTCCGCGACCAGTCTCCGTGACCTCTCCTGGTGCATGGGTCTCCAGGGGATTTGCGGGAGAATCAAACAAGTTCATTTTTTTTTCACTTTTTCCACTTTTTTTGTGTGTGTGTTGAGTCTCCATATACTCATTCTCAGTCTCCAGTTGAGTCTCCATATACAGCAAGACTAGTCCGAGACGTGTTTGAGAGTGCAACCAACCGGAGACTGAGGAGACGTTTCACGGCGACGTCTTCGCGATGTCTCCACGACGCTGCCAAACCACGCGTGTCTGAGCGCGTGCTGGCATCATCAAATCATCTTCACTTCATGTGCTGCCTGAGCATTGCCGAGTAATAGTATAAACTGCTCCTTGTACTTCATGCCTGGGAAGAGTGCCCATCTTGTCTTGCTAAGGAAACAATATTACTCAAACCCCAGAGTTTAATCATGTATAGGCCTAACTGCCCCGAGTGCACGCCACGAGACGGACACCCACCCATATGTATGATACACTTCAAACCAGTCCTTTTCCCTTCTCAAGAACCAATAGAGGTAATTCATAAAAAGGGGGTAACTTCTATTTTCAAATTACAAAAAAAAAAAAAAAGTTATACGTATTTGTACAGGATCGCATTTTCTGGCTCATACTGGTTCTTTATTTCATGAATGTAAAACATTGAAGGTTTTTTATTTGAATATTATTCAAGTAGCAGTAATTACTATGTTTAAATATAATCATGATCAACTTCCATCATCGTTTAATAACATGTTTAGGTTTGATACTTCTGTCCATTCGTACCCTACTCGTATATGTAGAAATTTCCATCTTTGGAATCCCAAATTATTAGTGACACATAAATCTATAAGACATTCGGGTCCGGACATTTGGAATAATCTCCCGGACAAAATCCTGCTCAAGCATTATTCTTTGAAAGCTTCACTAAAACGATATTTGACACAATCATATTCTCCAAACCAATCAAGATACATGGTAAATGATTGTCATTTTTTTTGGCAATCTCTATTTTCTTCCTTCAACTGCATCTTGCACTCACACCTGCAACTGCACTGCACCCACCTGATCACTTTCCTCCAAGAGAGTTGTGTCGTTGGATAGTCCTTTTTTTAGGCCTACATCCATTTCAAGCTGAATCGCTTATACGATGGTGGTCTCCTGCAATCAATGATCTCTGTTGTTTACTGAAAAATACTGTATATTTCATTTTTATGTTTCTGTGTATATATCTACACTGCTCAATGCAATCACCTATGTGTATATCTATTTGTGTGTACTGTTATCGATTTATTTCACTGCACTTGCTATTCTTTTTCTTTGTACTTTTTGAAATTTGTATTCAAATTGTATCTGATTGAATGCAGAAATAAAAACAAACAAACAAACAATAAAGCTGCATAAAATATGCATCCTACATGCATCAATTGCCAAACGCACCCATGGTCCATTCGCACTGCCAATGAAGAAAGGGGATACCATTCCACAGCAAATCTAAGTGTCGGTGAATTGTTATTGTCGAGGAGAAATAGAAATAATAAATGAAATACACTGTATTTTGTTAACTAATGCGTTTTCATGGTTGAAACCATCCGGGGCAGTCATACAAGCAGAGACAAGAAATCTTTGAATGATCTGTTTTATGCAAAACAAATTTTATTACCACGATTGAGTCGTTCCACTGGCTTGGAAGCAGCTCTTTGGTTTATCTTCTTTACGCCATTATGGTACGAAGATTACTCTCTTAATTTCTAGGATTTATTTTTAAGTCCTAAGGATTTATTTCTTTAAGTCCTAGCGGACTGTAGATACGGACAAAACCTTAGGACTTAAAAGTAAGTCTTAGCTAGGATTTAAAAATTTAAGTCTATGTTCGACTTAAATTTCAAGTCTATAGGATTTATTTTTTAAGTCTTATTAGATTACATTTAAATCTTTCTTAGACTTGTTTTTAGAATAAATCCAGTTTGGATTTAAACGATAAAAGACTTATTTTAAGCCTTCCTTGGATTTATTTCAAATAAATCCATCATGGATTTAAACTCAGACTACTGAAAATGACAGCCAATTGATGCACTTTCTTCACATGTAAAGGTTTATTTATTTTAACAAAATCAAACTGATGCATTTTTCACAAACATCGATAAGTTACAAAATATAGAGATGATTGTCATACACATGTAGGCTTCAGAAAAAATGAAATACGACATGATGAAAACAGAGCATATTTTGCAATAGTCTCAGATGGTCACATCTTCACATTCATGTTACTGATGCTTCTTTCACTGTGTTCTGTAAACAAGTTACTAGATGACTGGAACCTTCATTGCCAAATAGATTACTCTTTTCACTTTTTTTTTTAAATCTTGCAAGATGACTCCATACGACTTGATTCACTTTCATTTTATGTATTTCTTTCCCTGGTGAGCATCGTTAAGTCGTAAGATGGAAACTATGAACAAATGTAAGATTATATATGAATTCTAATAACTTAAATTTTAGAAATGATGCTGTGTAATAAACAATACAGCCTCCATTAAGTTGACGTTTAGATTTACACGCTTTGTACGTCCCATGCATGCAATTTAAAGAATTATTTGATTTTTTGGAATGATGCATAGTATAAATTTAATCAAGAGGGAAGTAAAGGCCAAAATTAGTGTAATCAAATTAGAAAAGAGAAGAAATTTCCCTACACAGAATGGTGTAAAGACTATGAAAATCAGCTACGAAATAAGGAAGATATGCCTCTTTTCAATTTCACACATTTCCAGAAAACAGATCTTGTCCAGTCTTTATGAACGTCCAAATGAGGGAATTGATGATGTCATTCCTTCAAAATTTTTACACTTTTCACCTGCATGTATTTGCATATTCATACGGACTAGTCAAGAAATGTTTTCTGAAAACGTGTTACATTTCCTTATTTCTTACCAGACTTCCCTAATTTTTCGACTATTCCGTAGGGAAAATTTACGATTGAATCCAAACTGTATTACATATAACAGTAGGGAGCAAGATCTATGTAAACTCTGAAGTAAATTCACCTTAAAACATTAAGAAGCTCAAATAACAGTTAACATTCTAAACTTACTTCTAAAATTCCTTGAATATCGATTGTCTGAAATGGATTTAAAGTACATTTCCATACTGCATTTTGGTAGACAAAATGTTTGACAAAAGAATATACAAATTCCTGCTTAATCTATTGATATTTAAGAATCAATCTCAACTGATGACAGGGAACCATCTCAAGAGACTGTTCAAGTGAGATGGACCACTAGTTTCTTAATTACTTTGATGTCATATCTCGTAACAAAGCACTATGTTGAAGTGATGCAATCTGAATTTTTAACTAGAATTATCACTCATTGTGATTAATATACCCCCACCCACAATTGAGGGAATTAGCTCAACCAGGATTATTTTTTCTTACTTTTTAATTAAAAAAAAAATACCATGGCAATGCACTGTTCCACCTCTCAAATCAATTGCTCAAAAACTGAGTGAGCAAGATAGATAAACTGACGATTTCTATGGTTTTTACTAAAAATTGTGTAACCATGGCAACACAATGTTGGACATTAAGAAAAAAATGAAGTTTGCACAACTATAGGCCCTATATCATAGCCATCATATGTGCCAAATTTCAAGCTAAATGCTAAAAGGGTGAGGGGTTTAGTTGAATTCACATTAGTGTATCATTTTCATGCAAAATATACTGTTACCATGGCAACACATTTTCCACACTGACAAAAGATTTTTTGCACATCTAGGTAATGTAGAGGTAACATGTGCCAAATTTGAAGCCCAAATGCTCTAAACAGAGACAGGAGAATCGAAATGTTTGTATGATTTTCATGGAAAATGCACCGTTACCATGGCAACAGATTGTTTAATGATGAAATATGAAGTTTGCATATTTCTGAACTACAATGGTTGCATGTGCCAAATTTCAAGCCAAATGCTCAAAGACTGAGGGAGTTACCTGAATCCAAAATATTTTTGTATGATTTTCATTCAAACTATGTTGTTACCATGGCAACACAATGATCAACAATGACGAAAGGTTAAGTTTGCACATGTACGTACCATAGTGGTCAGGTGTGCCAAATTTCAAGCTAAATGCTCAAAGACTGAGGTTGTTACATGAATCCACAATATCTTTGTATGTATTTTAGTGAAAAGATGCTGTTACCATGGCAACGCATTGTTCACCGTTGATGAAAGATTAAGTTTGCACATCTATATGCTAAAGTTGTTGCATGTGCCAAATGTCAAGCCAATTACTCAAAAAGTGAGGGAGTTAACTGAATCCACAATATTTTTGTATGATTTTCATTCAAAATATGCCGTTACCATGGCAACACATTGATCGACACTTACGAAAGAATACGTTTACACATCTACATACCACAGTGGTCTTTTGTGCCAAATTTCTAGCTAAATGCTCGAAGACTAAAGGAAGTTAGCTGAATCCACAATATTTTTGTATGTTTTTTGGTTTAAAAAAGCTGTTACCATGGCAACGCATTGCTCACCACATTGTTTCCATATCTATATACCATAGTGGTCATGTGTGCCAAATTTCAAGTCAAATGCTCTAAATTTGTTTAAGGTGCCCATCTGCGCTGAATCTATCCTTCCTCGTGGGTTCAAGCACATACTTTGGCTGGAAAACCAAAGTTTATTTCTTTATAAATAGAGAGTTTCATATTAAAGTGTTTAGCCACAATGTCATAATGAAAATAGCAACAAATCAGCGCTCAATAAATGTGATGGACAATGGCTCAACAACACTGTGGGAGTGATGAAAATTAGGTAATCGTTGAATAATTACAAAAATTGTTCAGGGGAACTTAAACTTTCTTCTTTCAATTTAAATCAATGCGGATCTGGCATTACTTTTTTTTTTTCATCATCAACCAGACATAATATACAGAAAACAAGCCAAAGATGTACAATAAATAAATTGAAACTGGACATGTATAAAAACTTGAAATATTGTTTAAATGTTCACGTAGCAATGCAAATGCAAAAGTGAGGCACACACATACATGATAGCTAGCACCTCTAAAGGAAACATTGCTGCATTAACTTTCCTTATTGTGTTATTTTCATTTAAAAATGCACACAAAAAAAATTACAAGGAAACTTTACTACAACCAGGGCATGACAGACAGGCTTCTTGTGTGCATGGATTTGTAGCTCAATACAAATGGAAAAGTGAGGCACACATAACATAACTCAATATCCATGAGTCAAACATTATGCATGATAGTATCTTCAAAGGAAACATTGCAGCATTTTACCTGTGTTACTTTGATTTAAGAATTCACCGAAAATTAAGAAAACTTTGCTGCACATCAGGGCAAGTCAGATATGCTTCTTGTGTGCATGGGTTTGTGGCACAATGTCGGAAAATCTTACTAGCATCATACACTGACGTGTTCTTGAAGTTCGTGGCTAATGCCCAGAACGAAGCCCTCACTCGGGATTGTAGCAGTACATGAATATGCCGCCACAAAATCAAAGAATGCTTCAAGCACCCAAGCATATTTGACGATGAAGACACAGTGGGCTTTAAAGAGTCTGTCAAATTCTTGCTTCCGGTCATCTCCAGCCTGGACTTAGTATGGTCTTGTCCAGGATGAGAAAATACTGGATGTACGTCTAGTCACTCCCTTATCTGACTAAGCAGGGCTGGCTGAAGGTGGCATCTTTAGCATCACTGAAGTTTGCGCTTCTCGCTCGTGATGTATACGTTTCGCGCGGATCAACTTGGCGTTTCCCGTTTGTTAGGGCTTTCAGGTGGGAGAATCTCCAGATCAGAAGATGCTTGGGGCTGGGGTTGGAGTCTCTGCATCAGCAATGCCATGTACATTGGTTCCTACCTGAAAAGAGATTAAACATGTATAGCAGTACTGATATTTCGAACTAAATTTCACTTGAATCGTTTGAGCAAATGACAAAGGCTGCAATTATTATCAAATAAACTTTGCATCACATAGAGGGAAGTTAAGTTCTCAGTGAGAGGGCACTCTGGAGGGAAAAAAATATCAAAATATAATTTTACATATTGATCTTAAATACAATCTACTAATAATATATTCATCACATAACTTTTAGTTTGTGATGTACAAGTACATATTTCTGATATATTTCGGAACATATTATTTTAAAACATTTTGTCTCACTGATCTGGTAAACCTCAAAGCCTTGAAAAAAATTCCCAGAAATCAGATTACTTTTTGCCATCATCGGGGTGGGGCCTACTTGATATTTACATGTTCCAGACTCGTAAGATATTTGATGTACATATTATTACAAATCAATAGAAGTCAGCATGCATTTTTAATCCGTAATTTAATGAATTTAAAAGAAAACTGTCAAAACACGGTAGATACCCCTTCACAATACTCATTGCTGAATGTTCTAAAGTTTGTTTGAGAAGAATCGCTTCAAAAACACTGATATATCAGAGAAGAAAACTTTGCATTTCTCACGACAGCATGAGAAATTCAGATTTTTAAATTCCACCTGTTACTGAGTACATGCAGATTCTACACGAGTCTTGCTTTGTAAGATACGAAGCTCAAATATTCTTCTCTAAACATGAGCTGGTACTTAAAAGCCCAATGAAACATGCATATTGATAATTCTCAAAATTGGAAGCTCAGTGATTTGATCATGAACTGATTTCAAGTCTATAAACATTAAGCATATACTGTACTTACAGGCACATAGTCATTCTGCACCAGGTACTGCTGGGCATCCCTCGGGAGCATGAGAGGTCCTCTCCCTTTCTTCTACATGGGGATGTTGGGTCTGTGAAGCATCGCTGCAAGTAGTGACATTCCACAAAATTCCTATAGAATGGAACACAATACAATTTTTTTTTCAACTTTAAGTATTTCACCCATTCTCTTTAACATATTAGATATGACGTATTGTATCAGCTCTGACAATCCCTAACATTCAGTTTTCGACTTATTATCAATATCAGTCTATGAAGAGCAAACTCGTGCACATTCACTTTCCTGAAATGTGTAATAGCAATGAAGCATAAACAAATGAGTAAGTTTTACTCTTACACTTTGGACAGAAATTGTTCCAGTAATTATAATCAATGCCACAAGATCTATGAGGATTGGCGGAAGGACTTACTGTTTCCATCCATGTCTTCACATCTTCTTACGATGTCTTGCAACTAAGGGTGGTTTCGCTTGGCAAGTGCAAGATTCTATTGACATAAAATGGCCCCCATCTGTTCACCATCTCCTGCACTTTTCTCGGTACAACTGGGCAAAGTCCGCATTGATCTGAAAATAAACACAAAAACTGTGAAATATCAGTGATAAGGAAGTGGAAAATGAAAAACAGAAACGCTTGACAATAAAAAAAGGAAGAAAACAAATATGCTTCGGGGTATAAACGGTCGTCATAGCCACACTTCTAGATTTTTATGTAATTAATTATTTCTTATTGGTCTCGAGGGTTGTATTTCATGCTGGAGGAAAAAATGAGACCGATATCTCTGATTTTTGTTTCAGATGTTATCGTTAAAATCAATTTTTAGAAATACCAGGGATGTCTTGCATATCCAAACACCAAGAAGGGATAGTCCTGACAGAGTACTCCTTGGAGTACAAATTATACAAATAACAGGTAATTTGCATTCCCTTTATCTTAAAAAATATTAAAAGTAAAAAATAAAAAAGGCCTCATATATTGTAAAACTTCACTACATTCTCTCACTGGTGTATGTGATGCTTAATGCATACATCTCAGCCAGAAGTGTAGATCTGTAGAATTTTTAAGTCTAGATCCTTCTACTCAAACACAGATCACCACATTGATTATGCTACAAAGAGAAAGACTGGAGTAGATTACCTTTATCCAGGTGCGAAATCTTGTTCCATTGCACGAGTTAATTCCATACATTATTTGTTTCATACAACGCCTTCAACAATAACACTAACAGACTTACTAGTTCAAGAAAGAGTCTTGAATTCAGTGCAGAAATGGCAACCATAAGGCCTAGGTGTCCAGGCCTACTACTGAGTGAGTGGTAGTAATAATAGTAGAAGTATTTTCATGGAATGCAAATCAGTAGCACATTCACATTACATACACATGTACGCAGCCGAGTGCAAGTAGCATTGAAGTTGATTATTCCAGTAAAATGAGTGACATGATGCACGCTTGATAGTAAGAGTGTTGAGTGCACACGCCATAGGTAATTGTTCATTGTGACATCAGACTCAGTAGAACTCGTCATGCAGTGGAACAGAAACTGTTTATTAATTGTAGACCCCCTATTTTAATATGGGAGTCAATAGAAATTGGTGATGTCAGCCAATATGGCCCATGCGATAGAAGTTTTTAAAGTTCAGAGCTTGACGCCACTGCACTGGCATTGCAACATTGGCGCCCTAAACCCTGGGGCGCTCATCACACAGGGGGCTTCGTGTTTGGGCTGGTCGCAGTTCTATTGTAGCGCCCATATAGGGTCTACGTACTATTGGTGGCCTAAACACAACGTTAAAAATAAAACCCATCTAACAGCATATGCCCTACATTTTATCACAGCATAGGGCATGATAAGGCCTAGAACTGTGCCTTTCTACGTAGAAATTGATAAATTAAACCTTACAAGAGTGTAGGAAGGGGTGAACTGACACTAACTTGTTACTGTTACTCAGTGTTAGACGACAGTTAGGCCTACGCTACAGTAGCCTGTTATGCCCATAGCTTTACCTTTCAGTCAAGACACCAACATCGTAAATCATTAGGTAGAATGGGCGCTTTATAAGAGTCCCTGTATTATTACACTTGTACTTGCAGTTTCACCGAAATAGAGCCCCCACAATACTAGTATAACGTTAGCCTTCATGTAACTTGTTACAATGTTTGGATAGACACATTACTAATTAGCCATGAACAGCTAACGTTAGCACTGGCGCTTCAGGGATGGACAGCGCTGTATACAGCGGCAAGGCTCAAACTCGCCAAAAATGTAGGGCGGTTAGTGAACATCTTAACATCTTTTATCTTTGGTTACTGAGTCCCAGAGTTATCAAACACATTCTTAAGCATTCATACAGTAATATGCTCACCTTTAAGCAACTTGGTCAAGCTTCCGTCAGATCATGCCCTCAAAAAACTCCGGCCTGCATGACTTCTGCCTTCAAGACCAACTCAACTGTTCGAGTCAATAGCGTTTGTTTGCAAACATGATAGGTACAAGTACATACACATATTGTGCACTGAATGTGTGTGTATGACTACGCTATCTAGCATCGCATGAAGCAAAGTGACGGCCAGCGCCAATTCCGGTTTTAGGCGGTTCAAGATAGCGCATGACGTCATTTACAAGTCATCTGATTGGCTGAAAGTTTAAGTCCTTGTTAGATTTAGATTGCGAACAGCTTCGACACTCAACTTTTAATCGAAGCCACCTAAAATAAGTCTTAAAGACTTAAAATATTTTAAGTCGTAAGAAAGATTTAAAATTTAAGTCCTAGAAATTAAGAGAGTATATTCATTGCATCAAATGATATTGAAAGGGTGAATGGATTCTGTCACATTCTCAAATATGAAATCAGGGGGGTGTGGTATAGTTAGTTGCTTGACAATTGCACCAAGGAACAAATAAGCTTTATTGTCTCTGTGAATAAAAAGTCCTATTATCGACACCCAAAATGTATTATAGCAGAAGTTCATCAATAATCATATCCTCAAAATATATTGTTGATGTACTCACACAATCATTAGTATTTATTTCCAGACATGTAAAAGCTTGTTAGGCATATTTTCCTCTCAAATTACAAAAAAGGTACATGTTAAAAGAAAACGAATGAAATAATACTTAGCCATAAGACAAAAAAAAAAAATCGGTGAAAACCTAACCAAAAAGAAATATCTAAAACTAAAGTAATGTTATTATCGTGTCCATGGTGTCCATGGCGTAATTGGCCTGGGTTGAATGACTATTATGAAGTAATGATGCATGCCATCAAATTTCTTCAGGAGTTATAACGATTAAAGGGAGTTAGTCAGTAATGTGTAGTTGCCGAAATTACTAATGGAAGAATGATGAGGTGGTGGCATTATCCAAAATGTCCAATTTACATCAAACAAAACGTGAGTGTGACTGGTACCTAATAGAACTGGTTTCCGAAAACAAGTTGATTTGACTCATGATTCCGTTTGTCTGTTTTACTTTTTTTTTAATATATTTTCTTGTAATGGAGTCAACTTGAACATCGGAAGTCGAGTCCTCTTGTCACTATTCCTCCAATGTTCCATTGGATCCGTCAATAAGAAACAAAAAATAATAGCAAAAGTATACAAGATCTATTCTTTTCACTGCAGCAGTGGTAAGCTCGATATCGATGAATAAAAAAGGGATTTTATTCATTCATCTATTACTGTTTGTTGTGATTGTTATCATCCTTAACATTTTTGATATTTGCAACCATCCACCTCCACAATGTGAATCATTTCTTTTCAGGGGCCGCAGACTACGCGACTGGTATATACATTGCAGCCTAATTACGCCTGTATAAAGGGAATTGAGGATCCTTCAAAAAATCCTTGTATGTTTTTGTTTTGTTTTGTTTTGTTTTTGGGGGGACTGCACCACTTTTACACTAAAATTTCATCAAAAACAAAGGACAAAAACAAAAATCGCCAAACATGATGCTTGTTTGTGCCAGGTTGCATCCATAGTCAACCAGACCTAATCAAAACTCGTGAGAGGACACCACGACATTTTGTTAGTGTCAGTCAGTGTCCGGCGGGTTCAGGGACCTGCATGTTTCATATAAAGAAGTTGCGATTGATCTTACGATCGGTTTATTGAGCGTACCTTCGATGTTGAGCGTAAGTCGTGTTTCATAGGGACACTCACGTTTGATTTCAAGAAAAATCAAGCATAACTTTCAGTAGATTGCGCGTTAATTGCGATCAATCGCGAAGTAGTTTATGAAACGCAATTTGCGATTGAGAGCAACCTGAACCAACACAAGGAGCTTCGACAACCCAAAGCAAGGTAACAGGCTCCTGTAATGTTGTGTCAATTGACGTAGATGGCGCTTTTGAGCTCGAGTGTTGTACTGGTTTGTGTTCTCAACATTGTACAATGGGTTAGAAGGGAAATCTTCTGGAACGTTTCATGCGCATGTGTAGTAGACAGGCGCATGTTGTGTAGTAGACAGAGAGATTTTCGCGCTGACGCCATCTGGTAGCAATCGTTAAAAATTAATGTCTACTGCTGGGATGAAAGAGAATGAGAAAGGCAGTTACAGAAAAAGGGGTGTACCTACTTTAATGATGATGATGATGAGGATGAGAATGATAACAATGATAATAGTAATAATAATAATAATAATAATAATAATAAAAATAATAATAATAATAATAATAATAATAATAATAATAATAATAATGATAATAACAACAATAATAATAATAATAATAACAATAACAATAATAATAATGATAATAATAATAATAATGATGATGATAATAAAAACTTACGCTGTTTTGTTTCTTTAGTTTTATTGTCTAGTGCAGTATACATTGCAAATAAATATACACTTGTAAATCGTGTTCCAAAAGATTTTATCTAGATGCTCTATCTACACTCAGCCTGAATTGTTGGTTTATCTCCTCGCCTAAATATGATTTTGTGCGCTATATACAGTATGTCATAAGTCACACAGTGCATGACGATGTGATAAACTTGTTCCCTGCAACTTTTTTTTTCCTGGATGAAATCGATATTTATATGCTTTATTTGTGGGTTTTCAGATTCTTATAGAGAGATAAAGAGGTACGAGAAAGAGAAAACACTGTAAGACAGAGAAATATTGGGTGTCATCAGGGAGGTGAGACCTCTCTAGCGTCAAGGTGTGCTTGTGTGTAAGCGTGTGTCGTAATTGTAAGGGTACGCTGGTGTTCGCTCATCAAAAAAAAAAAGTTCCATCAATGTCCTTCCGGTAAAGGCAGTACGATGAGGAGAAGCAGGAAAAGAACGTATGGAAAGGAAGAGCTAGAAAGAGAGGGAGAGAGGGAAAGAGAGAATGAATGGAAAATTGTTACATAGAAAGTAAAGACAAACATTTTAAGTGAAATCATTCACATGTCTGCTTTGATGGTGGAAGATGCCTTTCCCATTGTAAAGGTCGTATTTCTCTTTGACAAACATCATGAAATTTTGCACGGTTGAACAATGACTTCATTTGATCAATTCATAACTTTACTTAGCATTGAATAATACTTTGTACATTCCGTATAAACTTTATTGTATTCTTGACATATTGTATTCCGTAAACTTTTGTATTCTTGACATATTGTATTCATGTTTCATCATTTTCGTCCTCGACATAATAATAACAATACTAAAAGGACATTTATATTGTGCAGCTACTATAACTATATACTCTACTGCGCAGTACGAAACGCTCATATCATATCTCTGGAACCTACATCCTTATACAAGCTTTGCTTTTTAGTAGGTTCCTCAATCATAACTTATATGTCCTTATTCATTCATTTGTGCAATTTTGTTTCAAACTGACTGTTGTGTTAAACTTTTTTTTTCTGAAATAAAAAATGGAATATAAAACTTGCTGTATGAAATGGGGAATATGGAACAAGAATAAAATACAAAAAAATCTGCTTTCTTTAGATTTATCTAATATCGTGGAATCTTGCGGTAATACACCACAGATTTAAAACAGAGAAAAACCAAGGCAATGTTACTCAAGAATATCCTGCCCTCTTTACCCAAAAATAACGGTTGGACTCATATTTCTTTCTCTTTCTCTCCCTCTCTCTCTCTCTCTCTCTCTCTGGGGATTGTTCTGAATAAATGCACTTGAAATATATTGTATTGCTATCATGAAGGAAGTTTCCGGTTTTATTATTCTGAAGAAAACTCTGAATTACTTACCTCTGTTATAATACCAGCTTATGAAAGGAATCTATCAAATTTTCGGGGTTACAAAAGGGACACATGAACTTTATACTATAGACAGAATGAAAACACTCTGGGTTAATTTAAAATTGTATTGAGTAATTTCATTTCATTTATTTCATTTCCAACAACATTTTCATACACAAATTATCCATACACAAATTATCCATACAACATCACCACACAGTTTGCATGTTATTATCATAAAGATCATTGAAATGCATGTACATGTATACACGACAAATTATTATTCACCAGGCAAGTCCTTGGAGAATTTTGCTCAAGAAATTGTCATCTTTCCATCACACCTCAGAATGTCTCGGAGGGATAGTTTGGAATTAAGTCTGCACGAACGTAAGAAAGATACATGTACTTGCAAAACTTTAGAGGAATTCAGGAAGTTTAATCCCGTGGCTACAACTTTAGAATCGGTTGTGAATTTTCAGGTGATTTATGTGATATATGACATGATATATCACATTAAGTGTGATACACCTGCTATTGTCTATTTTATCCATAGCAATCTCGTGATATGATTGTACCATTTCCTTATACTTTTTGCGATGACACTGACAGAACGTAGTGACGAATGTATGCTCATCCACTAAAAATAGATTGGCTCCGCTTCTCTAGACCCTGATTGGTCAAACTATTTGACAAATGGGTCATATGATTTAGGAACAAGATTGTGATTGGCTGCTGCACTAAACACAATCGTGCACGTAAACACTACAGCTCTGCGATTACCCTTTGTTGTGTTGGACATTTATCGCCATGTAGAGCGTCGGAACCGAATGTGAAATCCTGCGATCGTTTTCGGGCATTTCTGCCCCTATCAGTCATCCCCACATCATCAGAATCAAGATATTGATAACCTGCTAACCCGTCCACCTGGAAAAGGTTCATTTAATTCCCTAAACCCGGTAAATTCTCCCCTAAAGACCGTGTTTCTTCGACACCTGGGTGCACTGTCTTCATCGGCCTGAATGTTTTGTAAGTGTTCCAGTCTGACGCCATATTGACAACCTTCCAGATTCAGTGTAAACGCATAACTATACACAGCCAGCCCAGTCGCTCGCATAGCGTAGTAACAGCGTCTGGTCGGGCTAAGTAACGCATAGATAGAGAGATCCGTCTGTCCGGAGGACTCTTATATTTTGCCATTAACGCTGTCCTCCGTAGACAGTGGGGATCCGTGAAGCCAGACGCGGTCTCCGCGGAACATTCCCCGACGGACAGATAAATTTTACAGACCGATCTTTCGGTCTCAACAAAGTAACGCATAACCTTTCGCTTCAACATGATACAACGTACAACCATACTGCATACAATTACCAATACTTAGTTAGTCCTTCTCTATACGTAGGCCTATGTATGTAGTCGCAGCTTGCCACTGCGTCCTCTTAATGCTGGAAGCTATGTATCAATGTATGTTATACTGGTTAATTCTTTTCAAACCTGACTTTTGGCTTGATATAGATGCCGAGTGACTTCCTTCCCATATCCCGATCCTGTGGCCGTAATCCGTATCTACTTGCTACGTCTACATCTCTCGACTTCGTCCTGCGCCCAGCGACTTCCCGTAGAAGGCTCTCTGTGGACTGGATGGACAAGACTGCTGTGTGACTGTGAGAGCCCCAAGATTTCAAACCTGAGTAGATCTAGTGAGTGGTTGGTCCTACAACGATAGACAGAGTCGGAAACTGGTAGAGTTTGTTGTGTCTTACTGATTGGCTTGTGCATGCTGTGTAAGTAGACTCGTCGGTAACTGGCCGATGAACGTCTATTGACGCCGCCTTAATTCCTTGTCTGAAAATGCCTCCCAATCCATCAAAAAGTATGGCACCAGTACAAATTCACTCACCGAGCCAGAAAAGGCAAAAGGCAAATACTGTAATAGGGCTTGATGCAACTACTAACACTCAAAGAGAGAGGATAAATCTGAATGGCCAGATGGCTGCAAAAGACAGAGGGCACAGTAACAGAGATGGCCGGCCAAATGCTAGTAGAGGGTCTCCAAAAATGACTCAAATTTCAAACCAGAGACAAAGTCCGACAATGCCACCACACAAACAACCTATCAAGCCTGCTGTATCTCCTTCAAAGTCAAGCCAATATGCAGGAAGAAAGAGCGTATCTCCCGAGGTGGGGTCTTATGCCGGCGCCAAATTCAGTGAAGCTCCAACTCCAGACAAGTTGCCTATGCCTCCGTCTCACTGGTTGAGCACTTTCTCCATGCCAGTGAGGGTATGCAGTGGTGTGACTGCCAAAAGTTGTCCTCCTACCTTTAGTGCCGCAAATGGACAATCACCATTTGATCAGATGGCTAAAGATCTGAAAACTCTGCTCAAAGTTGAGTCTTAAAAAGAATGGTTCCAAGTACACTGTAGTGGCATTTCCTACTTTGCCACTTGATTTACTGCAGCTTTTACAAAGAGGTGTTTCATGCTATGATTTTAAGTGCTTTTGTATGCCTGTAAAATTTGGAAGTAAGTGGTATTGTAAGGCCAACTCTTGCTATGTTTTGTTGAGAGATCGCCAATTAGCAAAAAGACTTGTGGAGAAGTATGTATGGTGATGTGAAATGTGTGCAAATGTTGACTGTTTTGAATTTGTCGCTGTTGACTACAAAGTATTAGTTTTCATGAGTGAGCTGACATATAATGTAGGCATGAAAGCTGACGCATTGTTGATGACTACAGAATTTGATTCACTCCTTTAAAATCAATGGTTTTCACCTCAGTCATTTTTTCTACCTAAACCACAAATCTTTAAAATCTGTCTCATCTATACAAATTGGATGCTTCGGGACGATACTACTGTATTTCAGATGAATTGAACTATACTCTACAATCGTACCTTCCAAACAGGCTTTTTATGGTCTGCATGGTTAGACCTTCTGCCACTTTACAACTCAATAATGTTTTTTTTTTTTTTTTTTTTTTTTTTTTTTTGTGCATTGTCAAAACATCACAGCACCAAAAGAGGAGCATAGATTTTTTAGGAGTGAATTTCATTTGTGTCATTTGCAGTGACTATGTGTTGTGATTGTGTAGGTGTGAGATATTTTTAAAGTTTGTATGTGTGTGTGTGTGTGGGTGGGTGTGTGTGTGTGGGTGGGTGTGTGTGAGGGAGAAAGAGAGTGAGTTGGTGTTATTTGTGAGTGTGTATTTCTGTTTGTGTTCAAGCACAAGGGAAGCAATGATCAGTAATCTTTTTAATCTTGATATTAAAAGAGGACAGTTTTGCCAATGTGGACATGTTGACTCGCAAAGAATTTTACATGACGCATTGTTCTTTGTACTTTTATACAAAATTACTGATTTGTAAGATTGTAATTATGTACAAATGCATATATTGTACAAATTGAAAATCTTATGTGTATATTGGGAAGGTACTAAAATATATAGAGAGCCTGGTACAAGTAGCAAGCCCAGATGGAAAATGCAAATTTTCAAAGACACTGCATTGCTAGTTGATTGAATAAGAACAGTGCTCTTAATATTTCACCTGTGCAAATTTTTTAATTGTCACTTTGGAATTATACATGTAACTTTCCCAGACCATTCAAAGCAGCAAGTTGATAACTTTTGTTCTCCTGTTTTGATTTTAAAGTATCCCAGGACACATTATATCACCCTCAGTTTCAGCGGTTGTGCATCAGTGCATGTACTTGTATGTCATTTATTTTTTCCTCTCATGAATGTTGATAATGGACCTAAAAAAGTTAACACCTTGAAAAATGTGTGCTCACGGCTCAGTGGCATCTATATGTCTGTTTAAAAGATTCCATCCCCTTTTGATTTAATGCTTACTCAGTCCTGTCATGCTGGCTACATGGCAGTGTACATTATGCCAAGATAATGTGCCATGTGCAGGCAACCATTGTATGTTCACTCAGCTATACAGTGTACACGTTTCACACTATTCTGTTGAACATGTAGCAAACAAATTTTGCTATTAGATGAAAGTTAAAAAGAGCGCTGTTCTTATTGAAAGGTATACACATTAGAGAGTGAGGGAGAGGCATGTAGAGAGAGAGAATTTTGTAAATAATTGGTGATGGTGCGCTTCAAAAGTGCCAAAGATCACCTGCTTTTTAGATTGCCTCAGCATGCAACCTCGATTTCTACAGATGAAATCATGAAGTGTACAATGGTGATCATAGATTCTGAACAGGGGAGTAATGAAACAATATCACTTTTATGTTGAGTATGAGTGCACAATTTCTGGAGTTTATTTTGTATCTGAAATACAATAGTACCAAAAAACTGAGGCAATCTAAAAATCATCATGTCAGTTGTAAGCCTTGTCATCATTGAAAACAATCAGAATTATTAACCAATGAAACTTTTACGTGATTGAGCCATTTTCAAATTATCCAAAGTTATTTATTTTTTTTTAGTTTCACATACAAAAAAAAAAGATGCTCTGTGAAAGTGACAAAGATGATGACAAGGCTTCCAGTGCAATTTATGTGTGTGTCTGACAGTCACAACATGACAGCACATAATGTACATAGAAAACAAACTATTTTTAAGTATCTTTATACCAGTGTCAAAGTGGTGCTAACAGCAAAATCATGAAGGTGTTTTTTCACTGCCCAAGTGATATGATCTCAAATGTTTGCGCCCTATCTGTGCACTGTGTGTTTTCCTGACAAGTTTTGATTTATCTGGATTGCAACATCATGACTGCTTTTACCCTTACTAAGAAAACTTTTGAGACATTAACCAAATAAGAAAACACAAGTACACATTGTAGTTCAGAAAAAAATATAGACTTTCGTAAATCACATCAGTGTCTATGGTAGAAAAGCTGATGCTTGGAATACATAGCACTCAACTTTGCGTGAATGATAGTGATTCATATGATTTACTCAATTATAAGTAAGCCAGTACCAGCTACGTATACAATATCACATTGCTTGCAGAGCTGCAAATTTGTACAAGCTTGTACATGTAGTTTATATATTTTCTGCCTCTTATTTACATACCAACTGCTATAACAACACTCTACAAAAGTACTCAGATGATTTTTTTATTTTTAATGCCAAAACTTGTGAAACAGTGTTAAAATCAGATCCATTCCTTTGAACCTCCATCCCCATAAATGAATGATTAGGAAAAATGTGAATATTCAAAAGTGGTGTGTACTGTTATTTGTCACTGTTTTCATTCATAGGAACGTAAAATTAATGTTCAAAAACGTAGCTAAATCAGCTGTAGCATGACTGATATCAAGCCATGGCTTGCCAAACTCTTAAAGAAGCATGTGTCTCAGGTGCTTGTGAACACTTGCTGGTAATGTGATTTTGGTTACAAGTCATCTCGGTACAGGGTCATTGCCTGAAATAGCTGAAAATTTTCCCTGGTTTTTCTTTTTTTGTGTGTGTCTGCTTTTGTCCTTTTTTAAAGCAGATCTACAATGTATACAAATTATATGGTGATAGTGCATTTCCATTTTGAGCGCTTGATGTGTGAATGCTAGATGTTTCAAAACATTCCAATAATTCTTGTAAACCAATTTAGATGATTTTGTTTGTAACATGGCTAAGAAACACCTCAGTAAATTACTGCAAAAGCAAAATATACACATGTATGTGGAACCTGTTAAAGCAGAGACATTTCTGCAGCTGATGTCTTACCTCCAGGACAATCATGCAAGTCAGTATTAAGATGTATTTGACCTGCCACTGTCTGATCAGTGTTTGAAAGACTAAGACTGAACCAAGTGCTGGCACTCTGACGGATCCCTATTGCATCAGTGCTTCCAGCGGGGATCCCGATGTCCAGGCAGTTACAGTGGAGAGCAGCACGACACGGGCGGAGAAGTGGACTTCACCTTGAGAATCAGCTTCTAGTCCTCCAAGAGATTTCGTCCTCTGGACCAGCGCGCACTTGACTGTCCAGGAACGTTTGATCAAGCCTGGATGTACCAGCCGGAGAAACTTCTTCGAAGTTACCACCTGCTACTCGGCAATGCCTGATCCAGCTGCAAAGCTGTCGTATCGGCAACCAAACAATTCTCAGCTTTCTCTCTTCACCCTTCTTTCAACTTACCTTTCCCTTTTTCTCTTCCGGCCCTCTTTAGGGCCACCAAATAGCCCAGAAAGAATCTGAATTTTACTCTCATTATGGGATGTTGTGTGTTTGTGTGTGTGCTTTATGTATGTCTGTCTATTTCAAGAATGCAATGCGAAATGTTGGAGGTACAGTCAAACCAGCCTTAGCCACTTGCCCTATGCAGCCACTTAAAAGATTCCCCTGAGAGAGGTTCTACAATTGTATATGTGCAAGACCTTGTCTATGACAGCCATCAGTCTATTAACTATCAGCCCCTTCTTTGTCTCCCTTGGGTGGCCGCTATTGATGAATTTGACTGTACATGTTGTACTGTCTTTTTTTTTCAACTTTCTGATGTGTGTCATAAATGTACACCATGCAAGTGTATTTTGGTCCTTGCAAATGCAAAGAAAGATATTAATCATACCACTTGCTACTTATTGTGAGGCAAAGAAAACCCTACATTGGCCAGGGCCCTGTTTTATCAAAAGATACAAATATAATCGATTTTAAATTTCCTCAGCACACGGGCTGCCATAGACTAAACAATATGACAGAAATCAACTTTATAATCAATTTTAACTCTTCATAAAACAGGGCCCAGACCCGACAACCAAACTGATTAACTTAAAATAGTGGTGTGCTCTAGTGTTGCGAGAACCATTAACTTTTTGTTTGGAAATTGATTTTTTTTTTTTCCGTGGAAGGTTTTTTTTTTTTGTGTGTGTGTGTGTGGGTGTGGGTGTACTTGTGTGTGCATGCATGTGTATGTGCATGTGTGGGTATATGTCCACATGTGGATGTATGTGTGCGTGTGTGCCTTGTTTTTTGTTTTTGTGTTTGCAACTGCCTGAGTTGTTGTGCTAGTAATCTGGAAGGTGAAAAGTTGAAGCTGTCTGCAATGGTTCATGCAAGCAATGAAGGCCCCAGTGTGTTCTAAGTGGGCATCTACGTCAGAACATCGCACAGATGGGAAAAAATTAATTATCTTTATCTTGTTTTAAATTTCTGTGGTAAATCTCAACCTTCAGCTCACTAATCCGCACCTATTTCAGGACTACTGGCTCTAATGATGCACCTTTTCACGTTCCAAGAGGTTTATTTCGTCTTGATTTTCTTTTCTATTTTGGCTCCCCAAAGTTTGCCAAATATAAATCACGAACTGCAGGTAATGGTAATGCACGAGTTGCTATTTTCAGGTCTCCAAAAAAGTGATACATGATCCGTAGATGACCTTTTCACCCCTACCAGAGAGGTTATGTTTTTGCCAGCATTGGTTGGCTTGTTTGGAAAATAATTCAGAGAGCTGTGAACAGATTTGGATGAAATTTACAGGGAAAGTTGATAGGGACACTAGGAACAGATTTCAATTGTACAGGCTAATGTATTGATTCCCCATAGGCTACTGTAGTATAGTGGCTGTGCAACTGCATACTGTAAAAGTGGATATTTTCGCGCGACTAAATTTTCGCGCTAGGCCGGGTCAGAAGAGTTTCGCGTGTTTTTAATTCCGCGGAATCAAGACATCACGCACAGGAACGTATGGCAAGCAAAAATATTCGCGTGTTTTTATTTTCACGCTAGTTTCTGGTTGCGCGAAATGCGCGAAAATTTCAACACCGCGAAAATTTCCACTTTTACAGTACTGTGTTTCTTGTCTGTTGTGCGATTGCTTGCTGAGTGCAAGTGCTTTAGTGCAGTTCACTTTTTTTTTGTGAATATATAATATATTCTAGGAGTCGCTACCAGTACACACTACAGTTTATGCTTTCTCTAGATAAGGATTACCGGTATAGATAATGATTTTATGGATTAGCTTTACTGTATTTCATGGAATACCAGGGAATATTGCATTGTTTATAGGCCATTATAAAATGGGTTCAAGAATGTAGCCAATAGGAAGCACTGAAATGAGTCGCGTGTGCGTGCATTAATTTCTTAGTAAATGCACTGCCTGACCAGGGAGGTGGAAGAGTCTCTCTTCCACCTCCCTGGCCTGACGTACGTCAATGTTTACACTAGCAGTGCGCACTCAATCAGTTGTTACAAGTGCGTCACACGCTACTATACGCGCTGTCAATCCTGTAAACAACTTCTAGTTCGGGCCGCGGGCTGCCACAACAGCCGGCGGCCTTTCTTGTGCATAACACGTGGCGTGGTACGTATACTCTTATACGTACGTACAGTACTTATGTGCGGGATTTCCGAGTGCGACGTGCGTAAATGTTTGGGACGAACATCTTCGGACATCTTGACTTTTGAGCGAGTGCTACATGTAGCTGACTGGTATTGACCCACAAAGGTACGTGAATAATGCTGTTAGTTTTTGACCCATTTTATAAAACAAATGATGCACAGGATTATTTCGTGCGCCTCGTGCATGTCGCACCATTGTCAATACTCTCGAGCGCGCCGCACCTTCACTAACACACTCTATCCTGTGCATCATTAGTATATTATTGCACTCATCTTCGAATCATGCAAATTTGGCCGTAACTTGTGCAATATCCCCTTTTAATTATGCCATTTTCATCGCCATCCAATATAATATGAATATTGATTTCATTCAGTTTCAATTCTTGCCCGTGAGGAAGTGTTAGGTGAGATAATGAGAAAAATCTTCTGATATATGAATGAGCATATACATTGTGTCATTGTTTGAGGAATTCAAAGTTTATTAATGAAAATATTTATTTTGAAATGGCCAAGATATCCAAAACACCGATTCCAATAAAGATGGGGCCCACCTTTTATTAGGATTGTTTCACTTTGTTTTTGGATATCTCGGCCATTTCAAAACCTATTTTCATCAAATAAACTTTGAATTCCTCATAGAATTGTGTGCTCCTCCACATTTCATATTAAAGTGGTTTCCAAGTATCTTGCATGAACTTAAAAGCTGAATCCTAATCTCCACCAATGCTATACATCTCCCCCTGTAGTCCAAGGTAACTAGTAAACTTTCTCTTTGTTCCAGTCTGCCTCAAAAACAACCTGGGCTTTCTTGCATAAAAAGATGCAAATTGAAATATACTGTATACGCTATATATTTTGCGGGGGTTTTTATTTTCGCGAATTTCGCGAGTCGGGAGCTATTCGCGAAATTAACAACACGCGAAAATATTACCTTCCAAAATGAACCCCTTGCCTTGATGATACGAACATTTCAGTATACAAATGATGCACAGGTCCGAGTGCGTCAGTCGGAATTGTGTGCATAAGGTAACTATGGAATGCTTAACCCACGAGGCGAAGCCGAGTGGGTTTAGGCTAAATTCCATAGTTACCGCATGCACACTATATTCCGACTGACGCACGAAAAGACATGTGCGTCATTTGATTTATAGAATGGGTAATTTTCTTGTCAAAAACCCAGTTTTCTATCGTGTTACCCGATGACAAAATTACTGGTTGCATTTCCTTTTGGCTTGCCGTAAGGGGCATGCATACCCGTACTTACCGTTTTTACTGGATGCATGGCCAGCCATGCATCAGTTTTTACTGGATGCATGGCCAAGCTGAGTGCGCGAACGCTTGCTTTAGTGCGCGAACCTTTGTTACAAGTACGCGTACTCTTGCTAAGTGCGCGATAACATGTTTACCACTGTGACTCAGCGGTGCGGCCAGTAAAAATGAACACATAGCTCTCGACCAATCAGATCGCAGGATTCTCGCTACCCATTCTATAATACTAGTTTACCATGTCATGGCTTACCGAACAGACCATTCTGGCTAAGCTTGTTTACGCACGTCCACGTCTACTTACGAATACTGTAGAGAGCCAATCCATTATCGCAAGGGGACCACTCATCAAAAATCTAGCGCGATGACCTTAACCACTTCAAAAATGTTGAATTCCAACTTACTAGTTCGCAGAGTTTGGTAAGTTTTTTTCATGCAGTGTATAACTAGTATCATTCTTGTTTGCTAGTAAGTTGAAAATTCACACTTTCTTTGCCACTTCATATTTTCTCTGATCCCCCAATCGCGAATTTAACCACTCGCGAAAATGTGTGACAGCGGCAATTCGTGAAAATTTATGTACACGAAAATTATAGCGTATACAGTAAGTCAGAAAATAAAAAGTAAGTCAGGTATCAGCCAATCAGAATTGAGTACATGAATGTATTCAGAGACATACATGTGTGTTTAATCTCAACTGTGCAACAGGTCCCAGCTCATGGTAGGTTTGCTGCTGATGTACCGTACAATGTATGTCCCCCCCCCAAAAAAGAAAAAAATTACAATGGGAGCTCCGCAATGGTATCTTTAAAAATAGTGAATCAATCTAAATACAAATTCAGGGTATGAAACTATAACTCATTGCCCACATCTGAAAGAAAACCCCATTCGATTTGCTTCAGATACAGTGGTCAAAGAGAAATGAGGAATTTTGTAGAGGATGTCAGGAATCTCTTTCCTCCAAGTTTTGTCTAGTGTATTCACTCACAAGAGCATCGAAGTGCTAAACTTGGAAGAATCAGACTCATGAGATGCTTTACAACAATCCAAATTTCTCTGTGACCGCTTAACCAAACTGAATGGGGTTTTCTGCAAAATAGAGCTAAGATGTTACATTTTAAGACCTTGAAGTAGCATTTAGACAGTTTAATCATGTTGGGTGTTACCAATGCGAAAATCTGATTGTACTTTTTTTGGGACATACAGTACATGAACTAAGAATAATATGTTGCATTCACTTTCTTCCATGAATGGAGATATTCAGAGATTCATGAAAAAAAAAGAAGGTAAGAATGTAACAAAAGGGTCGGCTACTGGGTTCATGCAACTTTCTTTCTGATGTAAACAATTCAGGTCACCCTAAAAATGTTGCTTGTTTTGAAAGTTTACACAGCTATAGCTGTGTCAACGTATGCACCACAGAGTGGGTGTGAATGCACTTTTTGACCCAACCTTGTACAAGAACATTCTACATGGTTCTTATCAGTGTAGTTCCTGTGACTTGCCAGGTAATCGCAAGGTAACTTCCGTTTAAAAAGAAACAAACAAAATAATACAAGCTTGTCCTGGAAAGAACTTTAAGTGCAGCTAACCCACCCTTACAGGAACGAACAAACAGTAACACCTGTGCACTCCCACACAGTTGGATATGAGTCATGGCTAGTTGCCTTGGTGATGGCTGTTCAGGACCTGCTGGATGGTTTGTGTATTATGTGGTGTGTGTGTATATGTGTAAACTAGCAGCTATCACTGTTCAGTGTATCAAGAATATGTGCCAACGATGACTAAATGTCATGTACTTTGTGGCGCCAGGGCTCACCCCTCTTCCAAGCTAGGCTACATAATCAAATAATGTAATTATAATATAGTAAAAGATACTAACAAAAACTAGGCTCTGGTGGGAATCTACAGTTGATACCCTTTATTGGGAGAACCAAAATGGATAAGCCTGCCGGTACATATAAATTTGTGTCAAATTTGCAACCCCAGCAAAATTGATTATAAAGTTGATTTCTATAAGTCTATGGCAGCCTGCGTGTTAGTGAAATTTATAATTGATTGTATCTTTTGATAAAGCAGTGCCCAAAGTCTTATCAAAATTATACATACAAAAGTTAGAGAATTTGAAAGGTTCACGTTTTCATCGGTTATATTGATTGCAAATCACATTTGCAAAGTAGGTGAGTAGTTATTGCCTCGCAAGTCTTGCGTGTCTTCTCTAAAATTCAATTTCACTACACTACACTACTGTAGGCTATGCAGAATTGTACTAGTAATTTAGCAAGTGGTTCTACAGTGTAGGTAGCTGCTAAATTTACCAAGTTATTTGTAGTACATTGTACATATTTATGTACAATTAAAGCAAAGGGAAAAACTCATTACAATATCACCTCATTCAGTTTCCTCTTTCATAGACTACATGTAAGATCAACAATTACCAGGGTTTCAAAAATGAAAGAAAACATATGAAACTCTCTAGTCTTCCCCCATCCGGTTTTGAAGATACATTGTACATTAACTGTTCTGTTCTTGTGAGTGTGAAATGCAAGAAACATTTTGAAATCAAATGTTCTAGATTGAAAACTCTTTAAATTTAAATCAGTAGAAACCTCCACAGCCACCCTTTACATGAATATGTGTGTGTGTTCACATCATCCCTGTATTACCCTATTAAAAATTAGTGTTAACCTGTTCCTCTTGCAAATTCACCAAACACCTTCAATGCTCCCAAATGAGATTCTTTTTGCAGGTGGACAGAGAACGGACAGGTTGGTAATCCACTTGTGCAAAAGCAGTCAAGCGGTACATTCACCTCCTTTCCATGGTCAACTACATGTGCCATCAAACAATGGAAATATTGATCAGGCGCGAGGGGCTCACAAACTTTTTTGTTATACATAAAAGGTGCACTTGGATGGGGTCAGCGAAATCAAATATCTCAACCTTGATTGCTATGTACAAGTTTTACAGCATAACAAGCGCACACTTCATTGGAGAAAAGGCAAATAATACTGCGATACACACAGGCCACTGTGTAAATTGCAGCCACTGCAGTACACTGATCAACTGCACTATGATATGTAAACCATTTTATTAAACCCTATTCTAACTGGGGGGGTCAAATTGACCCCCCCCCCTCGACGTTTCGCGCCACAATTCCACAACGCGCAAAGATTTTGCCGCGTCGTTTCATGACTTTTTTCATTGAAGTCTCCCGCATATTTTGAGACCAAATTTGCGACGTCCGGGTACACCATTCTTAAGTTATGCAATGTTTTGCATATGCATGTCAACCCGAAAACCGCTCAAATTCATGATTTCGTGTGCAAATCCAATGCAAACTGTGTTTTTTTGTTTAATTGATATAAATTAGATTATTTCAACTTTTAACCATTGAAATAAATCAATTCTAATGTAGATAAGCTTGAAAAAGTGCCTCCAACAAATTTTGGCAAAAAAACAATGGAAAACAAAAGATCGAAAAAACAATAAAATACATAAGAAATTAACAAAACAATAAAAAATAAAAGAAAATGATTTTGATTGCACTATTTTTTTACAAGAAAATTGTTTGATGTGTCTTGAGGAACTCTGACACAAAAATTTAATAATCCTTCAGTCTTTTTGATGGAGTTATGGGTGAAAATATGATTTCATGCGTTAATTTGCATAATAAATCTATTAAAAAATATGAAATCAACATTTTTCCATTGTATGACCATGTAATCTTGTAGTTGACATCGGGCTCTATGTTCAGGCAAAATTTTGCGGCGATCGCGCGATCGGCGGCCGAGATCTGAAGGGGGGGTCAAATTGACCCCCCCCCAGTAAAAACTTGGTCTCAAATAGCCCAGTTAGAATAGGGTTAAACAATGTTACTAGTAGTCTTTTTTTTTCAAAGATTTGTTGGAGGGATATAAAACAAATAAGCCATGCACTGTTACGAACCACTAGTGAAATAATGGCACCATTCTCTTCAGGGCTGCTCAACTTGGAAAATACTGCTATCTTGAACTAAAGCCTCTCAGTGCATGGTATACAATGTACATGTATACCATTTCCTCGAGTGAGGAGAGTTTGATATGCATAAAATCTCTTTAGGTGCCCCAGGGGTAGACTGGTACATGTATATATGTAAGTGTGTGTGATATCCTCTTGGATAGACACAACATCTGCAGTACGAGTGCATATGTACACGTTTACCACATGAATGTAAAAAGAAGCAACAAGAAGTACTGCACCGCACGACAAACAAAATATCAGGAGAAACCAGTCATTTGTTTTGCAGAAAGCTCCTTATATTCATAATTGAGTTTTTACATGTACCACAGAAGCAAAGTCGAAGTTCTATAGAGTAGACAGAAACTGATTTACAAAATACATAAAAGGAAATTGCTGACAAATATTGGTTATTACAATGTGATGCTGCTTTTTTTTTTGCTTCCCTTGAAGCTATTATGAGCAACAAGCTATTCTTTCTACAAAGGTAGCTGTACAATGAGAAAATAATGTGTGCAACTTAAGAGAGACCCTTCATGTACATGTGAGCAGATCTTTTAAAAACAAATACATGTATATGCAAGCATTTTGACATTCACTTGTCTAGAAGATTTTTCCTCCTTTTTATATACACTGTAAATGATACATTGATTGTTGTAAGTTATATAGGTCTACATCAAGCTGCCTTATACATTGTGTCATCAAACTGCACACTTTCTTAATATATTTGTACCTTTCCAACCTCTAAAGTTATCAAAGGTTACCAGAGAACTACTCATTGTCAAATATGTCCTGGCACATCTACCTAAGATGTGTATACATGTACATGTATTAAGTAAATAACCATAATTTAAAAAAAAATAGTTCTGTAATGTTTTCCACTGCTGATTTTCTAAAACATGAAATATACAACCAAAGTGCATTGACCCTTTCAGCAAAGTCTTACAAACCACTAGCAGGCATAACCCTCAGCTGGTGATAAGTCTCTCTTATTAGGCCACTTCCTCTGTAATCATTACGTACAGCATGTATTTCTGTTGTATAAAAGGAACGCGTACCAATTAACCTCTACATGCACTCTTCTGATATTAGTGTCTAAGCTTTCTCATCTTGTTTTGCTTAGAACTACTAGCGATGCAAGGTAAATGCTACAATTGTCTATAGGTAGGGCTCGACATTCACAGTGGCCCAGTGGTCCCGAAGTTGATGTCGGGCCACCAAAATTCCTTCTTGGTGGCCCAATCGGGCATCTAAGGTTTAGAATGAATATTCGTATCTCTTTTTATCTGGGGCCATATTTTTATTTTTTTTCGGGCTACCAAAATTTTATATATTTGAAGATTTTAGTGGCCCAAATGAGCTATCAGGAAAAAAAAAACAACAAAGTTAGTGTCTTGCTCTTCTACAGGCATCACCAGGTTGAATGACCAAAAATGCTTTTACTGTACAGTGTTTTCAAGTGGCAAACTGTACCTGAAAAACCTGGCAGACAAGTATGACACAAATCTTGGCTAGTGTGCATACAGTATGTACATTATGATGAAACCACACAGAAAATGCCTCAACGTAAGTTACTGCACAACCTTGGTTCAAATTACATGGCAAGTTCAGTAATACAAGGACAAGATGATTTAATTGACAACTCACAGCAGGACAATGCTTATTTTTGATTTAAAAACTATGAAAAATCAAGAAAAAGAAATGTAAGAAACAGACAGAATTGCTAAATTCCAAATTGGCAGTGGTTTGCTAACAATTTCCACTACAATTCTTGCAAGTAAAATTCATTCATTGTAAGTCCTAAGTAGCCATGCTTCCTATGTATCTGGTATTGTATACAGCCATCACATATTACAGCATGAGTGTCATGAGGCAAACATGTATTGCGCAAGTTGTGACGAAATGTGCGCGTGTTTTCTTTGAACCCTTCCTCTTATTGCGACACCTGAAACTACATCCACTTCCTGCTAGTCTGACATGAGCTATGTACACAATGACATTATCTTTAATAATGCAGACAATGCCAGACATTGGGCTGTGAATATTTGGTATACACAACAAACACAGCATTCTTAAATGAACTCACAGTGTATCTGCACTGTAGTGGGGAATTCCCTTAATTGGGATTTCCCCCCTTTTTTCAAGCCCCAACAAAGGAATTGCTCCTCAACATACAAACATTATGAAAGGTCATGAGTTCAAGAGAGCTATCAATTTACATGCCATGCACAGGTAAATACAGGATAGGTACTATGTACACCTAATTTTGTTATTTTATCTATTTAGTGCTCTTTTCCCACTCTCAAGCAACCTTAATATATTCGTATGTACATATCATCTTTGTCCCACAACCATATGAGACTTGGCAAAGAATGCAGAATTGCTACTCATAAAGATATATTTACATGTTGGTTTTCCCAAAACTGCACAGCAGGCAAAGCGTAGTCTTACAAAACAGTCGGACAATTTAGATGGCATATTTCTAGGTTGTTTTTTCTTTTTTTCTAAACCCAATTTCTGGACACTTATATTTTTGTGTCAACCTACAAGCACGTTCCACCATTTATTTCAGAGTGGTTCCTTGAAACACAGTATAGCTCTTTTTTAATGAGGAACCACTGAAGTTACCCTTTTGTGGGTCATACTCTTCAAATACGCACCCCACCCCCTCTAAAAAAGAAGAAGAAAGAGTGGGGGTGGGGTTGCAGTGAAAACTTGAACTATTGTTATTCATCATTTACTACTATCTTTTTCCATTTAAAAACATTTCTTTTAAAGCCACTTAATAGACTTACATGCCACTTAACAGACAGACTTACATGCATAACTTTGTACAGCCATAGTTGGACTAAACATTTCATTATTGCTATACACAGCCTTCTCATGCAAGAAAGAATAGAGTTTAGAGTTCCAGTAGTGATACACAATATATATTAATTAAAAACACATGGACTAGCATGACTACTACAGTCAACTCTGCACAAATTGAAGTCACACAAGTCACATTTCTATTATATCAAAGGTCTTGCGTCAAACTGTGAATGCATGCAGTAAAATCACATCATGTAAGTCAAAAATTGCCTTGTTGGTCTGTACATATTCTTAGGTCCAAGTGAGATTTGAACTATGCAGTGCTGACTGTATTTCATAATCTAACTAAATGTGCATTACATAGGCATGAGATCACTGAAGAACCTCTTGCCTCACAGCAGTCTATGTTGGAGATGGTACTGAGCTGCTACGGCAGTATCTCCGGGTGTTCAGTTCCAGCTCCTTCTGCAAAGAGAAAAAAGAAAGAAAGGATGATTGAAATAAGTTGATTGTTTGAATCGTCTTCATACATTTCATTGTCAGTCTTGCATGCATTTCCTCAATTAAATCTGCTATTTTTTAGGCATTTGATTCTCAGCACTGAGACAGCCTAAGCAAAACATATTGTTATCCATTTCATTTTATCTTCTCTTTTTTTTTTTTCTTGGGGGGGGGGGGGGGGGCAAAGTTAGTAGTAGGGCAGATATGTAACAAAAATTGGTTGAAATGCTCACATCCGGCGGAAAGTATGAAATTTTGCATATAGGGGTATTTTGGGGCACTGATTTCAAATATTGCCGGATCCAAGAGATCTTATCACAGGGTTGGCCGCCATTTTGAATTCCAATATGGCCGACATCACAAAACAAATTCAAAAATCCCTATCTTCAGTTCTGAATGACCTGTGGCACCAAAATTTGGTACACATGAGCGTTTTGACACATTGAATTTGATGACAGATTAATTTGGAGTGGCTGACAAACATCGAATGGAAGCCATTTTGAATTCCAATATGGCCGCCTCGATGAAATATTCAAAATCCCTATCTTGATTTCTCAGTGGTGAGTGACCCTGAAATTAGGGGTAAACAAGTATTTTAACATACTGAGTAAGAATATTAACTGATGTGATGTGTCTGACAAATGCAATGCCTACGAAGACAAACATCATGACTAACATTCACGGGCATGTCAAAAAGTGCAGCAAAAAGGAAGCATAATGCACCTTTCACTGACGTCACAATGTAAATACAGCAGCGCGCACTCTATCAGTTACAAATGCGCGCTCAATCAGGTAGCCTAATTTACAAACCCGAGATAGAGATTTTCAACACTCCAACATAGCAAATATGTATAAAAATTCAAATTGGCTGCCGTGCAGCTTGTCAGACAAATAAAATAAGTCTGTTATTGAAGTCATCATATCACCATGCTTTAATACATCAAATTCCAATGGCTAATGTCATTCAGAACTGAAGATAGGGATCTTTGACGGCGGCCATATTGGATTTCAAAATGGCGGCCGACCCCATTGTCAGACCTCTTGGATCCGGCAATTTTTGAAATCAGCGCCTCAAAATACCCCTATATGCAAAATTTCATACTTTCCGCCGGATGTGAGCATCTTTTTCACATATCTGCCCCACTATAGGTCCTGGATATCTTTTACTTGACTGTGTATGTGACTAATGAACAGATGATCAGCAAAGTCCATTGCACTTCCATGCTATGACTGAAATGTGGCAAAGAGTAAGAAGAAAAAAAAAACAATTCAGGAAATATGGCCATTGCTAGCCTTTGCAATGCATAGCATTCATGAAATATGCATACAATGTATCTAAAAATCACTGTTGGGTAGGTAAAATGAATAGCTGCATGAGAGTTTATGCTCATTTATGAAGTATGGGGACACATTAGTGGGATTCATATACATGCATGCCAATTAGCATGATACAACCTCAAAATTTGCATCACAATAATCCCACCAATTATTGCGATCTGCATCGTCATGCAAAGCCCAAGATATCCTGCGCTTATTTCTGAATTATCCTGATAATTTGCCACGTATTGTCCGTGTGAACGCTGGACCTAATAAATAATCTCAAGATTTTATATCCCATCAGTCAAAGTGCACATCACAACAGCGTGCGCACCACACCACTGTGACATGCAAGAACAAAGGGCACAAGGAAGCGTACATAGTGAAGAGCACTGTGTACGCCAATTAGTGGGATATTTCTGTACCTGTGAACTCTTGCACAAAAATCTCGAGATATGGATCGCAGTTGTTATCCCGCTATTTTGTACATGTGAATCAGAATGTATAAAATGCCTGCTGGGGCAGATTTTTGCTTTTTCTGCTTGTTTTTTTAGGTACTGTAAAAGTGGGAAATTTTCGCACATTTCGCGCAACCAGAAGCTAGTGTGAGAATCAAAGCACGCAAATATTTTTGCATGCCATATGTTCCAGTACTTGATGTTTTGATTTCGCGAAATTAAAAACAAGCGAAAGTCTTTTTACATGGCCAAGCGCGAAAAATTAGTTGCACGAAAATATCCCCTTTTACAGTACTCATTGAAGACTAATGGTAGTGGAAAAATGCAGTAGATTTTGGGCTATCAAGCCACTATCTCTCCTTGATGTACATTGTACTTCATTGGCCATTTCTCTTCACAGCTGTTGCAAAATTCATCAAGTTTACCTGTTGTTTTCATTATCTAATTTTGTCTTTACTTATAACTTTGAATGATAGAACCAACTGATCAGCTGTTTTCTGATGAAAGCTGTGATATCATCTATGATCAGCTGTGCATCCTCTTCCCTTGAGATGTTTACCAAATAAAGGCATACATGTACCACACTTAGTGCTGCACAGTAATGATAATGGCTGCATCATGATCATTCATTTTGATGCTGGCAGATGATGATGCAGCGTTCTTTGTGGGATTCTAAAGAATGATACCGCAAAAGCCTATAACAATGACTGCACTATCAACTCTACTGTTTATGCTTAAGGTAAAACATCTGTGTTGTAACTGCCTTAATTGATCAGGCAAGTTGTTGATCTTTTCTACAATGAACACATACAGACTTCATCTGTGCAATTACCAAAAATTTCAAAATCACTACAATTTCAGCACAAAGTTCCATGATTTTGCTGCTTGTCATTCAAACCATGGTACATTGGCTAAGTGGGAAGAAATAAGCCAGAAAACACAAACAAACCCAACCTTTGCACAAGTTTGTCATTATCTGTAATTGCATCATTTATATGTTACCTCCATAACCTTGAACTCTTTAGGCCTATCCTAATAACCAAATCAGGGTGCTACATAAGCACTTGCCCGATTGCCCGGGGCAAGTAAAAACCAAAGTCGGGCGAGTATTTTGGAGCAATGAGAAAAAATGCTTGCCCGAATTGGGCAAGCAAAACGTCTTTAAGTCACTTTTATTTTGCAACACTTACATGAAGAAGTCCCAATGCAATTCAACACCAACACTCTATTGAACCAAGTTTGTAACTCCCCACATGTGCTGTTTATTCGAGTGATTGTGTTCTGTCAAGCCCTTGACTTTACAAGTGATTTTCTATCATTTTCTTATGTCTTTGGACTTTCTTTTTGGGCAAGTAAAATTTATGTTCAGGCAAGTGTTCTGCAACAATTTGAAAACATGCTTGCCTGACCGCGCAAGTGGTAAAAAAATGTTATGTAGCACCCTGCAAATCAATTGCCTTTCTGCTTGAATTCACTCTATTTATTAAATCCAACTTGAACATCAAGTGGCATCTCATTCATTGATGCCTACTCACGTCAATGCATTTTTTCATAATAATAATAATAATAACAATAATAATAATAATAATAATAATAATAATAATAATAATAATAATAATAACAATAATAATAAAAATAAAAATAATAATAATAATAAAAATAATAATAATAATAATAATAATAATAATAATAATAATAATAATAATAATAATAATAATAACAATAATAATAAAAATAAAAATAATAATAATAATAAAAATAAAAATAATAATAATAATAATAATAATAATAATAATAATAATAATAATAATAATAACAGACATTTATAGAGCGCCTTTTCCACTGGATTCTTGAAGAATCTTTTTAAAGAAACAATGAACATAGCACATTCTAATGTACAGTAGACCTCGCATAAGTCGACAACTCGCTTAAGTCGACACAATAAAATAGTCCCGATTTTTGCCTTTGTTATTCCTTGAAAATTTCCTCGTCTTAGTCGACATTTATAAGTCGACAACTCGCGTAAGTCGACCTGATTTTTCAGTGCCAACTGAGCTGAAATACGTGTTAATTCCCTCGTCTAAGTCGACATAATTTTTCGCTCAAAATCTTATCGCCATTCTCTGAAAAAGAATTGTTTTCCCGCTGCGATTCGCTGCGTTTCTACTCGGTAATTCGCTAGTGTACGGCGCGGTAGCGTTCGCGCCATGCGTCCATTGTCTTGTTATGCCAGAATATAGAAAGGACATACACTAATTTACACCGGAGCAAGTATCCAAGACAGTTCACTTTACCCCTTTTCTCCCTCTCGTTTTTCTCAAAATGCACAAATTTTGTACACTTATATGTCCCAGTAGGTATTCATTATCCGAACATGAAATAGGTGTTTTTGTAAATCCGAATATTCTATCGTTGATTATTCCGAAGCGGTATTAAAACCAGGGCCCTTTCTAAGAAGATTTATTACAATGCAACTAATAATGCAACTCAAAAAATCAAAAGCAGGTGTATCAAATCACACGCAACTTTGGCATTTAAATGCAAGTGCGTTGCTGAAAAGACTTGCGTTTGATAATCATATGAAACTAGAAAATAATTGTACGTACCTGAAACTCAATTGCGTTTAAACGCAAGTCTAAAAATTAAATGCAAGTCCATCAAATCACACGCAACGATGTATTTAAACGCAAGAGCGTTGCCGAGAAGACTTGCGGTTTTTGTACGAAACTAGAAACTGCGTTTAAATACATCTCTCTACATCTACGGAAGTGCATTATTGTTGAAAATACTTGCTTTATACTTTTTTCATTTCGTAAGCAAAATTAGAAATTAAACGCAACTCTGAAAATCAAATGCAAGTCCATCAAATCACATGGAACGCTGAAAGACTTGCGTTTGATAATCATACGAAACTAGAAAATTGTAGGGAACTTTTTTTTTTTTAACTCAATTGCGTTTAAATGCAACTCTAAAAATCAAATGCAAGTCCATCATATCACACGTAACGCTGTATTTAAACGCAAGTGCGTTGCAGAAGAAACTTGCGGTTTTTTGTACGAAAATATAAGAAACTGTGTTTAAACGCATCTCTAAACATCTACGGAAGTGTGTTATTGTTTAAAAGACTTGCATTATTTTTTTGTTTCGTAAACAAAATTACAAATTAAATGCAACTCTAAAAATCAAATGGAAATCCATCAAATCACACGGAACGCTGAAAGACTTGCACTTGATAATTACACGATACTACGTATAAAATTGTAGGGAACTTTTTTTTTAACTCATTTGCGTTTAAAGGCAACTCTAAAAATCAAATGCAAGTCCATCAAATCACGTAACGCTGTATTTAAACGTAAGAGCGTTGCAGAGAAGACTTGCGGTTTTTGTACGAAACTATAAGAAATTGCGTTTAAACGCATCTCTGAACATCCACGGAAGTGTGTTATTGTTTAAAAGACTTATCGTAAGCAAATTTAAAAATTAAACGCAATTCTGAAAATCAAATACAAGTCCATCAAATCACACGGAACGCTGAAAAGACTTGCGTTTGATAACACAAAACTAGAAAATTGTATGAAATTTAAACTCAATTGCGTTTAAACGCAACTCTAAAAAATCAAATGCAAGTCCGTCAAATCACAAGCAACGCTGTTTTTAAAACGCAAGAGCGTTGCAGAAAAGACTTGCGGTTCTTTTCCGAAACTAGAAACTGCATAAAAATGTACGGAAGTGCGTTATTGTTGAAAAGGCTCGCATTATTTTTTATTTCGTAACGGAACTTACGCCGTGACCGAACTTAGTCTGCACTTGCAGGGGAAAGACATCGCAACATTTACACGTTTCAAACTACCAAAACGCATGCTGCTTCACAAAATGTCAATGAAAAAAAATGATAACGAATTATTGTTAAAGTTCGCTATGCCGAAGTTTTAAATCTCAGTCCAAAGTTAAATTAGTCCGACAATGGTAAGAGGTTTGTTTTTACGAAGGTTATAGTAGTCCGAAAGATGTCGTTTTCGGATGAACAAACTTTTCTTCTTCTTTTTATTTCAGACAGGCCCGCGCCGTTCAGAGCGGTAATGTTGCGAATCGGAGCGCGAGAACAATTCATTTTCAGAGTATGGCAATACAAATTTAAGCAGAACAAATATGGCGACTTAGGGAAGGAAAAATCACACATATTTCAACTCAGTCGGCACTGAAAAATAATCTCGACAGAATCATGCGAAATCACACGCATATCTTCCCAGCAAAGCACTTGAATTTAAATCGCAAAGTTTAATGCAATTTTGGGGAATTTGCCTTTGATATTTCAAATCAAGTTTAAAACGTTAAGTGTCTAGAAACGGGCCTAGGTTTTCGGATCCCGCTCTCTCAAAATCTCTCTATAGAGATTTGGGAATTGTGCGTTGTCGTTACTAACCCGCGCAAGATTTATGCATGAACTAAAACATTATTGTTGCTCATGTCAGTAGGCATGTTTTGGCGGCAAAAGGAGTAAGATATGGGTAGCGATCCGCATCGTGATCAAAATCTTACTCTGTACAGGGGAAATTAATTTTCATTTATAAGTCGACAAAATGTCGACTTACGCGTAAGTCGACATTCGCGTAAGTCGACGTGTTTTGCTCAGTCCCGATTATGTCGACTTACGCGAGGTTGACTGTAGTGTCTTTTGAGTTCATGCTGTAACTTCTCTCCCTCTCTCTCTTGGTGAGTGTGTTTCTAAGTCAGTGTGTCTTTTGTTTATGCCCCTGACTTGCATGAGTCTCTGGTAAGCAATTAATGTACTTCACAATTTGCTGGTGTCAGGACATACAAATGTATATTTTCGTTTGTTTGTTTGTTTGTTTACCATCAGCGCTATTCATCGGTTTATTGAAAGATATCATCCAGTTCACAGAGCAACATAGATGCTGGGAAAAAAGAAGAATATAAAAGAGGTGTATAAAAGGTAATACTATGAGGCTAGATGAAGAATAGAGGGAAAGATTATATCATTAGTTATCAATAGATGCTTTTGGTGAAATCAGTTTGCCTCCACATAGAGATATCTAGATGCTGTTTTGAAAGACAGGATTAGAAGAGTACAGATAGTCAGAAAAATGTCCCATTGTCCACTTTCATGATGAAGTTTAAGATACTTTAACCCTAATTTACCTGGGGGGCATAATGCCCCCCCCCCCTCGACAAATTTTGGCACGCAAATCTTTTTGACCGCGCCGTTCGCTGACTTTTTACTTTCAAGTCTTGCGCAACTTTTGAGAACAAATTTGTCGTGCCCGGGCATACCGTTCCAAAGCCACGCCCCTACAAAAAATTTTCGTCAACCCCAAAATTGCTAAAAAACGTGATTTTGCGTACATAGTCAATACAAATTGTGTTTTTTCAATTAATTCATAAAGATTCATATTTTTAATTTTAATGGCTGAAATCAATTTATTTTAGTATCATTATGCTTCAAAAAATGTGTATGACAAATTCTGCTGAAAAAACAACAAATACAAAAGTTCGAAAAAACAACGAAATACATAAAAAATTGATAAAACAATAAAAAACATAAGAAATTGATTTTGATACTGAAATTTTTTTTACGCAGAAATGTTAAGAATGTCACTAGGAATATTTACACCAAAAATCAGCATTCCATAAGCTTTTATAAGCCAATTACAAACAAAAATGAGGTTTTTTTGCATATATTTGCATAATTAATTTAAAATAGAAAATGCAAATTTTTTGAAAATTTAACTTAACAGTCTTGTAGATTACATCCAGCTTTATGTTCATGCAAAATTTTGCGGTGATCGCGCGATCAACGGCCGAGATCTGAAGGGGGGGGGGGGGGGGGGGGCCATAATGCCCCCCCCCCCCCCCCCAGGAATTCAAGCTCGCTAAATAGCCCAGGTAAGTTAGGGTTAAGAAGCTTTGAATGGGGAAAGAAAGACCAAAATATGATGTAACATTTCATTACAAAAGAGCAAGGACTGATGAAATCTATGTGTGTGTGTTTTTAGAACGTAATGTCATGATTCGTTATTAATGACGGTAACTTGAGAGTTCAACAAATCAGCATCACACATATATTGTAAATTAGCTGATCCTTACTACTATCTTGTTTTGTTTTATTGGCAAATGGAGGAGCACACAGTGTAATTACTACTGAGATGAACTCTAGCATGCTGGAAACTCACGCCATCTTTCCAATGGAAGCAAGTGAACACACACATATATTTCATAATGAAAATCCCTTCCACGAAAGTTGTGCATATATAATATATCTTTCTTATACATTGTCTGATATGTCACTGAATTAATTCTTATCAATACAGATCCCCCAACCTATCTGAGCACAAAATCAGTCTTGTTGAGAAGCCAGATTGATATCAAATTTTTGACTGGATTGCATCGCATTTCCTTCATGAAAAAGAAGAATCTGGCATAAAATACAGTATAACAAGGACTAAAATCTGGGAGTTCTTTTCCTCCATTTTTAGAATGGTTGGGAGATCTGCAATAAATATTTTGAGTATGAAGACTTTCTGATGACTATGAATTAGAGTGCCAATTATTAAATGCCATTATAGTATGGATTAACGCACATTATAGTACCAGTATACGTTGCATTACACGAGAATGAAGGTAAAAGAAAGGCTAGGCTTGATAAGTTTCAGTATAATATGTGTGGGACTGACCAGTCTTAGGTCTCAAGTGACCAGTAGCCTGTGAACAGAGAAGAGAACAGAATGCACATATTACAGCCCCCAAAAGGTGAACATGTCTGCTCTTTTGGAATTATCTTCATTCATGAAATCAACTTTCCTTTTCAAACGTTTGAAACTCAGTTTCACGTCTCAGCATCATGCAATTTCTCATCCAAAATACACACAATGAATATTCCAACCCTGGGTGTGGAAGTACACAGCGATAGAAGCAGTCAACTTTGCAATGCACCCAGACATTTGAAAACAAAACTATTCTGAGACGCATCATTCCTTAGTGATTCTGCCGTTTCTGAGCATTTCACTGTCTTTCTTGTTGAAATGAGGTACCATGGTCAACACAGTCTGTAATATCTCTGCACAGATTGAGAGTATTCTGTGTGAAGAATATTTCATGTATTTAAGAATAAATGTGCTAACGAAGGGTATCAATCATACTTGAGTGTCAATCATATTTCTATAATCTTGATGACTATCATATCCTGTATTTTCAATTATTTGTCTAAAAGCAAATTGAAAGTCAACCATGAAGACTCCGGCAAATGGACATCTTATCTGGATCAAATTTCTTCACAGGTGCCTGAATTGGTGTGTATTGTGTTAATTTTCAGTTCTATCTATGAGTAATAAAAATGCCTCTGGTCTCTTCAATGGTCCCGTTGATTAATGGTAAGATGAAAAACGTGTGTAACGATTACATGTATTACAGGTTGATGCTGAGGAACTGCAGAAAGCTGACATTACATAGTGCTGTTTTTATGCAAAGTGAAAACGGACTGGATTTAGAATATCGAGGGTGCATTTCCAAATGCCCGTTTGTAACCATCTGATTATCCAAGTTGAAATTAGATTTATCGACTGTAATTTCACTTGGGCACAAGAAGTATCTGAGGATACTATACTAGTAGTTCAGAGCTTCATAGAATGATTGCAAGACAGACTGACACTGACCATTCACATGCATCCTGCCTAACTTTATTTTTCAAGAAGCGCAACCTACACTTTCAAAAGTTAAGTAAAAATGTACACATTAAATGCATACGTGACCCAGCCCCCGTATGAAGGCTAATGTGCCCTCAGTTTGTCCAAAATTAATAACTATCTGCCAATTTGGCTTCATTGATGTCTCATTTCTTTGATGGGTGAAAGGAATTTAGGGTTTTACTATAGGAGTGAAAGAATCATTCAGTGGGCCTTTCAGAAAGAGTTATACACCAGTATGTAAACGTGCAAAGGGTAGTGGACAGCAGAGCATTCTGTACCTAGCCATGTGACAACAAACTGTTTTGGGACACACCTTACAGTCACAAAATGGTGCTAATGCTAATGCTGCTACGTATGTAGGTCACTTTCAACATTTAGTTTACATTTCTATCAATGACTCCTTTCTCTTGTATGTGTGGGTATGTATGTTTGTGCATGTCATGTGTGTGTGTGTGGGCCGTCACTTTCAGTTGTGCGCCATCCCCACAGACTCTCACAATGATTATAGAAACAGAGGTTTCACTTCCAACAGTCAACAGCACAGCACAGTACAGTACGTCCCAAAAAAAATTACAACGGGGCCCTCCGCAATGATATCTTTAAAAATAGTGAATCAATCTAAATACAAATTCAGGGTATGAAACTATAACTCATTGCCCACATCTTACCGAAAAACCCCATTCGATTTCCTTCAGTGGTCAAAGAGAAATACGGAATTTTGTAGAGGATGTCGGGAATCTCTTCTGTCCAAGTTCTGTCTGTTGTTCACACACAAGATCATCGAAATGCTAAACTCGGAAGAATCTGATTCATGACATGCTTTACAACAATCCACATTTCTCTGTGACCGCTTAAGCAAATCGAATGGGGATTTCTGCAAAATAGAGCTAAAATGTTATATTTCAAGACCCTGAAGTAGCATTTGAAAAATTTAATCATATTGGGCATTATCAATGCGAAAATCTTATTGTAATTTTTTTGGGGACATATTGCAGTAAGTCGCCCAAAAAATTACAATCAGATTTTCGAATTGATATTAATGATAACAGTAAACACCTATTATGATCAACCTGTGTATGTGCTACTTCAGAGTCTTAAGGTATAACATCTTAGCTCTATTTTGCAGAAAACCCCATTCAATTTGGTTAAGCGGTCACAGAGAAATGTGGATTGTTGTAAAGCATGTCATGAATCGGATTCTTCCGAGTTAGCATTTCGATGATCTTGTGTGTGAACAATACACAGAACTTGGACAGAAGAGATTCCCGACATCCTCTACAAAATTCCGTATTTCTCTTTGACCACTGAAGCAAATCGGGGTTTTCTGTAAGATGTGGGCAATGAGTTATAGTCTCATACCCTGAATTTTTATAAAGATTCATTTACTATTTTTAAAGATATCATTGCAGAAGGCCGCGTTGTAATTTTTTTGGGACATACTGTACAGATTGGCTATGTGCAAGAAGTCTCAGATATTCTGTCACTGCTCAGTGCGACGGTCTATGCATGGTGTCAGGACCAAGGATGAAATGTTGCAGGTAGTTTGGGTTTTTGTCATTGATGAGTACAGTGCAGGGGAGTTGGCTTTATTGTCTGTTCTTTGCTGTTCTAGTCTAGTTTATTTGTCTGTTTTTGTTTTGTTTTTCCTGTGGTGTCACCTCTAATCCCAGGCAAGTGAAATCTAGAGCCATTCCATGGTTCACATGACTCACTTTGATGTGATGTAACCCCCTCCCCCCTTTTTTTTAATCAATAAACGCAGTAAAGACATGTGAGCTCCTGTTGCACGGTTATCACACTATGTTTGCACTCTTAAGTTTTTGTTTAGGACAACTGGAGCTTAATTGTTTTGCACCATATCATTTTGCATACAATGCAGATGGACAGCAAAAAAAAAAAAAAAAAAAATAATAATAATAATAAAATAAAATAGTAGCTGGTTTTTATATAGCGCATTTCACACACTTCAGGGTTTCAATGCACTTTACAGACTATATTATTACCCCGGTCACTGGATACATTATCAACCAGCACTAACAGTGCTCATTCTCCACTCCCTGGGGAGCATTCCAGCCAGTCGCAGCCATTTTTACAGGCGCGCACATGCTTATCAACCAACCAACATAAGCTTTCTCATCCTACCGGGTACCCATTTATACTCCTGGGTGGAGAGCAGCAATGTGGATAAAGTGCCTTGCTGAAGGGCAAACGTGTCGGGCTTGGCATGGGCTCGAACCCACGAACCATACCACGCTCATGTCGTTCACAGACGAGCGCTCTTATCCACTCAGCCACGACACCTCCACACATAAAATGATGTATTGACATTGGTAGGGAGGTCTCTATGAAGCCAGACAAACTTTGTTTGGTCATATGTTTCTCTCATATACTTTTGATGGGATTTGGGAAGGGGGGGGGGGGGGTATGTGATAACCCGAAGTGTGTTACAAGCAGCAACTGTATCACCCAAAGTCTGCCTCCAAGCATTGCACTTGTTATTTTGACAAGATGTTATCTGTTCCACGGCATTTGCTCCGGCGACAATAGCTCCCATGAAATATCTGCATGCTAAGCCAAACATAAATTCTACCCACACACATAACCCTAACCCTAATCCTAATAATAAACTAAACCTAAACCTGATCACAACCCTAACCTTTACCCTAAGTCTTTGGAGAAAATAAGACAGGGGCAATTGTCGCAGGAGCAAATGTTGTGTCACCTATGTTATCATCCATCTGTGATTTCATGTAACATCTGTAACAAAATTGACTGCCACCTGCAAACAACTGCACAGGTTACTGGTTTACAGTCTGAGGTTAAAGTCTAGCCAAACAAAAGGTAGACAAAATGGATAGCAAAGATTATTTTTTCCTTTCTCATACTTGGCTTTGTCACATACAATCTTCTTAGGAATGCAGACTCTAAGGCAACAATGCAGCCAAATGTCTCTTATATTTGTAGCTGGTGCCATAAAAATATGCAACGCACCAGCACACCCCCACTTAAAACATCTTGTGCACTGACAGCCTTTAAGCATTGGTGTGGTGTATGAATCAGCACCACCTGTTGGCAAACTGAGACTACTGGTGTGAAAAACTCAGAGATGGCCAGATAGAATTAAAGAGAGGCCTTGAAAAAAATATCTATATGAAGCTACCTTGTACACAAAAGGGCCTGAGTTTAGGCTTTTGCCTGCATGAAAACTGGCATCGCTGAATAATCTGCATCCCCCTATAATGCTACACCCACAGTATGGCCCAAGGGTTGTGTGTGGTCAAACCAACTTTGTGACATTCACATGTGTGTACTGTAGAGCATGCATCTTGCAGCTAGACAAATGGTGCAACATACAAATGCTCACTTTGCACAGGTTCACTACATCTATCTGAGAGTGACCATTAGGCTTAATTGGGTGATTCTTCGTGATTACAAAGTGCATGGCAAAGGACAGGGCTAGTTTGTCCCCCCCCCCCCCCCCCCCCCACCTTGTGATGTCCCACTGCACCCAGTGAGAGACCATTGCTTTTTGTTTTCTTTAAAAAGATCCCACATTCATGTATGACAGGGAAAGGGACATGTAGCCCCTGTAATAAATCATTTGGAGCAGATTTTTTTGTTTTCCAAAACAACTGAGTTTATCATGAAAGATGAACTATGCAGGGAATATGATCTAGAAATACTTGGGGTTCTTTGAAAAAAAAATATTTCTATAACTGCAACTTGACTCGCTGATCAGGAGGGTTCTATGAAAGTAATAGTCATGAAAGCTGATGCTTTATCTCAACATTTGTATCAGGCTCTTCACAGAAGAAACTTAGCCTGTAAACCCTGCATGTGTCACATTCATAACTCATTTCCACCACGGTGTCACATTCAACTGAGTGCATTGATTAATCTTGCTAGGTTTCTTTTTTTTCTGTTCTTTTTTTACAATGAAAGGAAGCTAATATCATAGATTTGAGAAAGCTAATTCACAGGTATCTGTTTTACCATATTTTGAATTCCAGAATATGCATAGTTGATGAGATTTCAATTTAGGGTGTGATGTTTGGTGGTAATATGTTTTGCCCACAAAACCCCTCTGATAATTTGAGGATGAGTATATTGATGACCCATCCCCCCCCCCCCACCATGATGCTGTAAGTTTGATCAAGATAGCATGCTTGCTGCTAGATGAACAAATGCATATTGAATGAATGAATGCTGAATGAGATGTGAATACATACAGCAAAGTCAGTGTAGGTCCCACATGAGGAGGCGGTGGAGAGGGTGCTCATGTTAGTGGACTGAGTGTGGCCGCTCAATACCGTACTGGTGCTGAAGGCGGAGGACATATCGTTTCCGTTCTTCTCAGCCAGGACCCTGCGGTGGGCCAGTCGGGCAGGGGTGTTCCTCAGCGTTTTAGGGGTCTGGGGAGAAGGAGATTACAGTTTTACAAAAGATATTGAAAAGAACTTGGGGGAAAAAAAATTATTCTCAGGAGTTAAACTGTATATATTCAAACAAACACATTACGAAAACTGGGCACATCATCGTATTCATAACTTTTACCATGTCACTAATTGGTGTGATATAGATGACTTAAAACGAAGCATAGGATTACAAAGGAATGATGATTTTCATTCATGATAAATTGGCAATATTCAAACATGACATCACGGAGGCAGACACTCTTCTTTGTCTGAAAGCCATTGTTAATTTGCTGCTAACCCTACACTAGCTTCCCTAAATCTCTCCTGTCCCCTATCTCTTCTGCTGCCTCACAATTGCTCATTGTCTTTGCATTAATCTTTCATGATTCCTGTGCTGCCCCTGCCCCCAACTGATGCTTTCTTCACATATTCATACATTAGTGGGGGTCAGACATACAGCATACGGACATAGCCATTCGGGTAGTCATTATCTTGATAAAATACAACAGAGGTTGTATTCATGAGATGATATTATTTCAAAGTCTGGTAGATGTTTCGCAGCATTATAATCACATATGGGAATTCTGTAGTCCTTTCTTTCTAGGTGCTGTGAACTTTAAACAGACGGGTTATGGTATTACAAATATCATCACATAAAAAACAGGTGACTTTAAAGCTATGTGGTGGATTTAGAAAAATCTTCAAATTGTGGCAAACTAAGATACTGATACATGACACATTTTACAGTCAGTACAACCAGGATGGCTCATAAATTACTGTCAGCATGTTGCCTGAAAAAAAAAAAAAAAAAAAAAGAAGAAGAAAGTCTTCATATTGTGCAAGAATGTGTGTTTTCACAATCCCTTGTGGCTGGGGTGGGCTGAAGCTAGGATTGTAGTTTTCAACCTGAGACCACAGTGAATGAGTTTTAACCTACGGTCAGAGATTATTATTCCTTCTTCTTCTTTTTTTTTTTTTTTTTTTGGGGGGGGGGGTTTACATTTATGGACACACTGGCTTTTTTTAAAGAGAATTTTTACTTTTGGAATATTGTCCATTGTTGGCATGGTGCCCAACATGTCTCACACAAAAAATGAAGTCTGCCAATGCAATAAGATAAAAACCTTTCATGGACCACCCTCCTACTACAAACATGATTTTGGAGTTAGGAGTACATTTGGTGTAAAGTAAAGCAAAGTGAAGTAGATTAAAATTGATTCCTGTCAGGAAGGCCTGATAGGATAAGAAAGATTGCAGGTCGTGGGGTTACTTACTGCAACTCTGGCTGTGTATGAAGGTGAAGGGAAAGGAATGTGCGGGGGTTTAGTGGATGACTGTGCAAGGCAGGGAGAAAAACGAAAGAATGAAAGTAAATATAGGGATCAGAAGCATGCTTGTGAAAAAGAAAAAATAAATTAAAGAATAACAAGATTGGAGTCTGCTGAGTCTCTCACTGTATGCCTGAGTGTAATCTACTGTCTGTACTGGTACATATATTGTGTGTAAGGCTGCCAACCGCTGACAAGAAAAACACAAAATAAACTGATCGATGCATACTAACAGACATTTTGAAGGCTAAAATCATCAAAGTGCTAACACCTCCATTGCCAAGTGTGACTTCTGGTACAAATGCAATAAGAATACACATACAGTGCTTTCTTCAAGTGCATTTCCTTTATATACTATAAGCTGCCATATAACCGTAAAATCATAACTTGATCTGTGCTATTTAGCATACCTGTAGCCTATATTCTGTGTCTCCATATCAATCTGGCAGCCTGGGGTTCCAGAGCACAGTGGGCTGTGAGTTAGGCAGATACAGCTAAAAAATCCCCTTGAAATAGTGTAATAATTTCAGGAACAAGCTCTATTGATAATTTCCTTTCAAGTGTGTTATGTAATGACTCATAAACAAAATTATAATAAAAGATCAAAACAAATCAGAAGGAAAAACATACAGAGTTTTGAAGTGGGATTACTTGAAACTAGACACAAGCTGTGATGAAGGAACATGATGACGGATGCTATGAATAGTGATTTCATGCATGTGATACTGAGGAGCTTTCTATTTGTACACCTGACATGATCTGCAACACAAAATTTATTGACCATGGTGCTTCCTTATAGAAAGTGCTACATAAACGTTTGCCTAAAGGCCCGGGGAAGTGAAAAACAAAGTCTGGCAGGTGTTTTGGAATAATTAGAAAAATGCTGGCCTGAATTGGGTGAGCAAAGTTTTGAAACCACCATTCATCAATTTTCCCCCTTCAAAACAACAAAGTCAACCATACAGAAGTCCGAAGATGTGTAATGATGCAGTGTGCTTTAATTTTACATCAACAACACTGCAAGCTATACTGGCCACATAATTTGGCCACAATCTTGAAGCTCTCAATTTCTCACCACAAGCCATCATTACCGGGAATGCAGTTGCGGGATTGGGGTGCCAATGCCTTTTTTCAGCTTGATGCATACAGTGTACAGAATGTTTTCAGCGTCAAAATTGAGTTACAGATCATGACGGTTGTGCAAATCCTGAAATTACTGATGCCAGGACATGCAAGGAAACACGAGTACAGATGGAGAACAGCGGTGAACATGGGGGGGGGGGGGGGGGGGTTGCATAGGGACAAGCATCCTTGCGTTTGGTCTCTGTCTTACCCTGGCAGTGGAGATGCCCTTGGGTGGCTTGGAGCTGGCCATCCTTGGGGACGGCATGATGCTACTGTGAGTAAGGCCAGGACGTGGTGAGGCTGGGACACCTGTCCTGTTCATCTGTGGCAGAATGAGAACGGTTGAAAAATGATTGCAACCTTCCCTTTCAATTCACTGTGAATTTCAAGAGAGGGTATACAATATACATGCCAACATTTTGCATTGAATTTTGTGAGTCACATGATAGTTGTAAAATTTGAAACTGGGCAAATTATTGCAATGTATAATGATGTTATGTTCTTGAAAAGGAATCTCATACTTTGTACTAATACTGTTCTATAATCCTCTCTCACGAATTAAACCACTTGAAGAATTGTCCTAAACATCAGAGTTCCCAAATTATATGGTATAAATAGATTTCTTCTTGAAAATCAAAACCGAAATACTTTTTAAAATGGAATAGAAAATTGCATGCAGTGTCAGGGGGTCTTCCAAGCACAAGCAGACAAAGGAAATGTGTGCTAATAAGATATTTGGGAACTAGTATCAGTTACTACAACTGATGTGTCAACTCCTTAAAAAATGGATAAAGCTGATTGGCTGTTGCAAAGTTGCTGCTATAGGCTACCACTCGGACACATTCGATCACTTCATTGTTTCTCCTCCTAGCGCGAGGCATCTTTACTCACCCCTCTGGGTCTCTTGTTTGGTGTCTTGGAGGAGGCTCCACCAAGGAAACGCCTCTTGACAGGCGTGTTGGGCTTGCTGCCATGCAGCATCTCTTCCTCCGTCTGCTTTTGACGGGCCCGCAGCTGTGGGAACACACCACATGGTGGTGGGGGGGGGGGGGAGGGTATCATGTAAATTCACATCTCACATCCCTATGAACAGCATTACAGGAGAATTTCACAAAGCGGGTCTCGAACGGTAAATATGAATATGCACATGAGTGAGTTGATGATGTCCTAACTTCTTTCCGATTCTGATGAAATTTGCAATGTTGTGCTTATAAAACTTCACTCTTACATTCTTATTTCACTAGTCCGGAATTTCCCTTCAACACATCACAAAGTGTGCTTACAACTCCTCACCAGAAAATCATAAGTTGTGTGTTAGCATGAATACATCCTATAGGAAAGATCAGTAGATTTACATTTTTACATCAGCATAAACAAAACTACAGACATCCTGTTGAAATGCTGGAAAATCAAGCAGATTATCTGTCTTTCTAGTAAAGGTGCAAATTGTGCGAGATGAGGAAGTGAAAATTGATGAAGGTTTGAGGATGCTGCTCTCTTCAACACATTTCTCAATTTCTGCCAATCAAGACACAAAACAAAACTATATACAGTCAACCTCGCGTAAGTCGACATAATCGGGACTGAGCAAAACACGTCGACTTACGCGAATGTCGACTTACGCGTAAGTCGACATTTTGTCGACTTATAAATGAAAATTAATTTCCCCTGTACAGAGTAAGATTTGGATCACGATGCGGATCGCTACCCATATCTTACTCCTTTTGCCGCCAAAACATGCCTACTGACATGAGCAACAATAATGTTTTAGTTCATGCATAAATCTTGCGCGGGTTAGTAACGACAACGCACAATTCCCAAATCTCTAGAATGATTTTGAGAGAGCGGGATCGGAAACCAAGGCCCGTTTCTAGACACTGTACATTTTGAACTTGATTTGAAATATCAAAGGCAAATTCCCCAAAATTGCATTAAACTTCGCGATTTAAATTCAAGTGCGTTGCTGGGAAGATATACGTGTGATTTCGCATGATTCTGTGGAGATTATTTTTCAGTGCCGACCGAGTTGAAATATGTGTGATTTTCCTTCCCTAAGTCGCCATATTTGTTCTGCTTAATTTTGTATTGCCATACTCTGAAAATGAATTGTTCTCGCGCTCCGATTCGCAACATTACCGCTCTGTACGGCGCGGGCCTGTCTGAAATAAAAAGAAGAAGAAAAGTTTGTTCATCCGAAAACGACATCTTTCGGACTACTATAACCTTCGTAAAAACAAACCTCTTACCATTGTCGTACAAATTTAACTTTGGACTGAGATTTAAAACTTCTGCATAGCGAACTTTGACAATAATTCGTTATCATTTTTTTTTTGATTGACATTTTGTGAAGCAGCATGCGTTTCGGTAGTTTGAAACGTGTAAATGTTGCGATGTCTTTCCCCTGCAAGTGCAGACTAAGTTCGGTCACGGCGAAAGTTTGTTTTCAACAATAACGCACTTCCGTATATACATTTTCATGCGTTTAAAAAACAGCGTTGCTTGTGATTTGACGGACTTGCATTTGATTTTTAGAGTTGCGTTTAAACGCAATTGAGTTTAAATTTCATACAATTTTCTAGTTTTGTGTTATTATCAAACGCAAGTCTTTTCAGCGTTCCGTGTGATTTGATGGACTTGTATTTGATTTTCAGAATTGCGTTTAATTTTCAATTTTGCTTACGATATGTCTTTTAAACAATAACACACTTCCGTAGATGTTTAGAGATGCGTTTAAACGCAATTTCTTATAGTTTCGTACAAAAACCGCAAGTCTTCTCTGCAACACCCTTACGTTTAAATACAGCGTTACGTGATTTGATGGATTTGCATTTGATTTTGAGAGTTGCGTTTAAACGCAGCAATTGAGTTAAAAAAAAGTTCCCTACAATTTTCGAGTATCGTGTGATTATCAAACGCAAGTCTTTCAGCGTTCCATGTGATTTGATGGATTTCCATTTGATTTTTAGAGTTGCATTTAATTTGTAATTTTGTTTACGAAATAAAAAAATTATGCAAGTATTTTAAACAATAACACACTTCCGTAGATGTTTAGAGATGCGTTTAAACACAGTTTCTTATAGTTTCGTACAAAAACCGCAAGTCTTCTCTGCAACGCACTTGCGTTTAAATACAGCGTTACGTGTGATATGATGGACTTGCATTTGATTTTTAGAGTTGCGTTTAAACGCAATTGAGTTAAAAAAAAAGTTCCCTACAATTTTCTAGTTTCGTATGATTATGAAACGCAAGTCTTTCAGCGTTCCGTGCGATTTGATGCACTTGCATTTGATTTTTAGTGTTGCGTTTAAACGCAATTGAGTTTAAGTTTCCTACAATTTTCTAGTTTCGTGTGATTATCAAACGCAAGTCTTTTCAGCGTTCCATGTGATTTGATGGACTTGCATTTTATATTCAGAGTTGCGTTTAATTTTCAATTTTAGGCTTACGAAATTAAAAAAGTAATGCAAGTCTTTTAAACAATAACGCACTTCCGTAGATGGATAGAGTTTCTAGTTTCGTACAAAAACCGCAAGTCTTCTCTGCAACGCTCTTGCGTTTAAATACATCGTTGTGTGTGATTTGATGGACTTGCATTTGATTTTTAGAGTTGCGTTTAAACGCAATTGAGTTTCAGGTTTGTACAATTATTTTCTAGTTTCATATGATTATCAAACGCATGTCTTTTCAGCAACGCACTTGCGTTTAAATGCAAAAGTTGCGTGTGATTTGATACACCTGCTTTTGATTTTTTGAGTTGCATTTTGTTGCATTGTAATAAATCTTTTTAGAAAGGGCCCTGTTTTTAATACCGCTTCGGAATAATCAACGTCAGAATAATATTCGGATTTACAAAAACACCTACATGTATTTCATGTTCGGATAATGAATACCTACTGGGACATATAAGTGTACAAAATTTGTGCGTTTTGAGAAAAGGAGAAAAGGGGTAAAGTGAACTGTCTTTTGTACTACATAATGCTCCAGTGTAAATGAGTGTATGTCCTTTCTATATTCTGGCATACAAGACAATGGACGCATGGCGCGAACGCTACCGCGCCGTACACTAGCGAATTACCGAGTAGAAACGCAGCGAATCGGAGCGGGGAAACAATTCTTTTTCAGAGAATGGCGATAAGATTTTGAGCGAAAAATTATGTCGACTTAGACGAGGGAATTAACACGTATTTCAGCTCAGTTGGGACTGAAAAATCAGGTCGACTTACGCGAGTTGTCGACTTATAAATGTCGACTAAGACGAGGAAATTTTCAAGGAATAACAAAGGCAAAAATCGGGACTTTTTTATTGTGTCGACTTAAGCGAGTTGTCGACTTATGCGATGTCGACTTAGGCGAGGTCTACTGTATGCTCATAAATGAACTCATATTTGTTTTCACTTGTTTGCTCTGGTTAGAACAAATGAGAAACAAATGTCCCATAGGAGAGGAAGATTTGACATACCCTTTCCTCTTTAATCAGTTTTTTGTGGTTCTCATGGGCAGCCCACTGGGCAGCGACGTAGTCCATGAAGCGACAACCGTCTACCAGAAAGTCTCTTCCAGTCTCCTTCTCAAATTCGGCAATGCGCTCTCCAAGATCAGCCTCAATCTAGATAAAAAATAGGATAAAAACAATGCTACTAGATGGGATTTGGGGGACACCATGCACAATATTTCCGAGCTAGAGTAAGAGCATTTTCTCCATGATGAACTCTGAACAAAACTGATTAAATGCTGTTATTATCAAGCTTTATGCCCAGAAAGAAGAGCCACAGACCATTTTAAACCATCTACAATCCACCAAATGTAAGAACAGAGCCTCAAACAACATTAAAGGAGCATGTTGATTACGGGCACACAACATGGTTGAAAGGGTAGAAAAAATGTAATTCAACACATTTCTTCATTTCTGTCAATCACACTACACACTACAGATGAAAAGGAGAAAATGCTCTTTGAAACAAAGATCATAAAATTGCATTTGGACAGGCAACATGCACGGATACAAGTTTTGCCACATGAAAATGACATGAGAAACATTGTTCCAGAGGTTGGCGCAAACAGTCAAGACACCATGCCTTGTTTCACATGAGCAGTTACAACAACTGCAACTTGCCACAAATGCGATCAATACCTACAGAAATAATGGCAATGCTCATGGCTCTCGTTGCTGGCTTCTATTACCCAGGTACCAGTATATTATCATGCGCTACTACTGATACAGCTACAATAGCCTCTGTTTAACTGACCATTTGGATTTGAAACAACGTGTCTATACAGTGGACTCCATTACAACAAAGTCCTTGGGTCTGGCAGTTTTCTATTGTTATATCAAAAATTTGTTTAATAACCAAACAAATAAACAATAAAAAACATAGAGCCAATAATTTTGCCACCTGAATTTTTTATTTCGTTGTAACAAAAATTTCATAACCATATTCGCCACAACAGGAGTGCACTGTCGTCAAGACTTGATAATTCTAGTGCATGTCCAGGGGGGCATTTCATGAAGGAACTTGTCGGATAAAATGTCCGACAAGTCAATTATATCAGACAAGTTCAGAGAAATCAGCCAATCAGACTAAAGAATTTCTCAAAACTTGTCGGATATAATTGACTTGTCGGATATTTTATCCGACAAGTTCCTTCATGAAATGCCCCCCCAGGCCTCGAATTAACCGACGGCCACCGACGGCCATGGCCGTCGGTGCCCCTCTCGTTGGCCGCAATGCCTTATTTTCCTTGATCAAAGTTACGGCCAAAAAAAACGTGCCCTTTTTCTTGTGGCCGTGGTGCCCTTTTAGAATGAAAGTTATTATTCATGACGTATAATATGCCGTTTCTCAAAGTCTACACTTTAATAAGCTTGAACAACTCATATCATACCTTCAGTTCACTCGCGTCCATATATATCTGATTCAAACTCAAAGTATCTTTCCGAGATACGAGACGACGTGTACGTATATGTATGCCCGACCGGCTTTTACCGTCCCGACTGCCTCCGCAGCGCAGCGACCATAGAGTTACTAGCTAGGCAGCGGCGGGCCGGAGCAAGTGGTCGCAAGCCATGCTAAAAAATGCCAAGCCTGTCGGACGGCTGCGAGCATTGCCATCTCTCTCGCTCTGCATTCATGCCGCGCCCGCATGCTCAAAGCAAAATGGCGCCGGAAGTGCTCCAAAGCGAGCGCGGCGTATGCGTTGAGAACGTATTGTATTACAGAACTTACATCGTATTGCGTATGGCCTACTGCCTAACGTCGTCTGCTACGGAGAGATCTTATGCATGCGTGCGCTGCTGGAGTGTAGCAGCACAGTCGATAGCATACAGCTCTATGGGGCATTCACGTCATGTATAAACACCCAACATGCCCTTTCCAATGTGGCCTTGGTGCCCCTCTGACTGACCTAAGTGCCCACAATGGCTGGCCTCTTGGAAAAAGTGCCCTTTTCTAAATGGCCTTGTCCCTCCAAAATCCTATTTCAAGGCCTGCATGTCATTCACTATCAATAAATATTTGATAAGGGGCCACCATCTTTTTTTTTTTTAATTTTCAAACAATTTCATTCAGGAGAAATATCCCCAGACATATGACTTTCCCATCTTATTTGTAGAAGCTAGCCTTTATGATGACTTCATGAAATGAATTAATGATGCAAAGAGCAATGCTCAAATATGTCTGTAAAGATAGAGTGGAGCCACCTCTTAGTCTGCAGCTCTACTTTGTCAGTGTGATTTTGCATATTGTGAGCCCCGCCCATGAAGTAGTAGAGAATCACTTTCATGAAATTGGGTTCCGGGGGTTACCTTGGGTAGGTCCTTGTTGAGCTTTCTCCTTATCCTCTCTTCTTCCAGCAGGTTGCCTCCCCGGTTGTTGAAGCGGTTGGGATCATTGGCTTTTTTCTACAAAGAAAAACGAGAAGTTGTGACTGGTGAATATTTTGTGTGTGTGTGTGTGTGTGTGTGTGTGTGCTGCTGTATGCAAAGTACATATTATTATTATTGTGGTTCTCCTTTGCAAGAATATTGCTGTGAAACCACCATGAGAAAATGGCTTAGTCTTGTCTGGCTGTTCATTTTGGTTACTATGCATATTCCCCTTCAAAAAAAAAAAAAAAATGGATTGAGTCAGTGCTAATAAAGTTAACATTGAGTAAGCTGAGTCTATTTGGACTGAAGAGATAGCTTCGACTTGGAGAAAATTTGACTTATGAGGGATTAAAATCCATAGAATATGAAGAGAAGACGACTTGAAAAGACCTTCAACTTGGCGATTATTCGACTTATGCGAGATCAACTACGCAAGGTTGACTGTATTTGTATTTAAAAAGAGAAAAGAAAAGAAAAAGAGGACTTCCCCAGCTACCTCAAACTCCAGCATCTTCTTCCACATGTCCTCTCTCCTCCTGACAGCCTCAAGGAGTTCCTGGTTACTCTCGTAGTAGTTCTTGACCTGCACCAGGGCCTCATCGTGGAGGGTCAGCAGCTCCTCTGTGATCACATCTGAGTTTGACAAAGAAGTAGAAATATTAAAATCTTGATCATGGTTCTTCTCCGGACTTACTGTCCAGTGCATTGAGTCATTTTGTTTTGCTTTAATTTTTTTTTGTGTGTTTTTTTTAAATAGAAAACATAACATGGATGATGGATGGCATGGTAGGTAACACACAGAATGTTCCATCCAAATGGTTTTAAAGGATAAGTTCACCTTCATTAACATAAGGATTGAGAGAATGTAGCAATACTAGTAGAACACATCATTGAAAGTTTGAAGAAAATCGGACAATACGTTCAAAAGTTATGAATTTTTGAAGTTTTTGTGCAGTCACCGCTGGATGAGTAGACTACTGCAGTGTATGATGTCACATGCGTACAACAATATAAGGAAAATATAAAGAGAATTTCACAAAATTTCATCTTTTGAAAAAAGTACACATTCCCTTGACTCGTTACTGACATACAGTATGTTATGGGTAACATTATTCCCATTGCCTTTAGAAAGAGGCAAGTCAAGTGCTCTTTTATTATGCGAAAAAAGTGAAAATATGTTGAATTTTCTTTACATTTTCTTTATACTCTTGTACTCATATGACATCACGAGCCTTAGTAGTCTCCTCATCCAGTGGTTCCAACACAAAAATTTAAAAAATTCATAACTTTTGCATCGATTGTCCAATTTTCCTCAAACTTTCACTGATGTGTTCTACTAATACTGCTGCATTCTCTCAATCCTTATGTTTATGAAGGTGAACTTGTCCTTTAAATGCTTTGAGAGAGGTTATCGGTCTACATTCTCATAACCTCCGAAAAATATACCTTCAAGACCCAAGACTAGAACATCCTGTACATGCCCAAAAGTTAAAAGAAAAATAAAATAAAACAGTAATCACTAGTTTCGGTCAACATACTCTGAGAACAGATACTTTCAATTTGTAATCAAAGCTCTGAAGCTGAATTGTTGCCTGCATCCATATTCTGCTGTTGTGAGGTAATCTTATATATTAACAATTCTTCTTGGCAAGGTAGAAATATGAAAATGCCCACCCTCTCCCTCCCAGCAAATATCACAGAGCCAAACAGCAGTGATACGAATTGAAATATTGCTTGTAGCTGTACAATTCTTACCTCCGTCAAGGAAGGAGAAGGTTATGTTTTCATCAGCGTTTGTTTGTGTGTCTGTGTAAAAGTTGTGGACGGATTTGGATGAAACTTGCAGGAAATGTTGATAATGGCACAACGACAGATGTTTACATTTTGGTAGTGATCCAGGAATTTTTACGCATTTTTAAAGGATTTTTGATCTGTTGGCAGATAGGGTCAATGAATTTGGGAGTTCAAGCTGCGTGTATTTGAGGTTTGCATTTATAATCTATACGCTCTAAATCATGTGCTCTGCTCGGGTGGGGCACCGCGCAGCTGGAAGCTGATGACGTAAACAAAAGGCTTCTTTATTGGAAAATTGGGCAATTTTCAGCACGCATGTGGGGATGGAAATGAGCTACTTTGCTTATATAGTTCTCAATGTTATCATTGTTTTTTTTTTCAGGTATACTGTTCCACAACCTCTCCTTTTCATCTAGGAAACCAGTACCACCAATCTAAAGGTGACATACAATACGGGCATTACAATATTACTGTATTGATGCCGGAGAGGTAGCTACAAATCAAGATCAATCGGGCAAACTGGATAAGAAGTGTCATCATAAGCAGGCAGTCCAACCCACCGTCATAGAAGGCCTCGAACTGGTTCCGCTGCTGCCGGCTGTAGAAGCACTTGTTCCACCATGACTCCAGCTCCTCACGGATCGCGTCCACAACTTTCTTCAGATTCTTCTTCTTCAGGTCCTCCAACTTGGCTACCTCCTCGCGCAACTAGGGAAGCCGACATGAGACAAATACAGGGAAACCCCATTACAAGGAGGTCACCAGGGGGGGGGGGGGGGGGCGCATTTCATGAAGCGTTTTGTCGCACAAATTGGTTGGACAAACTTACTCTCAACCAATCAGATGCAAGGATCTCAGTAACTTTTAACGGTTTGTCAGAAAAAATATCTGACAAAACGCTTCATGAAATGCCTCCCCAGGAATGCCTTGTTGAACGACAAGACCTTGTTGAAAACTTACTAAAAAGTAACCAACTAAAATATACTAACAGAAAATTGGGACCGCTGAATTCACCTCATTAAAAGTGGTACCTCGCTGTAAGTAAGCTCCTTATAAACTAGAAAAGCGGACATAAGACAAATACAAGGAAACCCCGTTACAAGGAGGTCACCACAATTGCCTTGCTGAAAGAAAAGACCTTGCTGAAAACATACCAAAACAGTGACCAGCAAAACACTCTTAACAGAAATTTGGGACCACCAAATTCACCTCATTAAAAGTGGTTTCCATGTACATCATGTATATATCGAGGGTACAGTTTAATTTGCTTTGTAAATGTGAAAGTCTGAAGAGGGCATCCATCCCAGATGGGGAAGTCTATTCTGCTGCATGCGACATTGAGCTGGAACTTGTCTTTGTGTGCTGACGAATAAACGTTGCTATCTTGGATCATTTCTTCTCTGACAAACGACATCTTCCATCATTCAAGTACTTTGTTGGAAAGTTGAAATTTTCTTCTAGAATGAGGGCAACAAACATTAATCCTTTCCCCCTTTCTGTCTGTCTCAGTGTCTGTTTCTTTCTCTCTCCCTCTCGCTCCATCTCTTTCTTTCTCAGTAAAGACAGAAAATAAAAGGACTGAAAATACACAAACAGATAAGATGAGAATATCATTGTAAGAACATACATCCTGACGTAACAACGGAATGAGGGACCATTGGCGATTGCACATTACCACATTCCTAACAGCATTTCTTGGTTGCTATGTTAATTGAAAAGGAATACTAGGACCACATTTTCATGCTGTAAATTCTACAGCCATGGGAAATGCAAGAAGTTCTTCCTTTGAAGAAATAATGATGTGGGCTGAGTGGACAGTGTTGGTGCTTTCCCCGTTTTCTAATGAGCTGAATTGTTAATGGTTTTTCCTATTATCTCACACACTGAACTATCGCTGTCTTATCTAGTGGATTCTATGCTTACGGTTGTGAGAGTGCTCGGTTTGTGTCCCTCGAGCTTGCCGGCTGACACATCTCTCTCCTCCTGCGGGATGGAGAGTCGGTTCCACAATGCTGTCACTTTGTCCCTCAAGTCCTCCGCTATGTGCTTGTTCTCTGTGTCCTTGAATTCCAGCTGGAGAGGGGGATTCAAGACATTTTTCATTCATAATTAACAAGTGTGTACAAGAGTTTAACTTTAAAGGCATAATTTACCATTTGCAGATGAAAGCATTAGTGCTTTAAAATAGTTCTAAAATGTGAGTTAGGGATAGAAACAACCACTGTCAAAATTTGTATCCATATAATCGATGTTAAGTGTTGTTAAATACACAAAATGTGAACAATAGTTATAATAAAAATGTTTCCAGACTAAACCATATACAGTTACGGTTTACTGAGAAAAACCCTGATATCTCCTTATATTTTAGGTTTTATTGCAAATATTTCATATGGTAGGATGTTTTATGATACAACAGACCTACACATATGCATCAAATGTGATATCTTGAACATTTTTGAAATCACTGCTCCCAAAGGTAAACTGGACCTTTAACCTGTTGTGGACGAGCTGATTTTGCTATAACACTCATTCCCACAGACATCTACCTGAGGAGAGTCGGGTAGTTTTAACTTTAACGGGATAACATGGAGAATAACCTAAAACAGTCTTGCCTGTGACATTTTATTTGATCGCATCTCATTTACAGCAAAATCATGGCATGAACTAATATACATGCACTGTAGTACCATCAATGTACCAACAGGACATTGCTAAAATTTAGTCTCTCCTGGGGTAAAGGAATAGTCTCTCAGCTGTACTTATAAGAAATGAGTGTTCCATGAGGATGGCTCCGAGATGCATTACATTGCAATTTGTTTCATATTCTTTTTGCTTATTTATCTGTTAAGGATAAGTCATCTAATTGAAAACTGTGAATGAATTCTACTATCATTACAAGTCTTCACAAGCTGTTGGCCCATAGGTTAGGGTCATGAAAGTAATAACCATCTTATCATGTGTGTAGTTTTACCCTATGACCACATGTTTTATGCTGACATCTGCAAATTTCTCAAAAGGTGCTCAGTGATTATTTTAAGAAAAGACAACAATTAAAAAAAAAACAAAGAGAAAGAAGAAGAAAGGATCCCACCTCTTGCTGAAGATCCTTGAGGGCCTGGATGTTCTCCTTGGAGAGGAGGAAGGACTCCTCCTCCTCACAGATAACCTCCCTCTCGAAGGAAGTCTCAGGCCCCTGCTCCAGGTGGTCCATGAGGACCAGGATCTCTTTCTTGGTGCTGGTGAAGGTCTTGTGCCTCTGGTCCTACAAAGACAACAAAATGTCACCAATTACTTTGAAGTCTTTCGCTCAAGTCAACTATCATATCCTAGTCTTTGAGAAAAAGCTGGAACTGTAAGATTAACACCTTAGCACAGGATGTAAGCTAGATGGGCATGGTATGGTTGAATTCACATTAAACATTATGTTTTTGAGATGATACATTTTCGGTAAACTCACCAAATGTCAAACCTCATTACAGTCAGAACATAGAATCGCATACCACTTTGATATTTTTTCAAGCAACATTAAGTGCTATATATAGTAAAACCAATAAAGTTTGCATGCATTTTGATTTTGTGAATTTTGCGAGAACCAAGATTCACAAAATAAAAATGCATGCGTCCCCACGCCAAAGTTCTTGTGTGCACTATATGCATTGAATGCTGGCAGCAATTTGCCAAAATGTCATGCTATAAAAAGGTCATCAGGTCAAATTCTTGCAAATTTAATGGAACAAACATTTCTTGCATTACAGTATCTAAATTTGGGAAGGGAAATAATTTCTTGCCACATGCTCTCTTTTTACTGTACACAAGAACATAAAAAACCCCACTGATTTTAACATGACACATAGACTCTACTGCATGATCAACCACTGTAAGCTGCAAGCGATGGAATTAGTTGTCACAATGGCAAATGGAGTAGTAAGAAGCAAACCTTCTCTGTGGATAGCGTGTCAATGTGCTCCTTGAGAGTCTCTAGCTGTTCCTCGGTGGGTACCGTGCCCGTGGGGATGTAGTAGGGCGTTGTGCAGAGGATGTCGCACAAATGCTGCTCAACCTTCTTCAGACTCTCGAGTGACGTCATCCGCTCCTCCTTCTTGGTGCTGAGGGCATCCACCTGGAGGCGAAGGGCCTTCTCTAGCTGGAGAATGGACAGTCCTGTCTCCGGCTACATGCACAAAAATTTAAACATTCAGATAGGTACATGCATAAAAAGTTCACATTTAGCTTTTCAAACGGGGCTTTTCCAGGTCAGACATTCATTCTCAAGGTTTAAACTCTTGATGCGAAAGAAAATTGAAAGTAATGTGAAGTGTCAAACTGAGAGTTGCATATGCATTCCAGGGCACAACACTAATTTTTCCTCTGCTGGCCCATTTGGGTCCTTAAAATCTTAAAATCTGATATTCTGGTGGCCCCCAAAATTAAGAAATGTATTGAGTATTACAGGAAACAAAGCACTTCACATAGAATCTCAGTTGCCTAATTGGGCCACCAAAAGATAATCTTTTTGAAAATTTGATGGCCCCGATATCAATTATAATTAGTCTCCTCGGGCCATCGCTAATGTTGAGCCCTGCATAACTAATCTCTGCCTCCTGATCTTCATTGTATCCATGGCAAGTGAGAGGATTGGGAAATACCAGATAATTACTACTCAATAGATCTTGCCAGGGTTCAAGTCAAGTGTTGTTTAAACACATTATTTCGCTGAGTTTTTATTATTGCAAAGTTTGTGAGTCTGATTACTTCAGAATTTAAGAACATGCAAACATACAATGTATCAACTCTGATCCCAACATGAATGTGATGCGCACACATGTACTGGCGAGCAGTGCACAGTACAAAGTGTACCATGCATGATAGTTCTGTGCTCCACAATCACAAATTTAGCTCTTAAAATTGTTATGTCATTTTAGTCCTGATGCACATAAAATTAGACTGGCTATATACAGCATAAATGGCATATGTAGTAGGTGACAGCCTTCCTGACTCACCTCAAATGGTTGCAGGCCCAGCTCCAGGCTGAGCGATGTGACCTTCTCCTTGGAGGTAGTGACGCTCTTCAGCAGCCGCTGCTGCAGGGACTCCTCCTCTTTCACCATCTCGCCCAGCAGGTTGCGGATGTGGAGCAGCACCACATTCTGCCTGTCCACGCGCTGCTCCTCGCAGATCCCGATCTCGTTCCAGATGTCGCGCAGCTTGTCCAGGGCTTGCTCCAGACACTGGCCGATCTCCATCTTCATGCTCTCTCTACAGATCCACAGCGGTCAAAGTACAAGCATGCACAATATGAATGTAAGTTATTACTCAACTGTCACTAAAAACTGGTTGAAACAAGACATTTCCTCCAAGACAAGGGACATGGTTGTAATTTGGCATTCTGCACATTCCATGTGGCATGATGATCAATCTGAATTTCTCTTTCTGCTGTTCTGCTGGATTCACAGTAGGAAGCAGTAATGTGAGTACAGTATATATCCTCTAACTTTAGTGACAGCAAATCTGCTTTTTGTGATCCTTCTCTGTCATGAAAAGGAAGGCTAACAGGCTTCCAGTTCCATGCACAAATTTAACGTTTGTATGGTGCACGTGTATAGGAGTCTAGACTACTGTTGAAAGCTGATGCTACCAAAAATGAGGCTCGGCCTCCTGCACTGACCCATTCTTACATGTAATATGGCACAGCTACACAGTTTCACATGCAGTGCGCGCATTAAAGGCCTGTGTTTGTTTTTTTCTGCAGAAGTGGTTGAAAGGTAACCGAAAATGAAGCTTGACTAGGTCCGCCCCAACACAATTTGGAGGTCAATCCATACACAAGACTCTTTTGTTCCATCATTCTGGAAAATCTCATTGGAAAACATGTCACCTCTGATCTGTCATTTTTAATCTATGTGCAATTCAACCCCCCCCCCCCACTATGCACTGTTTTGACCTGAAAATGACACTTATCTTTGGTTTGTACAGAAATGTACATGTACTCTGACATGTTTCTGTTTCTCAATGATGCCACTGCGAATCAAATTCGGCAAATCATTGCCATCAATGTTGCCTGATGATACAGAAATCACACATTTACTGATTTGTTACTCGCTTGCTATCTTGCGCTACAAAATTGTACTTCCCGATATGAATATGTGTACACCTAGTAGGCACATTATCTGCTGAAATTAGCCAGTCACTCTGATGGAAAGCTTGCATTTGATGTGATGCTCTTAAGCCCAGTTGTGATAACTTGAAAAATCAAACGCAAGTCACCCAAATTGTACGCAACTTTGCATTTGAAGACAAGTCCATTGCTGAAAGGATGTTTGATTTCGTACGCATAATATCAAACGCATCTTTGACATAAACCGGTGTACATGTATGTAGATTTATCAAATGCAATTTTCAGGCAATAGTGTCTTCTTGCATTTGATGTGCAATTGCATTTAATTGCAAGTCGAGTTTCTAGCAAGCAATGGGGCGGGCCCGGTCCAATAAACGTTGGTCAATAGCCAGCATACCCTGCCTGACTGTGACAAGTCATCAAACTTGCTGGCTAATTTCGGCAGAACCGGGCGCCATGCCAGGCATACACAGTACATGCATAAGATAAGTAGCAAGCAAATACCAATAAGTAATGGCATTCGTAATTTGTGCATGCACTCGGCAATATTTATTGCGATACCGGTAATTTCATTGTTGGACCATGCCCTACTGAGTCGGCAGAACTTGCATTGTAACTTGAAATAACATTGAAGTGGAGCTGAAATGAGTGCGAATGTTGAATTCTGAAACCTAAAACAATCATTTGATCATGGCGATTGGAGTCATTTTGAGGTCAAAATTGTGTGTAGCCACTAAACCCACCGATTGTTGTCTGTCCAGAGGAGTTTTAAATAAAATCTTTTTTTTTTCTTTTTACCTTAGTTTAAAAAGTTTTATAATTCTTTTTTAAGTCCTCTTCAAGAGAGGGGATACAGTGATTTGTGAAGCCAAACAGAGTCTCACAGAACATATCCTTGACAACAAGATACAGTAGACTCACACTGATTTTTCGGTCAAATTCTCTAAATACTGTAGTGATACACCTGTAACAATTAGAAGTAGGAAAATTGAGCAAAGAAAATGGGATTCCATCGGAATTAGAAGTAAATAGAATCATCACTTCATTCATGCACTCTCTGCATGTGTGAAAACGGTCTTACGACTCGAGTGTTGAGTAGAGCTAGAGTTATGTAGTGTTCCAGGGTGGTCCACAAGAGGTTTGAGCATGTGGCTGCAACATGCTCAAATTCTTATGCAACATCCTCAAAAGTCAGCAACATACATTTTGTATGCTATGCAACATGCAACATCCTCAAATACTGGCAAGACGTGTTCAAAATAAAATGTAATCAACATGTGAAAAACATGTGCAAAACTTAAGAAACATCAAACTACTTTGAAAATTTGTGCGCAAAACGGGAAACAGAATATTGAAGTCAGCACAAGTTGTAAAGATTGAAAACAAAAAAGCACTAGGTAGAATATTAGAATATTATTAAAGAGATGAATCAAAACTGGATGAAAGCAAAGTGAATGGGAAGGAAAGAAAGAATCATATGTACAGGTTGAAAGCAAATTGAAGAAAAGGATACATGTAGGTACAATGTACATCAGAACAAAACATAGGAAAAAGATATTGGAGAGGAAATAAAGGAAAGGTTGATCAATGGAAGGAAAGATAACTCATGAAGGAAACAAAGAACAATTAGGCAGAAAGTAAGATTGAATAGGAAATTAAAAAAGTTAGAGAAGAGGAAACCTACAAACAAATAATTAACAAGCTAATAAGAAGGAAAGCAAAGGGGAAGTTACTTGTAGAAATACCTGAAAATGAAAGAAGAAAAGACAGAAAAGAAAGAGAAAGATGTGGGGCTGCACACACACACACATACAAATGATGTACATGCATGCACGCCCTCAACTACTTTGTATAGAAGAAGCTACAGTGTACCATCGCTACCAAAAGACTTGGCTGAGGAAAAGGGAAAAAACAAATTTTAGCTTTTCAGAAACACCATAGAGTAAAGCTGCTAAGATCGCTGCATCCAGATCAAATGACCGACTCTTTTTACTGCCGGTACATTGTACTGTGCGGATTGATTGCTTGTGTAGAGCAGCATTTTAACTGTGCTGTGAAAGAAGCAATTGAGATTTTCTGACACTTGCAAAAGTGTTTTTATAAACTAAAACTTCAGTTCTATTCAAATTTGGAGACTCAGATGCAAATCATGTAGAATCAATTCAGGATACTGAATACCTAGCCTACACTGACCAATTGGCAGCCATTCTAATACGCGTTACGGTGAGTTTGTACCTGTTTTGAAATCATTTAGAGGAGGGAGGTGGGAAAGCTAAAAGTATCTGTAGTACTATAGCACCGAAATAGAGTACAAGTGTAATTATGTGTGTCATCATAGATTTTAGTACTACACTAGTAACTGCAACCAGCCCGAACACGAAGTATTTAAAACTCATTCATACATAACAATGAACTGTGTGAAGAAGCGCCCTAGTCTAGGCCGGGGTTAAGATTTTATATCTAACGTGTTGAATAGATTGTCTTGGTCTACAATGGGCATGGCATTTAGAGATATTTACAAGATTTTCACCAATCCCAATAGATTCTGCCTAGTTAGATTCACTGCATACGTGTAGATACATGCGTATAGTAAGGGCACTAGATCTCGCGCAGGGACTTATTGGTCCTGCATAGCGAAACTGCGTATAACAAGCAATATTACGCGTGGAACTAAGCGCAAAATTTACCGACATGCCCATGGAATAAACATACCTAACAACCGCTAAACATGAGAATGAAGCAGGTAAGAAATTTTGATTTCGAACACATTTTTCACTAAATTTCCAATTTTTTCGAACAAATTTTTCACTAAATTTCCCATTTTTTACCTTGTAATTTACCTATCGTTACCTACCTTAGCTTAAAATCTGTAGTAGACGTGTCGTCTCGTTACAGCCGCAGAGGGGCAGACACTTTCACGCATGAAACTACATGTAGGACATAGGGCAGCTGCGCGACCTTTACATACAATGTATGGTTGGACCTACTACTAATCGACCGCCTAATGTTTATTTGCTTGATAAGAATATTTAACCCTGAAATTCACGTAAAAAACTTGACCTACGTGATTGAGAAAATCCAGCTCTATCAAATGCCGTTGTTCCCTTTTCGATTCGAAGTTTCAGTGCAAAAATATCACCGACGAACTTGCGTGGCCTCGTTTCAGCTCCCCGCGGTAAATCACGTTTTTAGGATCGACCGCTGTTTTTGCATTGACAATGCACGCAAACCGAGTTGTATTGAACACCGTGTTGTACGAAGCTTTTTAGAAGCCTTTTAGAAACTTCCATAGACATTACATTGTGCTGTCATTACGATTCGGTGAAAATATTCATTCGAAATTTTGTCCTTGATTAAAACCATTAATGAACAGTGAATTATCGCGTTTTCCCACACCATCCTCATCTACATTCAAAGCCAATTCATTTTTATGTGCTTTGTGCGCAGAGAAGTGCGTACTAAGTGTTCAGTGCGCGAATTATACGCGGTCGGTTTCAATAAGGGTGGTCGATATGTAGTAGGGCTACCATACTTACATAGCCATAGGCCTATAGGGACCTAGGCCTACCCCGAGAAATTGGACGCATAGAATTAAGTCCGACATACAAACGGCGACAGCGCACTACTCCGTCATCGTATCATCAGGAGATTCAGGGAGGTGATTTTTCTGCATTTTCGTGATATTTATTGAGAAATTCAGGTACGATTGTGGAATAATTTCTATAGTATTAGTATTATATTAGAGCATCACAAATTTTCGTGCGCAATATCTAGTCCAGCTAGACCCCTCAACCATACTAGGAGTGGAGGGTCTTGTAAAGGACACAATTCACAAAAGTGTAGGGCCTACCCCGGTTCCAGTGGCGCTGCTGTTCCCCATACAACTTCAAGCCCAGCCAGACGCACGCCATAATATGGCCATGCAACCAGGCCATGTCCACACACGCGTACACATGCATAGCCAACAATACATTGCAACAAGTCTACGCATTATCATTGATTGGGCCGGTAATCGAGAGGATCGAGGAATCGAACCCTCTGTTTCTAAAACCCTTTTGTACCCATAGCATTTACAATCTGTAAAACATGAATAACATCGAGATAGTCATGAAATTGGTGTGATATGTATTTTACCTGCGTTTTGCTTCCATTGTCGAGGATTTTCTGGCGTCCGCGTTCGTCCAACTGTTTGCCCCACCTTTAACGCTGCACAACACACAGGTGACTTGTGTTTCGTATGTGTTGTTACAGTTTTGAATTGATTGCTGAAGTGTTTAGGAGCGAGTCGATTGGTCAATGCCGAGCGCCATAGGCGCAACGTTTTTCTGTAATTCCGTAGATGGCGCTATTCATTTTTTTTTCCAGAGCCGTAATAATTTTTGATACTGCTGAATACTCTAATCTTGTACATCGTCGGCCTTATCCTGTACAAAGTCTATGTGTTAACTGTTAAGGGCCTTTTGGCATAAAAGGCCACTTATCCTTTTTGCTTGTTTTGAATTTCAAAACATGAAATTTAAAATTCGTGAAATTTATAATTCGTTTGTTTCAAAACAAGCAACGACTGAAAGGCCTACTCAAAACACATAAATCCAAACATTCTATCAAGACATTAGTATAGATATGCAATAGTTTCATCATCCACCATATTTTCTGCAAGAAAAGAACAGAATTGGGGGACGTTAATCATATATGTAAGTATAAAATACACCTAGTAATACCGGTATGTAATAGTCATGTGTAGAATATTATTACATTTATAAACTTTGCAATGTGATGATTTACTGGAATGATATTTGGCACTTATCCTAAAAAGACAGTGTATAAATTAGTAAAATATCATTGAAACTCGAACACTTGGAAATGCATGTATACCGGACAAATATAATGATTTATTCCAATTTCATTTGATCTGTTAGAAAATGTGAAGGAGCATCCTGGGCAAAATAACGAAATGAGTCATTGGTGATTGACACTTAAACACTCAAAATTATGTAATACATGTTCAGGAAAATATAACATTAGTACAGTTGATTAACACTTCAGCAATCAGAAATGTGATACAGTGTATGTGCACTGCGTGGGGAAATGTACGATGATTAATTGATTTTGTGTAATTGTTGTCAACCTCACAAATCTGTTGTGAATATAGCCATATTGTTATTTGTCCACTGTAAGTATTTGTAAGTGTGTCATTACCTGCCATGTAGTGTCCAGAATAGGGCCATGGACCATCGACATGTCCTTTGTTTTTACTTATCAATAAAGACATGATTACGACGACATGAAGTCCCCATTATAGGTTTGGATTCAATGAGATTATCATGACATATAGTGACAGTAAAGGTGAAGATAAAGGCTTTCCAGGAATATTCTGATTTAGCTATTGAGATAGAGAAAAATAAACCAAAATAGTTATTTTTACGTACAATTGTCATCATTTTCCATCAAAAATGTATTTTATAAGATTTGTCTAGGGAAAATTGATTTCGTATCGGCAACAGTCTATTATGTATAATAATCAAAAGCATGAGTAAATTAATTTTCAACGCGTGAAACTATCGTCTCTTCCATAATTGTGTTAACTAACTTCAAATGTAATCCATTTTCCCCGTGAAAGTCTTTTCATGAAAATCATTTGACCCCTGTAAGTATAAAAGTACTGGAGGCTGCATGTCAGCAAAAGTAGGGGCCTGCTTTGTCGGCATGAAATAACACCATCAACTCGTTTAATTTTACAAACGTGTTATAGGAATCATGTAAAATCATTCTACTGAAACTCCAAACTTTTTAAATTTGACTCTTAGGCAAACCACTTTTTATGTGCAGGAATGTGTTAAGATATTATATCATTATCATTAGTATTATTGTTGTTATTATTATTATTATTATCTATAATATTGTATATTACCCAGAGTAAAACATGGGTATGGTGATCGTGCTTTTTCCGTTATGGGACCAAAATTGTGGAATCAGTTACCTCTTCAGTTAAGGGAACTGTCATCTACAGAGTCATTCAAATCCAAACTTAAAACTTATCTGTTCCTTTCATACTGAGGACTGTAATTGCTGTATGTCATTAATATTGGATTAATATTGTATTTTTAATTGATATATGTTGTATTCTTTATTTGGTATATATTTGCTTTTGTTTACCATTTTTTTTCTTTGTTGAAATGTTTGAATATGTATATGCATGTAAATATATGATATTTTTTCATTTTTGAAGCGCCATGAGCACTGAAAAGTGGACCTGTGCGCTATACAAGTAGCCACTATTATTATTATTATTATTGTTATATATATAATATATATAATATATATATATATATATATATATATATATATATATATATATATCACATAATATATGTAAATATATATATATATATATATATATATATATATATATATATATATATAAATAATATGTATAATATTGTTTGTTCTCTTTTTTTTTTGTCTCGCCCACCGGAGGTGAAGGCGAGACTAAGGGATCCAAATGGCGTCCGTCCGTCGTCCGTCCGTCGTCCGTCCGTCGTCCGTCACAAATGTTAAAGTTTACCTGCAAGACTCTCTTATGATGCATAACTTGGCAATTGTTACAGCAATGGCAGCCACACTTGGGTGATAGAAGCACTAGGGGTATCTTCATGTTATGGTGTTGTCGGAGGTCATGTGATGATGTCAAAGGTCATCCAGACAAAGGTCTGTCATCCTTTTCTAAATTACTTGAGAAGGTGATTTATAATCGTTTAATGAAATTTGTAAACGAATGTGATAATCTTGTAGCTGATAATCAATTCGGGTTCCGGAAAAAACATGCAACCACCCATGCTATATTACTACTGGTCAATCCTGCTGGTTGAGAAAGTTGTAAGAGCTATAGACACAAAGTCGCATACAGTCGGTCTGTTTCTAGACTACTCCAAGGCCTTTGACACAATAGATCACGAAATTCTTTTGTATAAACTAAATCATTACGGTATTCGTGGAAAGGCCTTGGAGTGGTTCAGAAGTTATCTTACCGGTCGAAATCAATTTGTTTCCGTAAATAATCATGAATCTGATATAAACTCGATTTGTTGTGGTGTTCCACAGGGCTCCCTCTTAGGTCCTCTTTTATTCATTTTATACATCAATGACTTCCGGAACTCATCCTCTCTGCTGTCTTTTCTTCTGTTCGCAGATGATACAAGTCTCTTTTATTCTCACTCAGATCCTTATGTTTTGCTCGATTCTTTGAATAATGAACTTAAGTTGGTGTGTGAGTGGATTCAGGCAAATAAATTGTCACTTAATATAAATAAGACCAATTATATGGTTTTCAGTAACACAATAAAATCTGTTCCAGGTTTAGTTTTAATGAACGGTTTACTAGTTAAATCAAATAGATTCAACAAAATTTTTAGGTATTTATATTGACAGTAACCTTTCATGGAAGGTACATGTTGATTATTTATGTAAATTGTTGTGCAAGAATGTTGGAATTATTCACAAACTGAAATATCTCTTCCCAAAGCCAATATTGCATTCTCTTTATACAACTTTATTATTACCTTACTTGAATTACGGAATATTAGCCTGGGGGAATTGCTCAAAGACTAAAATTGATTCGTTATTTCTGGTTCACAAAAAGGCCTTGCGGATTATAAATCGAGCACAATTTTGTGATCACACTGATGAATTGTTTGTTTCAAGTAGATTGTTAAAAATTTCTGATTCGTATTTATATCATGTTGGAATTTTCATGTATAAGTTGAATACTGGTGACCTTCCTAGTATATTTTCCTCAATGTTTGTGAAAAACAGTGATATTCATACTTACCCTACAAGACACAGTGAATCCTATCATTTTTCCCCTGTTCGTACAGTTTTAGCCCTTAAGACAATTACATCGACCGGCCCTTCTTTCTGGAATGAGTTAGATTCGGTTCGGGTGCACTCAAGTTCTTTAAGCTCCTTTAAGAAAAATCTCAAAGCCAATTTTCTAAAATCCTATGTTTAATTATTTTGCCGTAATCACTTGAATTTTTTTTTTTTTTTTTTTTTTTTTTTGCATATACTCAAATGATGCCTCGCTCGGATGACTTCATTAGTTTTATCAACTTGCTACTTTTTTTTTTCGCATTTATACCATAAGTTAATCATAAACATTATATACTATACCTTGTACATCCCGACATTGTAATATTCTCGATATTTTGAATTTTTCATGTTACGTCACTTCTGACATTGATATACTGTACTAAAACCTATGTTATATTTTTGGAGCCCACATCCTACAAGCTTTGCTTTTTAGTGGGTTCCTCATATTACACGCAAATTATATGTCCTTATACATTTGTGCATTATTGGTTCAAACTGACCATTGTGTGTAAAACATTTCTGCTTCAAATCAAATGGAATATATAACTTGTATGAAATGTGGAATATGGAACATGAATAAAAAAAAATGAGGTCATATATATTAAAGAGTATGTGCAAGACTCTCTTTTTTATGTTAAAGTTTACCTGCAAGACTCTCTTTTGACAAATAACTTCACATAAGTTGCTTGGATTACAACCTAACTTGGGTCATAGATGCATTGGGGGTACCTTCATGTTATGGTGCCGTAGGAGGTCACAGGATAAGGTCAAAGGTCATTTGAGGTCATACGTTAAAGTCTACTTGCAAGACTCTCTTATCACACGTAACTCGACACATGTTGCTACAATGGCAATCAAACTTGGGTGATGGATGCACTGGGGGTACCTTCATGTTATGGTGCCGTAAGAGGTCACATGATAAGGTCAAAGGTCGTTTGAGGTCATATGTTAAAGTTTACTTGCAAGACTCTCTTATCACACGTAACTCAGCACATGTTGCTACAATGACAATCAAACTTGGGTGATGGTAGATGTCTCTTGGGAAGTTGAAGGTTTCCACAAGGTCAAAGGTCACAGACAGGGGTCAACGAACTTTTAGGGCCCAATGTTAAGTTTTTAGGGCGCATTTCGTTTATGGCTCATAACTTTTGATCCCTTTGTCCGTTTGTGACCAAACTTGGATGGAAGATGTCCCTTGGGGAGGTAAAGATCGTCACAAGGTCAAAGGTCACATACAGGGGTCAACAAACTTTAGGGCCCAATGTTATGTTTTTAGAGTGCGTTTTGATTGTGGCTCATAACTTTTGATCCCTATGTCCGTTTGTGACCAAACTTGGACGGTAGATGTCCCTTGGGGAGTTAAAGGTCATCACAAGATCAAAGGTCACAAAAAGGGGTCAACAAATTTTTAGGGCCCAATGTTAAGTTTTTATGGCGCATTTCGATTATAGCTCATTACTTTTGATCCCTTTGTCCGTTTTTGACCAAACTTGGATGGTAAATGTCCCTTGGGGTGTTGAAGGTCACCACAAGGTCAAAGGTCATAAGCAGGTCAATTAACTTCTGGGAGTTATAAAAAATATTAATTCCTTGTACGCGAATGGGCGAGACACAAGTTGGCACTTGCCTTGTTTTTTAATTCAACATCAATATTGCATCCTGAATGCGAAGAATGCGATTAAAAACCTGTCCCTAAAAATATGGCAGGCTGATGGATTTCAAAGCCATTTCAAGTTTAGTTTAGTATCATTCAAAAACACACACATACACACGCATGAATCATAATAATAATACGTATCAACTTTATGATGTGCTGTATATATACAACACATTACGTTATGTATATATTATATTATACACATAATATGATATTTAGTAATTATCCCTATTTCATTATTTTACGATCGACTTCGGTCATAAATTTGTTTGATCACATGCATTGAGCTTCAGAAGAAAAGCTGCAGCTCACTCTCCTCCCCCGCTTGTTTCCATCATTCATCTCCCTCTCCCTCAGCTCTTCACTCACTCTCATTTGAATGGCAAAACAAAAACAAAAAAAACAACAAATTTAAACACAATTAATGAAAGTATATTTGCATCAGTTACGAGTACTAACACGGTACTATGCATTTCTCTTATACGACAGTGTGGGACGAAATATTGGCACAGATTATGTACAGGTGCATTATACAAATAGACATACTCATATACATGAAAACTGTGTACATCTATTAGCGATCAAAACATCTTGGCAGGCATAAATCAGTATCAAGCAGAGTAGATCATATTCCTTTAAATCCACTTAACATTAATAAATACATTCAGCTGTTGTGCGTTCTCTCATTTACAGGAAGATAAAGCAATCGATAGTTTAAAAACGTATTTTTAATGTGTTTTTTTTTTATAGCAGACACAAGACGTTAACAAGCCGTGCTTTGCATCTGATAAAGGCCTATTGTCTGATATGTAACGTGCTCGAGCCTCGAGCAGTCACAATGAAAAGTCGGCTCTCCATGAGCATAAAAGCTGACTTGGGGCCTACACATTCGTCAACCTGATGAACATTATCCAAGAGGCGGTGTCCATACAGGCAATTAATGTGATGCATTATACACATGAGAACATTTGAGAGGAAACACATACAAGAAATATAATCACAGCTATCTACAAGAAAATTATTCTGTATATTGTACAGTTTTAATCTTCCTCTTATCACTACAGGTGGAATACATTCAGGTTTACTGCATACTTCTGTTGGTTGTCCTTATCACTCGGGCATATTTGAGATAATCATATCGATTTCTCAAAGATCTTGGCAGACTACAATATTCTTATAGTGTCCATAAGGAAGATTTTAGTGCCTGGAATACTAGCATTCTAGTCATCGTGCGTCTCAAGATTGATAAGATCAACACTTGGTTCACTGATTAATGTGTTTACCGAGTGGTAATGCCATTTAACATGCTTTATAGGCGCATGAATGTACACACCAGTTTACGAAGTGATAATGAGCGTTCTTTTGTTGGCAGTGTAGTCTTACGTCAATATAAAGTTTTGTATAGTATGAAAAATTTGAAACGTTAGCGGAAAAAAATTGCATTCAATAATTCGAATGACTGTTCAGTGGGCTGGTTAAACTACAGAATATTAATCATATCAAACGATAAGAAATTAACGTTGAAACACTACAGTTTGATATACCAAGAATCATCCGAATGATAGTATGACAAAATGTTGACAAGGTTTAACTAAGTACATAAGGACAGTTTCACGTATATTATCAGCAGGCCAGTTTCATAAATGACTGTGAATGAATGGAAATCAGTCCTAGTCATAACGGGCAACAATATTACTCTGCTGTAATGGGAAACTGCACTATCAAGCGTATCCTAAACTGCCTATACCTAGTCTCCAGTGTTCTATTTTGAGTTGATTTATGGGGATAAGTTTCACGAAGAAATAGTCTCATGTAACATATAAACTCAATAATGCCCAAATTCAGTACCCACAAAATGTACAACAATGCAAATATAATTTCCCCTGCATGTTTCTGAGTTCTCATACTAGTACTACAATGTTTGTTTGTTTTTTCTGCCAGAGAGTCAACTGCAGCTAACTTATTAAACTCACATACTTTTTTATCTCCCTTGCGATCCCATCTACAGTATAAATGCTAGTTTACACCCCCAACACCGTATTTTTACGGTGTACTTAGTAACCATCAACCCGCTCTGACAGAACTCTAGCGCCCGCACACGGCAAGTGCCTTAAAGGTCCAAAACACGACCGAAGTGGTGATGAATCACCGGACGTGAAGTTTATCATACCAGATCACGTGACCTTGATTAAGGTTTCAGTGCTATTAATCAATATTTGCCAAGTCTCACTCTCGGTCTTTGACAATATTGAGGGATGCTACTTTCGAATGTCCTGCTATATAACAATACAGACAGAGTGTCTGCTTGGTTGCATGCTATATAAAATTATCAATAATTTTCATCTTAAGCATACATAAGCAGGTTTGGTTCGGAAGTAGCAAATCTCGGCGTCAAAATGTCAAAATGCAGACATTGCAGGCCTCACACCTGGGGTATCACTTTGTGTCGTACCACAATACTACAATCGCGGAAATCATTTTAAAAGCAAGTCACACCAGCATTATATGAGCTAATTCGTGACTGTAACTTTTTAGAGTGATCTCTCTACAAAACACACCTCGATGGAAGCTGGGTATACTTTTTTCTTTTTCTTTTTTTTTTATTTGGTCTAGATCTAGAGGAACTATGTTTTATTTTTGAGAAGATTCGAATAACAAGTGTAATCTTTGAGTGTTTAAACCGTGAGTCTCTTTATAAGACATACCCCACATTTTGCAATTTCCAGGACTGCGCTGAAACAAGTTGATTTACTTCGAGATGAAACACGAACGAAATGGAATCTTACGTGTATTTACAAATGTTTCTTTTATACGGAGAATTACCTACAGGCGTGTGACCTGCAGCTGTAGCCTCTAACAGACCTTTGTGTATATCGAACAGACGGGGGGAAACCCGGGCCTACACGCAGTAGTACTGAGACGGGTGTTTCAGACGTCTCAAACCTTCTCGAAGCTCCTGGACAAAGTCCTTTGGTTGAAGAACAACGACCAAATTTGTCTCTGTAGACAGTTTTTCCAGTCTTTGTTTGACCTGTATATGGAGGAGAAGAAGGTTGAGGGAGAGAAGGAGGGGGAGGAGGAGGATCAGGAGGAGGAGGAGAGTATGAAGAAGATTTGGACAAAGCCGAAATAAGCTCATGAGTACAACACGATGTACCTGAAGGCGAAATATGCTGTATTGGAGTCAGTTAAAACTGTGTGTTCATATTATTCCCTTTCCCTTTCTATTTTTTCCCTTCTACCACAATAATGATTGATCAGCAGTACAGAGAAATATCATGCAGTTCCATCAGCTTTCATTTACGGTAATCAGCAAGAGGGAACAGTATTATGAAGTGAGGACAGGATATAAAGTGAGACAAGAAAGTAATGATGGAAAGAATAATTGAGAACAAAGAGAGACTCGAATGAAAAGAAGAAACAAAAAGGGTAATAATCGACCAAACGAAGATTGATCTCAATTATTACATACCTCATCGTGAGGACACTTGGCGATGGGAACACGCTGATTGGCTAGTTCTGTGACAATCCACTCGCAGCTCTTGCCGCTGATGGCGCCCGTTGTGCGCAGATTTATTCCGCCAGCCAGGGCAGGGCCGCCCACGCCTTTAACCTAATGATCAATGTGATTGAGAAGTTAGGGTCCTAATGTATAATGGAGTCGGAATGATGTGAGCTGATTAGTCTCAAATGCACACCGAACTTTTGTGGAATCCAGTGACAATTGTCTGTGTGAACCAACGAAAGGAATTCAGAGAGTGATTAAAGGATACACAAGGGCTTATTATGTCAATGGGTATACTCATCGTGAAAAAAAAAATCTGCACATTCACATAACTGCTTGGTAAAAAGGCTAAGAAAACAGACAACGGATTTTAAACGATAATCTCTATTCAAAAGCTTGCAAAATAGTTAACCCTGTCAGGGACGCTTTGTGTCGCTCGTTCTCTGACAAGATTTTGAATATTAAAACATTCACAAGATGGCCCTGTGGCACATCGAGTGTAAATTCGCAATGTCATGCTTCATCACTGTGCCAGTAGCTGGAATGTTGATATTTGTTCAGACATCTCTTGATAGTGACATTATTCTCAACACGTTTTCATGTAGTGGGGGTGTATTTTTTTTTTTTATCTTGCGTTTGAACATCATCTAACAGATCAGTGAGCAAAGTTCGACAATGTCTAATATTGAGTCACCACAGTATAACACAATGGTCTTCTCAAGTTTGCCCGCTTTGTAGTGGCAGTCAAAGAATTCAGGTTTGCAATGCTACCAAACAAACGGAACGATGAATTGTAAGATACGTAAATGTACGAATAAATGACTAAAGGAATGAACAAGAGAATGATTGAGTGAGTGAATGAATGTATGAATGAATGAATGAATGAATGAATGAATGAATGAATGAATGAATGAATGAATGAATAATGGAATTAGTGATTGAGTGAGAGAGTGGATGAGCTAATGCGCGAATGAATGAATAAATAAATATATGAATGAATGAATGAATGAGTGAATGAATATTCGTTATTGCCACGATCCTTACTTCATTTTTGCTCACGTCGAGACCCCAGCTCTTCACGTCTGTCGCCTTACAAAGGTTCTTAATTGACGCATGAGGTAGGCGACTTAACACCAGCACGATCTATTCCGTATGGCATAACGAAACCAAACAATAAAAACAGAGTGTCATTCTCATAAAATACTAATAACGAATTCTAGATTGTATATGAATATAAACACGAATATAATTCATAAAACCGTGTTTGTGCGTGCTGAGGTTTAACCAGCTTATCAGGTCCAAACTTACGTACTCAAGTAATATGGTCACATAGTAGACACACCAATACTGCCAACAATAATGTACCAAGCAACTCACACCGCCACTACACACTCAATCAAATGTATTGTCATCGTCCTCATTATCATTCGCTGCTTTCACTGTCACCATCGCGTCTTCGGCTGTTATACCTTCATCGTCACAATCATCATCCGTCTCCACCACCACCATCATCACTGCCACCACCACCAACACTACCTCTACCACTGACGTCACCATCACCATCACCATCACCATCACCATCACCATCACCATCACCATCACCATCACCATTCACCATCACCATCACCGTACCCATAACTTTCACCTTCAGAACAACGATGACGTCCTTCACACTGAAAGCTGCCACTGCATCAAGTTTTATTTTGTTTTTGTTTTTGTCTTTTTTACTTCTGCTACCAGTCTACCAATTTCTTAGTTCATCTAAAGATGTACATCTCGCCTTGCATTATCTCCTTGCCATCTGGTGGCGCTTCAACATCATCACTTGCTGAAAATATTTCGTCTCCAAAAACTGACATATCCACACTGTTACCATAATGTTTGACATTAAGGATTGAAACTCCTTTGAGATGTTGGGTGATCATGATTATATTACTGAGTATACAACAGAATGCTGTATTTTCTGTAGTTCAGTGTGTAAATGCAACGTGCAATGTGCAATGGCGAAACACCTCAGAGAATCACCTCAGCATATACACTCATATACCAACTGGCATGTGTCACACCGTGACCGTGCACACAGACTAACTAAATAAAGGACAAACCCTACCTCTTCTTTGGCAGACGATCTGATGAAAGTGTGCGCGCTCTCACAGTCATGCACGAGCATATCGTTCACCTGCGCCAATCTATCCCCGACGTGCAGTTTGCCGTACAATTTTTCAGATAGCTCCTTCTTCCATCCGGCGACCCTGTCCAAATTACATGTAGTTTTCGTGTACATATGAATTAAGATGCATTAGCACTGTTCGTCACAACTTTATGTACGCATTAGTGACAATGTATGCTCATGAGCACACATTACACCTAGTGTGAGGGAAGGGCCAGGGAAGGCTAAGCATGCATAATGTAAGAAAGCAGCAGAGACGGGCTAACCCTCTCAGAATGACACACTGTCTCAACATTCCATTACTCTTCTGCAGCAGAGTCTTGCCTCCACGGAATATCGCAGGTCCATCCAATGTTATTGTTATTGTTATTGTTTGTTTGCTTGTTTGTTTGTTTGTGTAAGCGTCCGTGTGTGTGTATGTGTTTGTGCGAGTGTTTTCTGTTTGTTTTGCCTGTGTTGATGGTTTCCCCTATGATCTTTATAATATCATGTTAGGGTGATGATGGTGGCAATAATCCTCTGGATATGGGAAACCCTAATTTCGATTCCTCCACCACAGCAGTGGCAAATCTGAGCAACAAGTCCTGAATAGATATAGTAACCTTATTAATTCTGAAATGGTCTAATGTATGTAAAGAGTATTTTTGACAACCCTTATATTGATAGTGGTTTGTGGCAATTTTGAATGAAATATTCATGGACACTAATAAAATCCTTCACTTTTGAAATTCGTCTAATGGGAACAGCGAAAGGTAAACTCCAAAATATTGCCTAATGTATTTAACCTCACTCGATGGCACGTGTTGTAGTCTCTTTTTCCCCTTATTTTCTTCTTTTTCCTTTTTTCTTTCTTTTTTCTTTTTCCCTTCCTAAGTTGATTTCATGTCAGTTGATATTGGTTTCTTTGATTTTGTTTCATGTAATGTTTGTAGTTTCATTAATTCATTATTTGTTCTCTTATGTATTTTCCGATCTGTTAATGCATTGTACTAGTATATAATTTCCCTGTTTATTCAATGGAAATGAAAATGGAAAGTTGAAGTTGAAGTTAAGACATAATGGGGGTACTTTAGTGTTATATTTCACTTGTATTATGACTTTGAATTTGAATTCTACATAGATTTAAGGTGTGAAACATTTTTTACATTCAATGTTAATCGAGTTTTCCGCTCGTCAGAAGACTAAAGATCAAAATCACTGAATGTTTTCTACTTTCTCTCACTTTTATCCGCTTGTCCCACTTCTTTCTCCCCTTTTTCTTCTTCTTTTGCACTTCATTCGATTTCTTTGCTCACTGTTTCTCATTTATTATCAGTATTATCTGTTTCACTCACCAGACTCCACCGTTGATGACGACTAGCGCCAGTGTGTTGTTGATATCGGCTTTCTCCATACAAACTCGTATTGTCTGGCACGACTGTTCGTACTGAATATTTCTGTTGAAAGGAAAAGAGAATGGGAGAACAAGTTGAGCAGTAATTTTGGCAATGTATTGTAGAGTGATAACATATTCTGATATTGAAGAAATTCTAACACACACAAAGTTGTGCTCCTTGCGATTCCCTCGATATAAATGTATCGGTATAGTATGATTTTATGTATGATGGTGACGACACAAAAACTACTATTATAGTCAAATCGAATGTAATCAAATTAAGTTTTTAGACGGCATCTCTTTAAAGAAAGGGAAAGTGAAGTATAGGAGAAAAGAAGAGGAAAGAATAAAAAGACAATGATAAGACAATGACAAAGTTACCCAATGTCCTTCCAGTCTGTTTCCTGGTTGGGCTGTGGTAGCGGCCTCTTGTCGATGAGCGTTTTGGTGGCGAGTCTTGCTCGGTAATTGTCAGAAGGCACACAAACCTCCTCCGATGGGGCGCTCCCTTCCTCCACACTCTTCTCATCAGGTTCTACTTCAACCAGGCTCTTTTTCCGATAATTTGACAGACGATCGTAAGGAGGATCCACCTGAGCCTCGGGGTCCTCATCGGGTCTGTCGTCTCGCTCGGTCTCATCCGTCTCCTCCTCTCCATTGCCAACATCCCTGCTCTCGCGTTTGGGGCGGACCGCCGTCTTGATGTGCCTCAGCAGACTGTTCCGAGAAGCCACTCCTATCGGCTGCAACCTCCCTTCCAGTTGCCTGGCAATGTCTTGCGCTCTACTAGCTGTCTTCCATCCAGCCACGGAGGCGTTCCTCTTTATCGGTTTTGGAGGAATGGGTGGGTGGAGTCCCTCCGCTATCGCAGCGGTGTCCTCAGGCCCACTGGGCTGCCGCTGCTTTTTAATGAGCAGCCTGTCGTAGTCAGGTTCTCCGGTTTTCGCCGGCGGATTAGGCCACGTGGACAGTCTCATTGTGACGATGTTCTGGCGGATCTCCTGCAGTGTTGGTAGTGTTCTGGGGGCAGCTTCAGGTTTTTTGTTCTCCTCTTCTTCCGCGATTACCTCGAAGTCACCTCCGGTTGGCTTCAAGAGCGCGTCGTACGTAGATTTAGTGCTCGAACCCACGAATTGTTCTTCATAGCGGTCTGAGACAAAGTTGATATCGGTGAACGCATAACTTGTTTATGTCAAATCGTTTCAACGTCATATTTCTCACAAAACGTCATCACTAACGATTTAGCTCCTGAGGAATGTATTGCCTCCGTGAATGTTAAACTGTTATCGGAAATTATCTATCATAAAACATTCTTTAAATCTTTTAGTTGACTATTATTCTTTACAAACGATCAAAACTGAATTTTCGTTCATGATCTCACTTCTTTATCGTTTATCTGGTAGGACGCATGCAAGTACATTGTATTTTAGATGTACATTGCATCAGAATCAGAGAGAAATTTTGCTTTAGACATTCAGTTTTAGATGGGTTGATCGGTTGTGAATATAGTGCAATATCTTCAGGACAAGAACCATCTCTAAGAGTAGAATCCTGAAGCAAATGTGTAGTACATTAAAGTTGTAAGCTACGAAGCATTATACATGAACCTCTTCACCAGAAGTAATTTTCATTTTGAATACCATTCTATTGTATTTTCCTTTTTTATTTTGAGGCAGAAACATGTCCGACAAACTGTCGTAACAGAACATTTATGTCACTCTGTACATAGATAGTTTTCGACATAGTAATTATGATGACTTGAAGACAACTAAAGCCCCTATTTCGATTCGGGAAAATCATTCATTTCAGGCGACCTGACAATGACAATGACAATGACAATGACAATGACAATGAATTTTATTTCTTAAAACGGCCCCTCCCGGGGCATGGAAGAAATACAATGAGTATAAAACACACAATAAAAAAAAATTAAATCTTTGGCAGTCACAACACATAAATACATGTAATATAATATCGGCAAGATTTAACAACAAATAGATTTAACAACAAACTGTGCCAACTTGCACACCTCACAGTTTTGGCACTACTAAAAATGATTCTAGACAAACTTCAACATAATTATCTTACAAAATCTAGACAAATTCTTCAACGTTTTAATTTTCTTACTACTAAATAATTGATGAAATTTAATAACGTTAGGACGGCGTGAGAAATATCTCTTAATATAATGCCTACGTGTTTCACTGAAGAAAGGACAAACCAACAAGTAATGAAATTCATCCCCTTGAACCTGCAAGTTACATAGAGTATTAGGATACTTGATCAGGTAAATATCGACAAGTAGCAATAGGCAGCTTGTGGTTCCCACAACGAAATTTACACAGAGTTATTCTTTTCACAACATCCAGCTTTAATAAGTAATTTTCTAAGCCAACCTCCTGTTTAAAAATTCTATAATTAAAACATAAACGGATAATACGTTTTGCTCAGAAACGCATAGGTCTTTATGTTCAAGCTGAATTTGTTGAACACGGTGTTCTTAAAGGTAGGGAATCCCATTTGCATGCCTTAAATGAAGAGTTGTACAAATACAAAGGTATGTTGAAGAGAGTATCATTTTAGAAACTCCCATAAAGTATTGAAAGTGGAAGGTAATAACATTTAGTACATTTTTATTGACCGTTAGATTTTGAATTGAATTTTTTTCGGGGCTCACCATAAATTCCAGTACGTAGGCTACCTTTGCAGACCCATGCACTGCATGTGTGTCCATCATGTATATTTTGTGAAGAAAGTTCATCAAAACTTACAAACATTTCTATATACATTCTTGCCACACACTCTATATGTTATTACATCAGCTCTTATACTTTTAGATTTGTGTTTATAGATAAAAAAATACAGAAGACTGCAACAAAAAGGCTTAAGTGTGGCTGACACACAGAACTACTGAGTAGTTGAGTTTTGTGCATTATTCAAATTGTAGATAACTGTTGACTTCCAAATTTCTCAGCAGTTGACTAAACAAGTCCCCTGAGGTTCATATTTAATGTTTTGCTGAATTTTGGGAGGTCTGTAAAAGGTATCCCCTACCTTTAAACAAACAGTATTCGTGGCAAAGTTTTCCTATCAGATTTCTCTCCTATTTTGTTCTTTTGATCTTATCCTTTTTATTGAAGTCAATAACATTCGAATTCCCATGCATTCTCCTGATCCTTTGCAAACGGTCACATGAGAACTGAATTTGTTTGCAGTATAGCCTTAATATGGAATTAAAATATTTTTTATCCTATCTTTTTTATATTTTTTGTCCTACAATATTTTAATACACATGACTGTGTGAAAAGAGAGTTTTTACGAGTTACATTTGTGAAATTAGGTGCTGTTATATATTGTTAGTTTTCAAAAGTTTGGAAATTACCGTACAGTAGTGATGCGTCTGTGAATTTTATTTTACCTTTATTAAGAACCATACGTGACCGTCGGTAGGACCCTTCGTGTTCAGAGGTCTCCCCTTCTTCACCTTCAACAGCGCCATCATGATCGAACTCGGAAATATCCATCTCGATCACGGTAGGGAGCAACTGGACGGCAGCCGCATCTGCCGCCGTGGTATCTATCCCGCTATCGACTCCGGTCTCTTGTCCTTTTTGCTCGTCCTCCTCTTCCTCCTCCAAAACTTGGCTGGACATCGCCGAACATCTCGGGGTGGCTGGCTCGCTCTCAATGCCACTATCTTCATGCGACCGCTTCTGATGACAAGAACATCATGCAGTAGGTATCGGTCCAAGCAGAAAGCAAAATATGCATTTAAACACAAAAGAATAGGTAATGCTATTCCACATTCACACGTGTTTTTTTTTTTAATATTTGGCAAATACCCAGTTTATATATATATTTTTTAAATGTTTGTCTAGTGTGGTAAGAATCACTGCAGCATTTATCGTTACATGACAAATAGGATAAATAAATAAGGTAAATATTGCATCAGTGATGTAGATGACTATGTATGATCAAACGTCCCTCCAAGTTGTTATATTTACAAGTTGAACAAAATCGTGCTTCTAGGCAAGGATTGTGTGATACCTCCTTCGTTTAGGCTTATCATAAACGTCACTATTTAGAACTGATAAATTACCATCATCGTTTGCAATAACTTCATTAGTAGTTGGCTAACAGGCCATGATTAATCTGAAGCCAACTCCAGAACAAGCAATTAGGTCAAAAAGGAAAACGTTATGAAGTATAAACGCCACGGTATCTTTACCCTTTATGACATCGTATAAAAAAGCTGTGGTGTGGTGGTTATAATATTCACGTAAAAAAATTCAGCCTGGCGTGCGATAACATTCCATAAATATAATGTTGTTGATATTATTATATAGTATGTACATTACACTTCCTTTTGCTGTTACAAAGTCCATCTCTACGCACAGACATTGTGTTATACACAGCACAGAGACGTACAAATTTAATGTACTTTGCTAAGTATTACAACCTCTTTGACGCACACACACACACACACACACACATACATACACACACAATGCTTCCCACTTTATGTAAGTCTCGATTAGTTTTCTGTAAAGTTTGGCAACAAGCGCCATTATCAGAGGGAGAAGGATATGCGATCAAAAAAAAAAAGACCATCAAAATATTCTATAGTATCGTCTTGTAAAAGATAGGAAGCAGCTTCTAGCAAGTCACACTTTAGTGAAGCCTTTTTTGTTGAAGGCATAATTTATAATTTGCAGATGAAACAAAAGCCCAGCTTCAGTGCTTCAAAATAGTTCTAAAATATGAATCAGGGATAGAACCAACCAATCTGAAATTTGAATCAGTATAATCAATGTTAAGCATTGTTAAATATGCAAAACGTGAACAATAGTTATAATTAAAATGTTTCGAGACTAAACCGTGTACAGTTATGGTTTATTGATAAAAATAGTGATATCTCCTTATATTTCAGGCGTTATTGCAATTTATTTTTTTACATGGTAGGATGTTTTGTGATACAACTGACCTACGCATATGCATCAAATGTAATATCTCGAACATTCTTTTTTTTAAATCACTGCTCCCAAAGGTAAACTGTACCTTTAATGTATAAATGGTACTTGGACAGGGGACCCTCTCTCTTCTTCACAATCAATCAACTTATCAAAAACCGGATGTCTTTTGCACGGCAGTTGAGATCGGGAGGGGGCAACATTTCACTTTAATCTGAAATCAATTTAATGAAGCTAAAGCCATGCAGGCCTATTTCGTAAATTGGGAAGTCTGTGGATCGAGAATAGATCGTATAACTTTGCAAATATACTTACTGGTTTGTTCTCTCTGTTTGCCACGTCGTGTTTCTCTCCTACTGCCTCAGTCTTCTCTTCTTCCGGTGACCCTTGACCTGCCAAGGCTGCTTTACGTTCAAGAGCGTTGGATACCTTGTGAAATGCTTCCACCCATCTCATCAGGTCAACGCTGTAGAGGATGAATGTTAATGAAGAACTCTTATCTCACGATGACTGAGGCATATATATATATATATATATATATATATATATATATATATATATATATATATATAACAAATACATATACGTATCCGGGCAATTACCCCCAGAGTGCAATTACTTGTTAGTGGCAAGGTTAGATTAAAGATTAGGGTTAGGGTTAGGATTAGAATTAGGGCCAGGGGAAGGGTCCGGGGTAACTGCCCAGGGGGTAATTGCCCTAGACCCATATATATATATATATATATATATATATATATATATACTAGTATACACACACACACACACACACACAAACACAAAATATTCGCTGTATTTGACAGCGACATTCACCATCTTTACTATGTAGTTGTTGTTTGTTTATGTGTAGAAGGCAAATTCAGTTGAAAAACAAGCATTCCCCATCGTTTGTTGCATCCATTAGTGTCCCTTTCAAATTGTATTTTCGTGTTTTCAAATTTTCCAGATCTACAAGCCTCTCAAAGGAGTTGAGTTATAGAACTTTAAGATTGAAAAGACAAACAAACCTAAAACACAGAAACAGTTTGAAAGTCAACCAATTGGGTATATCACATTTATTCAAAAACAAGGACAGAGGTATTTAAAGCTGTATGAAAACATACTTCACAAGAATGGACGAATTTGAACTTTAAAAAATCATTGAAATCTGGAAAGACAGTAATCAAGATATTATCAACATTATACTTTTGATCGAAAATATGTATGCCATAATAGCTACTACATTATGCCAATGAGATTAAGAGATGGTGCCAACACTTCACAACTTTACCATTGGGCAATGTTGGGTTTTTACACAAACTGTGACAGTCATATTTTTGGTCGATAAGTTACCAACTACCACCCCTCTCGTCGTAGAGTTATCGTATAGCCAGGACCCTGTTTCATAAAGCTGTTCGTAAAGTTACGAACAACGTACGAGCGACTGGTGATCAGTTCTGATGTGCTATACTTATCAGAATTTCCATAATTCAGCACAAGAACTGATCACCAGTCGCTCGTAAGTTGTTCGTAACTTTATGAACAGCTTTATGAAACACCCCCTGATTATATTTGTATTTCTATATGTCAATAATTTCATGCCGGGATATGTCGTTTTCATTTCAAAAAAGGAAGTCTAGTGACGGTTTTATCAGTGACCCGTTTCATAAAACTTGCTATCAGTAACAACTGCCACATGTCTATGACAAACGTGTTCTCAATCAATCAGATACAAGGATTTCAGTAGCTTATAACAACTATCGTAACTTGTTATTGACAAGTTTTATGAAACGGGGTCCAGGACAATATAGGGCACTACGTGTTGTGACGTGATTACATCACCACCTCATCAATTTCTTCCTGCTATAATGTGAAGTTTAGATGTCCTAATTTCCTTGTTCTGCACCTCATCTTATTTTACTTTTCTTTTACCATTCTGTGTATTTGACTTTAATCTTTATATTACAGCCAAAGTATAAGCTCAACTGGGCGATGCTTGTACAAGAACACTATGGGTTCTGCAACCGCCCATGAACCGGATACCTAAATATTGTTGAGAGTCCGATACTGCACTGGGCAACAAGAGCTCAGTGGAAAATCAGAATTGGAAAGTAATAAAAAAAAAGGCCGCTAATCAGATATAGGAGAGCAGTGTGACTGACAAACTACTGCAATTACATTGCTAATCTTTTGCTTCTTCAGTTCTAGCGAAATAAATTATGAGGAAAAGAAATCTTTGCATTTTGCATCCAAGAGCACAACTTAGATAGCATAGCATAGATCATTAAAGTTTGCTCGGTTATTGTATCAATGTGTTTGTGGCTGACAAATATCTTTACCTGGGTTTTGTGTAACTGCATCTTGTGTCTATAAATAGGGAAAAAATAAGATCAAAGTAGCTAGAAGGATTGAGGGTGCGAAGTCAATACACACATATGCCACCCAATCATGGTTGAGGGTTAAATGTTACCTTTTCGATGGTTTCAGATATCTCGGCATGCCACCGTGCACAATGATAAGGATGCACTGGGGTTTCCCCGATTTGCCGATCTGCATGTCCAGCGAGTGGATGTGAATGTTCGTCGTAAAGTGCATAGCAGTCACTTTGGAATTTTTCTTCTCCCTCTTCAAGAAAGCCTTTTCATCCTTGAATAGTTGGAGGCAGAACAGGAATGGACCCGTTGTCTGCAACACACCAAATCGCTTACCGTTTTTCTGGAAAATCAGAGGGGAAATGTCTCTTCTGAATAGAATTGCCTTTTTCACATCTATTCGGAAAAAAAAAAAAATCTCCTGTCACGTGTCTGTATCTGCACTTTTGTATTATTACGTGCTCGTCTTTCTTGAACTGTAAAATTATTCAAGAATACACAATATTTAAAAAGGTCTAAGAAACTCTGTGAGAGTAAAAAAAAAACCAACAACAACATTTATCATTCATCAGTGATAACTCCGTGAGAGTAAAAAAAAAATCGATCATTTATCAGTGATTTCATCACTTGGAGAGGAGCAAAATGTAGCAATAAAACTTGGTCACCAATGACAAAATAATTCCATTCTCTCTTTTCGTTCAAGAGACTTACTTTCTTTGAGTCACATATTGTTATTTTCTGCGGTGTGGTGAGATTACTGCTAACCTTTAGCATCTTAATGTGCGACAGTGTGATTGTCATTGTATCGTTTGTGATATCTGTATTGACAATATACAAGAGTTATAGAACGTATTCACACAATATGACAGCATGTCTCGCATATCTCCTAAAATGTCCCTAATATATTGTGTTACGAATACATGGCAATTGTATACACCCCATGCCATGAATTGAATACATCATTATCTGTACTTTTCACACCCCGTGATAGTCAGTCATGGCTGCTGCTCGACTTCAGGTTATCAAGGTGCAGCTCACATAAATGTTTTTGGAGGCATTTTCGTCTTTCGAGAGAAATTTCTCTCAGACAAACCTGCTTATTATATCACATTTCGCAAGAAGGAAGTACCACGCAGATTTCAGCGTATGCACATAAGAGTGTGTGAATTAGCCTATTACACCAACAGTCAAACTCACCGGGAATAAAAGAGTCAGGCCTCCTTCCACTGTTTGATGTTCTCCCACAGTCACGTATCCCTGGCAGAGTATGACACCCTCGTCGCCACCGCCTTCCGCGTCGACCTGACGCGACTCAACCTCCGAACTTTCTCCTGCCATTCTCGACGTCGACCCAAATATTCTGCCGAGCAGACTTCGATTCTGTGCAACCGACCTCGAGACTTTTCGACTTGACGCCGAACACGGGGAATGCGACGTTTGCGATTCCAAACAGAAATCTCCTTCCGACTCAGTATTACGCATTATAGGAGTGCACTCATCCAATCTTTCCGTGGAAAAAAAAAATGTTTTCAGTCTCTCGAACAAAACACATCAAACTTTGTAGGGTCACGCTCAAATGGCATGGCATTTGTTGGTCTTTCTTTTTTTTCGATGAAGTTGTTCCTTCTCCCACACATGCAGGGAACAACCCCTCTGCGGCGTATGTTTACTGATCAACTCCCTATTTGCCGTCTGACCAAATATCAAACTGAGGAAGTCTTGTAGAGAGATGATTATCTCTGTCTAACTAAAGCGAGCCAGAGTTAGAAAGGGACAGAAAGAGAGAGGGAGAGAGATAGACAAAGGGGAGGATTAAACAATCCCTACAAGTTATCCAAATCTAGTGAAATAACAACAGGAGATATCTGCTTTAACTATTTAAAACCAGGCTTAACTGGAAACACACAACTATCCGAAGCGAATATGGGAAAGGCCATGACATTCTCAATGTTGCAAAAAAAACCCCATTTTTTTTCTTCGGTACCCTGGGGAGCGAAAGTCGTAAGTCTATTGCTGCTGTACCAACTAAACCCCAAATTTCGACTCCTTGCTTCTAATCATAATTCTCTCATGAAATACATTTCCTGTTGCTTTAGGGCTAGATATACAGAAGCACACATACATAACGCACATACACGCACGCACACACATTCAATCTGAAAAAAAAAATTACCTATACACATACCTCTCCTTCCTTCTTCACAACGTTAATATAAAGTATATATTGTATAATATTATCATGAGATATACACTACACATGTATATCTAAATTTAGGTATAGTTATAATGGTGTGACAATCTATTCAAAAAATAAAATTAAAAAGAACAATAGGAGATCACCTTCAAGTACGTCAACACACAGAGTGTAAAATGGACTCATACAAAGGAGTTAAATCGTGCCAAAATATAGAGGGGGTGAGAAAACCCTCCATTCACGCCCCCCCCCCCCCCCATCCAATCTTCCTTGATTGGAATTAGTCACGTGAGCACTTAGGCGCAAAGTTAGTCTGGCTTCCAGACCCTCCGCTTGTACTAGTTTGCTGTACATAATATTGACGTCCTCAATGTCTAAAACTGGAGCAAGTTACGGTGGATTTGCCCTGAAGGCGGTAACTTCGTCGCCGCGGTCGGGGCGCATTTTGTAAGAGAAGTCCAGTTGGCAAAGGGTCTGGAAACCAGACTAGCGCAAAGTATGTTTGTTTCGCAAAGACCCTTCTATGGCTCACACCTGTAAATAAGATGGAATGTCCTTGACCGCTTCACAAAATCGTACCAAGGATACTAGATTAATGAAGAAACAAAATAATTAACAACCAGAAATGCAGTTTGGCAAAAAAAAAAAAAAAAAAAATGAATAGCTGCAGATATTGAACATGAATTACTCTACAAACTGCAATTTGGTTGGAAGGTGAAAGCTTTTATCATGGAATTTGAAGGGACTATATTTGGGCCCTGTTTTATCAAAAGATATAATCAATCTTAAATTTCCTTAACACACAAGCTGCCATAGACTTATGATAGAAATCAACTCTATAGTCAAGTCACCTCTTCATAAAACAGGGCCTTGATTAGGTGCATGTACAGAAAATAGGTGATTTTCTTTTTGAGTGAAAAGAACTCGTAGTCTGGCTTCGCGAACCCTTCGACAGAGCTTGAGCTGAAGAACCCCCTGGGAAATTTGATGGATGAAAGGGTATATCTCACTTATCCAGGTTAGTGAAGATGAAACACCTCATTTCTCTAGCTATTTTACAGAATTTTTTGAATTTTGAAATGTGTGAGCCCCTAACGAAAATAGTCTGGGCCTTTGATTTAGTGCAATGTCGCCCTCACGTGAACATATAACGTAAAGATGCTTCATCATGTAATGTCAACACAAGTGTTCGCTTGAGGAAGCCTGTCAAGTGTTATTGTTTGTTTGTCTGTATTTGCAGTAAGAATCTCCACACAACCACATGTGGAAAATAGTGAAAAAGGCTGGCTTGTTCGAGATGTCGGATCATCGTTTACAATCATGCAATGATACTCGATCACAATTGATCTAATAAGCTTAACAGATCTGAGAGACATGTTTAAACTTTGAAAGAAATAAGACAGCTCATGACTTTTGAATTTTCACATGTTTTTCACTGAACCGTGACACCGATCGCAACCACGTATACAAATTAGATAACGTGATGATTTTCAAAACTCAAAACTCTCCTGCTTTGCTTTACACAACCACACGTAATCACATCTCATTTTAAAGGTACTAGCCCACATTTGCAAACCCACGAAAATCCAAACTGCATAAAACAGGTCCAATAAGACTTCAAGTACAAGTTATAACAGTAACATACCTCACCTGTCGCTCTTTGTCTATACCATTCGATAAAAGAGAGAAAATCATCGTTTTAAAATCAATTTTCAAACCGGGTCAACCCGACCCAAAATCGAATTACGAGCGCGGGCTATAGCTACGTACATTGTACATGCAACACGTACATGGACCGGAGCTAGCGAGCGTTATACGCATGCATACGGATTACGGTGCATTTTCATTTATTTTTTATGAAAGTAATGGACTAATTGGAACGAAATTTTGCACAGGTGTTACTGCAATCATACCCAAACTCCATGCTAACTATGAGACCAATTGCTGCAGGTTTACAAATGTGGGCTAATACCTTTAATATTTGATTACGACTTGCATTCCTATTTCTAATTTGCATATGGAGTTGAAATGAATGGGAAAATGGATTTACATTGTATTTTCATTTCGCTTTTCAAACAGTGATGCCAATTATTGTGACATAGCACACCAGGGATGAGTTAACCTCACAGTCTTGTAATGCGATTTACCTGAATTCAGACTTTAGAAAAAGGGAGGCCAGACCCCATATGACAGAAAAAAAAAAGGTGGGGGGCTCATCTATTAGCTCCATTATTTGTCAATGACAAACACTTCTGAACGTAGGATAGGAAGCTTTGTGTTGAATATACCGAGCATGACTTCCCTTTTGCTGAGATCTTTTGTTGCGGTTTACGCACTGATTTTGCGTCTTGTGTAACGGCCGTCTGGTGAAAGGGTCTCATGACATCATAGGGAATACCCTCTGAGGAAACGACATTTTTTTTTCAACTAGGCCCATCCATTCCAGTCTAATTTGTCATTATTCTTGGCAATCGCCAAAGTGAAAAAAAGTCAGTTTAAAGATGTTTTTTCCTCCAATAAAAACTTCAGAATTCTAAGGCGCATAATGAGGTTGGTGTGAGCCAACTCTAGGGTATGATACCTTGAAGATTGACAGAAATAAGAAGTAAAATGATTTTTCTTTTCCCGAGACAAGGCGCTGAATTAAGACTTTACATATCTGCGGAAAGTTAATGGAAATCAGATATAAAAAACAGATATATTGGTCGATTGATTGATTGATTGATTGACTAATTGATTGAGTGAATGAGGGAGTGATTGAGAGAGAGGGGGATGAAAGAAAAAAAAAGAGGTAGAGAGAAATGGGTACAACAGAAATATTAAGCAGTGTTAGATCTGCGACGCTAAGGCTACGACGCGCTTTTCAGTATTAGGCAAAAATTGTTCTGCGCATGTGCAAAAAAACTGTTCCCATGTTGGGCGCCTAACCTCGGAGAAGACGTGTCATAGCATCAGCGTCATAGATCTAAAGCTGCCTATGGACAGGGACAAAGAGAAGAGGCGCAAGATCGCACATCAATATTGAATAATTGCACGAGAGCCTTCAAAACAGTTTTGTTGCTGGTAGACCTAACGAGATTTCTTTTTTGGTTAAAATGAACAATGAAATCAAACCGTCGCAGCCAACACACACAGTATCCAAAGAATATGATATACGAGAGCCTCGCAACTCACACATTAGTATATTTTCCGACGAGGCGTCTGTACATTTCCCGTTTATGCAATTTTCTTGACTTTTACATTTCCCGACGTTTGTACATATCCCGGCTCCACAAAGACATGCTGTCGTATAACCGCCAGTGGAATTTTTCAGGCTCCAGTAGCAGCTTTGTGAGCGGTGGGAAAATCTTCCGTATTAGGAGCCACCATGTTTTCCTTCATCATGTGTCTTTCGGGTAAAAACTTCTTAGTGGAGATTCACATCTTAGTGTAGAATTTCCATCGTGGTTCCGGTGCCATCTTGAGACCTTTTGTAGGCATCGTGCTAATTGCATTGCTTCAGCTGTTGATTGGCTCTTGATCAAGTTCGGGGCCAACTTCGCATGAAATTGCAAATTCCATAATTATTTGTATTCCCATCTTGTGTCAATTTCGGGATAGTGTGACCCCCACTCCCAGCTGAAATCTGAGTGCTTAGAGGCAGTTTGAGAACTGACTAACCATAGAAGACGAGTTACCAGAGGTAAATGTCCTGCCTGTGCATGAAACTGTATCATTTTGTCCGTTTGTCTGCCTACTAAATTTGTTTGTCTTTCTGTCTAACTGGCTGGGTGTGGGTATTATCTGTAATTGACTATCTGTATATATCACGATTACAGCTAGTAAGGCATCCGTTCAGAAGGTAGACAACACCTTAATGCTAAAATAAAAGACAAGATTTTTTTTTCCCTTCAACATCCGTGCTATGACGTCACAGAATGCTCCTCACGTAACTTTCTTGAAATTTATCTAATGATAGTATATCTATGTATATTGTTTGGAAATGAAAATGAAAAAGAAATGAATGAATGAATGAATGAATGAATGAATGAATGAATGAATGAATGAATGAATAGTGTTACAATGTGACAGTGTTACAATGGCACGCAGCTGACCATAATAAAGTATCGTTTCTGGGACCGATGGGGAGCAATTTCATTTTTTATTTTGGATTGCAAATCAGAACAAAAAACATTTATGGCAATGCCCATTATAATCACCATCAATTTTCAGAGGAAGATATACATATTTCACAATGCAGACACAGTGACATTTCAATCATCTTGTATTTCAGATAAGTATTTGCCGCAGAATATCCTGTTAAACCAGGGAGTTAACTGTAACGAGCTTGCTCTATAGTAAATCCTTGGATTAAAAAAAGAAAGAATAAAGAAGTAAGTAATATTGTCATAGTAACTCTTTGGTTAAACACATACTTTAAACATCTCTTCCTATCGCATAAGTTCCAGTATAAGCAATCATGCGCGATGAACATTAACCATAATAATAACCATTATCATTTATGCACACAGAATGATGTACAAGAATGAAAGACTCAATACAAAGAAATAGATTTGTGCTATTACACATGCAGTGAACAGGGATTGTCAAGGTATGGAAAACATTGCGCAGCAGTACCAAACGCGAAATCTTTAGTACAACAGGGGCTTGCAAATAAATTGTGACCAAATATTCGCCTCTTTTTGAAATTTTCCCACTGCACTGGTGCTACGTACTGTGAGTCAGCCTGCAGGTCAGAGTACATACTATATTAAGAAAAGACAGAACACCATAGGTGTTACTGTATATTCATGAGATTTGCATTCAACGGAGAAAATACTGGACCCTGAATATTTGCAATTGCAACCAAATACCAAGATCCTTAGACAAGTTGTTAGAGCCCTCTCTGAAAAATCTGTAGTCTATTTCTTTGGTTCGTTTGCTAGAACACAATTATCACCTAAATTTTTACAGCCTGAAAATAAAGCTAAAGTATATGCTATTTTCTGAGGCTTTGACATTTTACTCGAACTGAAAGAATAAGTACATATTATTAAATATCAAAGATGACATGAATTTAAAGAGATGAACCTTTTGGAACAAAACGATTCTTACGAGATGTCGTGAAGACTCGCACAGTGGCATTACTGGTAATCTTGTCCACTGAGATACAACTACTACCGTAGCCTTTGAGAGCATGATACTAACGATATACATGTTCATTGTATGATAATGACCAAGTATGATATCAATGCTGCTGTTATGGCAGTGATTGTCATTCTCGTTATAAATATCACCATTGTCATTAGTCCGATTGTGGAATACTATTATGATGACAACATGATTAATATATAAATATATATATATAATGTCATATCTATCATGGTTAACTTGTTCAGCGTTGGCGCTGCTAATTCAATCTGACTTACATGAATGTTTAATACGCTCTTCCCATGATACTGAGAAAGCTTGCAAAATAAAAGATAACCAAAATTGTTAAAAGAAATATGGATTAGAACATAAAAGCAAACAACATTTGATCAACCTTTAATCAATCATTTGGACACATACAATACTAAATATAGGCATATATAGTATGTCCTATATACACATTTTATGTACACATCTACAATTTCATACAGATTAATTCATCATACACATACAGAGAGAGACACACACATAAACCTGCGTAGAGTTGAAAATCCGATTAAAAATAGATACGTTTCAGAGTTGTTGTTGTTGTTTTTAAGGAGTTTGTGGATACCAACTCCCTGATGATCAAAGGGAAATTGTTCCACAGCTTTGATGCAGTAACAGTGAAGGTTACTGTCATCAGCTATAGATTATAATTGGGCAGCTGAGTTGAAGGTTGCAATGTGAGGATCTGAGATATCTGCCAGGGGTGTATACAGTTAAACATTCGCTATGTACCTAGGGACCTGACTACTAAACGATTTATTTGTCATTATTGTTGCGTCAAACGGGTGCTAATTACTCATTTATATGTCTGTGCAAACGGGGGGGGGGGGGGGGGGAGGAAGGCATAGAACTCCTTGCCAAAGGGTGTAAGCCCCTCGCAGGATTCAAACTCAAGTCCATGACCTTTAATCACTTTACCACATTGCTCCAATCTATCTACGTTGATCATTTAAAAACTAGCACTCGTCGCTATTTTTTCACGCTTAAAAATGATATGTATGTTACTTTAGTAAGGCAGACATTACAATATTGAATTCAGAAGTATTAAAAAAGTCTTTTTTTTTTCATCAAGCATCATTTCTCACTTACATAATAGTATATCATCACATAATCATATTAGGTGATCAATAGGAATGACTGGAATCAAAATATTGTTGATTCTTCTTTCAACCTTCATTTTTTGTCTTAATAAAAAACTCGATCATTATTATAGTCGTATCTCCCCTACCCCTTCCCGTCAACGTATGTTTATACTGTAAGCTTCAGAAAAAAAAAATACAAGTCGTACTTATACGATCAATTTTTTCAGCATCTTTGATCTCAAAATACTCCAAAAACAACCCAATATCCTGGCAAACCGCGTCAGCCAAACAAGTTTCAAGGTAGACTCTTTTGATGTAATTATCACCAGCAAATTCCAAATATTGGGTGGTAGAAGGCTTCACGGTGCACCACGTATTCTTTCTAGAGTATGTGAGTGGCCCTGAAAAGGGCCTACCCAGTCCCGACGTTTCGGCAAGCATGTTCTCTCCGTTCTCAAGGGAAGCCTTCTACCACCACGGAAGCCTTCAAAGATTTCAAATTCCAAGTAGTTCAAGATGAATTTTGAGCCCTTCGGAGAACCCTGTTTTGGCTTGAAGCAATGCGTCTAGTGTCTGGGTACAGCCTCATTGCGACATGGTATTTAACACTCAATTTGATCGATCAGGACGTCTCCGTATCAAAGGGAGGGTTCTCATGCAATTGACTTCCTGTCTCGATATCATCAGTAGAACTGCGACCCGCGCCTCCTTTGTGCATCTGCAAATTTCTTCACCAGATCGCTGGGCTGGACAACCAGCTGAAGACAGTTTGAGTCGCCAGACATGATCTTCTCCTTCACAAAGTCCTGGGACATAAAGCACACATATAAAGTAAAACTTGAACTACTAGCAGTCATTTACATAGTAATGATGGAGTGGCGAAATGTGTGCATGTCTTGACAACGAAGTCTCCTCTGTACATGAAAGAACACTCGCCAGATTCAACACAATTTAATGCAATTTTGGACCCCTCTTAACGCATCGTAATGTTCATCTGAAAAGTTAATATCTTGTGTGTTCTCTCACATGATCTGCGACTTGGCTGTGGCATTACTAGAACTGTTATACAGCTATGTATTTACAATTGAAAATGAAAGAACTTTATTCAGCAACTCATCCACCAACAACTGCACCAAATTGATCCGTGAGTAGTTGTAAATGTAAAAATAACGTTTTGTTTTCATCAGCTTCATTCTATCAGTATATTTGTTTGTTTGTTTCACATCTGCCCTATGATCGCTGTACCTGGTTTGTTCCGCTCTTTACAAGAGGAATCGGCTTGTTGGCTATTTCTGTGATGATCCAGTCACACTCCTTTTTCGATAACGCTCCTGGTGCCTTGGTGCTCAAACCAGCCTCCTGCACTTTTCCACTCCGGACTTCCTTAATCTATAGAAAGGATTACAAGATAAACAACATAATACATGTTGATATATATACGAATAGATAGGCAGGTATATGAGATATAGATACCGGTTAACAGATAGATAAATAGAGAGAGAGAGAGAGAGAGAGAGAGAGATAGATAGATAGATAGATAGATAGATAGATACATGCATACATAAATAATATACGTATGCAAACGTATACAAACACACATACATAAATACAAACATGCATTCAAATAACAGATATATTAGGTAAAGGTAGATTGTAGAAGAGAGGTAGATGTGGAGAAGAGAGGGGAAGAGGGGAGTGAGGTAAGCGTAGAAATAGGATTGCGTGGAGTGATGTTGATAAAAAGCGATAACATAGAGATTGCCTACAAAGCCCCTTGTACTTCAAGACTGGCAAAGAAGTCACTTGTAAACCTGCTTACAGGTTTAGGAGCACTGTTCGTGCTGATGCAATACCCTTTTTTTGTCCTTTTTAGGATTGCTGCAAGTAAACTGAAGCATGTTTCTCTAGAATTTGTTTCTTAAATCGCACATGGTCAGTCGATGTACGGAGGTATTTTCTAAGCGAATGTTATCGACAGCAGCCTGAACGGTATTCCTTCTTTTCTATATACAGGAAACACTATTGAGGAGGTGGATAATAGCCTGGCCTTTACTATCATTGTTGTAGTAATTCTGCCATTGTACGTACCATAGGACCGTATACGGGTACTCAAACGTGTAAGTGAATAAAAAGGTTAAAAAACTGTAAGAATGACAAATCGTCATAGACACCGTAAAGACTGGTGATTCTATTACTGAATATTTTCCTGCGTTCGTTGGATTTTTTTTTTTTTTTTTTTGAGGGAGGGGGGGGGGGGAGAGGTGGGTGTTGACATGGCTATATCCATCGGGCTACTGCATGGATAATCTCACCACCACTCCGTCTTGGTTATTTTGTACACTAGGATGCAAATCAGTGTGAAAGCAGGTATATAGAAGTTTAAGGAGAAAACTCATTCTATTTAGACTCCATGAGCGAGTGTAAACGCAGAGATAAAAATTGACACCATTACTGAAGTGAAATATTTATCAAGTTCTTATCGTTGCTAATGACATGAGCATCTAGTCATTGTCAATAGGAAAATTCTCTATTCACAATTCAATGATCTTTACACAGGCTTCAAATGGTGACTGCGAGACGAAGATATCAACCTGATCTTTGAACCTGACTGCTAAAACATGATTAGTATAGCAGAACAATAATTATTTGCTCTCTCCCTCCCCTCTCTCTCTCTGTCTCTTTGTGTGCAAAAATGATAAGTGTTGAGCGACTGGTATTACTTGGAATCAATGGACCCTGTAATTGCAGGCATATTTATTCATAGCAATTTATACAATGAAAAATGCGTCGAGGTATAACCAAGACATTAAATATCAGGATGGGATCCACGAATTTTAAAAAACAACAAAAACCTCACTGGTGAAACTTCTTTCATGAAATTTTACGTCATTTATTGTGACTGCGCTGTAGCATTATCGAACTTCGTTAGGCAAATGTGATTCAACAATGTCACTTAGATACAGAATATAAAAGTAGCATAGATATGATTATTATTGTGCTATTAACTATAGCATTTCACACTGATATCATTTTACACGAGCTGAAAAAAACCTCCCAAATTTTGCGGTCTTTGTGGCTTGATATAGTAAGTCATTTTCATGTGGCGAATTGAGGTATCAGGGAACCTAAACAATCATAAACGCACTTATTTGCTACATTATTGGAAAATCGTCAATTCTACGATGACTCGCCCCTCTGTCCTGCCCACTTTGATAAAATCAAATGAAGGAAAAACACTCACGCGCTTATATATACACACACACACACACACACACAATAGAAAGTAGAAACAAACCTCATTTTGCTTGACCACCAGACCCCAAGCCACTGAGCTATCAGATCTCTGTGTGGAGATGATGCAGGCTTTGCTCAGGCGAAATAGGGTTACATCGATCTGGGGAAAGGAATTTTATGAAATCATTCTAATTATTTTATGTAGTTTGATGATAATGATGCCATCTCAACAATCTTATTTCGTTGTATGTTTATTAAAATTCGGTCAAAAATTCACAGAAATGAATTATATTGTATATCACATTTTGTGCATTCACTCAAACAATAAAACTCATTGTAAAATGTAAGCAAATGCAAAATCTTTAACATTATAAAATATGAAAATCAAATTACTGAATGTGACATTTGTAATTTGATGGAAAGTGATGAAAACTCGATGATACACACATAGATAACGAAGCCTTGTTACCCCTCTCTAATACAACATAAGATATTGCTCCTGTTGTTGTTTTTGTTGTTGATGATGCTGTGTTGTTGTTGACGTTGTTGCAGCTGTTGTTGTAATAATTCACTTTAATTTGTTGAAGAACTGATGTAATATTCCTTCCGACCAGCAGAGACCAGACCCCTCGTATTCTCGTAAATGCGATATTATTTCATTACGCGTTAGTCACACGATGTTAAGTCCTTATTTCATTTTCCCGCTTTTTTTGTGCAAGAAAATCCCAGTATGGTCTAATAAAGCTGAAGTAGATACCGTATTACTGGCGGAAGACCGGACGAACTCGGCAAACAGGTCGGCAGTCTTTACCTCCTGGTTGTTCACCTGTTTGATCTTGTCTCCGACGTGGAGCCTCCCGTAGAGGTTGTTAAGGTCCTTTTTCCAGCCCGCTACCCTGATGCATTATAACCGAACAATTAGATAATCAACGTCATCATCGTCTCCCCTGACCACGTGATAGGTCTACAAATTTTCCCGTCACGGGAAATAAGGGAGGCAAAATTTGAAGAGAATTACTACCTCTATAAAAGGAGACTATAATGTGATACCTCTCTGGTCGTAGTCATAAGATCTTAATACCGGCACTAAGTCATTCCAGTTTTCACGATACATGTCATTTACATTCATTTAAAGCACTGGGAGGTAGGTAGGTTGTATACAGAATGTCCATACCATACTGTATATTCTCCTATGGAAGATATTTTCGAATAAATATTTCGAATTCTTCTGCTAGCGTCCTTGGACCAGATATTCATATTTATCATGTCTCTCTTTAAATATCAAGAGGAGACAAAAACAGAAATGCTGGAAGGGATGAGGTAAAATTGATGACACCACGTCTGGAATACAACAGAAGACAGCTGAAGACACTACCAAAAGACAAGGCTCTTATACAGTGTGCAGTATGCTCACTGGGTTTAAAGAAAGCATCTTTATCAGTGTAATAGGAAAAAGGTCTAAGGATCTTTTCACTCTCCTTTCCTGCACTCACCAGGTTTCTTCCGCGATGGTTACCACTACCAATGTGTCGAGAAGCTCAGCTTTTGTAAATGTCACAACGATGCCGTCAAGGTGTTTGCTCTGTTGCCACCGTAGTTTTCTACGAATGAAATAGACGTGAGTTCACAGTGACAAACAGCTCTCCGATCTGATCTCACCATTACACTAATGATGTCAACTGCTATTTTATCCATAATGTCCTTATCAAAATGATACGGCAATACTGTAAAAGACTTAGTTATGAGGTAATCACGATATAACTTGAACAATAAACACTTTTCCAGTTGATAGACGATTCAAAAAAGAATATATTCCTCCCAATAACTTCACGGTGTGCCATTTTTTGCCCATGTTTCAATAGAAAAAAACAACAACAATGGTCAGGATTGACTTACTCAATATTATGAATGTCATCGCTGACTTCATGAGCTTGAAAGTGTCCCGAAAAACGGCTCATATCGAGGAAGGCTTTTGGGATAGAGCCCGATCGTGGTATGTTTTCATAATCTACGGTCCTGCTCCGGTGAATCCGAACGTAACAATCGGAAGGCCGAGGTGGCAAAGGAGGTGCGCTCGGCGAGTCTTGGGTATCATATTTGTCGATACAGGGAGAGCTTTTGCATCTTTCTTTAGGTCTTTTTTCAGGCAAGATAACCGATTTTCTAGGTAGTACAGGTCTATCGCCATCTTTGGTTTCACTGGCGTCATACTGATCGACCACACTGTGATGGATTATTTGAGCATATATTGCGCTCTCTGGTGCTTCTTCGCAATCATTCTTGTAAGTACCTTGCTCATCAGAATCTATGGGAGTAGATAATCAATGTTGACAAAAATTAAGGATTGTTAGCATTTGTTTTCACATTAAGATTTTGGACTGCTCGAAGCTAGAAGGGTTGATAAAACTAATTGTTATGTTCTGTTGGTTCTATCTGTGCTGTTGACTAGGTAATACCTTCCGATCATTATCTTGTTCAATGTTGCATTCAATACATTTTTTTCCGTGTTTTGTACTGTGTACTTTAAACGCTACATATACGCTACTTATATTTTAATGATAATAACACCATGATGTAATCACGATGATAACGGTTGACGTGTTAGAAACGTGACAGAGATACAGTTGAAAATAGAGAACAAGAAGAACAGTAAAGGAAAAAGAGACAGAAATTAAAAGAATGAGACCAAACATGTGGGAGCATTGATGATGATTCACTCTTGATACGTTTCTTTAGTAACTATCCAACTTGCCTTTGTCTCTCTGATCCAGTGTCCAATCGTTGTCTTCGTCGTCGTCCATCTCGAAGTCAAAGTTTATGTTCTGCAATGTGCAACTGTCATCACTTTGGTTTCCCGCTGACGAATGTGAAGACCGAGAGGATGCCGAACTGTGTCTGCTACCACGCTTTTGATGAGAATAAGTCAATTGGATTATCATCGAAGTGAACCCCCAAAAAGGAGGGAAAAATACAGCTGAGTTTGCTGAAATCCAGTCTTTGGTATAAATATTTGATAAGACGGCTTCGAGATACTGAATAAGGCATGAGGACTCATAACAAACATGTACACAGTATGTGCAAACATTTTTGTAGACATACAAAGAAAGTAAATAATCTAAACGTTTTTCATACATTCTTTCACATTTATCTATCTATTCATTCATTCATTCATTCATTCATTTCCATCTCCAACAGAATCATTAAAATGTAAACTTTTACAACAAAAAAAAAAACTTGTTCGCATATTTTCAGCACACACAACAAACGGAAATCATAAGTATATATAACATGTAGGGTATACATTTCATGAGTGTCGTGAAAATGCTGAAAATGAAGAGGAATGCTCAAAAAGCATTGCTTGTATTGGTTTATTCGCAACAAACATGATTACAAAAAATTACATAATTGACATGATATATTACATAATATGCCGAACAACAAAACGCAATATCCCGACTAAACAACACTACTACTATACTACTACTAGGCCTACTACTGATGATGGTGGTAATAAAAGCCCAATTAGCCCTAAAGAAGCACCCGGACAGTTGCATAAAAAAAGGAGGGAGAGATTAAAATAAAACACACACGCCCAAAACTGATAGTATGCATGGCGTGAAAGTAAAAGGTGTCGATGTCTTAATGAAGATGTAATGGATAATCGAAATCGCTGAGCAAACGCTTGAAGTTATAGATTTTACCTTCTTTACGTCTTGCAGCTATTGATTAATGCCTTACAAGGTCTTCAATTTCATAGTATAAATGTATACATTTTTCTCCAAGGAAGGCATTTTTAACAGTATATTAGATAAGATGAATGAGAAAATGACAACGAAACAGCCATGATTGTGTCTGCATTGATTTTCTTTAATTTTAGCAGAGTGATCAAATGAACGCTCCACTGTGACCATGTTACCATATTGACACAATTGACCTGTTTTGTTGTTGTGAGTAACTGGGGGATTGTGCCTTGAGTTGTGCTGCTCCAAAGCTTTTGAATAAATTACCTGAGAAAATGAAGAACGCCCCATTACTTGGTGTCTTCAAATCTTTGTTGAAGACTTACCTTTCTTAGAAGCCTTTGATTAATTTATTTATTTTCTGTGTGTCAAACAGTAACAATGTTAGGAGCTCTGTTACATCACAGCGCAGTAGAGTATATCTATAGAGTAGCTGCGCTATACAAATTTGTCTAATTCTTAATCATTATTGTGAGACGATGTTAGAAAAACTTACTTGGATTGGAAAGTCTGGGTCAGCAGGTCTATCCTCTTCCGTGCTTTCATAAGAAGACTTTGTTTTTTTACGATTTCCACCTGTTTTACTCATTGACGTAGAAATGTCTTTAAACACGCCATGCCAGTCTCTGAGGTCTTTCCTGTTAGAAAAAAAAAAAGATACAAAATTGTATTCCTTATATTTCTGATTGTCACAATGAAAGCACACAAAAATGTTTTTCTTGAATTCAAACGGACAAGATTTCAAAGGTTTAAAAAGGTGGGGAAACAGAATGTGTCTTTTTTGGTTTATTTGGTATGTAGTAAAAGAATTGTAATTTTGCAAATCTGGACAAAACTAACATGATTAACGAAAATATTTCATTCCTGTGTACTACTTCTTTTCTTTTTTTCACACAGTACAAGTTGAAATGAAAATTTGACAGAGACACTTAAGTTGGTCAAACTGATAATTCTTAAATTGAAAATACAATTGTACAGCTAAATAGAACGGAAGAATGCCACAAAATATATGATCGAATTTACACACATTTTGCACACTCACACACACATAGTTAAAAGTGCAAAAACTAATACACACACACACACACACGAAAATACATGCCGCATACGTGGATTCTGTACGTATCTTTTTATTTTTTTTATTTCTATTTTCTGCAGAACATAACACAATGTACGAAAATCACAAGTAATTTTGCGTGCACAGTAGTTGACTGTATACCACGATATAGAAAATATGGAAAGGCATTTAGCGAATTAAAAGCATGCAAAAATATAATTAAATTCAATCCAATCTTGTGACATTACCCATGCTTCTCAGGAGAGCTTAAAGCAGACTATGAGAAATGTGACTGTTTGCTTGCTTCTTCTGTCATATATTCCTCTCAACTTCAACATTAAGCTAAATGTTTAAGGTGAAGTGTATGCAGAACAAACAAAACACTACTTATACTATTAAAACCAACTGGAAAGGGTAAAATGTCTTTACTCACTCATCATCGATTTTGAAGTAGTTTGGAAAAGCGCCGTGCATAAGTATGAGCACGTGGTTCACCTTCCTCCCTATCTTCATGTCCAAACAATGGACTTTAACGCTGGTCGTGATGGCAATATGAGGGGCCAATGTAGTGGAACTCTTCCTTCGACCTCTGGGGCGGCCGGAGCTTTTCCTCTTCCCTTCAAATGTCTTCTTGTCCCTGAACCCCTCGAGCGTGAAGTTTTCATGTGAAAAAGACCACAGGACGAAGAAATACCTGTCCGATTTCTACACACAAAATAAGCAAGATATTCAAGAATGATAACGGTAATTGACAGCTCTAATATAATATATCACCTAAACAAGTTTTGACAGTGTTTTTATGCTCTGTCCAAGATAGAATCACAGTTCTGTGTTATATGTCTTCGGTCTATCGAAGAACTCTTATATCATTAATGCCTAAACAGGATGGTGATGATGCTGCTTTCATAGTCGGAAGCGCACCTTCCTTGTTCAGGTTCGAGCCCAAAATGAATCTATGGCTGAATAATGTGTTGTGTAACTATGCTGCCCCTCCACTCCTCCTGCCCCCCCCCCCCTCCTGCCCCCCCCCCCCCGTAGAGTAAGAGGCAAAACACAAGTTTTTTATCCCTCGCATTGGACAGTGAGTGACAGAGTCATGATTTATATACGTAAAACAAAATCCCACTTCATTAATTCACCGCAAAGAGCATGGAGCTAACCCAGCGAAGTGGTTCACCCATACAAACAACAAACGAACAAACACACACATTATTCTTTTTCGTGAAAACACGTGAAACATTAGAGATCCACAATCTTCTCGTTTACACCAGCACTTATTTACTGTTACTCTCGCTATCAATATAAACTTGAAAATGCTGTAGACCTTTCACTGTTAGGGAATATACTTCAATGGTATATCTTCAACAAGGGCTTGAAGCGTTGAAAGGGTTTAGTTGATGAAACAAATTATCCTTTAACTTTACTTAGATGTTATATACAATCTTTGGTTTTTTTTTATAATGGAATAATAATGTAATAATGTGCATAATTATACCCCCGTTATCAAAATTAACATAAATATGCTCTAGATGTTCAGTGTTAGAGTATATACTTCCATGGTATCTTCAACGTAGGCTTGAAAGGGTTTGGTTGATGAGACAAGTTATCCTTTGATTTTACTTTGATGTTATATACAACTTATGTTTTTTTTTTTCTATCATGGAATGTAACATGAATCTAAGTTTTGTGCCTGCGTGGATTTGTCTGCATAATTATATTAAAGATATGGTAATATAGCGTGGCTTTTTTTTTTCTGTACTAAGGAACTTGCAACAGTTATTGAGCGCTGTTTTAAGTTTATTCAATTTCTGTATGATCGAGATTGATAAACTGAACGTGACTGAAAAGAACTTTGTATACCCGTTTTATGCTGATTTCGTCGAAATGGTGGAAATAAAGATGCTCTCATTATTGTCCTTACTGATTGGTGCATGCGACGGGGCTTCATTATTAATTTTGTAGATAAATGTTTGCCTGCTACAATCATAGAGGTAATCACAGAATCATCAGGAAATCGCTTGAAGAAATAGAAACGGAACCAAAACGGACAAATCTTATATAATACCGCAATACTTCAGTCACTTGAACAACATCAACAACAACAACGCCGATAACAACAACAAAAATGTCAACAATGCCATGGTCAACATCACACACTCCCCTAGATATTTTTATTCATTTATTTTTTTGGTAGGTATAGCCTTTTTGAAGTAGCTTTACAGCATGTGACTTCCTCTTCGATTGTTGTTGTTGTTGTTTTTTATCACACTTTGGGGGGGGGGGGGGGGGGGTAACTGTTTATTACTACGATTATTTTTTTTTTCCAAGCTGTAAATCATCCTCCTGACTTTGCACAAACTTATATCAAAATATTGCCTGGATTGCGGAACTTCCTAATAAAAACCTCCAAATATTTACCAAAAATACACACATGCGCGCGCGCGCGCGCGCGGGCACAAAACAAAGAAAAACGATATCTTCAAAACTTCAGTCCTACCTTAAATTCTACAGTGATGCCGCCATCAATTTTCTTTTCTCGGCCAACAGTAAGGTAGCCCTGGTGAATCTTATCCCGCGTGTCACTCGTATTCTCTGCCATCTTGACTCAACAAGATGCGTGGCGCTGTTCCGGTGTTAAGTCCCCGAGCAGAAAACAAACAAACAAACAAACAAACAAGCAAAGAGATTATCAAAACAAACAACCAAAGTAATCAAATTTATCATTTCATAATAAGACAGTGATAATAGGCTGATCTTTTTTTTACCTCTGCCTTTGCATATTTTATTCTGACGAGCTTTTGAAATGGGACTGCTATTATAAGCCCCCGTCCTTTTGAATTTTATTCATACAGTGAAATTAGCATCAGCAAAATGATCAAACTTTAAGTCCTGATTAGGAACGCACTCTATACAAACTCCTCAATAGGTTATCTGTGCTAATAACAGAAAGCATAATTACTGCATGCATGGTACAGAGTAGATCACTAATCATATTCGGTGATGGCATTTTATGGATGCATTTTGCCAAAATATCGTGAAGAGGTTATATGTCAGGATATGAATACATTAATGTACACATTGCATTTTTCGATTTCCGATGACTTCTCAATTTCATGTTGTTATAATGATCTCGTTGGTAGGTATATATGTATTTTATGAAAAGATAGCAACACAAATCCAACCGTCTCTCTCCGTATAAGGGAAATTTAAAAACTGTTTCGAAGCCTTGTTCGCATCAATATAGAAGAAAACCTTTCATGTTCGATATGCATTGATGGGTTTGCTCGATTGGCTCCCACACGCCAGCAAATATTGGTTCTTCATTTTGCCGTTGTTTTGATCAATGTGATTGGCTCAGAAAGATGAAAATTCGGGCTCGTAGTATGTCAGTATTCCACCCATGTAAACAGGGAAGTGTAACTGAACAGACTTTTTCACTTCCTCCTATGACTTGAGGGATTGTGTATAACATCCCGCAACTGTTCATAGATGGTGACCAAATTTTGCCGTTGTTCTTCTAAGCTATACACACTGCAACGCTATTACTTCCTGTTGGACCTGGTTTCAAAGAAGAATGACGAATACTGGAAATGAAGTCTAGTTCCATTGGAAATAGTTTAGTTTCAGTCTGATTGACTGCATTTATTACAGACGCATGGATTTTTGTGAACGAGTACTACACACGAACCTTTGTCTTGCGTACGAAAGCTGGATGTGCCAATCTAACACTGTTTTCGATATCTCCTTATCTCATTTAAAAAACATTATATTGACTACATAAACATACCCATTGTAAGTTTTGTTTCTTAAATAGTGTTATGAATATGTATTAATGTGAATTAGTGTAACGTGTTCAGCCCACGTGGGCCAGAGAATGATTCGAGGCTCTTGGGACTATAGCGATCGAGGGGGCGCTGTGGCATAGTGGACAAGACTCCCGACTCCCGACTCCCGATCGGAGGACCCGAGTTCGAATCCCGCCCAGTGCTCACGTCCTTGGACAAGATGTTTTTACCCACTATGTCCCACTCGACCCAGGTGTGTAAATGGGTACCTGCATGCAACGCTTATGAATAATGGCAGGGCCCTCTGGTAGAGCAGTGGCAACACTGAAGAGGATACCCTGGATAAATAAGACCCCTATTATTGAAAGAAAGATATTATTCAGAGGGGTGAAGGCTCAGGTTTGAGTTTCTTTAGTCTGTCCCCCTCTACAATTTGTTTTTTTAATTTACAGATCAGCAGTTGCGATCTTAACAAATTTTCATTTGTAGAGGGAGACAAACTGAAGAAATTCAAACCTGACCCCTATTATTATTATTAAAAACTAATCTTTGATTGAGGACAACATAATGACCAAATTGTCCTGCGTTGTTAGTTTCATTTTCCTGGGTACATGTTTGTGTTTGTTTGTGTGTGTGTGTGTGTGTGTGTGTGTGTGTGTGTTTCTTTGCTTTATTTAAACTTTATTCTCTTCTCTCTTCTTAATCGGAGTGTCCAGTCGTTTACTTACATAAGTATATCTACGTATATATATATATATATATATATATATATATATATATATATATATATATAATGTGAAGCGGGCTTGGCCTCGTACGTGGTGGGTACTGCATCATTGGTATATGTGAGACGGAATGAAAACTTGCAGTATAGACGTTGCAGTGGTGTTCAGTCTTGCCTTTATTCCCCGAGCTTTCGGCTATTTCACTAGCCTTTTTCAAGGGCTTGATGAGACATAACATAAAAGCAAAATATTTGCATGCATTTGAACAGAAATAGAAATAGAAATAGTAATAACAAGAAGCCAATCAAACGGAATATAGGCAGTGGCACCAATTCGCATACATTTCAACAGAATAAGGCAGACAACAGAACAAAAATAAAAACAAAAACAAAAAACAGAAAACAAAGCAAAAGAAACATGGGCAGCAATATTACATTCGCTCCAACGGAAAGGTAGTATTATCACATACACTTGCGGTGAAAAAATACAGTTGTAGTAGTAGTTTAGTATACCAACGGTAATACATAAACCAACATAAATTAAAGCAACACGCACGTCTTCAACAGCATCCCATATAGTCAAGCAACACGCACGTCTTCAACAGCATCCCATATAGTCAAGCAACACGCACGTCTTCAACAGCATCCCATATAGTCAAGCAACACGCATCCGCCGCATCTGTTCAGACCCCGACAAGACCTCACACCACTTAGAACAACTAAAAATGCACCTCAAAGACAGAAATTACAATACCAAAATGGTAAACAAACAAATCTCGCGAGCACCACAAATCACTATGGAAAATCTCCTCTCATACAAGGAACGAACCACAACAAACAACATACACTTCCCTATCACATACACACCCGCCACAGCCAACGTCTCGCGCATTATCCACAAACATTTCTCCATCATCAGCGAATGCGATACCCTACGAAATATCTTCCCAAGGCCACCCATCACATCCTTCCGACGTAGTAGAACGCTACGGGACATGTTAGTGAATGCCAAATCACCCAAAAAACACACTCCAGCCACAGATCATGAAAAACATACACAAACACAAACAATATCCATGCTTGTAGACGCAATTCAGGAAGACGTCCTACAAAGCTCTGAATCAACAACAAACACTAACTCACACAATTCTCCAAGCCCACCCCACCCAACCCCACCACAGTTCTACAGCACATCAGCTCTTCAACGCCTGGTTTCTACCAATGTAAGTCAAAAAAAAATGCATCCTGCACCAGCACATCCAAGACACACACACATTCACAAGCTCATCAACAAAGAAAACCTACTTCATCACAGACTACATTAACTGCAAATCATCTTGGGTAATATACCTCATCACATGCTGTCAATGTGGCCTACAGTATGTCGGTAAAACTCAAACGTCTCTGTACACCCGCCTGAACAACACACGTTCTGAGATTATCAACCACAACACCTCCAGCCGCAAAATCCTTCCCTACACCTTACATTTTAACCTACCAAATCACTCAGTTCGGGATGCACAAATCACAGGTATTGAACTCATCAAAAAGAAGGAAAGCCATATCATACTCAAACGAAAATCGTACTGGATATCTAAACTTCGAACTTTACGTCCACATGGAATTAATGCCGATCCTTAATTTTTCATAGGTTCTGTTTTAATCTCTATCCAGAACGTACGAGAAGTTTTGAAGTTTATTGAGCACCTACTCACAGTGTCAAGAATGTAGGTGCACCAGGGAGGTGGAAGAAAGTAATCTTTCTTCCACCTCCCTGGGTGCACCTTATTTACTATAAAGACCTTGTATCTATCTTATAAAAGAGTTTCACGGCGCGAATGACCTTCAAAGGCATGTAATTAGTACTGTGTCACCGTCCCAAATACCCCCACGCCACATCACCCCTCACACTTCACTGCCCCCGCATTACATGTACGAACCCCTTACACTCACCCTCCGGACACCACACACACCACACACACCACACACAAGCAAATCCCCACGCCCTAAAGGTAACTATTGTGCTTTAATTTATGTTGGTTTATGTATTACCGTTGGTATTACCTATACTAAACTACTACTACAACTGTATTTTTTCACCGCAAGTGTATGTGATACTACCTTTCCGTTGGAGCGAATGTAATATTGCTGCCCATGTTTCTTTTGCTTTGTTTTCTGTTTTTTGTTTTTGTTTTTGTTTTTGTTCTGTTGTCTGCCTTATTCTGTTGAAATGTATGCGAATTGGTGCCACTGCCTATATTCCGTTTGATTGGCTTCTTGTCATTACTATTTCTATTTCTATTTCTGTTCAAATGTATGCAAATTGGTTGCTATTTTGCTTTTATGTTATGTCTCATCAAGCCCTTGAAAAAGGCTAGTGAAATAGCCGAAAGCTCGGGGAATAAAGGCAAGACTGAACACCACTGCAACGTCTATACTGCAAGTTTTCCTTCCGTCTAACACACACACACACACACACACACACACACACACACACACACACATATATATATATATATATATATATATATATATATATATATATATATAAATGAAGAAACAACTGGTAACACATTTTTGGCCAATAAAAAGCATGAGTTTATCCGACTCAAATTTTCGGCGTCCAGCACCTTCTTGACAATGACGGTATCAAAACAAAGCAAAACAAAAATTGAACACGTAGAGCGCGCACTCATTCACGTTTATGAGTGGAAATCACTGATGTCGTTTGGAGACCAAGATCAGTGGTGGAAATGAGCTGCTTGGCGGAGGTCTGCGCTCTCAGAGTGCTTCTCTAGTTTCCATTACAAATAAAAACAAAATGAGTTTTTCATTTGCGGAACTTGCTTCTTGTACAAGGTTTGCGCTTCAGTAAGTCTCCTCCATATTATTCTTTACAATTGAGTGCTGCTTCAATTCACACTGATTTCAGGAAGATCAAAATATCTGTATATAAAGTGGATGTGGAAAAAACCTCAAATGAAAATGAAATGAAATGAAAATGCCTTTACAAAAAGAAAAGCTGACTTGTAACGATTGATGTCCCGGCTACACATCAGTATTTCTACAGCTGCTATGTAGTTTGCTTCTGATGCATTCATAGTTATAAACGCGACAGAATTGTGCACATATACTTTGTACGGTCCTCTTAAGAGAGAAATGGGAAACCGGGCTGAACGTAAGGGCATCAACAATTCTATAATCCAGGGCAATTTCTCCTTCTCATTCAAAGTGCGTAATTGTGGAAGGGAATTAGGCTTATCTAGGATTTTTGTTGCTTTCTTTGTGATGTTTCACCTTGTTTTTGATATAGGTTGTGAAATGTTGGTGGATATTTCTTCCCCTCGCAACAGGGAGGTGGGCCTCCTACTTTGTGGTTGTGCTCAGTGAATTTTGTTGAATAGTGCGGATTGCGCAACCTTGTAACAATCGCAAGGATCTTCTTCATAACAATGTGTGGAATGCGCAGACTCAAACTTTTGATAATCACTCCACCGAGCAAAGGTTAACAAAAAACTGAATTCCTTCAAGCAAGGGGTAGTTGTTTTTGTGCCTGCTGAGAGGCTGACAATGAAGGAAAAGTGTATGAACGTGAGTAAAAGAATTCAAAACGGGTGGATCGACATTTTCACCTCCAGTTTTCCCTACTTGAAATGTGATACATATTATAGTCTACTGCCCAACGTTGGCAAATGGAAACAGATTATTTATTCATCTTCATCTGAGTTAATAATGGTGTCAGATTGGACATGGTCGGTTCTACTTGGGCGCCATAAGTCATCCGCAAGTGGGGACAGAAATACAGAAATGAAATAAGTCAAGATACCAGTCAATACTGGCTGTTGACATGCATAACAGATCCGTTGTGTTGGATGGCGAAATTGATGAGATGTTCTCTTGTCATATATCATTATTTTTACTTTTACGAAAGTTGATTGGCACATGATGCGAAATTGTTCATAGGCTTAATAACCCAACGCCAGTCAGAATCTGAATATAAACATTATTATCATAGTCACGTAATCGCGGACCATTTGTAACGTTCTTCCCATGGGTATTATACACTGTACATCATTCTTGGAACTGTGTCCAATGGAAGAAGCATGTATACAAATAGCATGGTTGGAAGAAGGTGCAAAGATATCGAAGCTATAAACGAGTATTTTTGTGCAACGCTAGCAAGAGTTGAGCTTGATGGTGATCCTGGTTGATGATGATGATGATGATGATGTTGGTGGAGATTAAGATGAAGGCATGCGTTTCTCTCAAAATACTCTAACGTGATTTGACCCATCGAAGAAATGTTGTTTGTCTGCAAAATACAAAATGTTTTGTTCTGATCTCGGCGTTTGAAATGTTCTTCCGACGTCGTGTCGGGGCTCTGATACCATCTCAATAGCATTTCCAACCCTTCCGCGTATGACAACTTCATTACAACTTGGACACGTTGTGGAATAGGAAGTTTACTACACTTCAGTGAACTTCATTCTCTAGTTCGTATAACATTTATCACCAAAATATATCTTGATACCTTGATATCTTGATGCAGTAATCCCTTGAAACAGCTTGTACATGAAGCTATACTGTGATGAACTCGAGCTGTGTGTCGTGAGGGGGTGTCATTCAGTGTATGTACAAGTGTCTCACTATCATACAATAAAATGTGAGTATGAATGCTGATTGATTTTGCTCTTAATTTAACTATGGTTAAAGAAAAGAACCTGTGACTGATGTTTCTACACGCTCGAAGACAACTGTCACATTCGAACATGATATACCTTCCAAACAGATGGACTTGTGGACATATTTATAGGCAACGGAAAAAGAAACTCAGGGACCATTAACATGCATTGATCAAATGTATTGTCAAGTATAGAAAAAACGATCAGCGTCCAACTGCCAAACCAAGATGAATGCTCAATGTTATTAATATTGTATCAATATTGTTTGAAGGAAAAAATGCACAAAGTAAATCATATCGCAATATAGCAGTCAATGGCACAATAAATTCGTGATTAACAACATCACGCGAGTGACAATAGTCCTTTCCTATATACACATTGAACAAAGAACGAGCTGAATGCTATACAAATTTGAAGAACGTAACTTGGAACAGGCCTTTGATAAATTAATCGTCTAATTTTCTGGAACATCTCACTCTGGTTCCTAATGTGACAAAACATACAGGACATTTAGCTTACTATACCAAGACAATGCCATACGTTCGCGATTTCGTCTTTAACGGGAAAAAGATAAACAAGACCTAACATGAAAAGAAAGGTTATGGTTCGTTGTTCAGAAGGTTCGAGAATGAAATAAGGTTCGGTGAGTATTCCCAAGGTTTGTAAATCTCAAATTGAAAAGGAGGTGAGTATACTATTCAACGAATCTTCGGAATTACGAACCTTGTTTCGCTTTTACCTCATTTTCGAATCGATGAACCGTCGCATTTTAGGAATGATGAACATCACCCGAAAGGAAACAGACAATTTAGATTGATAAAAACAAATTTATGGACATAAATGAACTAGAAATAATTCAAGGATAAGTAATCAATCCCATTTTAACAACGCTAAAGGGTCAGAAACCGAAAGCACTCGTTGCTTAGGTATAGATTTGACTGATTATAATTATCGTCTCATTCATTTTGTCCATCGGCTTTGTCACAAGTTGCAGGAACAGATAGACCGGGATATGCCGTTTTGGGAGGCCGATAAGTGCGGCCAGAAACTAGTTTCTGGAGTTGATTGTTTTCATACCCTGGAATCACAAGGTTTTAACCCAACATTGCTCTTCCGTGATAGTTATGTCAATCCCTAAAAAAAATGTAGTATAGGCCCTGCTAACATGGATTATGCTCAACTTGGTCAGTGTTGGTCAAAAATAATGGTTAAGTAATATATTTGTAGCGTTTGGTGACCAGGCATTTAATCTTTTTAATGTACTTGAATATTGTATCTGGTGGGACCATCAATCTATATACTTCGCTTATCAGTGGGTCCATCTCCAACCCTCAAATTATTTCACGTTCAAATCTCATCAAAGTACAAAGTACTCTGGTTTTGTTACCACTTATGTTGACATCTCTTTCCTTTATTCACTTTGTATTGTGTGTTTATTATTATTATTATTATTATTATTATTATTATTATTATTATTATTTATTCGACCAAGAAAAGACTATAGGATACATATCATTAACATCACAAACATGAAACAAAAACCAGAATGAACATTACAAAGGATACACTGTACTGTACACGTTACACAATGTGAAAATGAAATGAATGGAGACTACATGAGGGTCAGGGCACACAAAAGTAAATACATTTACTATTGCCCGTAGGCATGTGAACCCACACATGTTGCCCCTAAAAAACATTTAACAATCATTAAAAAAGAATCACTCAACCCCTGATCCCCATCCCTTAACTCCATAATCCTTATCAAACTTCAAAACATAAAAAAAAATTATTCAATTCCAATATAATCATCCAACCCATGACTTCATTTATAAATATATTCATACATTAATTTCAAAAACTGAAAAAAATACGTCAACATAAATATAGAAGATTCCTGGATTTCCACCCGACCCCCAACCCTAAGCCTCTAACCTCTTAGGACATAATCATCATTGTCGTCAACATAAAAATAAAAATGAAGCACATGTGTACAAATCAAAACTAAAACTATCACTCAATGTGTCAAACACCGAGAATATAAACTCAGCTATCAATTAATTTGTATATTGTTACCACAACGACTCAATGTTCAACGTGAACAAATGATGAATTGTGCACACCCACATATCATAACAGTCACATAAAATGTCGAATTTCAAATCAATTGCCCAAAAATCTGAAAAAATTTAACTGAAATCACATTATCATATGATTATCATTCAAAATATGGAGTTACCATGAAACACATTTCCCAACAATAAAAAAAATCAAATCTTTCACATCAAGGAAATATATTAATGATCACACATTTGCGTTATTAATTATGCCAGAGATCATGTTGGAGATGGAGAGAAAAAATGAACTTATGTAAACTAAAGAGATAAATGAACTTGTGTAGACTATAGAGATAAAACAACAATTTGCTTATTGTAGGAATGAAGGGGATTTTGTTTTGAGGAGAGAGAGAGAGAGAGAGAGAGAGCAATTACACAGGGTATGCTTTTTTATTTCATTGTTATGGTTACAGTGAATGAAATCGTAGTCTCGATTCTCTGTATTATTATGAACAACTCACTACTGTGAAAGCCATGTAACTCGACCTATACTGCACTTGTACTGGAGGCCAATGAATTGTAGGTTAATGCACTTCTGACTTATTAAAAGTGTTGTCTTTGTATATTCAAAGGATGTGATCCATTCATGATTATTTAATTTAAAGAAAAAGGAAATATATTAACAATGTGTATATTCAGGTTATTTGAAATCCGTCTCCTCATTTGTATACTTGAATATGATATGATACCATGGCTTTGTGAAATAGATAAGACTCTATTATTAAGATTGCTTCTGCTGTTAGTCCACGTCTCACCACGTTCCACAGCCTATAGTTCGTTTGAGTTTTCTTTGTGTCTGTGTATCAAAATAAGCTTAAGCTGTGAGCAGAGTTTTATTTAATCTAAAACATTTTATCTAGTAAAGGTTGCGTATATATCTTGTCAGATAGCATCGGCTGGGTTACATTGTACTCGAATGTATGAACTATATTCTGAATCTGACTGTGACGCGTATTAGGGGAAAGTAAACAAACTTTGATGCCAGCCAAAATCTGCCTCATGTAGTAACTTGTCATTAGGTGCAAAGTTTGCGAGCCTGATTAATTTCATCGTTTATCAAAGAAATAAGAGTACGATAACAACAGTGGAGAACATACCACAAAGTTACATTTCGTTAAGGAAAGGGTCCAAGACGTGCAGGAGGCATTGAAAAGTAAACGTCCCCCTTCCCCCGCGAACTTGAGGGTTTGGACAGGATCAGTTTACCTAACCAAGGTCTCCTGATAGACCCGGCTGGCTCTGGAGCAGAGCGACGGGACTATATGCAATCGTTGATGTCGACTTACCTGTCGTAACTGAGATTCTTTTCAGATTTTCCTCGTGTCAGGTTGTCAGGATGTCTTTATGAGGTCAAACTTTTAAGGCAAAGGGTGACCACTGCACGAACCCTCGATTTCAGCCGGTAACCTTTCGACTGACGACTGGTTATCAGTTCGATGCCTCGATTGCGCCACTTCAGAACCCAGGGTTTCATCAGCAGCTGGCGTTGCGATCTCCAGTCACGGCAGCAAACGGGTACAGACCTCCGAAATGTCAATGAGGAAGTTCACACGTGTTATTATTGGTACCCGACAGACATGATGTACATAACCCGATACGAGAAAAGGGGAGGTTCAGGTTCAATGAGTCTTGAACATTGTGTCTTTGTCCCTCTATGTTTACTCCTGCTTTATACAGGCATGCCTACTTCTGGGACTCCAGTGGCTCAGTGTTACATTTGTGTATAAAAAATATTATACATCATGTTTTAAGACGCAATAATAATTTTATACATGTATACATACATATAAAAAAGTCCTATGGGCGAAAATTCGTCAAAACTACGTCTCCCACGGAGTTTTCATATTGAGCTTCTGTGGTGAATCGATACTTTCTTGGACTCCGAGCAGAAACCTATTTGCTATTATACATACACACACACACACACACACACACACACACACACACACACACACACACACACACACACACACCACACACACACACACATCTCTCTCTCCTTTTTGTAGTAGAAGTATCAATCAGAGTGCAGTCCTCTATGTCACATTATCTGTACCCTTGAACAAAGTAAAAATAAAATCAGATTATTCAGTAAGTAGTTAATACTTTTGCTTCTTGATACCGACGAAAACATGACGTTACAGATGTCACAGAGTAATTTTCGAAAAAAACATGGGTTCACCTCGTCGAGTGTTCACAAGTCATCGTCAGTGTTGAATACCTGTCCATGTCGATGAATTGCTTCTCCGTGAGAAATGAAGCGGGTTTTAAGTTTTTCTCAATTTTTATTTCATGTGAACACTTTATGATAACATTATATAACACTTTATATGAACTTTGAGATATCAACAGATGAGTCTGCTTATCAGTTCAGTTCAGTTCAGTTTTTATTTCTGCATTTCAAAGTCAATACAAATCAACAAATCAACAATAGTCATTTACACAGCTAATATTCGTAACGTTTGGATCTTACA